>OU744339.1:74925849-76175849 GCA_916610165.2 Gymnosoma rotundatum | reverse complement strand
AATATCTCCCATTTGTTCAAAATCGCATTCTGCAATAAAAATAATTCTCTTTCCATGTATTTCTTTACATTCTTCTGTTTTATTATTTGTTAAAATTATTTGAGTTTTATATTTATTCACCTAATTTTAATAACCATCGCTGATGCCTGGGCGACATGTCTTTTCCTTTGTATTTGGAATGGAGATATTTGATTGGCTGGTGATCAGTAAGAATTTTAAATTTCTTACCATAAATATAAGGCCTAAAATAGTTTACACTCCACATTATTGCTAGGAATTCTTTATCCGTCGCAGAGTAGTTTTTCTCATGATTGTTTAATGTCCTTGAAGCGTAGCACACTGGATGACCTTCTTGTGACAATACTGCACCAATTGCATAATTGGATGCATCAGTCGTCAACGTGAATTGCTTATTGAAATCGGGATAACGTAAAACAGGATGTGTACTTATTAACGTTTTTAACTTTTCGAAAGCTTCAATGTATGTTGGATCTTTTACGTTAATTTTTGTGCCTTTCATTAAATATTTTGTTATAGGTTGAGCTACTTTTGCATAATCCTTAATGAATTTGCGGTAATAACCTGTTATTCCCAAAAAACTTTTTATCTGTTTTTCGGTTTTTGGTAAGTCTAAATTTTGAATAATTGCAATTTTATTTGGGTTTGGTTTCATTCCATCCTTTGTTAAAATGTGCCCTAAAAATTCAGTTTCCTTTTTCAGAAAATTGCATTTATCAATTTGTATCTTCAAATTTTTACTTTCGAGCTTTAATATGCTCAGTTAAAGAAGTACTAAAGATCAAAATGTCATCTAAATATACTACACAGGTTTTATTAATGTAATCTCTTAAAATTTCATTCATCAGCCGTTGGAATGTGGCTGGCGCGTTTTTAAGACCAAATGGCATCCTTAAAAATTCATATAAACCATGTGGGGTTACGAAGGCAGTTTTTTCTCTATCCTCATCTTTTACTAAAATTTGATGATAACCGTTTGCCAAGTCTAATGTTGTAAAATACTGCGCTCTACCTAATTTATCTAGAATTGAATCTATATTGGGTAAAGGATATTTGTCGCTTATTAATTGCTTCCCTACCATAATATGCCCTGTCAATATTTTGTTTATTTTGGTACTGATTTCTATGTCTTTCTTCTTTCAAATATGTCTTGTATTCCGGTCTTATGCAAGTATCTTCAAATCGTCTTTGGTTCATTATGTATAAAATATTTTTTAATTCTCTCTGGTCATAAATCTTGTCCAGTAATGTCCCTTGTGTTATTTCTTTGATAGTATTTACTAACAAACTATCTATATTTGTTAAATCTATTCCACATTCACCATTATAATACACTATTAATTCATCGGTCTTATATTTAATATTTTGTATTTTATTAATTAGTTCACTTACTGTGTTAACTCTCAAATTTGAAATTCTTCTATAAATCTGGTGAGGTTCGGTGTCCGGCTTGTATCTTAACTTTAATGTGTCCTTTATTAGTTTCCAGTTGTCTGGCTCGGGGATGTTGATGATTGAATTTTTTGCTTCACCTTGGATGGTTTTATAGTATATGGCTCTTACTACCTCTTTTTTATTCTCTTCATTTTGTAGTGTTGATAATAGGTATTCTACGCCGCTAAAAAATGAATTGACGGTTACATCTTCTTGTCCTGTGAATACTGGAAGATGATTCACATTTTTGAGTGTCCTGTCCAGAATGTCATTGTTGTGCTGTTGTCTTTGTTGTAACTCAACATAAGCGAGTCTGAGTTGTTCCAGCTGCTGCTCCCTTCTTGCAAGCTGCTCCACGATATCCACGTTGGCCATTTCTTGTTGTAGTTGCTCCATTCTTCTTGCGTCAAATCTTCTTTGCCTTGATTGTCGAATTTTGACTTTTTGATTGTAACTTTGCCTTTGTGGCTTTTACTGATGGTTGTTGCACTTTCACAAGATTTATTTTATATTTTTATTATTTTTGTTCTATAGTGGTTCGTACACCGTTTTGCCGTGTGTCGTTACTGCACTCTTATAGAAAATAACTGTTTTTTATTAAATTAATTAGTGGTTCTTACACTGATTTCACGTATGTCGTCACTGCACTAATATTTATTTATTTTTTTTCGTTTCACGCTCCTTTTTATTTAAAAGAAAAGGAGTACCGACTGCGCCAATTTCGTAGTGGGAGTTCTTGGGAGTGTTTTTTTAAAAAATAACTAAACTCAACTGTGGATATCTAACAACTCACTTTATTAAATTTCTTTAGTATTCATTGAACTTATTTTTAACAGAAATTTTTGTTAATGCAGCTTAAAATGCATTTTACAATTTTTGTTTACTTATGCTTAATTTTAACATTATTTCTTAATTATTTTATATTAATATTGAACGGTTGCAATTCCTGGAATTGCGACCGAAAAATAATTTTGTTTTCTGTTCTTAACCGGAAATGAGTTTGCTGTTACAATTATTATTTTTATTTTATTTTGTGCTTATTATGTTTTTAATAAATTCATCAATAGTGTCATTTTTTATATAAGTGTTTGTATTTGAATTTGTATATGTAACTCACGTGAATCCCATTTACAAAGAAAGTACATATATTTTGTGTATCTTGTTTGCATTCCAGTCAATATTGCAATCATTTTGAAGTCTGCGCATACTTCCCATTTATATTTATAGTATTCAATTTTATTTAAGAGATTTGAAATATTTGCGTATGTTTCCTACTTTTTTGTGGAATACGCAACCGGTATTGATGGATACTGATTTCCATTGTGCAGTAAAACTGCTTTAAGCTGTGTTTTAAACTATTTATAAATAGTCGCCAAGCGGAAGAGTCCAGTGAAAGCTTTAGATATTTTAGAACCTCTTCAATACTGCAACAGTATACGAGTTCTTCTGATTTTTTAAAATAACTTTCCAGATCTGCGTGTCTTTTTCTTGGAAATGTAACTTTTACATCAGATTTTATCAAAATCCTGTTTTTCAATCTGGAACATAATATTTCAGCTTTCTCTTTTGTTAGTCCTAAATCTCTTACAAGATCTTCAAAATAAGCTTGGTCTATCAAATTAGGACATATGTTTAAACCATCAAGAAGCAAGTATCTGTCGCCGCTGTTATTTCTGTATTGGCATATGTCATATTGGCCGAAAATATATGTGTAGGCGGTTGAGGCACCGGAACACCTTAACAGCGCACTTCTGGTAAAATGACATTATTTGTTGCTTCGTATGTCATTATCGCGTAGTGCCTTTGGCTTCTACCAAATTTGTAATTTACGCAGAAATAGCATGTATCTGATTTGTGATCTTCAGGTTCAATCCATGTCATAGGCGCAGAAAATGGCAGCGCCTTAGTACCTCCTTTGTACCAGACCACTTTCGCAAGTAGTACATACAGTTTTTGGTATCCAAGCTTCAGATAAAAATCGTATTCCAAAGAAAAGAAAATATGGTTCTTCAATGATAGGGAATATCTTTCTTCTGTTTTGATGGTGCGTAAAATGTTCACAAATAAAACAAAACCAATTTCAATTTTTCTTTTTTTATATTAATTTTCGTAAAAGTCACACCCGATACGTACTGCCGTGTAGCTCAATTATGCTTGTTTTTTTATTTTTTATTATTAATTTTAATTAATATCACACCCGATTTGTAAGTCACAGCTGACTAGACGCGAGAACTCAGTGTTTGGCCCGGTCGAACTTGACGCTGTTTTTACCTGTTTTGTATATGTTGGTGTATAATTTTACTAATTAAGCGTCAAGAGCTTTTTTTATAACAATGGTGTCTTTGGTGACCCCCACTGAAATTTTCCGGCAAAGATTTTCGTACAATATTTTAATCCTTAAATGTCCTTTTTTAAAGGATATTTTTTGATTTTCTCGAAAAAAGGGTCAAATTGACCTATAAAGGGACCAGTTAGAGGGTTAAGATCTTCCACAAAAATAATCCTCATACAATTCCACAATATAACTCAGACCATAAGAATTCTCTCAGACATTAACTTACAGCATTTTTTTCATACAGTATAATGCTCGCTTCGACCAAAAAATGAAAACTTTGACCCACTGTAAAAAAAACTCAGACGTGCTGGACCATAAGTTTGTTCCACAAAAATTATCTACTCAACAAACCCTTTCAGAATTATAGGGTCGCTATTCTGTTCCATTCAAAAAATCTTAATTTGTTGGACAGTGTAATTAATATGTTGTGATGTGTTTATGACCGACCATTTATTTTCTTACAAATAAATAAAGATTATCCCCAAAGAAGTGTCTATTTTAAAGTGAAATAAACGAACGTTTTTTACTTTGGACGTTTACGCAAAACGTGAGAAGATCATTTTATTTCTGGAATATTTGTTTGAACTTTTATTTTGGGTCAATACTCAGGTGAGGAGAAAGAAAAGCTTGTGAAATGCTTGGCTGAAGTATAATAAATTTAGTAGAAAATTCTTGATATTAAAAATTCTATTGTGGAAAAGCATACAGACGATACTGCTACTACGTCTTTTAACAGATCTGCCATAAACGCTTTTGTAATACTGCTGCATTTCTTAATAGTTATCAAGGGAGCGTAGAAGTAAATTTTTAATTTTAAAAAGGCTGCTTAAGATGCTTTATCTATTCATCGACAGACTATATATAAAAAATTTATTCTGCCGATTTGGAACGGCTTTAATATGGAAAAATACTTGTAGAAATTGAATATAATTTCGTCACAACATTTATATGAGGAAGGGAGAGTATTATATGTAATACATCATTTTGCTTGCTAACTCAAAGTCATTTTTTTAAATAAAAGTGGGTAATGCCATTTAAACTCCAATTCCAATTTTCGAGGATAAAATCGTGAAATATTAGAATTATTGTTGATATTATCCAAATCGGACTTAGTAGTTTCCTCTGAATGTGACCAGTCGGACCAGTCAGCTTTTCTTTTTGTTGATGATTTTTTTAATGCTGCTTTTATATAAGTTTTGCGAAAGACTTTATATTTTAATTGTGGAGAAATATTGATAGAAACTGTCCAGTAATTTTTTTATGTAAATGTTGCAATGAAACGAGTAAGAGTGCTATATTCGACAAAAACAAAAACTTAAGAACTATATATAATTTTACATTAAAATCAATCATAATTCCTTTGAAAAGTCCAGAGGCCCGTAACTTGGAAAATACTTTAGTCAACAAACGGTAACGCTGCACACGACTTGTAAAAACAATAACCTTCAACTGTGACACTCAACAAGTATTTTAACTGTTAATTCCATAAAGTGCATATGACTAATGAATTAAAATGCTTTAAATAAATGAAGGCACATTTAGATTAATTCCAACTGATAAAGAAGAGAAGATGAATCAAGTAAATCACCTCATTAAAAAACAAAATACAACTCAACAACATTAAATTATTATTTCTGTACGACTAAAAAAGTTGTCATTAAAGTGTTTCATAGAATTTAAATTAAAAAAAGTACAATTTTAAAATCGCAGATTTACAAATCCGAAATGACAGCCGGCACCATAAACCAGAAAACAATAAAAATTATTATAATGAGCAGACAAAACAGGGTGTTGTTAAAATTGTTAAATATTATCTCACGATAAGTACAAATAATCAAAGTAATAAAATCTACATAAAAAAAGAAAAAATTTCAAGACAGCAACAAGAAAACGAAAACAATTTTTATTATTTGATGAGAGTTTTTTCAAACTCGCAACAATCAAATCGCATTCATAAGTTTATGCGCTGTCTTTATCCAGTCAAAATCAAATCAACGCCATTTATTTCAATTTGTTGTTGCTACTTTGGGTTTCTTTTTTACAAAAAGTCATTTGGCAACACTAAAATAATCATTAGAAATCCTGTTAATTTTATAATCATGTTGAACAACAATCGTAATGGAAAACAATATCGTCGAACAACATGAGAAAAACGGACAGACAGATAAAAGAAATAATAAAACCATGTAAATTAACGACATAAACGATTGTGTGTGAGCAGTGAGGGAAAACCCCTATCGACATTTGCAACAACAAGTTGCTTAATTATGCTATTCCGAATCTTATATACCCTTTACTATCTATGAATTCTAGTTTAGTGAAGTAACTCCAATCCAAAATGCAAATATTGGGGTGACAGAGAATCAAAAAAAAAAAAAAAATTTGGTACAGAATACATTTAATTGTACATAAAAATGACATCGGCTCTTAAGAGGTTATGCATATTATTTCCTTAAAGATCTTTTAAAAATTATACCCATATTGATGTTTTAAAAAATTTGAAAATTGCAGAGCCCCGTAAATCGAAAAATATGGGCGAGCGCCACCTCTTCGACACTATATCTGAGCGATTGACATATTTAATTTTTTTTGTGAAATCAAGTTTGCCGTGGCAACACTTTTTCCACTTTTTGTGGTGAAGGATATTAAAAGAATTACTTGTAATCATACAGAATAACAAATGTGATAAGACACAGGATTATTCTCCAAAAAATTAAATAACGTAAAATCAAAATAATTTTTTGGAATTGAATACAGAACGCAGATGTTTCGTCCTAATTGATTAGCTAAGTTTCACGGAAGTATCGTGTAAAAATCATACGAGAAAATTTCAATAAATTTGATAGAATGAAATGCTCAAGTGCGCTTTTGAATCACATGAGAACGATTGTTAATTACAGAAAAAAAAACAAAAAAAAAATGAGAAATATACCTTGAAATCATGTGTACGTGAGGGGACTCTTTGAGTTTAAATTTATTATACACGCTATTATAGGGGGAACAAATGCTGTGTAAGAGTTTAACAGATGAGGCCACATAGATGAAAATCATATATCTGTTGGGACACCCTTTGCCGTTAGTTCTTTATACTTGGTGTTAAAGCAGACACAGTGCTCGACATAAGTTTCATATAGCTTCCCCTATAATTTTTGTGTTGATTTTTTATTTGTTGTTGCAGTAAAGCAAAAAACAGACAAACAATTAATCGATAACAACCTGTGAGTACAGAGCTTTTAAATTCAAATGATTTTTAATAGATTATATTTTACTTTTAAGTCGAACAAGTTGATCAAGCGATTAAAACCCTTCACCACCAATTTTTAACCGACATCAAAAAAAGAAGGAGGTTATACAATTCGGCTGAATGTTGCGTTTTTATATTTGTGTCTCCAGAACTGTCATTTCAGATCCGATTTTGAAAATTATAGATTATGCTTACAGATTGGTCCCATTTTAAAAACAGTTCATAATATTAAAAAGTAAAGGGTGTCCACATACAACATACATATTTTTAAAGTGTATTATGATCTGTAAAGGGCGATTCTGTAAAATTTAAAATAACTGCGTATAACTATAGCTCCCAATAACAAAAAGTTATACAAAAATAAATCTAAAAATTAAAGGGTGCCCCCACAGTTGATGTAAATTTACTTATATTTAAACGCTTGCAAATTGGAGAGAATGTCTATTGCTATGGCCGTTATAGTAACAAATTATAAATTAAAGGGTGCGCCAATAATTCATTAAATTTGATGTATATGCCGATACTTTTGAACAGTTGTAGACAGACGCTTGCTTAAAATTTACAACGAACCTGCTAAGTACGCTATAACAACAATTATAAAATTTGGATTTGGAAGTTAAAGGGTGTTCCAATAGTTGATGTAATTTCAAGTGTGTGGCTGTACTTTTGAGCCGTTATAGACAGAACGCTAAAACTTAAAAGGGACCTGTATTTCTAAGTCCGCTATTTCAATGAGTTTATAATTTGAATATAGAAATTAAAGGGTATCCGATAACACTGTACAACAAAATAAAATTTTTTCAAAAATTAAAAGGTCCGGGCTATAAATTCTGATAGAGGAGACAAAAAAAAGATATACGTGTATCGGCGTTTTGAAAGTTTACATCTGGATTTCATTTGAGAGGGGGTTAAAATTTCCCAGCTCTGGCACATTCTTATTGTTAAACGGCATAAAAAACCATGTGACCCTTACATTTTAGGTAAAAAATGTGTTCAGCAAATTTATGTAAAATGTTACGGAGAACATTTTTGTAGAAATGTTAACCCTCTAACTCCTCAAGATATGGGTCTTTTTTGTCCTTCTTTTAAAAAATAGCAAAAAACACCATTAAAACAGGGTTTTAGAGGGTTAAAATGTTCCACAAAAATGTTACCCGTTAAATTTTACTATAAGTCCCTAAATACACCAAAAAGGAAAATTCAACCATAAAGTCAGAAATAAGACGCAACAAAAGAGAGCTTAGGGTTAATTTCGCATTTATTAAGAATTTTGTTTTAAATCAAATTTGGATAGCATTAATTACATTTTTTTTATCTCTCGGCAATTCCACTTCATTATCATACAATGTCCGGCATATTTCAGCGATAAGCGAATGAATGCTTTTACCTTTATAGCGTTCTTCAATGAGTGCGCATGTCTGATGAAATTTTTCACCATGCTCATCAGATTCTGTTGACAACTGGTTCTCAAAGTAATACATATGGGAATTTAAAAAATGAATTTTTGTTGACATATGAACGCAATAAAAGGTTCCTGTTTCAGCGATTGTTCCATCAACATAATGACTAGGACTTCGAAGTTGTAGCACAGGTACTGGGAGTTCGTCAGAATGCGGAAATGGCAGCATGGCACAGTTTTGTATACAAAACTCTTTCGCCTATATCTATTCAATTTTAATATGGCACACGTAGCACGTAGCGTCATTATGTTCACCTGGATCTAACCACCGCATAAGAATACCAAACTGCATTGAATTTCGTTGACCTTCAGCGAGAGTTCAAAAATAAAACTATAGTTTTAGAACAAAAAAAAAAATTATTACCTTTGGACCACAAAATTAAGCCATTATAACAAATAAAAAATAAGAAAAAAAACATCAAGAGAAAAAATTGGAGCTCGCCTATATCTTCCGAGGTACGGAGCTTAGAAATTTTCCAATTTTTTTAAATATCAATATGGATATCATTTTAAAGCTTTTGAAAAGATCTTTAGGAAATAGCATTAAGAGCTAATGAAATTTTTATGTAAAATAATATATATGCAGTACCAAATTTTTTTTTAATTCTCTGTCACCCCAATATTTGCTTTTTTATTGGAATTAATTCACTGAACTAGATTTACAAATACTATATGGTGAAGGGTATATAAGATTCGGCATAGCCGAATATAGCGCTCTTACTTGTTATTTACAATCTTTAAGTGGAGAAATAATTTTGCGAAGTAATTGAAAATATATTTATGGCCTCAATAAGGTGTTGTTTAATCATTATTCTGAAAACAATTATTTTACGATTATAAAAAATACAGATTCAAGGGGAATACTCATATAATAAATGCCTAGGACCACTACTTCAAAGAATTAAGTATTCTTTACATAATTTATATCAAAAACGGGAACTGAAAACAAATTTTTTGGTTTTTGTTTTAAATGTAAATTGTATGTAGAAATTATCGTTACTAATCTGTTAGTAAAATTAGCCTTTGCTGAATATGGTTAACAATATCGTTAATCGTTCTAGTTGCCAATCATAGAAGGAATGGCCCCGTTGATGGAACACTAAAATAATTTATAGAAAATATTTTAAAGCTTTTTCAAGTATTTAAAATATGACTTGTAAAAATGGTTTAACAGTTTGTTATTCTAGTACCTGGTTTTATTTAGGGACATTCCCAAATTTGTGGAATTTTAACAACCACAATTACTAATTACATTATTTTGTACATCCTAATTGACCTGATTTATCATAAAATTTAATTGCTTTTTCAAATTTGTTATTCTAAATGAAACATTTTCCTTTTAATGTTCAATTGAAATTTTTTTTATATTTACCTGTTTGTTTTTTTGGTCTATGGACATTCTTGAATTGGTTTTTTCTATAACAGATTTTTTAAAACCACAATTATTATCCCTTTTCACACATAATAAAATGTGGTTTATAAAAGGGCAGTAAGTAATAACAATTTTCGTAAGATAAAGGTAAAAGCATTCATTCGCTTATCGGTGAAATATGCTGGACATTGTATGATAATGAAGTGGAATTGCCTAGAGCTAAAAAAAATGTAAATAATGCTATCCAAATTTTCTTTAAAACAAAATTCTTAATAAATGCGAAATTAACCCTAAGCTCTCTTTTGTTGCGTCTTATTTCTGACTTTATGGTTGAATTTTCCTTTTTGGTGTATTTAGGGACTTATAGTAAAATTTAACGGGTAACATTTTTGTGGAACATTTTAACCCTCTAAAACCCTGTTTTAATGGTGTTTTTTGCTCTTTTTTAAAAGAAGGACAGAAAAGACCCATGTCTTGAGGAGTTAGAGGGTTAACATTTCCACAAAAATGTTCTCCGTAACATTTTACATAAATTTGCTCAACACATTTTATACCTAAAATGTAAGGGTCACATGGTTTCTTATGCCGTTTAACAATATGAATGTGCCAGAGCTGGGAAATTTTAACCCCCTCTCAAATGAAATCCAGATGTAAACTTTCAAAACGCCGATACACGTATATCTTTTTTTTGTCTCCTCTATCAGAATTTATAGCCCGGACCTTGTAATTTTTTAGTGTGTTGTACAGTGTAATTACTGTAGATTTACTTATACGGGCCTATTTTTTGAACCGTTATAGACAAACGCTTGTAAATTTGACGCAATGTCGATTGCTATGGCCGTTATAGTAACAGCCGATAATATTTAAAATTATAAATTAAAGGGTGCACCAATAGTTCCTTTAATTTGGTATATGGCCATACTTTTAAACAGTAGTTGACGGACGATTAAAATTTACAAAGAACTCATTGCTAAATCTACTACAACAGCAAGTATATAATTTGAATTTGGAAATTAAAGGGTGCACCTATAGTTATTGTAATAAATAAAGTTTGGAGATATAAGGGTTTCCCAATAGTTAATGTAATCAAATTTACGTGGCCGTACACTTGAACTGGCAGAAGATGAAATCTTTTCTTAAGGTCGGTTTTTTTCGCAAGAATTTTTTAAGTAAACACGAACTATGCTCTACAAGCCCTTAGGAAAAAATTGTGTCAGGATCTTAAGAATAATACAAGCAAGTGACATGAGAAACCTTTATATCTTAGCTGACCAAGAGAAAAAAATTCTTATACGATTTCTCCCTATTCTCTTACATACTTTATTCAAGTTCCATTAATTATATCTCCCACTGTTAAATGTTTATCTTGTTGTTTAACTAAAAAGTTTTCGAATTTTATTTTAAGTTTGCGCTGCATACTTTTTACAACTATTAGAACGTACTTTAAGTAAGTAGCTGCTAACTTTTAAACTCAGTTGCTAGAATTAAAAATTTTAAAAAAAGCTAATTTCCAAAAAATTATGATTGGCGGTTTTCTATTACAGTCAAGAGAAAACTTTTTCCATTGGCGTAGGGAGATATTTCTGCGAAGGCGTAAGAAAATATTTAGCCCTCGCAAAAGTTTTGTTTTGTTTGAAATTTATAATGCATAACGCAATTTTCTTTTTCTTTAAATTACTACAGCGCCTTCCAGTAAAGATCTCTTGTTACGCTTATGACTCTTTCACAAACTTTAGTGTCTGCGCATTTAAGTTGTTGCAGTTTGAAATGCCAAATCATTCATGATTAAACCTTCACCACTTAAATAGGGAAGGATACTAAAATGTCATTTGTGGACATTAAATTAGGTTTGAAGCTTAACAAGGTTGTTTTGAATTTCTACGAGTGCTGAGAATCTCTTAAAGGATGTGAACTGAATTCCTTTAGAGAAACAAAAACATTTTTTCAATGTTTATTACAAAAATTATTAAAAAAATCTAAACGATGATAGTTTATTGTTGAGAAAGAATTGCTTAATTATAGAAAGGAATAGTGCAAAAAAATAATTGTATAGAAAATGGACCCATCAATTGCATGTTAGGTTTACTTTTAAAGCAATTCTGTAACTCTTCTTTGGTTATGTTGGCTGTAGAGTTGCACCGGAGAAGGAGGGCACTAAGCTGAGCATGAGAAACCTTTATGCCAGAAAACTAACTACAAAGTGGAGCTTTTTGACACCCAAAATAGCGGTATTTATAATCGATCTTGTTTTCCTTCTAAAATGGTATAATTTTCATCAAAACTTATAAGAAAAATCAATGGAGGTTAATTTAAGGAAGTAAATTAAAATATTCCCGAAACGAGATTAAGTCGGCTTTCGAACGAAAATATGTATAGTTCTTTGAATATTATGTATTATTATTTAACTCTTGATGTATCGTTTTTATATTTTTATCTTAAAATTAGTCACGTTTTAACTTTAGTTCAGAAACGCGCGTCCTAGATTTTTTTCTAAATGTTGAAAAACAATTTCCCATCATTCGCTTAAAGGAGGATCTTTCCCACTTTAAAAACTAAGCAATGTGATTTGTTGTTGAGTGTTTTTCTTTCTTGTGGAAAATTATGAGCTGTGATTCTGCCGTAATCGTTGCTGCGAACGCTGTGTGTTGTAGCATTTTTCCAATAAGCAGTCAATCTCGTTGGACTTGCAAAATTGGCGGTTTGTTGGATTTGCGTTAAGCAACTTGATGCGGTTGTTGTTGGGCAACTTCAACCAAGAAAAATATGTTGCAGCTATTTTTGTAACTCAACATGCTTATTACTCCGCCCCATGCTACAGAAATAGTTTGTGTAGTTTTTTTTTTTTTGTGGCAAAGAAGTGTTCATCACTATAATTTAAAGAACGTAATACAATCAAGAATTTTGTAATAAAATATTTTTTGGTTTGAAATTTGAATAACCACAGGAATCGATTTAGGATTTTCTTGTAAGTGTACAATCAAGCAAAGACAAAAACTTAATTCAACCACTGCTGAAATATATTGAATTCAAGTTGTAATATTTGTTTAACAAATTCAAAAGCAAAATAATAAAAGATAAATATTTATTTATCTTATCTGGAACTTCTATATTTTGCAAACTACCTGGCTGAATGTTTTCCTGCTGCAGGCACTGAATATTTATGAGACAGGAGTGGAATTAGTTGAAAGAAAAACGGCACGTACTTCTGAGTTATTGTATTCATTTTGTATTTGCTCAATAACCTCTCGACTGTGTTTTAATATTGAAATGTGGACACATCATCAACACTACAGCTATAAGTATTATGGATAATAGTATTTACAGTTGACATTATCTTTATGAAATATTGACTAACGAATGTTCCAAACACAGTCACACATACGCACTTCAAATATGAAGAGTATTTGCCAAAGTCATTGGTAGGCGTCAATGCAATCTTGTGCAAGAGATTGACTTGAGTTAATACTTGAATTGCCAACAATGTTGCTTCCTTATTATAGCAATGTGTTTCAAAAGAATATAATAATATTTGTTTATTTATAATGGCGCCAACTTAAGTCTGTCCACTTAACTTCCGGGTCTTTGGGCTGACTTAGATGTATTCGATAAAGATGCCACTGTCCTTAGTTCGGATTGTATAAGAGTTTTAAGAGTAAAAAAAGTTTTAAGATTTAATGAATGTGTGCTCAATTAATTGTTTTATAGAAAGAAGTCGCCGTCAATAGACTGTAGTATGAAAGAGACTGATGACATTTGCTTAAAGAAATAAAAAAATACGACAATTTATTGATGAAATTAAAAGCTGTTTGGGAAGACTTAAGCAGCCCCAGGACAAATTAAACCCTTCCCAGAAGACACTAAAAGGATTTTTTTTGTTAAGAAGCAGTACGCAGTAGGAAGAACTAATATTTGAACTTTTCTAGTCTATATTTTGTTTGTTTAATCATTTTCCTATTTAGAACTTATTTCTTGATTTTGGCGATCTTTCGCATCGTTATATATGTATTGAATTTTGTTTGTCATGCCATCAGTCACTAGAAAATGCAATCAAATCGACTGCTGTATAGTGATAGAGTGTGTTTTTTTTTTTTTTTTTGTTGATCCATTAAGGGCCGAGACGTGATCCTGATTTATCGATATAATAATTAAAGAAAAATCCAAGCGGTAGGAGTCGAGTTAACAAAGTTGCTAAAAAATATTAATATACAATTTTTTAAAAATACAACTTTTATTTCAATTTTAAAGTAATTCAACAGTCTCAAAAATATTAGTAAATTTATTAATTTTATTTATGCTAAGCATCAAGGTATTCTGTGGAGTGTATTGCATTTGCACTTTTAAAAGTTGTTTGTCTTGGCGCACTATTTTGTTATCAGCACAATCAGTTTAACAATTGAAAGTAGAAAAAAATTACTGTTATTATACGAATATATTCTGTTCACAAAAAGCGTTCAAATAGACATGTTCCAAGCTACAATCTGCTATTACGTTTCAAGAAATATGCCGTTATAACGCAGAATCAATTTTTGTAAGTGGTTCTCTCTCAAATGGAATTTTTTGCTTCTTACCTATTTCTACCGCAGATGCGGTATCACATTGTACATGTACTAGATGTACAGTTTTAAAACCGTATGACCCTAAAATGCCAATTTTGTATTTTATATAAATTGTGTATCAAATAATTTTAAAGATTCTGCCTGTACTTTAAACGATAAGGCCACATGCCTAAAACTCGCGCCTGTGTTGTCCTTTGTATTTTTTTATTTTATTGTTAGGGGTCGTCGCGAAACGCTTTAAAATATACGTAAATACCGCTGTTGTGTGGAGAAACTCTTAGTTATAACTTTTAATTTTTGTACAATGAACAAATTTGTGAACAACACTTTTCCAATACAGAACAACTATACAAATTCCCAAACTCCGTCACAAGTAACACATTAAAGTAAAAGTGCTATATTTTGCTGTGTCGATTCTATATATGTATCTTTCACCAGTGGAATTGTATTATTATATTCTTTTTTGTTTTTTTTTGTGAAATTTTGGGGAATTTACGATCGGTTATTCAAAGTTTTTCTGTTTAAATTTTCAGTTTTGAATGAAATTTAAATTGTTTTCATTTAAAGTACTATTTTTTATATATTTTTGGGTAATCTAAAGCTTCTGAAGAACATATGACCCCTTAAAAATTTGGAAATGAGTATTGTAGAAAATACAAAACTACAAAAGAAATGACAAATTTATACACATCTTTTCCACCTGTATATTAAAATAGTGCTATATTCGGCTATGCCGAATCTCATATAACCTTCACCATATATATAAATGTAGTTCAGTAAAGTAACTCCAATTAAAAAATTTAAAAATTTTGGTAATGTATAAAAATGCCATCGGCTCTTAATAGCTTAAGCATTTAGTATCTTCTTAAAGATCTCTTCAAAAGCATTAAAATGATACCCATATTGATATTTTAAAAAAATTTGAAAATTTCAGAGCCCCGTAGCTTTGAAAATATGGGCTTGCGCTAATATTTTCACTGGATGTTTTTTCATAGTTTTCTCTATCGCCCCATATGTTTATTTGTTTGATTGGAGTTACTTTAATGTTCCAATGTTCGACACTATATCAGATCGATTGATATATTTATTTTTTTGGTGATTTTAACACAGATGGACAGACGGACATCGCTAAAACGACTTCGCTATGTATAAGAAGTCAGAATATATACACTTTATTTATTTATTTATTATGATTGATTTTCTAATACAACAAAACATATATCTTATTAATTAAAGTATTAGAATCAGATTAGTCAAATTTAATTAAGACAGAGATAAATCTTGATAATATTGCTTAGAAAAATTAAATTAAAATAAAATAATCGTTAAGTGATTTTCTAAATTTCATTGCGCTGTCGGTGCTTTGAATATAGTTAGGAAGTAGATTCCAGAGACGCATGCTCAGGATGAAAAATTGGCATTCGGACGCATGGTTCCGATGGCGCATCCGTATAATGTATCTGCCTCTTTGGGATCTAGCAAATTTTAAGCGATCATATAGGTATTCTGGCTCCTTTGTTACAATGATTTTGTGAAGGAAAATCAAGCATTTAAATTTTAAAAAGTTGTTAAAGCATAATTGCATAAAATGACTTGAAAATGGTGATATTCTGTCACGTTTTTTTTTAACCGTAAACATAACGGACGATATTATTATAAGTTGTATTTAGTTTATTCATATCGCGGGAAGAGAAGCCTGAAAAAATTTCGGACCCATATGATAATGTTGGAAGTAGATATGTTTTAAAAGAGTTCTTATACTTAGAGGTGTAAAAGGTTGTGTGGGCCATAAACTTCGTAGCTTACTGTATACACTACGACAGGCCTGACTTATATGATCTGACCAGGTTAGGATCCTGTTTAATGTCACACCTAAGTGTCTGGCTGTGTTTACTTGCTCACTTTTCGTACCACCAATAGAAATATTAATATCATTTGGGCAGAAGCCCAGATAAAAATATTTTCTAAATCGGTGTTTAGTTTGTTTATCTTAGAAACGATTGAATCTTTGGTATACTTTATGGGGTCGGAAATGGATATTGTAGAAATTACATACGGAATGACAAACTTAGATATACCCTTTTTCCACTTTTTGTGTTGTAGGGTTTAAAAAACTTACACACGAATTAGTAACATCATTCTTTTTAAAGCTGGTTCCAAATAACGATTTAAAATCAGGCTTTTCCAACAAATAAAAATAATCCGATTTGTTTTTTGTCAAAAATAAAAAAATTTCTGTTTTGAACGTGATGGTAAAGTATTCCATACACTAGTATAACAATTCAACGACTTCCCGATACATTTATTTCCCTTTTACTTTCTGTTATTTTTTCCCTTTTTTCCCCATTTCCCTTTAAACAAACACAACTACTTCAACCTGCCGCACATTGATGTACTACTACTACTTCGAAATGCACACAAATTCATAAAGAATACGAGTAGTATTAAACATTTTGAGAACGTCTTTCATGTCTTGCAGAATAAAAGAAGAATTTTTATAAAAATTAAAACCATTCTGTAATGCAACCTAAATGCGTCTTAATAAAACTAATTTAAAAGTGCCTTAACAGCTCATATTTCTAGTTTTTCCGATTTTGAGCGTTTAACTGTGTCCCTGCGTATATGCATATTTTGCACTACATAGAGAAAACAGACTCGTTATGATAACTGAATTTGTTTTCAATCGAATTATGTCGGTTATGAGAATTATTTGAAGTTCGGTTAACATGACGAAATTTATGAGGTACTCCGAACTGTTTAAGAAAATTATTCGAAAATGAGGACTACTACCGATATAAAATATTGTTGTGAATTAAAAAAAAAATGATTCCGATTTAACATTTATTTATTTATTTAATGTTTTGCTTATATTTTTATATTTTAAAGTTAAAGAAGACTGATAAGAATCGTATCAGAGTCTTTTTCTTTTGCCTTTTCAACAGAACGGAAACCGCATGCAACTCACATGAAATGACGGACGTATAAATGAAGTTTACAAACTTCTAACTCAGCACGTGCTTGACAGCAGGCATCATTTGAATACGAATTGAATAAGTAAAAAACAGTTTTTGTATTTCTTGATGCAAAAATTTTCAAACTGTTTGTTTTAGATTTAAACTGGACTTTATTTTGTGCATTTGGGGTCTACATTTTTCTTATTTATTAGTTCATTCCTTTTGTGTTTACGTTCTTCCATTAAACAAAAGTAGTCTAAACCGCTACTAAGTAGTTTGTTCAATTCTTGATAAGCCCGACTGCCACTAGACAAATAGACTTTTTAATGAAATGTAAGCAGGCTATTAAATTCTTTGATCATGTTTAGATTGTAATTTGAACATCATAATTATTCAAAATTAAATAATGAACACGATCGGAGGAGTGAGTTACTCTTGTTCTTTAACATGTAACTGTGAGCTTAATTAAGTTATTTCATATGTTAAATATTGTTTCGCTTCTTATTTGGTTTTAATCAAATCCATATGTTGTTTCAAAACTGGGTTCAAAAACGTCTGAACTTATAATGATTTTCAAATAATTTAGATTGTTGGTTAAATAAGTTGTTCTTTTTTTTATTTACTGTAAGCATTAAGATCTTTAAAAATTCATATACCTATGAGAGTAGGAAAATGTCGGACGTAATTTCTTTAGTTAGTTTTTTAACTTTTATATTAATTGCAGAAAAGAATACAACTCAGAAATAATTTTATCTCTTTTGATTAACACGAATAATTGTCTTTATTTAAAATATAATTTCGTTTACTTTATCCCGCTAAACTTTGAAAAGTCCTGGGCTTATTATTTTACCTTACTATACTTAGTATCAGTATTATCAATCGCCCGATTTATCAAAATGAATTCCAGTATGTGCTTATGGTATATGAAGATTAAGAGCTTTACTTCACACCCCTACCGAGAATTACTATTTTTTTGATTTGAACAGATTTTGAATTTTTTTCTTTTTGTAAATCTATTTATACCCGGCGCGCTTTGCTACCCCAATAAGAACAATTGTAACACATCCAGCCAGCTTTTTGATTGATTGATAAGAATTGGAACACTCTGCCTATTACAGTTCTTTAGGTATATGAAAATAATTTTGGAAGGTACCACGCCCATTGTTCTAATTTAGTATGTAATTCGCGCAATGATAAAAACTAATATCTGAGTTACTAGTTCAAAATATAAAGACTGTACATGTTGTAGTTCTCTTGATACAAGATGATATTTATTCAGTTTGTATGGAGGGTCCCACGCGCTTTATTCCAATCAACCTAATTTTTACCTGCGTTGTGCATATGAATAAGAGAGTGATTTAAACGAAATTTCAACTTGCAACCTATTACAGTTACCAAATTATACGATGACAAATATTATCTTCGAAGAACTACTGAAGGAAAAAATACTAAATTGTTATTTTCTTATTGTTTGATTTTAAAATAAATTTTTTAATAATTTTTGTGGTTGTTGTGTTGTGACATTTTAGCTTTTATATAACACTTGTGGAACGGTCAGATTAGTCAAATGATGAAACTTTGAACACACATTGTAATTTTTTTTACACACACGCCCCATCAAAAAAAAATATTATAAAAATTATTATTTTTAACAGGTTGGGTATTCAAAACGCAAGACTATTATGAGTTCTTATGTTCAATCCCGAGACTTCTTAGAGGTCTAATGCATATGAAGAAACCTATTACCCTCGTAGGGAACCATTTCTTGTGCTTGCAAGGCAGTGCGTCATTTTTGCCAATCTAAGGAAATTGAGTCAGTGACTTTCTATAAAGTTGGCTGTAAAGTTGCACTGCTACATTTGATATATACTTCCGTGGCTACTAGATAGTGTGTGTATTTCTTAGCCGTAGCCTTTTCTATGATATCCCACGTTTCGAAAAGAAACCTTTTCGCATCTACATAAGTGAGCTGGATTTTTTGTTCACGATTCTAAATCTTTCACAAAATTAAACATTATTCATCTCCCTTTACGGTTTAGTTTCAAAAGCTCTACAGGTGACTCAACAATTGATTGCAATCGATTTTGTTTTTTTATGGATAAAACTCATAATTTATTAATTTATTTATTCGTTACATAAATAGACATTTCACTAAGTTCCTATCATGGCGAAATAATACAAGGTGGTCGCGATGGCGAATTCATTAATTTAGCCTTAAACGATAAATGTCAAACTCCATATATAAAAAATATGTTAAATTTTTTTATATAGTGTTTGAAATTTAGCATATACGGCGAAAACTAATAAATTCGCCATTGCGGCCACCTGGTATTATTTCGCCATGGTTCCTATCAATTGATTGATATCAAGGCGAATCAAATATAAGGTGGTAGCGATGGCGAATTCATTGAATTTCGCCGTTAGTCTAACTGTCAAACTCCATATATAAAAAATCCAAGGCAATTTTTTTTATATGTAGTTTGACATTCGCGCGTACGGCGAAAACTAATGAATTCGCCATTGCTAGCACCTTATAATTTATTCGCCTTGATTGATATCAAGCAGAACCGTATAAAAGTCAGCCACAATCTTAGACATAATAACAACAATAAAAACAGTTGATAAATAATCTACCAATCCACAAAGAAGAGTAAAATAAAGCTTCTCAGTCATTCAACAAGTAAGATTTAAATTAACTATAAAATTTTGTATTTAACCTGACAATGGCTACCGTTATTCTTTGCAGCTGGCTGACTTTCTATTCTTTCATTTATCATTCATTTTAGCGAGCCTTTGTTGATTTTGCTTAAAGTAAAAGATCAATAATGCGCCCATTTCTTTTCAAATTGTTTGAGTATGACTTTTATTCGAACAATCAGTCCTATTTATGTTCACCGTCATGCATAATTTCAGTTTAAAAATGATTCATTTGCGTTTAGCTTTTATATCGTCAAACCAAACAATACTGATGATAACGATTGGCGTTTAATAGAATTTACCTTAAAACAGACATTATGTGGATTGAATTCATTTTACAGTAATTTTTAATGTGCAACATTTTTTTGTTTCAATCCCCAATGTAAAGTTAAATATGTCAATTTATATATGCTTTCGACGTAATGACTTACGTAATAGATATATAAGTGTGAAAATAAACATTTTTGACGTAAGATCATACAAAGAAAAACTCCAATCCTTTTACATTTAAAAATTTATTTAAAATATGTTTTAAAAAAAATTAAACCAATTTCAAATACTTTTAATATCGTCTGTCTACAACTGTTTAAAAGTATGGCCATATACCAAATTAAATGAACTATTGGTGCACCCTTTAATTTATAATTTTATATATTATTAGCTGTTACTATAACGGCCATAGCAATCGACAGTGTGTCAAATTTACAAGCGTTTTTCTATAACAGTTCAAAAGATAGGCCTCTATAAGTAAATCTTCATCAATTAAGGGACACCCTTTAATTTCTAAATTCCATTATAAACTTGTTGATATAGCGGATTTAGCAATACAGGTCCCTTTTAAGTTTCAACGTTCTCTTTCAAATTCATATTTTGTACTTATTGTTATAGCCGACTTACCAATACAGGTTCGTTGTAAATTCCAAGCGTCTGTCTATAACATTTAAAAAGTATGGCAATATAGACTAAATATAATGAATTTGGCGCACCCTTTAATTTATAATTTGTAATATTAATACCTGTTACTATAGCGTTTGTCTATAGCGGTTCAAAAGCTGGTCTCATATAAGTAAACCTTCATAGATTATGGGACACCCTTTAATTCCTAAATTTAAATTATAAACTCTTTGATATAGCGGATTTAGCAATACAGGTTCATTTAAAGTTTTAGCGTTCTGTCTATAACGCGTTAACCGTTATAACGGTTCAAAAGTTTGGTCACATACACAAAACTACATTAACTATTATAACACCCTTTAACTTCCAAATCCATATTTTATACTTGTTGTTATAGCGGACTTAGCAATACAGGTTCGTTGTAAATTTCAAGCGTCTCTCTACAACTGTTTAAAAGTATGACCATATACATAAAATTTAATGAACTATTAGTGCACCCTTTAATTTATAATTTGTATTATTAATAATTGTTACTATAACGGTCATAGCAATCGACATTCTGTCCAATTTGTAAGCGTTTGTCTATAACGGTTCAAAAGATAGGCCCATATAAGTAAATTTACATCAATACGGGGGCACCCTTTAATTTTTAGATTTATTTTTGTATAATTTTTTATTTTTGGGAGCTAGAGTAATACGCAGTGATTTTAAATTTTACAGAAGTGCCCTTTACTATTCATAATACACGTAAAAAATATATATGTTGTATAATCTATAAGCATAATCTATAATATTACCAAAAATTTTCAAAATCGAATCAGATATGACTGTGTTCTGGAGGCGCAAATATAAAAAAAGCAACATTCAGCCGAATTGTATAACCTCCTTCTTTTTTTGAAGTCGGTTAAAAAAAGGTTGGAACTGCAATTAATTGAGTTTTCAATTATAATTGATCTAACAGTAAGTGTGCGAGTCTTACATCTAACACTTTTATATTTTAAGTCTAATAAGTGCTAGACAAAAATCACTTTTGCATACTTGTTGACAATATTTATTACTATTTTCAAAGTCTCGAACAAGGAACCGATATCTCCTTTTTTTAGCAATGCCGTTTAAGATTTTACGGACGAAAGGGCTTGTATGTGTTTTTTACTTTGCCAAGAATTAAACACATATTTTTGTAAATGCAAAGTTCTTGTTTTACTACTAAGTTAAGAGATAAACTTGTTTTTTAGTGCCCCAAAACTATAACAGAATTTATTTCTTTAAAGACTTTTATTTATTTTTATTTGGACAATCAATAAAGACTTTTTTTAAATTAAACAAATTTCACATAAATTAAATGACATTTTAAAGATCTTTAAATAAAATAAAAGAAAAGTCTTTTTAAGACCCACTGTGATTCGAAGTAATTATTTTTAAATGGTTGCCATTTGTTTACACATGGTTGCCATTCATTAGCACAAAATTTAACATTTGAATCGTAAAAATGTAATCAGATCTTAACATATTTAATATTCTTTATTAATTTTTGCTTATTTATTTAGTTTTTATTAATGCGTTTTCTTTTAATGAAATTCATCCATTTTTTGGTGAATACATTTATTATCTGTTAATGGACTTGATGTTGCTTTAAGAGTAGTTATTTTAAATACGCCAGCGTATTTAATGATTTCGTTTTTCAAAAGAGAGAACTGAGAATTCATCAGCCTTCTGATCTTTTTGCAAAATGTTGCAAACAATATTGTGTTTGATTATAAAAGATGCAATATGAGGTCGTGGTCCATGCTTGGCTCTATCACTTAAAGATCGTCTTTCTTTGAAATCGTCCACTACTCGATTAACGATTAAAACACGATGGTTTATGGAATATTTTGCCATAAAAAATTTGCTACGTTTCTATTTCACGAATGCCAAATAGGAACTGTTAAGAGTAGCGTTTTCCAAAAGGGCGGCAGCACAAAGTAGTATGTATACCTTCCCGGCGGACAGCCTGTATAACACATATACATTTTAAATGAAATAAAACTTAATCCTTCTCCAACTAAATAATTACTACAGTACTGATCATAATAAAAGCTTTTTTGCTTTATTCGTATTCTTTTCGATGACGATTACAAACAAAATTTTTTTTTTTTGTAATTTCACACGTTCAAGGGCTCTTATACTAAATTTAATTGGAACTTGTTCCTAAATGATAGAATTAAAGTTTTGACTATGTATTCCGTTAAAAAAAAACAGCAATACCGTTTTGGGTGCACATAGAGAAGAAAACTACGGATTCAAAAAACTTTTTATGAAAGCAACTACACAATATATTAATAAGTTAGTGATTAACTTATGATTTCCTTTTACAGTTATCCAGTTACCCAAAATCATTTCTTTATTATTATTTTAAAAGTGAAATGATGGATGAAATCCACAAAATCCTCGTCGTATTAAACGAGTTGGTTTTTTTTTTTTGAAAGTGTTATAAGTCCTCTTTTAAAAAAAAATCTTAGTTAACGGTTACTTTAATAAGCTATAGACTATTTCTCTCCATAGTTATAACCAAAATTTCAATAGAGTTATATCTTGACATAAAATAATCGAAAACAATTTTGCTGTGAAACTTTATCACACAAATATTTCTTTTGAAAGTGGAATAAGTCCAATCCTAATAAGTTTAATGTAAACAAATTTTATAAATGTCTTCCAATTCCAAACGACAGATATTTTGCAGTTGAAGAAGAAGAATTAAAGAAGAAGACCAGCGCAATTAAGTCTTGCCGAAAAATAGCTTAATTTATTAATTTTATTAGGAAATGAAAAGAGAAGACTTTGTTTGAACTGAATCTCTACAAGATGCAATATTAAACAAAAAAAAAAAAAATACAGACAAATAAATTTTGAATTGCTTTTAAATATTGGATGAGGTTTAAAAAAAAAATAATAAAATAAATTCTTCTAAAATGATTTTTTTAAAAGTGGTATAAGTCCAAGTGGAGCCAAAAAAAATCGGTTATATTTTCAAATAATTTTAATAATTATTATTTTATAATAAAATTTAAAAGGTGTTTAGTTTAAAAAACATCACACGAATTCATTAAAGTTGGCCAATATTTTTAAATTGATTCAAATGCAAACCCTTAAATATTTCAATATATGTAAAAAAGGATTTATACCACTTTTAAACAAACCAGCTTATATTTGTTTTGGCATATAAACATTGCAATTTAGAATGGTTATTTAATAAAAAGAGAAACATGTTTTAAGTTTTTTCGTTCACAGAACCTTTTGGTGGTCTGTCTATCTTTCTATATTAATCTCGAGATGAAATTTTTATTTTGAGAAACTGAACAAATTAAACAATAAAATAAAAAAAAACAAAAAAGCAGGATTAATTTAACTGAACACTCTTGGAAATTATAACCCAGACATCAAGTTATTAATAATTATTCAGTTTTTATCATCAATAAACAAGAAAAAAAGAAATGCGTAAGAAAGCAACAATAACCACTGGTTGTTATATCAAAATAATCGACTTAAATACAACATAAAATACTCGTAATAATTTATGACATTCATAAGTGATAAAATTAGAAAAACGTGAGAGGGAGAAAGAAACAATTTCATTAAAGAAGAATTATTATTTAACTATTTTATTACTTGTACTCGCATTAATATCGACGACAAGACGAAATGTCATTTAAAAACTAAATTCTTGAGTCAAAGTCAAAATACATAAAATGGAATTGAAGTTCTTATACAAAATTCATAATAAAAGAAAAAGAAAACATAATTAAATGGGATTTTCTATTGCTTTCTTAAGAGCCAAAGACATTTAAATAGACACACAGACAGACAGACAGTCACTAAAAATAGGGCGACTTGGATAGTTAACAACCATCACAAATCTTTATAAATACAAAAAATACAAAAGCAATTTAACCAATTCAATTTTTTATTTAAATTCAATGAGTTACAATTTTATCACAAAGAAAACAAATTTTCCTTTCTTTAAAAAAAAAAAATCCAGTCAGCTGTAAATATTAATTTTGTTGATCAATAAGTTGCCACTTGAGGTGACCAATTCTTACATGTGACGTAATGGACCATGAGTAAAAAACTAATCTTTTCATTTTATTTTTCTTCTTAATTCCGAGTAAGTTTCAACCAGTCACATGATTGCTTCGATTGTGCCATGTTGTTATTTTACTCAAAGGGAATAAATAATTTTCTTTTAGCTATTGAAATTTCCTAAACCAACAAAAAATATAAAATGCCTTCATGTATCATAAGAATAACAAAAACATCAGTTTACATTTTGTAAGTTGGTGATTGTTTTAAATAATAACAGCTTAACATTGGATTTATTATGAATATGGCCCATAATCACAAATATCCGAAATTTATAACTTTATGAAAATTTATCAACAGTCTTTTTATGCAAACATGCTTCTTTTCATCAACGCAGCCATCCAGACGACAGTATTCGAAATCTCCGAGGAGATTTGAACTCACGACCTCCAATGATTTCCCAACAGGCCCTTCAATTAACTCAGCCATGCCTGCCACATAGTGTTCCTCTCTATTTAAGGCACCGTCGAATTTTGACCACAATTTCATTTTATTTACTATTGGGCTGCCTTAACCATCTCATCTTCTCTTTCAATATACTGGCGCCTTTACCAACTTATCTAGCACGGCCACACGATCTGGTCTCTGGGGGTCTTAACCGCTGTTCTCTATTTATAAGCCTTATTGAGTCAATTAACAGCAATTGTTTTCTTTATACCCAAGGCTAACCTTGCAAAGAGAAACCACCATTTTTTTTTTGGTGGTGCAAACTACAAGTTGGTCAGCTCTGTTTACCTCACTCACGAACAACAATTCCATTAGTTTTTAGCTAATGCTATTTTTAATAAAATTTCTGTTCCAAAATACAAACCTTTTTTTAAGTTTTTGTACACCCAGAGAAAAAATGATACCATACGTGTACAAAGTGACCACAAACGGTGTCAAAAGTGTATCAACCACGTTTGTGATCAATTTGTACACGGATGGTGTCAAAGAGGCGACAACGATAGCATTGCTGAATTGACAACATATGTGTACAATATGATACTGTTAGTGTCAAAAAAGGCCCATAGCGTTGTCGATCTGACACAGCATCGGTGTTAGACTGACACCGCAACGGTGTCGAACTGATAACATATCGATGTCAAATTGACACTGTAATGGTGTCGAACTGACAACATATCGGTGTTAAATTGGTAACGCACCGGTGTCGAACTGATAACATACCGATGTCGAATTGACACCATGCCGGTTTCGAATTGACACCATACCGGTGTGGAATTGATACCATATCGGTGTCGTTTATACACTACTCGTTACTAGCCTCTTTCCCAATTGACCAAAATAATAAAAACAAATACAATAAGTTGTTGGCTTATAAACGTTTTTTATTCAAAAAATATTTTCTTAAACAAAGAAGACAGTACAAAACATAAATCAAGTTAAATATACTTAATTCTGAAATAAATTTTCCCATTGTTTATAGGGTATACATGAAATGGAACTGTTACAAAGTCAAGAATTGGTATTATATAAGTCGTATTCATGTCTAGTGAACCAATTTAATAAGATTGTAAATGTTCATCAAAATTTTTAATTTTAACATCATTGCACAAAACATAAATCTTTTCGTTTTCAATTATTAAATTTTTAATTTTAAAAAGTTCAATAAGAGATATATTCGTAAACAGATAATAATTTTTTCTATACCGTGTTCCCTTAAACACTATTTCGTCAACAACGTTAAAATTTTTAAAATTTAGAAAAGGTTTATTTAATTTAAAATGATAATCATCTTTTACTCGTAATAAATATTGTAAATTTGCTTTTGGCGAGAGTAAACTGAAAGTTGGTTCTAAATTATCGTGATTTAACTAAAAATTTGAAAACTTTAGTCTGGCTTTTATGGGTATATAATGGCATGGGTTTACTCTTGATGTGGTGTTACCAAAGTACATTTTTCACTCTTTGTGCTTGGCTTCAAACTGCATACACCAAAGATACCTTAGGGGCCACAATTTCTGATGGCACTAGTGTAATGGACAAGAAAGTGGTGTTTTGATTTTAAGAGTTTTTCTACTATTAATACTGTTTAATGTTAAAATATTTTCATTAAGCAATGCAACCAATACATTACATATGTCGTAAACACAAACGCCTTCGTATCATCGTGCATAATATCAAAACAAAAAATTTCTACAACATGAAAATAAGGTATAGATTCAAATATGCAACTATATTCAGTTGCATCACATTGCGTTTCAGATTTGGTTCTTGTACAGGCACGACAAAATCTTTTACAATTAAACGATTGAACAAAACCTAGTGCACTATTAACTGCTAGATTATCACCAACAATTAATCCTAAAATAAAGTGTACTTTACCCTCAATTATAATATTTATTACGCCTTCTAATTTTTTTAACTCTTCCACTAAGGGGTAAAATGTTTTTTCATATCCGTGCATTTTTAGATCTGTCGATGATATAAGAGCTACGGTAAAAATATACTCTAGTTTTGATATAACAACCACATATTGAAAATGTATGGCTTCCAAGAGGATTATTTATTTGGAAATCATCTAAATAAAAAATGTAGGGAATAATTAAATCATAGTTGTATTTTACTACTTTTGTTTTAAATATTTCTCTGCTTGAAAAATTACTTAATATATTTGAATTCAGAAAAGTTCTGGTGTTTGTCTGAGTTAAATCGAAGAGATTTGGAATTTTGAAGATGGCCTCAAACATAAATTTGAATGGCATTAAATAAACGGTTGATAATTTCGGTCCTAAACTTGGATTACCGTTAACAACAATTTCTGAAATTTGATTGTTAATTATAAACCTTTTTGGTGTTTCATATAAGTTGAGTTAATTATTATCTAAATATTTTTCTATTGTCGTTGATATGGATGAAAGCAATAACGAAATTAAGTTCTGTATTTGTAGGGCTCGATTTCTAGGCATAGAGTTTTCTGAATATAATTGCAAAGATAGACTTAATGCTTTTTTCTTAATTACGTCTAAATCATTCATATTTGAATAAGGCTCATTTTCATTCAGTAGAACAGAAGTCTTTACCGGTGGTAAATATATTGCATATGAGTTTTCAGTCCGATTGTTTAACGCATTAGTATTTTTGGTTTTGTGTAGATTTTCTAAATAAATTCGAAATGATGCAAATCTAATAAATGTTGACATTAAATGATCAACTTTAAAATGAGCTATAAAAATATTTGCTTTATCGAATTTTTTGCGGCAACGGAAACATATATACGAGTACATATTGAAATAAGATCTTAACTAGTGGAGCAATAATTAATAAGAGATGTAACATTGGAAGATTTAGAATCATATATAGTAGTAATTTCATAAAAATATTTTTGAATGAACATCCATGGATGCTGGCAAGCATCTGGATATTTTAAAGAAAGTGTTTGAAACATTTTAAAACATAGATCTAAGCAATCGATAAATGAATTAAGTTTGAGTAAGTTATTATTTAAAAATATATAAAAACCATTTCTATCCATAACAGTTAGACCTGCTACGACTAAAAAGGGCTGAATGGTTAACCCAGCATTAAAATATTTTTCAGTGACTAAATCTATTTGGTGTTTGTAATCGCTAAGGGTCGCTAAACGTAATACTAAACTCTCTTGCGAATCAACTATTGTCACCTTTTTGGTGCGTTTACTTCGTCCGCACTTAAATCTAGCTGGTGATGGTAAAACCGCATTAAGCACTATAGTGTATACATAGTCCTGCGCATCTTTATAGAAATGGAATGAAATCTATGTACATTAAGACATCTATTTATTAAATTTTTAATTACCTATACTGGCCGCCGAAGAAACATTGGCAAACAGTTGTTTACAATAGTCATTGTGGATGTTCCTTGCATAAAATTTCTGAATTGTCTCTTTAAATTTTTCCCATTTTGAGTGTAACAGGTGTCCTTTTAATGGGTACAAAATATCAAAATCTATTTTGATCTATAGAAGATAAAAATTTAAAAAAAAACGAATATTTTAAAAATCCTAATACTCACCAATTCTGGTGCCCTTGAATCAGATAGTTTTGGCCATTCCTGAAGAAATTCTAAACTTTTTTTAATTATTAAGGTCTCTTTTACGAATATTAAAGGACCTTTTCCATTTTTTGCAAACTGAATCCCAATTGTCGCATTCTCTAATTAGCGAAGTTTTAAGTGCAATTGGAACTGATTTATCAATTTCCACAAGCTCTTAATCAACCGAATGCAGTGAGGGGCTTGCAACGGTGCTACTACACGGCAAAGTATCTAAAAGCTTTCTTTTTTAATGTTTTTTGCTTCTAAACTTTGCATAAAGTTTTCCACTTGTGTTGTTTTTACCTTATCTTGAAATATAATAATGGTCCTGTAAATGTAAAAACATATATTATATTTAAAGTTTGCTTAGAAACATGTGCACTAATCACTAATAAATGAAAAAAAACAAGCCGAACACAATAAATTCGGTTTTTATGTAATTTGACAACCTGCTGTTGTCAATTCAACCACATTTGTTAACAAGTTGTAAACACGCGTTGTCGAAAGTTTAAGATTTCGGTTCGTATAATTCGACAACCAGGCGTTGTCACGTTCGTAAGCACGTTCGCATATAATTTGTAAACAAGCGTTGTGAAAATTTGTAAATTTCATCTTTGTTCAATTTGACAACCTAGCGTTATAATTCAACCACATTCGTTTTTAAATTGTAAACGAAAGTTGTCAATAAAAGCGTCAACGTAGCGGTCTTAAAATAATCATATTCGTTGTTGATTTTGCAACGTGATTTTTCCCTCAGAGTACTGTGTTGCATTTTTAATGTTTAGACTAAGGAAAACCTCATTTTTACCCCACTCCGGCGAGGCAAATAGAAAAGGTTGTGATTTTGATAATTTGTTCTCTTATAATCTCTAAGCAACTAATTTTGTTTTTAAAAAATTTTATGGATCGAAGCGACCGATGATTGTCGGCTATGTGGCGTCACATTAAATTGAATATGTAGTTGTAAGATTTAATTTAAAGGAAAACAAGTAGCAACAATTTCTACACATTTTTCGCTATTTCTACAGTTCGCACGGGCACTTGCAATGTATTTATATTTAAAATGGTTTTTTTTGGAATAATTATCTCACAATTTTTGTATATATTTTTTCTATTGCATAATTGAATTTGGGTTACAGAGCCTCCGAATTGCAATTGTCATTGAAATATAATTAAGAAACTCAATACTCTCCTCAATTACACTGTACAACACACCAAAATTATAAGGTCCGGGCTATAAATTCTGATAGAGGAGACAAAAAAAAGATATACGTGTATCGGCGTTTTGAAAGTTTACATCTGGATTTCATTTGAGAGGGGGTTAAAGTTTCCCAGCTCTGGCACATTCTTATTGTTAAACGGCATAAGAAACCATGTGACCCTTACATTTTAGGTAAAAAATGTGTTCAGCAAATTTATGTAAAATGTTACGGAGAACATTTCTGTAGAAATGTTAATCCTCTAACTCCTCAAGATATGGGTCTTTTTTGTCCTTCTTTTAAAAAATAGCAAAAAACACCATTAAAACAGGGTTTTAGAGGGTTAACATGTTCCACAAAAATGTTACCCGTTAAATTTTACTATAAGTCCCTGAATACACCAAAAAGGAAAATTCAACCATAAAGTCAGAAATAAGACGCAACAAAAGAGAGCTTAGGGTTAATTTGGCATTTATTAAGAATTTTGTTTTAAAGCAAATTTGAATAGCATTAATTACATTTTTTTTAGCTCTAGGCAATTCCACTTCATTATCATACAATGTCCAGCATATTTCAGCGATAAGCGAATGAATGCTTTCAACTTTATCTTACGAAAATTGTTATTACTTACTGCCCTTTTATATACCTTTTATTACGAGTGAAAAGGGATAATAATTGTGGTTTTAGAAAATCTGTTTTAGAAAAAACCAATTCGAGAATGTCCATAGACCAAAAAAAAAAAAAAACAGGTAAATAAATATAAAAAAAATTTCAATTGAAAATTAAAGGGAAAATGTTTCATTTAGAATAACAAATTTTAAAAAGCAATTAAATTTTATTTTATGATAAATCAGGGGTGGAATCGTTACATCCGTGTTCGTATCGACAATCGTACGAAAAAAAATTACGTATACGTTAATCGTATGAACTAAATGGCATTACGACATACGATTGTAAACGGATCGTAATTTTTTGAATGATTCACAATAGTTTTGAAATTAAAAAATTCTAGAGCTAAAGAAAGAGTATTTAGGCTGGTCAGTTTTTCAAATTTTGTTGTTTCCAAAGGTCAAAACCGATTTTTTGCCTATAGCGCTCGATTCAAGGACTGCTGCTTCAATTAACACTTCTTCACTTTTCTTCATAAAGGCTTCCTTCATTCTGGTTTTTCAATTAAAGAAAAAGCTTTTTTCTTTGCTTGATACCTATTTTTGATCAGCCAAAATTATAAATATAAATATTTTCTTGCAAAAATATAAATTGCGAATTTCCTATTTTAAAATTATAACATCATTAACTGGTGGTACTAGTGCGTCCATACATTTGGAAAGCTCATCCCATAGTCTGTTAGCATTAGATTTTAATATGCCCAATTAGGAAGCATGTTTTTTGCCAAATTTTTGTGTTCATTCATGAATCTTGGATTTAACTTATTGTAATAATAACTTTATCATTAACTAAAATTAAATTTGTTTAATTCGCACTTTTTTTTTAGCGAATTTGTTGCATTTTTCATCTTATTCGAACTAAGTTTTGTTAACCTATGACAGTTCGTAAAAAATGTACGTTCATGTATACGATAACGTATGTTATAATCTGCGTTATTGTTAATTACCATCCGTTAACGTATGTCATAATCCGAAAAACGTATTTTTACGATACGTGTTGTACGTTCACGGATGTAACGATTCCACCCCAGGTCAATTTGGATGTACAAAATAATGTAATTAGTAATTGTGGTTGTTAAAATTCCACAAATTTGGGAATGTCCCTAAACAAAACCAGGTACTAGAATAACAAACTGTTAAACCATTTTTACAAGTCATATTTTAAATACTTGAAAAAGCTTTAAAATATTTTCTATAAATTATTTTAGTGTTCCATCAACGGGGCCATTCCTTCCATGATTGGCAACTAGAACGATTTACAGATTAGTAATGATAATTTCTACATACAATTTACATTTAAAACAAAAAACAAAAAAATTTGTTTTCAGTTCCCGTTTTGGATATAAATTATGTGAAGAATACTTAATTCTATGAAGTAGTGGTCCTAGGAATTTATTATATGAGTATTCCCCTTGAATCTGTATTTTTTATAATCGTAAAATAATTGTTTTCAGCCAGAATAATGATAAAACAACACCTTATTGAGGCCATAAATACATTTTCAATTACTTCCCAAAATTATTTCACCCCTTAAAGATTGTAAATAACAAGTAAGAGCGCTATATTCGGCTATGCCGAATCTTATATACCCTTCACTATATAGTAAATATAAATCTAGTTCAGAGAAGTAATTCCAATAAAAAAGCAAAAATTAGGGTGATAGAGATTTAAAAAAAAATTGGTACTGCATATATATTATTTTACATAAAAATTTCATCAGCTCTTAATGCTATTTCCTTAAAGATATTTTCAAAAGCTTTAAAATGATATCCATATTGATATTTCAAAAAATTGGAAAATTTCTAAGCTCCGTACCTCGGAAGATATGGGCGAGCTCCAATTTTTTCACTTGATGTTTTTTTTCTTATTTTTTAAAAATGCAGTTTGGTATTCCTTTGCGGTGGTTAGATCCAGGTGAACATAATGACGCTACGTGCTATGTGTGCCAAAATATTTCCATATTAAAATTGAATAGATATAGGCGAAAGAGTTTTGTATTCAAAACTGTGCCATCAGCCATGCTGCCATTTCCGCATTCTGACGAACTCCCAGTACCTGTGCTACAACTTCGAAGTCCTAGTCATTATGTTGATGGAACCATCGCTGAAACAGGAACCTTTTATTGCGTTCATATGTCAACAAAAATTCATTTTTTAAATTCCCATATGGATTACTTTGAGAACCAGTTGTCAACAGAATCTGATGAGCATGGTGAAAAATTTCATCAGACATGCGCACCCATTGAAGAACGCTATAAAGGTAAAAGCATTCATTCGCTTATCGCTGAAATATGCTGGACATTGTATGATAATGAAGTGGAATTGCCTAGAGCTAAAAAAAATGTAATTAATGCTATCCAAATTTGATTTAAAACCAAATTCTTAATAAATGCGAAATTAACCCTAAGCTCTCTTTTGTTGGGTCTTATTTCTGACATTATGGTTGAATTTTCCTTTTTGGTGTATTCAGGGACTTATAGTAAAATTTAACGGGTAACATTTTTGTGGAACATTTTAACCCTCTAAAACCCTGCTTTAATGATGTTTTTTGCTATTTTTTAAAAGAAGGACAAAAAAGACCCATATCTTGAGGAGTTAGAGGATTAACATTTCTACAGAAATGTTCTCCGTAACATTTTGCATAAATTTGCTGAACACATTTTTTACCTAAAATGTAAGGGTCACATGGTTTCTTATGCCGTTTAACAATAAGAATGTGCCAGAGCTGGGAAAATTTAACCCCCTATCAAATGAAATCCAGATGTAAACTTTCAAAACGCCGATACACGTATATCTTTTTTTTGTCTCCTCTATCAGAATTTATAGCCCGGACCTTGTAATTTTTGAAAAAATTTGATTTTGTTGTACAGTGTAATTATTAGTCGTCAAAACTCCATTAAAAACAAATTTCGTTAATTTCGTTAAAAAAAAAATAAATTTGAACTTGCCTTTACAATCGCGCTTTAGACAAATGAAAACCAAATATTTGTCTCTGACCCAAAAATATATTTATTTCTTATTTAAAATTCCTTAACTGCAAACAATATGTCTGCCATCTTTATGTAAAATATTTCACGTTTACAATTTACTATACAAAAAGATTTAGTTGCATTAGAAACATACAACAGCTAATGTACAAAAATCCAGCTTACAATTTTATTATTTTATTTAAAAAAAATAGAGGCAGATAAACGGATGGACACAAAAATAAATAAATAAAAACAGAGCATTCATAGTTGCACTTAGTTCTTATGGTTTGGTTTATTTTATGCGAATTTCATTAAGCAGGAAAGGCAAGGTCAAGGCATGTTTGAAAAATGTATAGATGTTTATTCAAATTTAGCAACGTCAGCCAGCTTAACATTATTTTAGGAGAAATTAAAATAACGCAATTAATGTCTACTTAACAACTTTCCATACTTAATGTAATAAAAAAAAACGGCGGAAAAGCTTAATTTTGAAACAACGCGTTATCGCTATTATTAGATTGTTTTTTAAGCATCTCTGGTATTTTTGGTAAGCGAATTGGTGTTGAGCAGTGGTAGGCCCAAACTAAAAAATTATTAAAAATATAATAAATTACATATGTCGTTGGCATTCAACGATTCTTTAGAAGTGAGCCACTGACTTAAAATAATTTATTGAATGTATTGGGAAGTATATCAGTGATAAAAACTAAATATGTCAATCGATCAGATATAGTGTCGAAAGAGGTGCTATTGGAAATCAGATGATCGGTCCATGTCCTTAGAGGCAGCACACAAAACACCACGTCTGCCTCTAATTTTTCATGTCGTTTGGAACAGTAAAGCAACTCCAATCAAAAATAAATATAGGGGTTATAGAGAATTAAAAAATAAGAAAAAACCATCTAGTGAAAAAAATTGGCACTTGCCCATATTTTCCGATTAGCGGGCCTCTGAAGTTTAATGATTTTTTTTAAATATCAATATGGGTAACATTTTAAAGCTTTTGAAGAGATCTTTAAGGAACTACTAAAACTTTTAAAAATTGCTTAACCCATCAAGAGCCAATGGCATTTTTATGTAAAATTATATATATATTGTTTTTTATTTTTTAATTCTCTGTCACCCCAACATTTGCTTTTTTATTGGAGTTTCTTCACTAAATTAGATTTACATAGATGGTGAAGGGTTTATAAGATTCGACGTAGCCGAATATAGCACTCTTACTTGCTTTTTATTCAAATAAACTGATGAATAGAATCTAAAAAGTAATGTGAGGGGACCCAGCAAAAAATTTTTGAAAAGGTAATCGAGTGTGGAATTAAGCATTTTTGGCAGAAGTACTTCCCAACTAGATTGCCAACTTAATGATTTTAACAAGGCATGAGAATTTTATAATCAATTTCTGAGAATCGGTTACATTAATTATTGTAGGAAATAATGAGTACCATTAGTACGGAAGTCTCTTTTAACATAAAAAACTAGTTCCATTACTACTTCCTTTTTTGGAAACTAATGTTATGTGTTTTGTAAGCGAGTAACAAAATATGGCAATCACAAAAGTAAGTCATTATATGGCAAGTACTTTTTAAGGTAATGTCTAATTTTTTTGCTGGGGACATGTCAAAATAAGGCATCGATATCGAGTAAAACTTACATTAAAGTCCTATTGAATCGTTGGCTGATATCCATTTGGCTGCTGGACTTTTCTCTACTCTGCGTTCTTTTTTCAAATACTCTTAGTTTAAGAAACTTTATAACAAATCAAATGCATTTCTTATTTTCTTAAAAGTACAAGGCTCGCTAATGGTTGTAAATTTAGTTTTTATTGTATTTATTGTCGTTAGAAATAAAAAAATATATACTTGGAATATTTTTATGCCAGCATTTTTAAAAAAATCTCCACAAGCAACAATAAAAATGTGCGGTTAACGAGTGAAGTAATGAATTATATTTTTTTCTTTTAATTTAACATTGAATTCGTAATGTGCTGTCATTTTTCATATGTCACGGCCGTGCCATTCTGGAATGATACTTAATTTTTTTTTCATTGCCAACGCCATACAAGTAACGAGTTAGGAAGCATATAAAAAAAATGTGAATTCGTCGCATAAAATTGTATTTAAACATAATTTTACTTTGATTGCAACAGTTGTAGTATAAAGTTCTTACGTTGCATCCATAAATGTTGCAACTAAATTTTAACGTCATTTTAATTACACTTGAATGTTTTGAATTTTATAAGGGAGTGTCGGAATGATATACGTATGAATGTAAATACGTATTTGCTTGTACGTACCCAATAATTAAATGCAACATGTCTCAAAATATTAACAGTAATTACGAGTGAAATAAATGTTTATTAAAACGCTCCCCTTTTATTTGTTTTGAAAGATTCCTCATTTTAGCATAAATTATGACAGTTTAGTATTTTAAATAACCTGGATTTTATACAATTTTAGTCATTTGCATTTATATAAAGGGTGTCCTTTAATAGAGACGGCAGTCTCGTCTATTCAAAATTTAGTGACCAAATTTGCGTCATATGATTTAAAAAACAAGAAACTAAGAAACGTTAGCAAAAGAGACGTAAGATCTGTTGAAAACATCACTAGTACCCAGCGTTACAAGATAATTTTCGGTGATAATTTTCCAATCTAAAGGATTTTCAAAAGCCATTGAATTCAGTTTATTTTATTTCCAAAAATCCCCCTGAAAATAATACTATTTTAATTTATTAAAGTATCAATATAGATATGTATATATTTTTTTTTGTAGTATAGAAAATTTCATTTGTACGGTTATGTGGAATTGTTTCATTTTAAATCCTTTTCCAGAGTTCCCTTCTCTTTGTTAAAATTTATTTGCTTGACAAATATTTCTAGAGATGAATAGTGTTGTCATATCTAGAGGTGGATCAAAAGTTTCGCAAGGTTTCCTTGACGTGTGTATTTATTTTATAAATATATTTTTTTCTTTATTTATATGTATTTTATCTTAATTTTTGAAAAAAATTATTCCACACAAGTATGTCTCTTGACATCAATTCTACAACAAACGTTAAACTTTTGTTCATTAAATAAAAATCTAATGCTTCAATAACTTAATTGCATGACTTATTTTGGAAGACTTGAACATTGAAAAATAAAATATCTAGAATGATTACAATACTGTTACAAATAATGTAAAATTAAATATCCCCAAATATCCGAAAATTTCAAAAGTTTACCAATCCTAAACAATACTTTGATTCCACATTTAAGAATAAAAAATCCCCTGAATCCAACAGCACTACCACTAGTGAGGAATAAAACGGAGATAGTCTATTGTTTATTATATGAGGTTTTTTTTGACAACCCCTTGACAACATTTCCATTTCCAAACGTTTAATTTGTTTGTTTTAGTGAAGTTTGCTATTGCTAATCAGTTGGAGTTGTGTGCTATAATAAACCAGGAATAATGCCATTTAAACAAACTCAGAATTGATTTTTGTTAGTTCCAAATCTCGGGGAAAAATATTCAAGTTGGGCGAGGAAAAAACTCTTGCAATAGAGGCTTTTTTAAGCGAAATTTATATGATGTTTCAAATTCAAATAAATAAACATTTAAGATACACGAAATTTAAAAGTATACAAATATTACCAATTTAAAAAATAAGAAATGCAAAAAAATATTTTAAAATAAAAAAATTATTGAAATTAGTAGAAGTATGAAAAATTTTTAAATACAATTTTATTTCAGATAGGCTTAAGTTCGTTACTATATGTGATTAATAGTAAAGAGAAAAGTAAAAGTCCGAAACTTAGAGAATGTATTGTATTCTTTGAATAGCTTTGAATATAGAAAAAGGGATTTCCTTTTTTCGGCATTTTTCGTATCATTCTACAACATCGTGTGATGTATGTATGTGTATATGTATAATTAATAACTTTAAAGAACTTTTTCGAAGCTCTTTAAAAAAAACCCATTGAAATTGCCGTTCAGGTTATTTAAACTTAATGAGAATTAATAAAACAGGTTAAGGAAACATTACAACTTCCACAGAACAACAATGCATCAAAATATTATTTAATTTCTTAGACATAAACATGTCTTGATTGCATTGATATTTTGTTTGCATTCAATTTATTAAAGATTGATGGGATATTTCTAATATGAATGATTCACTATGCAACGTCTTTCTTTTAATTTGTAAAAAAAATCTAATGGCCACTTCTCATACTTGAAAACATATTTATAATTTTAAAGTAAGAGAAAAACGAATAATATAAAACTGAATAACACATTCGCCTACTCCACAATTCTCACATTCTAATTCCATTTATGACACAAATTTGATGTTTTTAAAGAATCTTATAACATCTTTATAAACCAATTTGTTACACTTGTCACATGGAAATAGTTTATAAATAAATTATATTTATTTGAAATAAGGCGACTTGAAACTGAAATTAATAAAACAAAAATAACAAAACAAACAAAAAACGCTGTAAAACCAAAAAAAAAAAACAAATTGAAAATGTTTGTAAGTTTTTGTGTTTCTGTGGAAAATTTGATTTTATGATGTTATTTCTTCATTTTTGATTTCTTTGCATCATGTTTGTTATTTTTCTAAAAATGTTTGCTTTTTCACTGGATTTTGAAGGAAGTTGTATTGTAAATATTTTATGACTCTGGCGTTGGTTTAGAAATTTTATTATAAACAATTTCCATATTTTATTATTTGGTTTTTTGTTTGTGAAGTTTTTCTTCTTGGAGACGTTGGTTAATAAATATTTTTATCATTTTTTTACAGTGGGTTTTCCCATTTTATTCTTTTATTTATGATGATGAGTCCCTGATGCATCCTCTCAAAGATTCGACGATTGAAAATTGGCTGTTGTACGTTATTGGTCTAGTGCTGCCAATAAATGTGGTAAGTATCTTTCATCAATTTAGTTTTTTTTTAGTTTTTAGCGGCAGTAAATATTTGCTATGGATTTTAAAAATTTTGAAAGGGAAAAAAACGAAATTATTTTGCTAAAAAAGCAGTTGCTTTGCAGTCATGTAATTAAAAATTCTTTCCAAAAAAAAATTAAAAAAATGTTAAAGTCCATTATCTAATCAAGTGATACAGCTGCGGCTTGTTGTTTAACGAACCATTAAATTACAAACTAAAGAATTTTGAAAAAGTCAATATTCCTAATATGAAAACACATTCTCACAATACAACGGCTGAAAAATTTTCGTTTCTGAATTTTATTTATTTTTTCTTGTCTCCAACTTTATTGCAATAGAAAAGCAATGTGTATTTACATAGATTTAAACCCTACATTGTTTAAAAAATGATCTGTCATGAATGAAGAAAATCTCAATATCACATTATAATTCCCGAAAACATTGCCTACTGTATCAATTTATAAACTTGACTTCTTGATAAAGTGAGTGGTGGGTTAGAGAGTTGTACTTGAAATGTTGAGGAATTTGTAATAACATAAAAAGGATTCAACAACAAATGCATTGACACACGATACGGATCATTGCAATTGGAACCCTAAACCAAAATGTTAGATATTAAATATTAAAATCAGGACAACATAATCTTGTTGAAGCTCTAATTTGCATGTGAGAGTAATAGTGGTTATCGTCTCATATCGAATATTTTATACAACATAAAACAATAAAAGTGCTATATTCGGCTATGCCGAATCTTATATACCTTTCACCATTTATGTGAAAAAATCGCATAAGAAATTGTTTCCTACCATAAAGGTTTTCTGCTCAAAAAAGCTTTTTTGTTTAAATTGGACGTTTGGCTTAGAGTTGTTGTCCCAACTTAGTTAATATAAAGGTTATTGGATCAGATCCTTGTATAATTCAGTGGTGAATAAGTCGTAAGTAGAGAAAAGCTCGCAATTTTCTCACCTTTTTTTATTAATTTTTTATCATAAACACAAACACCTGCTGGAATATAAATGAAAGCCGAAAAAATGATATGAAAAAATCAGAGGCAGGCGTGGAGTTTTGGCCGCTGCTGCGAAGTACATGGACCGAGCTTGCTGATTTTCAAAACAATAACTACGCCTGATCGTATGGCGTATTTAAATTTTCTCTAGCTCATCTAGTGACTTGGCAAAGTTGATTTTAACACGAACACCGATGGACAGATAAACATAGCTCAATCGATTGAAGTGAATATTGCTGAATTAACCAACGGACTTTGTTCATTGACAAAAAACGGTAAAACAGAGCAAGAACGAAAACTAAACAAGAAGAAGCTGCAAATGATGGCTGTCAACGTACATCAAAAGTTAAAATTTGCCTAACTGTCATAATTTGTGTTGATGAATACATACTGATTGTGACAACACTCATAAGAAAACATGTATTTTAACTGACTTGTTAGTTGAATACGTCAAAGTTTAACGTATGGCGTTTTCTATGTGCCCCGGCCTTTAGATATACCCTTTTCCAGCTGGATTAAAGGGTATAAAAAACACTATTAAAAGCATTCTTGGTTGATTATTTAAGGGCAGGGACAAATTGTTGTTAAAAATTCATTAAATATTTAATTACACGCAAGGTACAGCGCGCTTTCATAATTACTTCATTGCAATTAATACGGTACTGGGACACCATGTGCAATGTTTTAAAGAAAAAATATGAAAAAGAAAAATTACCGAAGACAGGTGAAAAAGTACTCGCTTGAAATTCAAAGAGATAAAGGTGCTTTTGTAATGACGCGTAGACATACGCTTGAAATTTAAAACGAACCTGTATTGCTAAGTCCGCATAAAAACAAATATAAAACTGGGATTTGGAAGTTAATGAGTGTCCCAATAGTTGATGTAATTTCAAACATGTTGCCGAACTTTGAACAGTTATAGACAGAACGCTGAAACTTAAATGGGACCTGTATTGCTAAGCCTGATATATCAACGAGTTTGTAATTTGAATTTAGAAATTAAAGGGTGCACCCATAATTGGTGTAGATTTACTTATATGGGCCTATCCTTTGAACCGTTTTAGACAAACGCTTGCAAATTGGACAGAATGTCGATTGCTATGGCCGTTATAGTAAAAATTTTTTATATTAAAAATTATAAATTAAAGGGTGCGCGAATAGTTCATTTAATTTGATGTATATGGCAATACTTTTTAACAGTTGTAGACAACCGCTTGAAGTTCACAGTCCGCTATAACAACAAGTAAAAAATTTGGATTCGGAAATTAACGGGTGTCGCAATGGTTAATATAATTTGGTGTATTTGGCCGAAGATTTAATCCATTACAGACAGACAGCTAAAACTCAAAAGAGATCTATGTAGCAAAGTCCTATAACAAGAAGCTTATAATTTGAACTTAGAAATTAAAGGGTGTTCCCAAAATTAATGTAATTTAACCAGTATGGCCGTATATTTTGAACCGTTTTATACAAACACCTGTAAATTAGACAGAATGTTTACTACTTTGGTATGATAGCAAGTATAAAAATTTTAAATTATAAATTAAAGGGTTTTACAATAGTTGATATAATATAATGTATATTGGTTGAAATTTACAAAGAACGTGATTTCTAAATCTGCTACAACAGCAAGTATATAATTTGAATTTGTAAATTAAAGGATGCCCCTATAGTTGCTGTAGTTTGATGTATATTGCCAAACTATTGAACAGTTGAACAAGTATAAAGTTTGGAGATATAAAGGTGTCCCAATAGTTAATGCAATCTAACGTATGTGGCCATACTCTTGAACCGTTATAGGCAGACAGATGAAATTCGATATATAGTCGATTTGTTTTTGCAAGGATTATTTTTAAATACTGTCAAGACAGTGTTTGTTCGTAACAAAGCCTTATGTGACTGTAGAAAAAAAGATCACATAGTTCGTGTCCAAACTTGGTTTGGACAATACAAAATTTAAGGTTTTTATTATGAATTTATTCCTTTATATACCCTTTTTATCGATAATGAATTTTATTAACAAAGGCTAAACAAAATTGTTAGTTGTAACATTGATTTAGCACTTGTCATAACCGAAAAGGTACGAATGTAAATTTCACTTTTTTTTAATACAAACGAAGTTTTCTTAATACGATGTTTAATTAGTTAATGTCACTCTTAACCAAGCCTTTGTTAAGTTAACATCACAAAATTGTAATTAATTAAAAAATTGTAAAGAATACTTACACATACTTAATACTTACCCTTAAGAAGAAATCTGTAATACTTACCTTTAGTACTTATAGAATCTGGAAATTAAAATCTATAAGAAAATTGAATTTAAAAACTTACCACAAAGTTGTAATTTATTTAACACTGAGACTGAAAGGTGAGTTATGATTTGCTACCAATTTAAATACCAATCAAACCCACTAATTCTGGTATTTTGTTTCAGTTCGAGTATTTGAAAAAATACAACTGAATACCAAGATCGTTTCTTGTAATTTGTGTTCTTATGTGTGCATCGTATAACCGATTTGCTTTCTACAGGTCAATATGTCATTAACTTAATTAAAAATAAAAAAATTAATTTTTGAATTCAAATATTAAATTTTAATTTAATTTATATTAGTCATAAATTTAGTATTTTTTTTGTGGATTGAAAATAACAATTGTGCAGATATACAATTGTTCTACTGAAGAATGAAATAAAAAGGTAAAATTTATAAACATGTACCCATTTTTTTTAATAATTAAATTAATCAAACTAAAGCTAATTAAACTATAATTGAGATTAATCAAATGAATTATTATGTAATCTAAAATTAATTATCTAATATCTGTATATTGCGATTTATAAAACAAATTTTCATACAAACAAATTCTTTTTGAATGCGTCCATGAAAGTTTATTAAATTTTCAAAGTTATAAAACAGAAATTTGAATAGGAAAGATTTTTTATTTAAAACATTTTGATTTATAGTGTTCAATAAATATTAATATTTTACTGTTTAGTCATATCTAAAATAAGAAAATTATACAATTTTATTGCATTAATGATAAATTCAACATTCCCAAATATACGTATTTCAACAGATTTTTTACAAACGTTTATTACCCTTTTCGCATCTCATTTAAAATTACCTCCTAGTCGCTTTGTATAAACTACTTATAAATATTCTTTTACCTGATTTTTATTTGGGGACCTTACTAAACATCTGAGAATTTTTACGACAGTTTCACATTAAAAATTAATCTTTAATCACTTTAAATGAACATAAAATTAATTGCATATTTAACTATGTTTTTTTGTCTATGTATACATAAAATATCTAACATTCCAGTAAAAAATAGGATCATCCAAAGAGTAATCTTGGGGCGCTCCTTTGCGAGTAATGGATTACTTCATAAAACTCCGAACCTGATTGGATTTTTAATATAGCATGTCCGCAGACAAGAGTACTCCTTTTAAGCTCCTTATGAAGGGAGTATTCGTTTTTGTCTCCTAAAAGAGCATAAAGAGAGAAATAATTTTTGTCTCCTAACAAAACATACGACATCTGAAATAAATTAAAATAAAATAAAAGCAAAGAATTTTCAATAGTTGTTTAGGTGATTGCATTAAAAAAACTCAGTCTTACCACTGCGAATTTAATTTCTCTAATGAATTAATTGGGAAAATTTTCATTGTTTAATTTGATGTATTCTTCCACACACCTTTTTAGGAATATTGCCACGTCTGGAGGCTTCGATGGGCCAAAATATGTTGCAATTAAAATAAAGCGGCATTCCATCCATAAATATATCGATCAGAAGTTCGGGATTTGCATTAGGTGATAAGTATTGGCCGTGCATCATCAGTGCTTTTTCTAAACCACAATGAAACCTAGTGCCATATCTGTTATTTCTGGGCTCACTGTGAAGCAGCATGGTTTTTCTGCATGCACTGCTTTCAACAATGTTTCTCTACATAGTGGAAAGTCCATACCTTTACATTTTAAAATGTAGAGTACGAGTAGTGAATTACAGCATTAGTTCGAAACGCGATTTTTAATTACCCAAGAAGCAAGCTTCTTATTAAAATTTGCACTGATATTGTTTGAACTGATATCAGAATGAACATCAAAGTATTCCGTTTGGCTTCATTTGATAATTCATTGACTTTGTTAGGTGCGATTCCTCTTGTTCACTTTTAGTCTCCTAACTACAATTTGAGAATTTTTTAATTTCTTTTTTAACTAGTCGTCTTAAATGTTGCTTAGAAACTAAATTTTCACAATTTTTTAACAAATTTGTTAGTATACCCGTACCTTTTCGCTTTTTTTAAAAAACGAAAACATCAACAATTAATAGTTATGTCAAAGAAAAAAAACCGAAAACGAACTAATACATCCCTCATTGATTCAATTGGAGTATTAAGCGAGTCATAAACAATAAAACAAAAAAAAGTTTCGATAGCTCGCTTATTACTTTAAATGTATGAACAAGTCATTACTCCTTAATTGCTCCATTATGAATTAATCCAAATATTTTATACTGGGATATGATGCACATACTTTTGTATTCAATTAATTTTAAATATAAAATTAAAGTAGCAGTGCATTATATTGCCATGATAAATAAATCCAATTTTACTTAATATAAATACCAAATAATATGCGCGCCCTTACTTTAGTAAAGCATTTTAAAAATATGCGATGGCTTGATTGTGCGTTCAATTGGATTTTTGTAAAATTGTCGCATATTTTTGGGCGTTTTTCCAACTGAAATAATGTGGTGGATCACGACTTGGTGATCTTTGCACTTATTAACGCTTAAAGTTTGATTAGTTATTAAAACATTAGTTTCAAAATTTTATCTGCCGTATTAATAAAATATTAAAACAGATTTAAAAGGAAAATTAAGACAAATTTGTATGGAAAATTTGTCATAAAACACATTTCAAATTCATTTTAATTTTTATGTATATGGCAGCATAACTTTAAGAAGGATCGTACTTAAAATTTAATTGATTGAATTGAAAAGAACAATATGTTTTTTTTTCTTTTTTTAATTTAAAATACGTGAAACAATATATTCTTTACATGTGATTTCAAAGCTAATATTTACAAAAATAGGAAACAGACTGACTGTTAAAATAGTTTATGAGGAGTGAGATAATAATTTAAAATAAAATTCGGAGGTGAATTAAGCACAAAAAAGAGCCTTATAAAGAAATAACTCACGAAAAGATATCTTTATGTAATTTGACCCAAAAGAACATTTCTAAATTTCATAAAGTATATATACATTCGAATAAAAACTCATTTAAATATCTCGACAAATTGTTATTACTTCCAGATCTTATGAAATGAAAGGGTTTGAATTATTAAAAGTATTTATAAATTTCACAGTTCACTCTTCATTACAAAATTTGGGTCATTTTTTTAAATGACACATATTCTCATTTCTTTCATAATAAAAACTGTTATTTCTTAAGGAAACAAGTGTTTAAGTATTGCAGCGCAATTGCGAAATCATGGTAAATAATTGACACTTTTCCTTAGCTTTTTTTCGGCACTTATTAAAAAAGACAACAAACACATTGGATACAAACAAAAGAAAAAATGAAAAAACAGATGTTTTAATTACTCAACTCTTTAGGGGAAAAAAATCTTTAAATTTAAATCACTTGTCAGTTCCATTGTTTGTTTTTTTCTTGTGTCGCAGAATGGAGAGTTATTTAAATCAGCCTTTTGTATTAAATGCCGAAAATCTTGAGAAAAAAAAGATGAATGAATTTTGCGGAATATTTCTTACAAAGTGAATTAATTATTATATAATTTTACAAGAGCCTAATTATGGAATAAAATTTAATAAAAATTTAATAAATTAAACAAGTGCATAATTTACATCAATATCAACAATTTGTATGCCATACACGCAATTGGTTTGTGAACTGTGCATATTTAAAATCACAAAACGGACATAATTTAATAGTTTTCTAAACCCATACACATATTGTGCAGTGTGGTGTAAAATTTTACAACTCATTTTTTCTAAATAATCGAAAATAACTCGGCTTTTTATCTAGACCTAGCACTCTCGCCAATTTAAGATATAGAAAGTCACATAAACTATATAAACTTGAACGATTCTCTTCAGCCTAATTTTCTCGTTTTTGCGCAAACTTAACAATACTGCTTTGACGGTAGATTTCAATTTGTAGTTTTAAATAAAAAATATTTCATGAGAATATCATGAAATATTTTTATTTAACGGAACCAAGCACGTTTAAAGTAAATTAAAATCAAAAAGATTCCAAATAATAAACTTTCATATTGATTTATTAATTATATCAGTATTTTTAACTCAATAGTACCGGCTTCACTTTCGAAATCATTCTATACATTCTTTGCCACAGGGTGGACAAACACAGCAGAAAATTCGGCGATAAAACATTTTAAGATCTTAAATACAGCTCGACTATCTGGTCCTAACTGTCAATACTGTGACCAATTTTTAAATTGACTTCTTGAATTTTTATTAAATAAACGTTTGAAATAAATATAATTATTAACTTTGTATGAGGGGCAACAAGTCCAGAAGATCAATTTAATTTTTTTTTTTATTTATAAATCGAAAAAAAAAAAACGAAATTAGACAAAACTGTTCTTTTATGTGCTATTTCTGTATTACAGGCGATCAACTCGTTTGAAAAATTTGTATGAAAAGCACACAATTTTTTGAGTTATTTTTATATTATTCTTTTAGACGAGTTGATCGCCTGTAATACAGAAACAGCACATTAATCTCCTAAAAGAAAGCGTTTCTTTAAAAGGAAGAAATAATTCAATTAAGAGTTCCCCTATTTTTCTTTTCTTAGTAATTGTTAAATTTGATTTATGCAGTGTTATTTTGACGAAAAATATTTTAATTGCAGATGTTCAAGATATCACATGTTTCTTTAAAACTTATTTTTATTGAGCAAAACTTGTTTTAATACTTTTTTTTTTGCTGAACTCGATCCATTTAAAAATTGTCATTATTTTTATGACAGAGAATTTTTATAATTATAGAAGAATTGGAAGTATATTTGGTTCAAGACTAATTTTTGTTAATTCATTATACTTTTGTAAATTGTCGCCAGCTCTTATCATGTTATTATTTCAAAAGTAGTTTTAGGGTTGACATTTAAAATTCCTGCTAATAAGAATGGATTTTTTTTAAGTTTTCCCCTCTCGTTTAAAGAAAATATGAACATACAACTTTAATCTTTAAGTGCGTTCCTTCGTTTAGTTATTATCGTAATTAGGCGTGGAGATTTAAACAATTCAGTTTTCATTATGCAGATGTTTCTCTACATTTTCATAAATGTGTATATTTTTGTATCTATTTTGTAGTTAATTAATAAAAACAAGTTCACTTTCAAGGTCTCTGAAATAAACTATCTGCGTTGCTACATACACTACTCTTTCATAAAAATAAATATAAATTTTAATAAAAAAAATCAAATAAAAATTTTCTTTATTTATACTCAAGTTTTTTTTTCAACATTTCAGTTGTATACCTCTCTCCTATTGTGTACGATTATTCTAAAATGATTTAATGGACAACTCTTATTTTCATGACTTTATTAATTATTTTATATTGAACTTTTAATAGACGCAGGCAGTGAGTCATAGGCTTAGCAACATTTTATTAAAATAAATCGAGTAAAGTTTCAATAGTTTTTGACGTCAAAAAAATAATTGTGCTGGTAAACATATAAAGTTTTGAAAGGGTTGCATATTCAGTCTTTAGGATAAAAGTTAAATGCTACAATTCTATTGTTTCAAGGAAAAGCTTTTAACGCGTCCATGCCTTAAATGTTTTTAATATTTGTGATTATTATTGTTCATTGTTTTTGGGAGCAGTCTTTCCAAAATAATAAGTTAATTTATTTTTGAAATAGTTTGTCTTGTTGAAATAAAAAACAAGTTTAAAAAACTTATACGACAAGTTTTGGTTTTTAATAGAAAAAAACCAATTTTGTACTGTCACGAACTAATTCTACTTAATATTTTTGTTAATTAATATTTTGTAGATTTTTTCATTACTTGACGCAATCGCAGAATGAAAAAAAATTTAAAAAACCATTGAATGGGTTTTAAAATCATTTGCTTTCTGAAAGATTGAAGACTTTTACGCCTGCATATTCTTTTATAGTCTACTACACACCTGGGTACACAATCAAAGAACAACTTTGTTGTAATTGTTATAAAAAATGAATGAATTTAAGAAATCTAGTGCCAAGATAACTACAAAAACAAATCATTTGGGATAAGGAATGCAATATACAGATTTTCTAAAACGAGGGATTAATAAACAATAAAAAACCCAAAGAATTAAAAATACTTATTTCATTGGTTTTTGTTTCTAATTTCAATCAGTTTGCGCCACCCAAGTTTAAAAAAAATATTTATGATAAAGTCTCACACTATTCGTAAACGATCTCTCATGGATTTATAATACTGGACAATAAAAAAATAAAAATATAGAAGAGGATCATATGAGTAACAATAAGTTTTTATGGATCAAAAGAAAATTCATATTATACTCCAATAAAAATTCAAAGGAAAACATATACAAATCACGAAACGCAATCAATTTGCAAAAAAAATAAATTTGCCAAATCATAATGCCTTGGCATCGCATGCATTAGAACTTGAACGTTGCTTTCGGTTTCTTTTTAAATAAAAAAATCATACATTCATAAAATTTAATTTTTAATTTTATTGTAATTTTCATTTTAAAAGATATAAACTTAGAAAAAAGTAATAGTGAAACTGTTTAAAAGATTTGGAAAAAAGAATTGAAAAAGTGTTTACTGTTTGTTCAATTAGATTATAATTGCATTTTAAGGTTAATGTCTAGAAATACATGCATTCGCATTATTAGTCAACTGTAAAAAATTAAAAAAAAAAAATAAAATAAAAAAAAAAATACTTGATCTGATTTTGATAGTGAAATGTCAAACGGTTTATGTGTGTAACTTGCAGGACTTAAAGGAATAAAATTTTTTGACAGTTTGGTTTATTTAGGGATCGAGAAATTTCTGTAAAAATTAAATACTATTCAATCGTTGTTTACTTTAGCCATTTGTCAATTTCCATTCCCTTTAAGCCGATAAAATAAAATAAATAAAATAAATAAATAAATAAATAAAATAAAATAAATACAGACAAAGAAAGGTTTATATATCACGACACAACTTTAACTTATACTAACAACGACCTGTTCTATCATTTTGGACCTCAAACACAAAAATTTTTAAAACTAATTGGATTAAAAAAAATTTTATGCGAATTAATGAATGATTGAAATGTCGAGCATGAATTTGTACACTGATTCAACGGGGATTCCTCTAATCTATTGCCCAGAGTTCAGAAAACTACATTCACTGTGAAAATTTCTCGTACATAAATGGAAAACTCACAACTAAAACCAACACCTTTAATTTTTTCTTTTCATAAGAAATTTTCTGTACACTTCTACGAATATGTTTTATTAAAATATTTTTTTGCGTACACGTACGGGAATGTACGACTGTAGGTGTTGTTTGTGTACGTGTACGGCTAAAAGCGTACATGAAAGACTGGAAGGTTTGAGTGTACTTTATTTACAGTACGTGTGCGGAAAAAAAGTTCATGAAAAAATGAAAATAAATTCGTGTACGGAAAAACCGCACATGAAGAAATGAAAAAAACAAATTATCCATCGCAAAAACCTATTAAATGCAAATGAAAACAAATGTTCAATTTAGTTTAAAAAATTTATTTATATTTATGTACAATATACAATATTAATAAAAATAATATGCGAAAAAGTTAGTTTATATCCAAAATATATTTATGAATTTATCTGCTTGGGACAAAATTAAACTCTGGTTACTCACTGTTTTCTATTCTAAGATTTGAGCAGTCGAGCAAGTCAAAGCTTAATTTTGTTATTAATATATTATAAATAGATTTTTTTTCATAACTTAGATCTTAACTTGGTCAAGACTAGCAAGTGCACTAAATGAACGTTCTACAGATACTTGTGTTGCAGGTACAGCAAGTACGATTTCGGCAAGTTGGCTTAATTTTGAATTGTGTTGACTATTTCGTTTCCAATATTCCTATACGTTAATATCAAAGGGCTGCATTGACTTCTCACAGAATGCGAAGATCTTTTCTTGTGTGATAATTTTGATTTTGTGTTGTTAAATGCGATGTATTAAGAAGTAGGTTGACATATTGTGCTGGTAATGAGTGTGCGGCACTTGACATAGTTTAAGTATTATCTAACGAAGCAGAGGATTTGGAAAATGACATGTTGTCATTTTCTTCTTGCAAACGCCTTCATTAAATGATCCTGCTATTATTTTTTTCTTGTTTAATTAAAATTTAAGTCTATTATTACAATTTGTTTTTGATCGTTGGTAAGTAGTGGAGTTCCTTGAAAATTAAAGCGAGGGTCATTTGAATGGCTCATTAATCAAAATGTGCAATAAGTAGTGTTATAAAAAGTAAGGATTAAGGGTGATAATTTGCTTACCTTTAACATTATTGCAATTATATCTAGGGAAGAAATTTTTGATGTTTGCTGTTATCATAAAATAATTATTTTCATTTGGGTTTTTTGTTTGTCCAATTATTTTCGTGCTCTTTAAATGTTCATGTAGTAGGTATGGGATTTTTAGAAAGCTAAAACTATAAGAAATAACTTTTACAAATATTTTTTCTTTGATTTCATCTTGCCATATAATGACTTAGTTTTGTGATTGCCATATTTTGTTACTCGCTTACAAAACATATTACATAAGTTCCCAAAAAACGGAAGTAGTAATGAAACTAGTTCTTTATGTTAAAATACCTTAAAATAACTACTAATTGTTCTCATTATTTCCTACAAAAATTAATGTAATCGATTCTCAGTAATTGATTATAAAAGTTTCATGCCTTGTTGAAATCATTAGGTTGGTAATCTAGTTGGGAAGTACTTCCGCCAAAAATGCTTATGTTAGTGGTAATAATTTTTAATTTCATAAGAAGTTAAAGAAAATGTGAAATTTTGAACAAAAAGTACTTTCAGGTTTTGAAGTAGATTTTTAACATTAGTAAGTAAAATTAAAAAAAAATTAATTTTTTCTTTAAGATAAAGCCTTGGATAATTCGTCTGATGTATTTTTTTTTAACTTTTGATAAGGACTGTGTTAAAAAATATCACGCGGATTTTTATTATTTTTATAACCCACTATTCTAGATTGATTAGTTTTCAGTAACTGGCCAAATTAGATAGATATCCTGCGCATAAATGGGGTCTGCGGAGGAGATGGAAGAAAAAATACAATTTATGGGAAGAAAATTTCTTATCCAAAGATAATGTGCGAGTCCCAAAACGTTTTTCCTTTATCTATATATGTCAATTAATAAAATTAAAAAAAAAATTAAATCGGCTCATTTCTGATAAAATTATAAGCTTTGAAACATTTTTCAAATTTGACTGCAAGAGGGTGTATTCTCGCAGTTTGTTTCATGAATATCGGGTAAATAGCTTAGAAACCCCAGGCTTTTATTCTATTTTTTAGTATATCACGCCACTGTGGAACGTCAGTGGGCATTCTGTTGTATTAATAATTATTATTTGTGTTCTTGGTTCTTGTTGCTACGCACAATCTGTTTTTAAATACACTCGATCAATTTCGTTTTCTTCTTTGAGTTTTTGTCGTTTCTCTTCGAGGCAGTTTTCTAGAAAATGTTTATGCCATTCATTATTTTGAATCTAAAAAAATAAATATAAATTGAAATTATATTCAAATCTTTGTATGAAGGCGATAAAAAACAAACTGTTACCATTTGCTTTTCAGCCCGTTCCAGCTCCGAAAAAATTTTCTTATCTTGGATTTCCTTCAGATGATATTCTTTTAACAATATTTGAGTGCCCAACGTTCTTTTCTAGATTTGAACAAATTTGAGATTGAAAATGGGAATTTAGTTGCAATGGGTGAACATATCAAAGGAAGAATTTTCTAAAGGAAAAAAGCTAAAATGCAAATACGCCACAATTGAACATTTTTCGCTTAAGTATAAGCCAAAAGAGACTTCATATAAGATTATTTAAAAAGAACAGTCCAAAGCAGCACGCTAGTATTATGGTCTCCTTTCCGGCCGTCTTTTTCTTCAACGTATTTGGTACCCATTTGGTAATTTACGTCTGACTGCCTTTCCTTTATTGAGTCAGCAGCTATCGCTAAACTTTACTCTGGAATTTATTAATTTCAGATTGTCGACTAGAAACTGTCGAACCTTTTTCTCATTGTGGAGTAGCTCGTAATGACACAAGGCAAACTTGATTTCACAAAAAAAAATAAATATGTCAAGCCATTAGATATAGATAATATGTCAAGCCATTAGATATACTGTAATTCAAATCAAAAAAATAAATGTATGGGGCGATAGAGAATTGAAAAACAAGAAAAAAACATCAAGTGAAAAAATTTCCGCTCGCCCATTTTTCCGAGTTACGGGACTCTGTACAGCATTTTAAAGCTTTTGAAGAGATACTTATGGAACTGCCAAATTTTGGTAAAAAATGATTCACCCATTAAGAGCCAATGTCTTTTATATATCAAATTATATATATGAAGGCTTTCTCAGAAGAACCGTCAGACAACCGCACTGACTCCAGGTCATTTCTTAAAATAACAACATGCGTATGGCTGACATATGAATAGCGTCTGGAGTCATAACATGCCCAATTGTCAAATTACGTTATCTGTCCTATTTGAATAATTAATAGTCATTATAATTTTCAGTAATATTTACTAAAGTTATCCGAATTTCGTTATATAACACTCAAACACATGTGTATTCATTTGTATTATAATTTTTTTCTTTTCTTCTTTAACACAGACATATCCGAACATAAAAAGAGAAAGTCGCAGCGTCGAACAAAAACATCTGGCAAAGCCACGTCCCATTTCATATGGACACTTAAATTATATAATTTTAATCAATACTTAATTATTACGTAATGAGTTGTAAACACATATGAATTATGTTTTGTATGAAGGAAACAAAATAAAAAAAATTAAAAAAACTTACTTGCCCTTTTACGTTCAACGTAATAACATCTTTCAATTAATACATATATCATTATTTATTTTGTGAACCCCAAATTACTAACTTACTCTCTTTTTCTTACAATAAAACATTTATTGATTGTGAATTGAAAAAAATATAACGCTTTATCTGTATTAATCCTAAAGTCACAAAGGTGAGCATGAAATATTTATATAATATTTTTTCTTGTTTCTCCGGAAACACCATTGAATAATTATAATTATTACTGAGAATAATTTTAATTATTATAATTAATATCTCTTTACATAAAATTAATTTATTTCATGGTCCTTCGAGCCGGATATTTGAATAAAAAATTGCCATTGTAATAATAATTTCCATGTTTTCATATTAAATTTTGGTGTTGAGCTGCGCCAAGTGATAAATATAAGAGGGTCTTAAATAATAGATGCCTGCATACTTCCTATAGGCCAATTATCGGAAGAACCATAGGAAGTTAAGAATAAAGAAGTTTTAACATTATAAAGAAAGCAAAATATTTATAATAACGATTTTGGTGGCTCTGATTTCGAATAAATAATGTAAATACAATTTTCATGTACTTATCTACTATCATTAAATTTATTTTATATTAAATTACACTGTCCAATAAATTAAGACTTTTTGAATGGAACAGAACAGCAACCCCATAATTCTGAAAGGCTATGTTGAGTAGATCATTTTTGTAGAACAAAGTTATGGTCCAGCACATCTGAGTTTTTTTTTACAGTGGGTCATACAGAGCATTATACTGTATGAAAAAAATTCTTTAAGTTATTGTCTGAGAGAATTCTTATGGTCTGAGTTGTATTGTGGAATTGTATGAGGATTATTTTTGTGGAAGATCTTAACCCTCTAACTGGTCCCTTTATGGGTCAATTTGACCCTTTTTTCGAGAAAATCAAAAAATATCCTTTAAAAAAGGACATTTAAGGATTAAAATATAGTACGAAAATGTTTGCCGGAAAATTTCAGTGGGGGTCACCAAAGAGCACATTCCTTTGTGGTCGATTGGCCAATGAATCGCACTACGCATTACAGAGAGAATTCGTTTTTTAGCCGGATAGTTCGTATGTGGAATAAACTCCCCGCTGAGGTCTTTCCTGCCACTTTCAATGTGCAAATATTCAAATCAAATGTCCACAAGCACTACTCCCTCTATCCCCCTTCCTACAACCTAATGTCCTAGTTCTGTCACAATGCATTGCATAAGTACGGGTCATCTCCTGAGTGCTGGTCCTAATAAAAAAAAAACAGGAACCTTCTAGCAACCACCTTGCATCTTTGCCTGAGAAATTCTGTGCATATGTATTCTTGCTGTTCTATGGAGGATGGGTGTTAGAGTTATCCGATTTTGCCTAATTTTCTAAAGCAGATGGGTATTTTCATGATAATTCCCTGTTGAAAATTCAAAATACAGACTGTAGTCTCCCTAGGATGACGAAACTGACACTGTACGACATGACAGAATTTATCATCCGTACATTTACAGTACTTAAAACCTCTTACAAGCCCAGGCTGTTAGACAACATATGAATGATACGTTATTCATATATCGAATGTATTGCTACAGATGCAGTAAGGTTTAGTGTTGTTTGGTTACACAAGTTTCTATTTTGTCTGTAATAATGGATAATGTAGTTATTTCGGAAACAGAAGCTTTCAATGTTTTTGACATGAAAACTCAATGTAATGTTCAGTGAATGAACAAATATTTTCAATTCTTTAAAGAAATATTTGTGTGCCTCGGTGTTTTTAAAACGTAAGCAGAAACGCTTCGAACGGAAACGGAACAGATCTCACTCACTTCATGGTCCGACGAAGAAAATCTGTTTTTGAACAACTTGATGAGGTGTACAGGACATTGCAAAAACTGCATTAGTCACAGTAGGGGATCCAGCTCTATGTGGTTTATTTAACTTTGTATTTCCCCTAAAATATCTTTTTCTTTTTTGCTCAATCCATGTAGGCGTCATCTGTTGGTAGTGGATTGAATTTAAATAAATAAATTAAATTTAAAATAATTTAAATAAATTAAATTTAAGAAATTCAATAACTGCCTCTATCTGGCCTTCAGTTATTTGAAAATTAATAAAAGGAAATAATTGTATTAAAAGCTATTACAAGATTTCAAATATCATACTCAAGATTTTTTATTCCATTGACAGGAATTCAAAAGGCCATTCAAGTATATCTCGAAGAAGGCATATGTCAGATATAATACATTATTCGCTAGTTTCAAAAGCATCTTTATCAGTAGGGTGACCCCTACCTTAAGTCTCCAAAATAAATCAAAACGGTTCAATTAATTCTTTATTGACATCAGTGATTTCTGAACTCTTTCTAAGCTCTTAAAAACCGTCTGGTAATGTTACCTCCTTATTGCGTTGGCTTGTCTACAAGCAGGGTGTCTTTTATTTTTTATTCGTTTTTCGAGTAGTTTAAAACAAATAATATTTATATTTGATTTAAGATTTGTTTTCATGTATTCTAGTATATGTTGAAGACCATTTTTAACAATTCTAAATGTCAATAAGATGTTTTTGCGATGTATTTTGGGAGTTTTTACATTTTTTTCAAATATATCCTTTTGAGAAAGAGTAGTGGTCATACTGTAAAAGAGGATAAAATGGTTGGCGGTCGCAAAAATGCGGATTATCTGTTTGGTTTACCTTAATAATGTGAAAACTTGAAAGATTAACCTAAATATTTTTATAAAGAGTAGTACGAGGGCTGCTCTATATATTTCTGACCTAATAGTGAAAATGCGAATATTTATAATCAAAAATGGTTTTATTGTTTTTCAAAGTATTCTCCAGCATGATTTATACACTTTTGCATGCGCTCAAACCAGTTGTCGAAGCACTTTTTCCACTCTGATTGAGACACCTCTAAAACATGGTTTTTAAATACTTCAACAGCTTCTTCTGGCGACAAAAATCGTTGACCACGCATTTTTTTTTTTTTTTTTTGATGTCCGGAAACAAGAAGAAGTCATTAGGTACCAAGTCAGGGCTGTACGGCGGATGACCAATTCGACGTTTGGGCCGGTCAAAAACGCTCTGGTTTGAGCCGATGTGTGAGAGATCGCATTGTCATGGTGAACAATGATTCGTCTTCTCTTGTTGGTTTTTTGAATTTCTCCGATGACTTCAGGCAAATAAATTGAAGTGTACCACTCAGAAGTGACCGTCCTACGTTGTTCAAGCGGAACAGTAGCCACATGACCAGTTTTGCCGAAGAAACAGGCGACCATTTGCTTCGAAGTGCTTCTTCCATGAACAACTTTCGTTGGATTTTGCTCGTCTTTGAAGACCCACACGGTTGATTGTTGTTTCGTTTCGGGCTCATACGCATAGATCCATGATTCGTCACCTGTGACGATCTTATAAACGTCTTTTGAAGCACCGCAATCGTATTTTTGCAACATTTCTTTGCAACTATCGACACTAGCCTTTGTTGAGCGATTTTTAAATTACGCGGGATCCAACGAGAACAAAGCTTTTTTTACGGCCAGGTGTTTATGCAGTATCGAATGTATGCTGGTGGAAGAAATGTCCAAGGATGTCTCTACCTCTCGGTATGTCGCATGTCGATCTTGCATTATGAGTTCACGCACGGCATCAATGTTCTCTGGCACAACAGCCGTTTTTGGACGACCTTCACGGAATTCGTCTTTGAGCGAGCTTCGGCCACGATTAAATTCATTATACCAATTTTTCACAGTGCTATAGGATGGTGCTTCATCGCCATACAAAGATTTAAGTTCATCAATGCACTCTTGTCGTGATAATCCACGTCGAAAGTTGTGAAAAATGATGGCACGAAAATGTTCACGAGTTAATTCCATTTTTTTCTATATTAATTTTTTCAAGTCACTGTAAACAACACAAATAATGGTCGTACGTCAAAACGTTTTGAGTACGATTATGCTTAAAAATGACAAACTTTCCAATGGAAATGTCAGATTGCACTTGGCAGCACTCAGTGTTGCCAGGCCAGAAATATATATAGCAGCCCTCGCAGATAGCACTTCAGGCAATAATAATATTTCTTAGTTATTTTTGTAAACATGTTTCATTCTTTAGGAAATGGATGGATGAGAGATAAAACAGGTTATTTTACTTCATTTTACTAGTTATTTTACTTCATCTGAGAATATGCTATGAAGAAGAATTGACGAAGGATGCTGCGTGCTGTAATGTAAAATCTGAATATTTATTTATACCACTAAAAAGAAAAAAAAAACACATTTTATTTTTTGATTGCTGTAGGGGTTGAACCATGGCCAACCAGATTATATTCAACGTGCTTACTACTAGGGATGAGCGATCCCGTGACTTTTAAGGAACATCGTTACCAGTGCGATTAGTAATGCGATTTTCAAATCACCGTTCTTTTAAATAGTTACCGTGATAACCATTTGCAGTTCTTTTTTATTAACCGACTTCAAAAAAGTCGGAATGTTGCTTTTTTTATATTTGTGCCTCCAGAACTCAGACATTTCTGATCCGATTTTAAAAATTTTGGTAATATGATCGACTATGCTTAAAATTAGTTCATAATCTTTAAAATTAAAGGGTGTCCCCATACAACATACATATTTTTTGCGTGTATTATGTACTGTAAAAGGCGATTCTGTAAAATTTAAAATTAATGCTTATAACTATGGCTCCCAAAAACAAAAAATTTTACAAAAATAAAACTAAAAATTACGCGCTTGCAAATTGGACAGAATGTCGATGCTATGGTCGTTATAGTAACAATTATTAATATTACAAAATATAAATTAAAGGGTGCGCCAATAGTTCATTAAATTTGATGTATATGGCCATACTTTTGAACAGTTCTAGGCAGACGCTTGAAATTTACAACGAACCTGTATTACTAAGTCCGCTATAACAACAAGTATAAAATATGGATTGGGAACTCAAAGGGTGTTCCAATAGTTGATATAATATGGTGTATGTGGCCAGAATTTTGAACTGTTATAGACGGACAGTTGAAATTTACAAGGGACATGTTTTGCTAAGTCCGCTATAAGTTCGGGTTATTTTGTATATTATCGCGGCAATAACCTCAAACAATTCCGCCATTTGTAAATCCGTGAGTTGGTTTTCCTGGGCTAGCAAGCTTATAATTTGAATTTAGAAATTAAAGGGTGTTCCCAAAATTAATGTAATTTGTTCTATATGGCCGAATTTTTTGAACCGTTGGATACAAACAACTTAATTTTAGACAGAATGTCCACTACTTTATTTGGTAAAATAAGAAGTTTAAAAATGTTATATTATAAATTAAATAGGTGATATAATCTGATGTATATGGGCAAACTGTTGAACCGCTACAGACAGACGGTTGAAATTCACACAGAACTGCAACAGCAAGTATATAATTTGAATTTGGACATTAAAGGGTAAGCCTATAGTTACTGCAATTTGATGTATATTGCCAAACTATTGAACAGTTAAACAAGTATAAAGTTTGAAGATATAAGGGTGTTCCAATAGTTAATGTAATCTAATTTATGTGGCCATACACTTGAACTGTTATAGGCAAACAGATGAAATAGGAATAGGAAATAGGTATTTTTATCTCTACATTAAAAGCAGGTGTAGTTAAATTTGCCCAGAAATATAGATTTCGGAACACTGATTGATTATAGGTTCATGCGTGAAGTTTAGAAGAAAGAATAGTTGTTGTTAATAAGTAGAAGCAAGAAAAAGATATACAGCTTCGATATACATATAAAATAATCAAATAGTCAAAAGTCTTATATTTTTCTTTCACAAAGTAAAATTAAATTTAAGTTTGAATGTGTGCAAATATAAAAGAACGTTCTCACGCGGAACTGTGACTAGTGATTTTTTAATCACAGTGATTTAATAACAGGTACTAAAATATCGCTCATCTCTAATGACTACACAACTTAAACTCTACTAAAGAAGAGGAAAATTTTTATTTTTTGCACTTTCTGCACTTCTCACTAAATTTTCTTTAATACTTACAATGCAAATAAATTAATGAAACTTGTAATATATTTCCCTACAACAGAGCTCTTTAATTACAACCCACGGTCTTTTTAAAATCTGAAAATATTTATTGACAACAACTGCCTTTAAAGCTTATTTTACAAAGCTTATTAAACAAAAAAAAAAAAAAAAAAACACGAATTACAGTTACCTATTGCATTAAGAAGCTTGTTAAATGATCAGAAGGAATGTTGCCAGACATTTTTTTATTTCTTTCCAGCTAGATTTGTGATTTATGACGGTGTGCTCTGGTGTTCTATACAAATCGGAAAACAGTTCTTCACTTATGGTGAAATATGTTAGTGTGGCCTTTTTACTCAGGAGGATATATTTGTAGATCTCCTTTGTACATTACACAAAAAAAAACTGAAAGCATAATATTAAGCCGACTACATTTTTAAATATTTGTCTAATGAAAGAATTCCTAAAATTTTTTGCATAATTTCATAAATAAAACGCAAGTTAAGTTTTACTGCAGATAGTTATGCACAAAGAAATATATTTCATTCACGCTAATAAATTGTCTATGAGAAAAAAATCTTAAAAAATATTATTCAATAAACAGACATCAACAACCAAATTGGTTTAAAAACCCTGAGGCAAATGGAAATTATTTTTGTTGCTATCTGGAAGCATTCACTCGTACTCATATAGAAGAGCACTTACGTTTAGTAGATATTTTTGTTGTTTTATGCAAATTAAATGGAGTTAAGGTACGGTCACATTAGTCAAACATTTGACTGAAATCGGCAAATATTTATTTACCGTAGTCTGACCACAAAATATTTATTAGAAGCAAATAACATCACAGCTGATTTTGGGCAAATAAAATTATTTGCCAGTAAACAAAAATGTTTCTAATGTGAACATAGTGTGACCACTCGACGGCAAATATTTGACTCATTTTTAGGCAAATAAATATTTGTTTTTACAAAGTTTTTGTAAGAACAAACAGAGACAAATAACAGCTGTATCAACAATATTGCCCAGTATTTAAACTAAATTATTAAGTTTCGGAAAAACTCGCTGATAATTTTAAACTTATATGTGTATTAAATAAAAACAAAATACTGTAAGCAATTATAAATAAAATTATAGATAAAAAATAATAAATTGCAATTTTCGGAAGAAATAGTAAATTAAAAAAGTTGTCGGGCCACATATTTTTCGAGTTAAATATCATAAAAGTATTTTATGTATAATTTGGTATATTTCGACATTTTCGCCTCAGAGTGGTGAAAAGTTTCAAAGTTGTATGTAAAAAAGATGTGGCATTGGGGATTATTAAATATTCTTCTATAAATTTTTAGTTAAGTATTAGTTTAAAGTAAAGTCGCAAGAAATTATATACTTGAAAATTTGCGTTGCCGCTAAATTAAAGTTAAGTTAAAGTTGTATTATATACTGTTATACATCTGCACATAAACCTATGATAAGATTGAGATGCATTTTGTTTTAGAAAGCTTATAGATAACTTTTAAATGAAGTTTTATATGACGACAAGGAACATGCTTTCACTTTAAGAATCAATATCGATTAATTTATATTAAACAAGAATTAAACACGCTTAAATTTAACCAACATAAATTAAACTTTAATTAAGATTTGCACAGTGCCCACGCATTTTAACTGCTTAAAGAGACGAAAAAAGTTGGCTATGTGCAGAACAAAACCAAAATAATTCTTCCGCCCTACTCGAAGCGTAGGAATAGAGCTAAGAGTCATTAGTGAATATCCATTTCAAGCACTTAAACTGTTCTTGCATAAGTTTCGATTTGCAATCAAAAGATATATGTTCTATAAATACTAAGCTGAAAGATTATTTTTGCAGTTAATGTAAACTGTTTTTTTTTTTTTTTCATTATAAATATATTCGTTTGACGGTATGTTATAATGTAACAATTTTTAAAAACTATATATGTACAAGAGTTTTTCCTCTATTTTCCGAAATCTGAAACATTAAAATTTCTTTAAAATTGTAGAACTTTGTATCCCAATTAAAATCTTGCATATTTGCAGTTTGACTCTTTGCGAAATTTGCTTTTTAATTTAAGCGACTTTTTACTTCAACATATAATTTGTCTACACTTATATCAAGTAAACAAATAAACAGCTGTAGTTTGAAAAATATATTAAATAAATTAAAAGTTTTTAGAAATTTTAATCAAAAACATGTAATGAATGATTATTAAAATTTATTGTTAAGAAGTGGGATCTAATTCCTATTTAGCTTCATCCTTTTATTGTGCTCCTTCTTTAGAACACCTTTTGTAGCTTCTTTATAGAATAGAATATGAAAAATTTTATATTGTTCTGGCTTTGTTCATTTGTAACTTTCATACATGGGAGTTATTCATTATAAACTTTCATCTCACATTACCATTATGTGTAGTAGTTATTTTAATGGAATCTGTATTCATAATACATGCGGGTACATAGATATAATATTAGCCATCATTATTTGACCAACTTTTATAGTCTATGGCTATCAGCGGTGGATATTTAATTTTTATATTAAAACCTGGGATTTAAATTCTCGTACAAGGTATAGGAAAAGTATATTATAGGAAGCGAATAAAAACTTAATTTGAGACTTTTAAAAAGATGCGCCTAGAGTCTGCCTAGATGAAAAAAATTTTTCTACAGTTGTATATTTTTGTTCCATCTACAAATGTTTATTATTTGTTTGCTTTGAACTTATGTATGTATATTATACTGCAATTAAATATTTAAGAGTAGCAACTATTTTTCATCATTTATAATTAGCATTTAATAATATTTTAAACATTTTCTTTGCAATTACTTCGAAATAATGCCGAAGAAATTGAATGGCAATAAAGACATCCCATGCGCAGCAGTTTGTGAGCAAATAAATTTACGTTTTTTTACAGTTTGATCAAATATATTTTTAAGGAAAATATTATTTTAAATGTGACCGCACATAAAACATGTTTGTCAGTATTTTATTTCACATTATTTCATAGCTGTTTGAACAAATAAAAATAGGCAAATAAATGTGCGTAGTGTGACCACAAAACAAATTTTGTATTGTTTTGAAAAAATTTAAGCCAAACAAGAGCAAAAAAATTTTAGGCAAATATTTGTCATATGTGACCGTACCTTTAAACTCCAAGTGCTTCAAGGAGTAGTTAAAATCAAAACAATTTATATTAATTATTTTTATAATAAGGCGTGTTATAAGCTACATGTAAAACTCGTTCGTACATTTATTGTTTTTGCATTTACTTTAAACTTTATATAAGAAAAAGAAAACCTATTGAATTGGGCAGAGAATTGTTATTAATAAATTGTAACTAATGCCCCTGCTATCCAAGCAAATCCCAATTTTTTTAATTTTTCTACAGACAGTATAAATACAGATAACGGGACAATCGGGGAACATTTTCAATTTTCTTTCGTTACTCAATATGACGTCATTTCAACGTGCTCATCAATAAAATCAAACGCAGTGGGATGTGATAATTTACACCCTAAATTTATAAAACTACTATTACCCCTTATTTTTCCGTATGTTACTCATTTGTTTAATACCATCGTAATGTCAAGTGTGTTCCCGTTAAACTGGAAACATGCTAAAATTGTACCACTACCTAAGTCGAATGGGGAGTATAGACCTATAGCCATCTTGCGTTTTCTATCAAAACTTTTCGAAAAACTCCTTTATAAACAAATGATTGCGTATATAACTTCTTACAATTTGCTTTCCAGTATGCAGTCTGGTTTTCGTCAAAATTATAGCTGCGTTACGGCTCTTGTGGAAGTTAGTGAGAATATACGGCAAGGATTAGAAAATGGTCACATTAATTTTTAGTGCTTTTAGATCACTCCAAGGCTTTCGATACGGTAGACCATAATATACTGGTTGGAAAACTGAAACATTTTTTTAGATTCACGAATACATCAAATAGACTTTTATCATCGTATCTTTTAAACAGAACACAATCAGTATTTTTTAACGATGCATGGTCCGATAGAATAACCGTTAGTAGGGGAGTGCCAGAAGGTTCTATTTTAGGTCCTCTTTTATTTTCATTGTATGCAAATGATTTGCCAAAACAACTTACTAAATGTAAAATTCATTTATACGCAGAGGACGTGCAACTCATATTAAGTAGCTAGTTCAGAATATTGCTTCAGGCATCTCAGATTTTAACAACGACTTAAACAGAATCTATATTTGGGCTAGTGCAAACGGTCTTTGTTTGAATTCATAGATCTCTAAATGTCTGGTTATATGTAAAAAACGCATAAATCCGAACATTTCTGGAGATATTGTTTTAAATGGAGAAAAAATTTAAATTGTTAAAACAGCAAAAAATCTTGGTATTACATTCAATAGCAATTTGACTTGGAATGATCATATAAACTCACTGGTGGGTCAAAATTATGTAAAACTAAGAGCTGTCTGGCACACACAATATTTCACTCCTTTTAGAATAAGGGCATTAATTGCTAAAACATACCTGATTCCCTCTCTTCTTTATGGGTGCGAGTTATTTGGAAATTGTGACGCAGTTAGTAAGCGGAAACTAAATATATTGTTTAATAATATCATAAGATATGTGTATGGTTTGAGGAGATTTGTTCATGTCTCCTCTGTTTATAATACTCTGTACGGAGTCTCATTTGATAATCTATCAAAAATTCGCACTCTTACTTTTTTGCATAAAATAATATATAGTCAAACACCCAGGTATATATTTGAACAAATACGTTTTTGTCGATCAAGTCGAAACCGAAATATAATAATACCTCGGCATCGATGCCTAATGTCTGAATGGCAGTTCTATGTGCATGCCGCACGTCTTTGGAACAATCTTCCACCAATTCAACAAGTAAATAGCAATGCTAATAGTTTCAAAAAATTTTAATTTAATTTTTATAAATAATCTGAACAAAAATAATATTTTCATGCTGTTTTATTTTTTGTTTTTATCTTTGATAATATTGTATACTTACATATGTATTAAGTTTATGACGTTAATTCAAATATTGTTACGTAATGCGTTCCTGTACTATAAATATAAGACCTGGTCTTGTTGTGCAGGAAATATAATTAATTGAATAAATAAATAAATAACATATTTTCTTTGGCAACTAGGGACTGATTCCCTTTGCAATTTACAAGATAATAATAAGAAAATTTCTAGGAAAATGTTAACATAATTACGTTTAGGAAACAGTTTCAAATATACGTTTATTTGTATGTGGAATTGTGTGCATTAAAAGTTGTTTTTTTCATTTTTTTTCTATTTTAAATTAATTTCTGATGCCGGTTTATCAAAAACGGGTTTGCTGCTTAATTGTTTTGTTTGATTTTCCTTAATATCTTCACTTATAAAAATAAAACATAAATATTAAATGGAATTTCATATTTATGTAAACATGAAAATATATACTTTATTGAAATATCTGGAAAAGTATTCACTACAAAAAATACTAGCAATTTAATATCTTTTTGCAAATGTCTGCATATTTTTATAATTGTGATTGTAAAATAAGACGCAATAAATATTTTAAAAGTCAAACTTATTGTATTTAAAAAGCACTTATGTTAACTTTATACCATATAAATTTTTAGCAATTGCTGTTGCTTTCAAAATAATATCATAAAATTAAATATTTTATTGTCAATTTCAAAAGTAACAATAGTTTTCATTAAATCGGCATCCTGGAAGGAATTGTAATTAAGATAATAAAGATGTTTATTTAGACAACTATTTTGTTAATCAACGAAGTCTAATCATATGTATGTTTATACTTTAGTATATTTCTGAATAAAAAATATATTGGGATGTATTATTAATTTTATCGTTTTGATCTAAAATACTTTGAAATAGTTTCATAGTTCACTTCACAAACAATAACGAGAATTACAAACAAGAAGTTGACATAAAATTTAAGTCGAGTTCAATAAAAAGCTATTTAAGGCTTATTATGTGATTGAAAAATTGTCTTTTACAAGTTTTAACATTTTATATCGAGTTCTTCTAATTTTTTATTAACCAACAATAAAATATTATTGATAAATGACCTGTTCTTTAGGTTTTTTCAAAATTATTTTTTTTTCAAAGCGCGATTTTATTAGATTTAATAAAATCACAAAAATTTATTATTGGTAATAAATCTATTTCCTTTTGTCATTGTTCAATTGAACTCATCAAGGGATCATTTATATTTGTTTAAAGTAAAAGCTTACAAATCAGCGTAAAATTCAATTTTACCAAAACTTTTAAGCGATTTTGTATAGCGATGGCCTAAAGTATCATCTTATTTAGGCTCAATACCAAAGATATAATTGCCAAGTTCCTAATAAAGGTTAGAAGTAGTTGAGATTATAAATATCTATGAACAATAATCACTCTTTTTCATTCTTACGTATCATTCGTACTTTCTCTAATACAATTCCGTCAATTTGATAAGTTGGCCTGAAAGTGGTTCCAACTATACTGGTGGTTAAGGAACACTCAGTGACTCAGCAGACAGTATAGCCATTTTCTCCTCATCTTAGTGGTGTATTTTTTTCAGAAGGCCTTAACTAAATTCATATCCAGTTTGGCCGAAATTAGAATTTATAAAATTTTTAATTTATAGAAATTGTTAGTTGAAAGGTTTATATTAAAATAAAAGAATTAAATAATTCGGTTCATTTTTATTTTAATTTCGAAAATTTTTATTAAGAAAAAAACATTTATTTGCAAATATTTACAAATGCTTACTAAAAAAAAAGTAGGAAAAATTAGACACCAAAAGTATAAAATGCACCATTTTTTTAATCTCCATCAGTATTCTTCGCATCTACCAATCTTAGGTCGGCTTCACTCTAAAAGTCATCTATTTAGCCAACTAATTTGTAACTAAGTATACGAGGAATAATCATGATTAATCAATGTTGATAGATCGCCACACATATAATGCAATTTTGAATAAATAAATAAATACGCAAAAGGAATAAAGGAAAAACAATAAGGCAAGAACCGACTTCAAAACAGAGTTCAGCTATCTGTCTATAGCAGTTCAGAAGTTTGGCCATACAAATCAAATTACATAAACTATTGGGACACCCTCTAATTTCTTAACACTCGTTTTATATTTGCTGTTATAGAAGATTTAGCAATTCAGTTTCTTTATAAATGTTAACCGTCTGTCTACAACTGTTTAACAGTTTGACCATGTACATAAAATTACATCAACTATAGGGGCACTCTTTAATTACTGAATTTATATTGCATACTTCGTAGTAATACAGGTTCCCTGTAAATTTAAGCTGTCTGTCTTTAACGGTTCAAAACTTAAGCAACATAAATTAAATTAAATATTGGGACACCCTTTAATTTCCTAATCAAAATTTTGTACTGGTTGTTATAGCGGACTTAAAAATACATTTTCTTTTCTTTAATTTCCAAAATCAAATTTATGCTTGCTATTGTAGCGAATTTAGCAATATAGTTTCTTTGTTAATTTCAACCGGTTGTCTGCATTTTTTAAACACTTTGGACATATACATTTAATTACATCAACTATTGCAACACCCGTCAATTTATAATTTTGAATATTTATATATTTTATTATAACGGTAATAGACATTCTGTTCAATTTTCAAGCGTTTGTCTATAACGGTTGAAAAGATACACTTAAGGTCAATTTTTAGATTTATTTTGGTACAACTTTGTGATATTGGGAGCTATAGCGACAGGCAGTTTTATTAAATTATAAATTGGCACCTTTTAAAGTTCATAATATACGTGATAAACATGTATGTTGTACAACGACACCCTTCAATTTTTTAAATTATGAACGGCTTTAAAAACGGGACCAATCTGCTACCATAAGCTTTCAAATAAAGAAAAATTTTCCAAATCGGTTCAGAAATGACTAAATCTGCTTGCACAAACATAAGGAGCAAACTTTAGGCGAAATGATAATATCCTTCTTTTTTTTAAGTCGGTTAAAAATGCTAGATAGACCTGAAAATAACTAAGTGGGCCTTTCTTAACTAACAACTACCGAAAGAAATTCTGTTCAAAGCAAATGATTACAGATAACTTCATAAAAAATAAAATTTTTAATTGAGATTAACATTACTCTAAGTGTAAGAATTTTAACAGAATTTTAATTAAAGATTCAAAATATACACAAATATAATTTTTTAGGATCTTTAAGGTTCTTCAGAAGTTATAGTGTAAATTACAATGTAAACAGTAAATAATTGTCGGATCTTAGTTGATCTATTCGCAACGGACTTTCGCAGTTGTTGAGCGCTGCTACAACATCGATGTCACATTATGTTGCAAGTTTTTCCCTGGTCGGATTCAATTTAATTTGTTGATGTTTTTGAAACGAAATTATGCTTCTTTTAAATGTTTTTGTGGCTGAATAATTTTAGTTTAAAAGTTCTAAGTTGAACTAATTAAACGCGGGGTGTTTTTGTATTGACCGAGATTGTTATTTGTAATCGCAGTATAAATTCTTGTTAAAAAATAAATTGTTAAAAGCACTATTTAATTTACTGTTGATGGCAACAAAAAATAAAAATAGAAACACGAAATAAATTCGTTAACGTTAAAATATTAAGAAAAAATATCCACAGGCTCTCAGCCACCATTAATCTGTTTAAAAAATGGCGCCAGTAGCCACACATCTGGTTTATTTCAATGCATTACGTAGATAAAATTATTGTTAATTTTCGACTTAACTCCTTCGTCTTTCTTTTGAAAGATTTCCTACAAACCTCAGTTTGAAACAATTAGTATTGACAGTCATAAGGCTGTTAAGTAGCGGGTTGACTGACATGTAAAAGACAGGATTATAAGTTTTATTCTAAAAACAAAGAAAGAAGGAGAACGAAATCATGCATACAAAAAATAAAACAAATTTAAATATAATTAGGGTAATAAAAATTAATGAAATTATGTTTGTTGTTGTTGATTACGAACATGTTTATTAATATTTACATGCCTCTTATTTGCTTAAGAATTACATACATATACAAACAGTGAAAAATGTTACTTATCGATGCATATGCTCCATGTTTTCAAGTGATGTTAAGTTGATTTTTTACATTCATTTTTTACAATACATCGTGTAATTTAAGTGATTAATTCCCCCATTAATTTATAACGATAATCTGGTATTTGTTTGATTAAGTTTCTGTGGAAACTCAGAACGAATTAACTATTAAGAGTTACAGTTGAACAAAGTAATACCGTACGTAAATAATGAATTCATTGGAAAAAAAAATATATTGAACGGTATTTCTTAAAAAAGGTGAATGATTCTTATAAATAACTATTTGTAAGTCAATATTATTTAATTTTTTCTTTTAAATATTTAACAATATTAATCAAAATATTGAAGCTTGAAATGATTTGAAAGAAAGAAAGAAATAACTCGTGTTATAGATAAGATACTATTGAGCCAAAACAATACTTGTCAACCTTTAAAACATCGTTTGTAATAAAAACATCCTCTTAAAATACAGACTATCCAGTTTAAGAATTGTCCATGATTAATTATGAGTTGAAAATGTAACAACATAAAGTTGAGAAAAAGTTGAAATAAAAACCGGCAGTATATAAAAGGAATTGGTGGTTTTATATAAAACTGATTTCTAATAAAATTCTTTTAAAAGGGAGCCGTATGAATACTCTCGCTCACCACTGTAGGTATATTTCTCATTTTGATAACTAGACAGTTTCTTTGGTTTTAATGATAATTCACCCAAAGTCAACTCTTTAAATGACCATAATTTAATAATAAAATTTATATGGTTGAAGAAAATCCAACACAAAGTCATTTCTACATAACAAAAAAGAAAAAAATTGTTTTAAGATTATCTTCCTTTGATCACTATTTGATCATTATATGATTGTAAGCAAAATAATATGTTCATCAATTTTTGGTTAACCTTTTATAATTTTTTGCCCAATTTAAAACAAATTTTAGTATTTCTCTCTTCTATTATCTGAATGTAGCTTAAATATTTTTGCAGCTGAAAGAGAAAATAAAATCGAAAATCCTTAAATAGAAAATTTTTGAACTTATTTTCAGTTTTCTGAAAAATAAAAATTTTACTTTCAAATAGTCAGAAAAAAGTCAAAGAAATTTACTATCTCGCCGGTCTGGATAGCAACACTGAACAGGACATGGAGTAGTTCGATTCATGTTTATTAGTAAACAGATTGTAATCAGGGTTATCGCTGGGAATTTTTCAAAAGGTCAAAAAAGGTTGTTTTCTATACATATAATAAATGACATACTTTTTAAAAATTTTGTTGTTGGTCTAGATAGTAATTAATATGGAATAGACAACACCTATTTTTGGAATTTTTGTCTGTGTAACTGTGTTCACATTATGTAAAAACTGCTGGATGGATTTGAATAAAATTTTGTGAGGAGTGCCCTTGGAATCTTGGTTTACATATAGAACACTTTTTTCTAACAAATAAATTAAATTAATTTAGGCTTAAGTTAAAGTTCATTTTCTTTCTAAAACAAAGACAAACAAAAAACAATTAAGAAAGAAAATGGAATTGAACTTAAGCCAAAATTAATTTATTTCATTTGCTTTATCATTATACTCGTAGTTCAACTAATAATTTAACAAAAATGAATACTTTTTTTTCGTAAAAATGTGTAATTTCGTAGAGAAAATACCGTTATAATGGTACTAAAATTTCTAACACTGTTTACAGAGCTCTACAATAAATATTTAATAACAATTTATCTAAATCAGAGTTTTAAAAAAATTAAAATGCCACGCTGACAAAGTCGCGGGCATTGCTAGTAATAAAATAAAGTCGTACAAAAAGGGCGTTTTAGAAAATAAAACTAAGTAATGGAAAAATACTTGACTCCTGTCCTTAGAATAATACTACAAATTATTACGTTTCTTGAAAGAACGTGTGAAGTTGTTGCAATTTTTTTTTTTTATTTTCTTTTTGTTGAATTATTGAGATAATACTACCCTATTGAAATATTCATTGCTGAAATTTTTTAGAACTTTAATCGGTTTTTGCGAAAGCTTGCTAGTAAATTTTTCATCTCAATGCTGCAAAAAAAAGTATAAATGAAATATAAATCTTGACTACTTTTTATATTATGACAACGATGTCTGCCTAAATCTAAACTAAGTTTAAAAAAGTCCCACAAAAATCACAGACTGAAAAGTGAACAGGTCTGGTCGTAAGAACATCTATCCACAGCCACAAAGTAGGACACAAGAAATAGAGAACAAAATAAAGTGTCACTAAAATAAAAATTTTAATTGTTGCGATGGTATTTGCAATTAAAATTAAACCGAAAATTTAACAAAGGAAAAAAAGAAACAATAACATTTTTATGAATGTTTTCTCGCAAGCTGACGTAAGCATTTAATAAAAGGGATCTTCAAACAGTCCATTTCTCAATAATTTATTTAATAAAATTTTTGGTTTTATTTAATGAATTGTGGTGAAGTAACAAACAACAGAATACACCAAAAGTGCTTTGAGAGTCTACAATATGCAGGTCGTGAATATGGCATCTTTGTTTCATGTACTTGTACAAATTAGTATCGGGTATTTTTGTGTTTTAATTAAAAAAATTTTAAGACGATTCTCCTTTAATCAATTTAATTTTATTTTTCGGTCTTCCTTTAAGCAACAAGTTTAATAAAATCGACTTAAAAAAAATAAAATATAAAACTCAAACTGAGATAAACAAAAATATAATTTTATAAATAGCCAAGAAAAATTTTAAAAATGTGTGTTTGTCAGCGGTTGCGTGACGAACATTTTTGTTTTTTATTTAAAATAACATATTTCAGACATATTTCAGTAAGAAATAAAGTAAATAATTCAGCTTAAAGGCGACATGTTTTGGTTTGGTAGTTCATGTTCCAGCCGTTGACGTTTCGAAACAATTTTTTTTTTAGATTTTTATACAAGTATTGTTATTTTCATTGTTTAATCTTGGATGATGTCAAAAATAAAGAAGAGGCTCTTCTTAACATATACACAATTTATAATTGCAGAGTTGTGACAGTAAAGCATTTTCATTTAGTGTTACATAAATTCAACATTCCCGTGATTTCGTTTTAATCATAAATCAAATATTTAAAAGGAAAAGTTTCTTTACTATAAAAATATTAGTATTGATCAGTTCCCATAGACAAAAGAACGTGTCGCTACTCTCGAAAGCCGTGACCCAGTGTGAGTCAATATCTGCTTAGGCTCAATTTCATATTTGAAATTCTGCAACAGAAAGAAACGTTTTTTATTGTATCTGTAATTTCTACACTACTCATTTCCGAACCCATAAAATAAATATTTTCTGGATACAGAAGGAAGTCCATTTCACGATATCCAAGCAAAAAATAAAACACGAAAAATAACTATTATTTTCAATTAAAGACACAATTTGAAAAATAAAGATTATTTTCTAAACATAAAAATAAAGTTATAAAATAATTTTAAAAAAATATTTTTTTACGGTGGTGATATGGTCGCGTAAAGGCGAGCGCCTTTGATTTCCTTAAGCTTTTTTCCGTGTTATTGTTGTTTGTTTTTTGTCATTATTATTGTTTTAATTTACTTTGGTGTAAAATGAAGAAAAAGCTTTAGACTACCAAAAAAGAAATCGGAATTTTCACCTACCAATATAAAAATTGGAGATGTTATTTTTTTGACTTAACAACTAGACGAATGTCAATTTAAAATATCCAAAATTATTGTATTTTTGTGTATTTTAGCGCAAAATGGAATATAAGCCTCAGAATTGGTATAGCTTCTCATATGCTACTTGTCGCCTTATTTATTCTTATCAGTTTGTTAAATTGAATGGATTAAGATCGTCTTTACGTTCGCTTTTACCTGTTGTTCCTCAAAATTGGGTTGTTGGGCCCGATTTTGTTTATTTTATATATAAATAATCTTTCTGCTTGATTTCTGTGATTTATTGGAAAACAGTTTAATCTATAGTCTTTACCGTATGTTTGGTTGTACAGTTTCCACCTCTCTAACTAAAAACCCTTTTAAAATTAAAAAGTAAGAGTGCTATATGCGGCTGCGCCAAATCTTTTATACCAATAAATAAACAGAGGATTAGGAAAACAAACAAATAATAAGTAATACATACATATATATACTTTTACATAAAAATTTTATCGGCTCTTAATGGGTTAAGGATTTTACAAAACTTTACTAAAGTTCCTAAAAGAACTCTTAAAAAATTTTTAAATGATACCAATATCGATATCTTTAAAAATATTGTGCACAACCGTAATTTTCTATGAAAAGCTCAGAGGCCGGAAAATATAGGCGAGCGCCAATTTTTTCACTTGATATTTTTTAATTCTCTCTCGCCTCCTGCATTTGTTTTTTTTTTTTTTTGATTTGAGTAACTTCACTAAACTAGATTTGTTTTAAATGATATTGAAAAATTAAAGGTAGGCGTGGTGATTTGCCCGATGCCTCGAAGGACATGGACTAATCTTGCTGATTTTAATAGAAACATTTTCGAAACTATGTTTGATCGCTTGGCGTATTTAATTTTCTTTAACTTATTTAGCGCCTCCACAAAGTTGACTTTAACCCGAACACGGATGGACAGACGGATATCGCTATATCGTCCTCGGTATGCATAAGAATATATATAATTTTTGCTCCGGGCTTAAACATTATCTTTCAAAATGTTGGAGTATAATTTATCAATTATTTAACATGATTCAGCATCGTTTGGCGCTCTAAGCTTTCTTTTTGTCATCACATTAGTTGTCCAAGTGGCATCAGGCAGTTTACTAACATCTTGATGCGAAGCCACTAAAGTATCCACGTCTGCTGTCCTCTCGCCAAGGAAAAAAACGCTAAACTGTCCCAAGAATATAGAAACCCTATTACGAGAAAAGAGGAAGTTAAAACGACAATGGCAAGAGTTTCGTTCACCTAGTCTAAAGTCCCAGCTTAACCAGTGCCAAAAACTTTTACGTGCAGTCTTGAAGGAAGACAAAGAGACATACCTACGAAGATACTTACAAAACCTGGACGGTACCAAAGAGTCTGACTACAGTTTATGGAGGGCTGTCAAAAAAAATGCGGCGACCCACTGCGCACGAGTCCTCCATAAGTTTACAAAATGGGAAGTGGGCGAGAAATGCAAATGAAAAAGTTGAGGCATTTGCTAACCACTTAGAACGTGTTTCTACACCAAATAGCACGAACTCTACCATAAGTCTAACTATCATTGATGACGTAGTTCAACATCCCATTAAATTTCGGCTTTCTGCTGTGTGTGCTGCTATTACAGAATTAAAGCCAAAAAAATTCCCTGGCAGTGACAAAATTACTGCTACGATGATTAAAAACCTGCCAAACTGTGCTCTACGTTTCATTTTGTTTACCTTAAACGCCATATTAAGAGTTGGTTCTTTTTCGGCATTATGGAAATGATCGGAAATAGTAATGATTCCCAAGCCAGGCAAGGACGTCACCCAAGTAACATCATACCGTCCAATAAGTTTACTACCCATTCTCCCAAATTAATTGAAAAACTGCTTCTTGAACACATAATACCACACATCGATACAAACGTTATTATTCCTAATCACCAATTAGGCTTTAGGAAAAAGGATAGCACTATTGAACAAGTACACAGAATAACAAATCTAATTCGAGGAGCTTTCGCGAACAAGCATTACTGTTCCACGCTTTTTATTGATATATCTCAAGCCTTTGACAAAGTGCGGCACGAGGGTTTGTTATATAAAATTACTCAATTTTTACCACAGGGAAGCATATATATTGTTTACCGCTGACATGCCTACGAGTGAAATAACCCATACGTCTACTTTTCCTGACGATACAGCATTCGTAAGCATTTACAACAACCCTGTGGTTGCGTTTGAAAGGCTCCAATCTCACACGAAGGAGTTGGAAGAATGGCTACACAAGTGGAAGGTAAAAGTTAATGCTGCCAAGTGTGTACATATAACGTTTACCTTGAGAAGGGATAGTTGCCCACCTTTTACCATTAACGGTGTGAGCATACCAGAACATAACCATGTAAAATACCTTGGTATTCATTTGGACCGACGTCTTACATGGGCTTACCATATAGCGGCAAAAATTACTCAGCTAAAACTTAAATTTGCCCGGCTTCACTGGCTCATTGGAACACGGTCTGTCCTAGATTTATACCTTAAGGTACTATTATACAAGGCCGTACTAAAGCCTATTTGGTTGTATGGGATCCAGCTTTGGGGAACCGCCTCATCATCTAATGTCGAGAAGCTGCAAAGAAGACAGTCTAACATTTTAGGAATTATAACAGGTGCCCCATGGTACATTCGCCTTTATAACATCCACAAGGACTTGAAAGTTTCCCTTATTCGCGAGGAAATTAAAAAGGCAAGCACCAACTACATTTCGAAACTATCATCTCACCCAAATCCTCTTGCAAGAGACTTACTATCATTTGAGGGTCATAGACGTCTTAAAAGGGTTGAAACATCTGGCCTGACCAGATAGATTTTTAGTGTGCACTTAAAGTTGTGTGTTGCAGTGGCATTGTAAATTTCATTAAGAAAGATTCAATAAATAAATAAAAGTTGAAAAAAAAAGTGCTAGAGTTTTTAGTATTTCAGTTAAAATGTAATCTACAAATTTGTATACTCTAAAACATATTAGGACTAAACTAGCTCATTTACTGCTTATGTCTCAATTTTTGTATGGTTTTTTGGACAGAATTAAATGGTTGGTAAAGAGTATTCTTCGTTTGGCATATTACGTAAGACGTCTCCGCGATCATGTATCACAATAAAAACACATTAAGTTTCAAAGTTTTAAAAAACCAGAGGTAATACACATTGCAAAAAGATAAAATTAAGTAAGAAAGGGAAGTGCAAGACACCATTTTGAGTGTGATCAATGAAAATGAATATATTGTCGTTCCACAAAATCCTTAATAAAAACTTTATTTTTCATCTGTTTTTTTTTTCAAATTACGCTTAAAATATTAGTAATAAAATAAACTATTTAAAGAATAAAGCATTCCAGATCTTTACTATAACGTAGAAAAAAAAACCAAATGAAAATAAAAAATTTTGAAAAAAAACGTAAAAATAGGCAGATTTGGAAATTTAAAGTGCCATAACTCAGCTATTTCTTGGCAGATAGAAATTTGCATCATATAGACAGAAAAATGGATTCAATTACCTTTCCAACGGTGTACCATTTATCTAGATAGGACTTTTCAGTTGGGCTCGACAAGGGTTTGAGTGGCACTATACACCGAAACACAAAAAGTACCATTATCTAAAGAACGGTACTTAGAAAAAAATAATTACAGCGTTTTTCGTGTTCAGGAGGTCTTAATTAACTTATCTCAACCAGTGTTATTTATTATAAATTATAATTCGAATCTTGTAATTGTACAGACTAAATGCAGGTGTTAATGTTTATCATTGCAAACGTAGACAAACGCTTGAATACACATACATACATACTTCTAAAACGTATTTACAATATTTTATCCAAAAAGATTTTAAGCAAAGTTGAATACAGTAACGACTGAATAAAAGAAGAATCTTCTTCGTGTAGGCAAATCATAAAACATAAGCTTTAATTGATCCAATCCAATGATTTATGAGCATTCAACTACTGAAGTCTAACTATGGAGGAATATTTTAAATCCACTTCACTCACGGCAAAAAGACAAGACCAAACACAAAAAAACATCTCCTCTTGTTTAATGCATTTAGAAAATGATTAAATGAAGAGAAAAAGCGAAAAACGCATAAAGACTCGTACACGTTAATGTTTGTGTGCAAACAACTATTTAAATAAATTCGTAGTCACAAATTACAATACACAAGTAATATTTTATATTACACACTGCTTCTTAGTAGCCTGTTAGAGGACGCTAACTATTTTGTTTTTTTTTTCTTTTATTGCAACAGGTACAATTAAACATAAAAAAAATTATATGAACTTTAAAAAAATATTAATATTTTTAGTAGTTTCATTTGTTAAACGATTCTTTTTTTCTGAGTTACAGCAGGAGAAGGTTAAAATAATTGCCAAAGTTAATAGAACATTAATTAACCAAATAAAAGCGGCCTCACTTTGCCATCTAATTCGTAACTTTTAAACAACGATATGAAAACAAAACCTAAAAAAGAAATAAGTTACCAAAAGGGTAAATGGAGGCGGTAGACCGTAGGCTAACTCAAGTGAACCTCTGGGGTAGGCCAGTACACCCCAGGGAATTAAGGGAACTTCGGGGCGCCCAATGAACCACACTCAACGGCCAATAGAACTCCAAAGGAAGGGATTTTTTTTTTGGAAGGTTGTTAGTTGACTACGCTGCCCCCTTTGCTTTACATAAGTATATATGGAAAAGCTAAAACCATATCATTGGACATCAAGTGAACCATAGAACCCGGCCGTTAGTCCCGAAATATGAAAAACAAGATGGGATGATTAAACTTTCGATCGTTTATTTTTAAAGACTTTCAAAAGCCCAATTCATGAATAATATTTGATAAATTTGTCCATTACGATGTTTCAAAACTGGCTTAAAGTCCTTGAAAACTCAACTTCACGCAAATAAAAAAGCGGATAACATACCTTGACGGCGTTAAAATTACAGTGACTGTCGCATGCACTTTTATTTTGGCATAATGAAAATTTCTCGAACGTGTTGTATCAGAAATATTAAATTCTGCCCGATGTATTTTTTTGGTCTGTTCTCATTAATTAAAACTTTACAGGAATTAAGCTCTTTTGTACACATTTTCTTTGGACTTTGGCTTGACTGCATTGCAAACGTTTCAACGTTTATTTGCTCACTCACTTTTCATTTATTAATTTATTCTTCTATGGGTCGTTTTGTATTGTCTTAACTCAACAAACACAATCGTTTGTGATTAAATTGTTAAAAAAATTTTGTTTATTAAATTTTATTTCATGCAAATGGCAATTGTTGTAATTGTTGTTTGTTTTGTGGCGCAGTTACACTAGTTAATTGATTATTTTTGGTAAAAAGTCAAATTAATTATGATTTTTGCTAAGTTTTTAACTTCAAATCATGTGCATTGTATATGTGACAGAGTGACATGTTATCAATCGTACAGGTTGTGTTAAATATTCTTGCGAAAGAATGATATTATACACCTAAAATAAAAATGCTATTTGCAAAAATTTAGTCCACATCAAAAAATCTGCTTAAAATTTCCACATATATAAAACACTGCAGAAGGCTTTTGATGGGCTCACACCCACAATTATATAAAAACAAATTTTAAAACTGGAAGAAGCTGCCAGATGTTTCCATATAAGAAGAATCTAGTCGTTTTAGCTCGGATATTAATGTAAATCGCCGGTGGGAGTGGTATAGAAGTATTTATTAAGCAGAAAGTCTGGCTTTCAACCAAGTCCCTTTCGATTAGTAGCACGACCATCTTTGTTTTAATATATAAATTCCAGGTAAGGGGAAAAATGTCACTTTTTTTACAAAAGAGGCCTTTAGCCAAAATTTGGAGACTTGCCGTTAACCTTTTATTATCGATGCTTTGCACTCAGAGGAATTTTACAATAATTTTAAAATTTTGTTCCTAAAATGACAATTTTGGAAAGGGCTGGAGGGGGAACAGTTATAATTGTCGACCCACTTTGGCTTTTATTCGCTTTTGCTATAGTTTGCCTTTAAAATTGTTTAAACAATTTTTCTAGTACTGAAGTACATTTCAATTACATAAGCAACAAAAAAATACCACCTTTTCAAAAATCTTAACATTTGAGTTAAAAAAAACTTTTAATGACATTTTCAAAAAATTATATGTTCGAGGTACCTAAATTTGGGGCCGTACCCAGAAGCCCTCTTTCTGGGTCTGCCTTGCCTCTGTAAAATTTCGTTGATATATATTGAGTGGTTCATACGATACCGAATTTTGTAAAAAATCGTTTTCAAACCGCTGTGCTCCAGTGCTGAAAATATATTTTACAAAAACAAAATACATGATGTTTACTTATTGTTGTAGTTGTTTTAGAACTGATGTTACCTGTAAAATTAATGTGTCTTGATTTCCGAACTTAAACAATTTTGAGTGGATCGTACTCACACGAACATAAATACAAGTATAAAAGAAACAACCAAAACAAGCTGCCATATATTTCCGCATTAGAAGAATTTCAAATTTTCAATCGCTTAAAAACTGAAATCGCAATTGTAACTGACATGGCATTATAAAGAATAATGACATACGCTGGGAACACGGACGAACGACGAATTTTTCGGTGCGAATATTCGCCGTCAGAAATAAAACACATTGGTGCATGAAAATTAACACAACACCGCTGTCGACGAAATTCGTCGTGCGTGACGAACTCTCCGATAGATTTATTTCTTATGTCGACGAACGACGAACAAACTAGTACAGGGTTGTCGGACAAACTAATACAGGGTTGTCGTTTCTCTGTAGTTTTTAAATATATTAGTAAATAAAATTATTATACCTTAATTATTGTTTATTTCTTAATAAACATCAATTAGTTAAACTTCCACAATTATTTTCCATAAAATTGCATTCTAATGGCTTTTAATTAATGTTTAATCTTTTGTATAACTATTTTATTTTTTTCATTTTATTCTCTGGTAACACTATCAGCTGTCATATGCAAAACAAAACAAATTTAAATATGATTTTTACTCTTCTAATAATTTTCACAAAACTCAAAATTTTTTGCCCTATTTTTTTAAATGTTTAATTTTTTTGTTATAGGCAGAAAACAATTTTGTTGATCATAACTGTCGCAACTTTTTCCTCGTTGTGCGCCACACTACGAATTTACGCAGCGAACTTTTACAGACGGATTCGTCGTGCTAGACGAAATTAGTCGTTCATTCCAATTGTGTTCCCTGCTATAGAGAGACGCTGTGTGGCCCTAGTAGCAAGTTTGAGTTGTTATTTAAGATAATAATGTTTTGGGTGTATTATTTAGCAATTAGTAATTTGCCAAATATGAAATAAATAATACCAAACAAAGGCTTTTTTCAAGTGTTTTTTGTGCTGTAAACCAAAAAACCATAAATGCGAAGATAAACTAGAAAAATATTGCTGATGTCAAATAATCAATTCAATGAACTCTTTCTTCTTTGTCATATAGAAAAAGTTTTTGCATTTATTAAAGCTTTGATTTGTTTCCAGACTGAGATTTTATTAAACTTTAAATTATTTCAATTATCTATTTAATAAAAAATAATGGTTTTTTAATTCATTACATAGTTAGTTGTATTATTTATTTAACTAAAAAGTGTTAAAAAGAATGAAACGATAAACTTAATCAGTTGGCGATCAGTAAAGAACTGAACTTACAAGTCGTTAAAGACATTGAAAAGAAATAAAAAAGAACCGTTTAGTTGATGCAAACATTTATCTTTGTTAGTAGATTATATATTATCTTATAATATATGCAATTATGTACAGAGAAATGTATTTACACTAGTAATACTTGATATGTATAAAATAAGTAATACTTAACTGAGTAATACAGTGGGGTGTTGTTATAACAAGTTTAAAGAAATATTTTCAACATAAATTTTGTTTTTAATTTTGAAATAAATATGTAGTTGACTCAAATAAAAATTGAAGCTTTTTTTCTTTGCATTTGAATATTGTAAGAATGGTATAATTGAACTTTTGTGTTTAGAAGGATCAGTATGCAGAGGTGACCCATATTGATATAGAAAAAACCTCCGTATGAAGTTGATACTATAAACGAAATACTAAAAAACGAATCTTCTCTAAGTTGTTCGATTCGACTAGACAGTTTGTTGCATCCAAAAAAGTACAAGACTTGGTAACGAGTTTCCTAATTTAATAAAAACACCTTCCATTGTAGTAACGGTGAAATTTAGACACACATTCCACATTACGTAGATGCCACAGTGTAAATTCTCTATTGTCGGTAAAATTTTAATGTCCATTAATTAAAATTTTATTTCGTTTGTAGAAAGCTGGATGCGTAGCAATGAAACAGCGTCAAAAATATTTGTTGCCTTACGTTTTGTTATTTCCCCTGTGTAGACGGGAGAAGCTGCCCAAGCTTTTTGTAATCAAATTGTAGATTATAAACACGAGTTTAAGGATTTTTTAGAATACAATTTATTTATTGTCTTATACTTCAATGTTAAAATTCCTAGAATATAATTCACAATTATTATAAAGAAAACTTATATACTATGAATGTGGATACTGACTTTTCATATATGGCTACTCGAAGCGAAACTTCTCGATCCTATCAATTCGGATGATTATGTTATAAGAATATGAATACATAAAATATGATTTTTTGTAAAAAAATATGGCTCGCTATTTAAACCGCGTGGAATAATAAAAGGAAAAATTGAATTTGACAGTTTAATCGATAAATAAAAAGCTATAAAAATGATGCACTTGCAGCGATTTCTTAGTGGCGGTAACACCCTGTATGTCGCTACTGCTATATCGTTGAATTTTTTGTTTATAAATTTTAAACATACATTGATTAATGAGAAGTTGATTAATTGAGAGTTACACTCAATCAATTGGAAATAAATAATAATTACAAAAATGGTATAAATCATAGAAGAGCCTATGTGAATGACTTAAAAAAAACATCAAAAGAACACAACAAAATATACACCTTTTCCAAAAGTCAAGGACGCGTTAAACAAAACTTAACACAAATTCCCCTTTTCTTAACACAATTTAACTCAATGTAACAAAAAACAGAATTTTCTCGTACAAAAAGAAATTTGAAGATATAAATTTACAATACATATAGTGCCACAAAGCAAAAACAACATTAATGCAATCACCCCGAACCTTTCACATTATTAATAAAAGTGAATGCATATTGCAACAAATATGCTTCATGAATCATGATTTTAAAATCTGTACTAAATCAATGCGTCACGAAATTAGAGGAACCCATTTAATAATGCATCCACAAAAACAGCAATAACAACAAACGCATGCAAATAACGAAAGAAAAAAATATTGAAAGGTGTTGCTTGCAATTTCAGCTAATGAAGCGTTAAATACTTTTTTGTTATTGCTGTTGCTCTTTCATGGTGCTGGGATTTCCTAACAGCGAAATACCAGATAGACAGTGGTTTTGAATGTAGAAACTGCTCGTGACTAATAAATATTAATGTTTCAAAATCTTGGTAGCGCGAAAAAAGATTGATAAACACTGTACATTTGCTAATACTCACAGATACTCATTCACTTTTAGTTCAGAATGCTAAATATATTTCTTTCATTTTTCCTTATTTTTTTTAAGAACAAGAACCCTGTACTTTTTTGAAAATAAAATATAAAATTTATATGAGCATCACTTGAAAAGGCAATGAAATGCCCAGTCTAACATTTGGATTCGCAGCAAAAGAAAAACACAACACGCATGGTATTCTAGAATTACATTTCCTTCCTCTAAACATTTTTTTTTCACAAGAAACCAGAAAACATCCCTTGACATGATGTTACGAATCACCACTACACGGAGAAAATTTTAGATGTAATTAATGTCAAAATAGAATTAAAATAGTTTAGTAGAATAAAAGTAGTAGTGGAATAAAATATATCCAAATTTTAAATAATAACTATTGTAAACGTTTGCATGTTTGTTTCTTAGTCAGGCCAAAACAGCTAAAAATTTTCGTTCAGATTGTTTTTGTGCAGATAAACCTTTAGAATACAGCTTTTCAGAATCACAAAACGGAAAAGAAATATAATGAGTAAAAATTAAGCCCCAACATAATTTCAGCCATTAGAAATAAAATTATTCCGTACGTAGAAGCATATAGGTAATTGGGTTTCGTACTTTTTACAACGGGACGAACAGAGCAGACGTAGTCACAGTCACGAGGTAATAGAATATACATTTGTCTAACTATTGGGGATACTGTAGCAATCCTTTATGTTAAATCAAACAATTTAATTATAATAAACTTCGATATTAAATAATGCATGCACCCAAAAATTTTTTTTAAACAATATTGAATTGCTATTAAGAGTTTAATTTTAACTCAAACTTCAACATATTTACATACCTACAAACATACATAAGTGTATGCGTGATACACAACTTTCAAAGCCAAAATTTTCGGGCAAATAATAGTGATTACATTGACTTCTTAAAAAAATAAAAATATATTGTTAATCCTAGAAGAGTTTTTATTCAACATAAAATAACCGAGAGTTATTTACTTAAAACTCTGAAAAGTTTATCTTGTTAAATTATATGGGGATTTGAATGTTTAATAGAAAATGAAAAATATACCTAAAATATGATTTTGAACCTCTTCACTATAAAATATGAAAGTTGTCAAAGAATACCTAAATGGTGTTATGGTGTCACGTTTAAGTGGCAGATACTTTTCATACTAAACGACCATTTCCGTGTAGGCTCTCATCCCTCTGGCTTCTCGGAGAAGACTCGGGTCAAGTGAGGAGACCGTCACTGTATCAAATCATATTTTATAGAATTTCGAAATCTTGTTTGTGGAGAGCTTGAAAATAGTCTGAGGCAGGACACGCGCAACGATTATTTTACTGGCCCACAAATATCTACACACAGCCCAATTACCCTTAAATCACAGGAGAAAAAATTAAAAAAATATTCGCTTAAAAACAAAACATTAAACCATCGTCCATACATTAAAATGAAAATTCAAATAGAATTGTTTAGAAAAAAATCCTTTCTCCGAGTGTATTTATGAACCTTAGACATTGAACAATTTCTTCAGTTTATTACCACTTAATGTCAGTTTTTCAAATTATTTTTTGGCTCATAAAAAATAACAATTATTCAGACAGTCGTTAATTTTATGTTTACAATTAACATAAAATAACAACAACTACTACAACAACAAAAACACAGTGCGAATGTTTTTGTAAAGAATGAAGTCATTTGAAGGCATTACAACATTTTTGATTTGATTATTTTAAAAGTCCTATTATGTTTTGTCAATAATGACAAAGGCAACTTCCAATCAATAAAATAATTTTGTATTTGTGTTGCACACAAACTCGCTCATACATAACAAAACACACATTAAGAAACTTCGCATAAAGGAATTGACAAATCCGTAGCATGTTCGAAATTTTTGATACGTTTTCGGTTCAATTATAAAAAAATAAAAAATATGTTCAATAACAAATTTGATTAAGTGTGTGGAAAACAATAACGAACAAAATAAACCCAAATATAATGTTTGCTAACGAACGTTGTTGGTAGTTTGTCGTTTAGTTCGCAATATGTTGAATAGTTTTGTCTTTCATTTAAGTCTGATTTGAATAACAGCTATTAATTTTTACTTCTTTTATCGATATTATGGTTTTTATTTTGATGGAGTCAAAGTGTTACATGTTTTCTGCTTGATGGGTTCAAAATGTCCTTTCTATTTTTATCCGTTTTACAAAATACTGTTAAATGCGTAGTAACAGTGATGTTGTAGGAATTTTTTTACGTATATGTATGAATATTTTAAATGCAGGTAGACAACGCTTTACTTTTAAATTAGAAATCGATAAATTTAATAATCGTATGTGTTTTGGCTTTCGAATTCAACATCAAAAATTTTTTTGGTGTTCGTTCTCACTTTATAAGTTCGTATACGAAGAAAAATACTCGTATTTTTTTCTTTGAATAAAAAGTTGGTGAATACAAAACGAATCAGCTTTTTCTTCATAAAATTGTCCGTTTAAACATAACAAAAGTTTAAAAATATAAACCGTATAATTTAATGTTTTGGAATTTTGTTTTATTTTAACAATTAAGATTTTTTTAATAATAAAAATTGTTTTTAAAACAGTACAAAATTTTTCTTAAAAGCTACATATCTAAAAATACCGAGTATGTGAAAAAGCAATTAGAAAATTAAGACACTAGATTTAAGATTTATACGAAATCTAGAAGCCGCAGAAGCCGGAACACACACGATAACGTATTGTTGTTAAGTCATCTTTTAAAAAAGTATTTAGTTACTAGAACAGTGTACAGTGGGAAGGAAATAAAAAATATATTAATATTGTTTTATTCAATCTTTTTATTTTTCTTAAAATAAAAAAGAAAATATATATGTATATCAATAAGAAATATAAATTACATAAAGAACTTTCGAAAATTTTTTATAAAAGAAAAGAAGATAAACGAAAGGAAAAAAGTAATTATGTTTTTTAATTAATATTAGAAAAAAGGCTAAAATGTGACTTAAACTCCTTGTTATTTACGCGCCTTTAAATTGGAAATTAAAAAATTATTACAACAAACATAAGTACAACACAGGTTTTAATTTTTATTCAAACCTCACAATAATCCATAAATTGGTAAAAATTTATATTTCCATTAAAATATAACAATAAATTTTTAATTTAGTTGATAGCATAACAGCTGTACAACTTCTGTACTGAAGTTGTACTTTTGTAGCCGCTACCACAACAAAAAATTTTTTTTTTAATTTTCAATAACAAATAATAGAAACTATTTTTCGGAAAAGTATAATTTTTTATGCTTTTGACATACTTGAGAGTTATTATTTAGATAGACTAAATAATTGTCCCTTTCATTAGCATTGAATGATTAATAATGCTAATCCTTTTTTTGCTTTATTATTTATTTTAGTAATAGTAATGCTTTTAATGAAGAGGTAAAGTAAAAGGAAAAAATAATCTAAAAAAACTTTCTAAAGTGTAATCTAAAATTCCATTACTATAACAGAAATTTGCTGAAACATTTATGCTTTCACATTCTCAGGAGAAATGCGAGAGTATGAGAACATATTTTTTCTCATAATAAAATGGTTCGAATTTTCGATATATTAGGGGATGCAGTGAGTGGATATTCGTATAGATTTTGAATTTTTCCTAAAATTAAACTCGATGAAATACCTCCTAATTGAACTTAATTTTTTTAAGTTTAGCCAATTTTTAGAGTGGCTACATTCACACAGAATAGAATGCTGATCTTTCTGATGTAAGTATGGGGGGATGGGATGTGATTCAAATTTTTTTAAACACGTTGTTGCATGTCTTGCAATTTCAGCTTTAACTAATGAATGGTCCGCTTTGTAAAGTTCGAGGTTTTTAGACACCAGGAAGCTTCAGTGATCATTCGTCCTTAAATTGTTTCTGATTTCGAAACAGAAGCAGTTGCTCATAACTGAATTCCATAGGAGCATTTAGATATTAGTATCGTTCTTTAAAGTATAATTTTCAAATATAAGCTTTAACTACAATTCTCGTCAGTGAGCCAGTATAATTTTCTTGCTGTCAACTTTATCTGTGTCAAATTCGCTTCTAAATGGCTTTTTCACGTTAAGCGCCTATCAAATTGTATACCGGGGTGTTCGTGGAATTGGATATTATTTGTTTATCAGTTAGCACGGAAGAGCATAATTCTCTGCACAGTATATTTTCAAGTAGCCTTTTACACATATACCTTAATACTTTAATTCTTTGACTTTTTTTCACAACGGTCTATTTGAGACCAGTGTCGATGTCGATAAAAATGTCAGATGCCTATAACAAGTACAAGATGGGTAGTAAATACTAATGAGTTTTTCCTCTAACAAAACTTGCTTTAAACTTATATATTAACCTCATATAGCTTTGACGAAGACGCAGAAATGGCCTGTTTTGAACATTTTACTAATCTGTGGGCTTGTGGAGTTAATTAATTTATTCGGAGTTTTTTATATGGTTTTAATATAAAAATTCTAAAATGTAATTGAGATCTCTGTATTTTCATACCCTTCACCACAGGTGGAAAAGGGTATAACTAAGTTTGTCATTCCGCTTGTAATTTCTACTCTTTCCATTTCCGACCCCATAAACTATATTTATTCTCACTTCTTATACAAACTGAAGTCGATAATCGATCAAAAATAGTGTCGAAAGAGGTGCTATCGGAAATCAGCATGATTGGTCCATGTCCTTTGAGGCAGCGGTCAAAACACCACGTCTACCTTTAATTTTTTCATACCATTTGGAACAATGAAGTTATTCATATAAAAAATGCATATGGGGCAATAGAGAATTAAGAAATAAAAAAAATCAATTTAAAAATAGGCGCTCTCACATATTTTCCGAATTACGGGGCTTTAAAACTTTCAAATTTTTTAAAATATCAATATGGGTATCATTTTCAGGCTTTTGTAACAATATTGTCAGACCTAACAATATACTGAGAATGATAAGGCAATGAAAAATTGTAACCACAATTTAGATTGTCAGTTCACACGATTGCAAGGCATTTGTCAGAAAACTGCCAATTTCATTGTAAGACAATTATCTGACAATAGATTTATCTGACAACAGACTGCCAGACAGCAAATTGTTAGTTCACACGATAGTTAGAATTGCCAAGTGTCAGAATTAAAAAATTCAAAAACAATTTATTTTTAAAAATTTTTTTGGTGTAAATTATTATAAAAGGTACAAATTAATATTATAAATCTTTATCAAAACAAATAAATATGAATCTAAACGAAGAAACTGCAATGATTCTAACATCTTACTTCTATAGCGAGGATCAAAAGGAAAAATTCTTGCAAAAAAAACCTACTTCAACACAGATTTTAGCTAGTTGTCTAAAAAGATTCAAAAGTTTGGCCACATACATCAACTATTGGGATACCCCTTAATTTTTAGTTTTAACTATTTATATTTCTTAATATACCATACAAATTAGTGGACATTTTGTCTTATTTTGAAGTGTTTGTATAAACCAGTTGAAAAGATGTAAAATTAATGTAAAATTACATCAGGTATGAGCACACCCTTTAATTCATAAATTCAAATACTTGCTCTTTTAGTGGAATTAGCAACACAAGTTCCCTGTAAATTTCAGTTGTCTGTCGATAACCGTTCAAAGGTTGGTCACATACACAAATTACATCAATTATTGGAATACCCTTAAATTTCCAAATCCAAATTTTATTCCTATGGAGCACATAGCAACACAGGTTCGTTGTGAATATTAATCGTCTTTTTGCAACCATCATATATGTTAATAAAATTAAATGATCTCTATATTAAATATTTATACTTGTTATTACAACGGTCATAGTTATCTACATTCTGTCAAATTTTCAAGCGTTTATTTATGACGGTTCAAAAGATAGGACCATGTAAGTCAATTTACATGAAAAATATCGGTCACTACAATACTTAATCCGTATTCCAGTTTCGAATATCTGAGCTTTGCTTGAAAACAGGCAAGTTTTTTCCCACCATCAAAATCATCCCGTGAAATACCGTCGCTGTCCAGTTTTTAACTTTTTTTTGCTTTAAATATATGTGCATGTCACAGAATTCAATTCCGAACAAAAGTGGTTTCAATTACGCAAATTGGTTCTTCAGAAAACGTAAAGCGAAAAAATTCTTCGGAATACAACCACTTTTAAATTTTAAAGTGGAATTTGGTTTCATTGAAATTTTTTTATTTGCGGTTTTTAAATTTAATTGTATTATGTGTACTTATTAAGACTAACCTTGTTGTTTGTGTGCGCAATATTGCCACATTAAAAATAAAGAGTGGAGATTCAGCATTAATTAGGAATAAACTAAATCGATCGGAATCTGAAGAAGGTAAAACATAATTCTTGCAAAAAAAAAACCGACTTCAAAACAGATTTCATCTGTCTGCCTATAACAGCTCAAGTGTATGGCCACATAAATTAAGTTACATTAACTATTGGGACACACTTATATCTTCAAACTTTATACTTTTTCAACTGTTCAATAGTTTGGCAATAAACATCAAATTACAGCAACTATAGAGGCACCCTTTAATTTCCGAATTCGCATTATATACTTGCTTTTAAAGTAGATTTAGCAATCAGGTTCTATGTAAATTTCAGCCGTCTGTCTGTAACGGTTCAACAGTTTGCCCATATACATCAGATTATATCAACAAATTTTTTATAATATAATATTTTTATACTTCTTATTATACCAAAAAAGTAGTGGACATTCTGTCTAACATTAAGGAATTTGTATACAACGGTTCAAAAAATACTGCCATATAGAACAAATGACACTAGTTTTGGGTACACCCTTTACTTTCTAAATTCAAATTATAAGCTTCTTGTTATCGCGGATTTAGCAAAACATGTAAATGTAAACTTGTAAATTTCAGCTGTCTGTCTATAATGGTTCAAAAGTCCGGCCACATACACCATATTATATCAACTATTGGGACACCCGTTTATTTCCAAATCCAAATTTTATACTTGTTGTTATAGAGGAGTTATTGATACAGGTTCTTTGTAAATTTTAATCGTCTGTCTAGAACAATTGGTGCACCCTTTAATTTTAATATTAAATATTATTAGCTGTTACTATAAAATAGTTAATAAAGCGGACTTAGAAATACAGGTCCCTTGTAAGTTTCAGCGTTCTGTTTATAACGGTTCAAAAATACGGCCACACACTTGAAATTACATCTACTATTGGAACACCCTTTAACTTCTAAATCCATATTTTATACTTGTTGTTATAGCGGACTTACCAATACAGGTTCGTTGTAAATTCCAAGCGTCTGTCTTTAACTGTTAAAAAGTACGACAATATACATCAAATTTAATGAACAATTAGCGCACCCTTTAATTTATAATTTGTAATATTAATACTTGTTACTATAGCGGCCATAGCAATCGATATTCTGTTCAATTTGCAAGCGTTTGTCTATAATGGTTCAAAAGATAGGCTCATATAAGTAAATCTGCATGAATTGTGGGACACCCTTTAATTTCTAAATTGAAATTATAACCTCGTTGATATAGCGGATTTAGCAATACAGGTCCCTTGTAAGTTTCAGCGTTCTGCTTATAACGGTTCAAAAATACGGCCACACACTTGAAATTACATCTACTATTGGAACACCCTTTAACTTCTAAATCCATATTTTATACTTGTTGTTATAGCGGACTTACCAAAACAGGTTCGTTGTAAATTCCAGGCGTCTGTCTTTAACTGTAAAAAGTACCGCAATATACATCAAATTAAATGAACTATTGACGCACCCTTTAATTTATAATTTGTAATATTAATACTTGTTACTATAACGGCCATAGCAATCGACATTCTGTCCAATTTGCAAGCGTTTGTCTATAACGGTTCAAAAAATAGACCCATATAAGTAAATTTACATCAGTTATGGGGCACCCTTTAATTTTTAGATTTATTTTTGTAAAATTTTTGTTTTTGGGAGCCATAGTAATACGCAGCCATTTCAAATTTTACAGAATCGCCCTTTACAGTTCATAATACCCGTAAAAAATATGTATGTTGTATGGGGACACCCTTTAATTTTTAAGATTATGAACTGTTTTCAAAACGGGACCAATCTGTAAACATAATCTATCATATTACCAAAAATTTTCAAAATCGGATCAGAAATGACTGAGTTCTGGAGGCACAAATATAAAAAAAGCAACATTCAGCCGAATTGTATAACCTCCTTCTTTTTTTGAAGTCGGTTAAAAATCAATAGGAATGATTAATACGGAATTAAAACCCTTCCGACCGGAATGTGTGACATGCCTGATAATTTTATTTTTTATTTTAAGTTTTTTTTTTAAAGCACTTTCTCACTTTTTTCATTTAGTTTTATCTGACAATGATATCGTTGTCAGATGTTTGAAATTTCAAACATATTACAATTTATTTTATACTGGCAATGCCTGACAATGCAAACAAAAGCGTTCACACAATTATAGGATATCTGACAATATTATTGTCAGGTAGAAGTCTGACAAATTTTTGACAATGGTTTTTCTGACAATATTGTCAGACAACAATTGTAATTTCACACGATTGTTAGGGGTTTTCTGTATATTTTTCTGACAATATTGTAAAATCTGACAACCGTCTATACAGAGCTTTACTGGTTTATTCTATTGTTAAAACTCATCTTTTTTGTTTCTGTCAAGGTGCAATAGTTAAAGAATAAATTTTGTTATAAGTAATACGTCGTCGCAATTGGATTGCGTGTCGCACTGCATATCAAAATCATCGAAGGGGGTACACATCTTCTGGCGTTAAAATACCGAGCACTTCTAGTTCATATCTGCCTGTCGTTGCGTAACACACAGTGGGTTCAGGAACTTTTGTATAAAGCTTTAACTTTACTTACCACCACTATCTCAGTAACGTCAAACAAGTTTGGCTTTTAGCAGGCCATTAGGTTGATTCTCCATTAGAAATAACAATTCAATCATTCCTCTTCTTAATGATATGAAGATTGTATTTTATTTTACTGACAGCTTTAGAAATTATTCAAAAAGCTATATAGATTATATATAGATTTGTATATTTTTTTAATCCAGTTATATTCTTATTTTAAAAATAATCAAGGAATCCCAATAGCATTTCCATTTATAATAATGGACGGACATATGCAGCAAAAGAAAATATAAAAATTTATCTCTATATCAACATGTATCTCAACATACAATAAAACTAACCCCTAAAACTGAAAATGTATCCAATAGAAAAAAATACAAAAAAAACTTTAAGAAATTTTGCAAGATTGGTGATTGTTCTTGATCAGGGCTGCCGTTTTTGGTTATTTCTAACCAAAAGTGGTTATTTTTTTCTTTAATGTGGAGATGTGAATATTTTTCTCATTTTGGTTATTTTTTCTCCAAAATAATAATACACATGTACATATTTTTTATGTTATACTTTTTAATTTTATATTTTTAAATTTTTCGAATTACTACCAAGACAACTGAAAATAAAACAGCTGTGACTAAAATCGCTAGTGCAGCCACCTGTTATGAATTCGCCTTTATTGCTACTCATTTGCTTATAATACTTTTCTTTTACAACACTGTCAACAGCTTTTAATTTTGCTAAATGTGAAATTTCACTTCAAAATGCAGTACTTTTAATAAGTAAATCTGTGGTCTTAAACTATTATACTGTGAACTGCAAGTTTTGTTTAATTTGTTTTAAACAAACTTTTATTTTTTTAAACATACGTGTACAATCGTTACTTATTACATACATACGTATGTAAAAATATTAACTGAATTAAAATCACATAAGTTACATTATAAATATGTCCATTTTTAATGTTATTTAATTAAAATACTACATATTGAAATTTGGTTATTTTTTTTCTCATTTGGTAACTTTTAAAGCAAATTTTGGTTGTAAAAATTTTTTGGTTGTAGCAGCACTGTTCTTGATGTAAGCAAATGTTGCATGACTACACAAACAACTCAAAAACTTACAGGACGTTTAATATACTTAATATACTTATACTTAACCCTCTAGTACCCAAGACCGCCTGTAGACGGGCTAAATACGTTACTCACTTATTTGCTTTCCAAATACCCTAATTCGGAGAGGTCCAAAAAAAATTTTTTTTAATATATTAATATATAATTTTAACTCATATTTTTAACTTATAGTGGCATTTTGGGTAGCTAACACGATCGTTTAAATTTAGAAAGTTGTGAAATGCGGACGAAAAATTTGGGTACTAGAGGGTTAATTACTTAAGTTTGGTTGCGACACAACAATGATCGCTTAAATAAATCGAAGAGATCATAACGGGAATTGTATCTAAACGGTATTTACTTGTACGGCGAAATATAAATCGGATGTTGGAAGTTGAATTAGTGATGAAAAATATATTTAAACAAAATTAAATAAATAAAAATTTATGCATTTGATTAAATTCAAAAAATAAAATTTAGGTTAATTCAATAATAAAAATTTTGTTACTGTATGAAAAAAAAATAAATAATAAATAATGAATAAATTGCAATACAATAATCTGATTACAAGGTAATTTTGATAAGTGGTTTTTATTTGTGCTGTTTTTGGTAAAGTAATACTTAGCGATTCAAGGCCCTTAACTTTATTTACACTGATCTTCTTAACACGAAATCTCTGGAACAATACTCCCTTAACGCTCGATCGAAAAATTTCTATACTCGTTTTAAAATTAAAGTTTCTAGTTTGGTTCCGTTTTTAAAATTCAGAATTGTGAAAGATATTTCACAGAAAATTTGTTGTTATCCATAAGATAAACAAAACATCCATTAGCACTTACCTTAGAAACACGTTTTATTATTCCTGAAGAGGTTTTTTGTATTGAAGTTTTATTTCTTTTCATTGCCCTGATATAATTTACATGTTGTTGTTTTTTTTTTCTTTTTTGTTTAGTTTTCATTGAGTGTTTGTCTTAAGCTAAATGAAAGTGTTTGCATACATTTCAAAGAAAAATATCTAAATAATCCATAACGTTTAAATTTTTTTTATTTATTTTACAGTAAATACGATATACTCGTATGTATGTGCCTTCAAGCTGCGTATTGGGGTATCTCTGATCGCTTAAAACATAGAAATGTTTAACAGCCAGCGACATTATTTGTTTACGTTGTTGGTGTTAATTGGTTTTTACTATTTCTTACCTTAAGGATTGAATAAAACTAATAATGATTTTATATTTGAATTAGGCAGTGCAAAAGGCATTGAAAAAATATAGTTTATTAAATTGTGTGACTGCATTCCTTATACTCGTACATATATTTAATGTCAGTTTGATTAAATAGTTCGAAAGATTATTTAAAGTTTTAAATAATACGTTGTGTCTTAATGCGGCCATAGATACATACATAAATACATACATTTATATATTCAGTTATGTTACTAAATATTTTGTTTAAATAACTCCGCAACTTATTTGAGTTCTCTATCGATATTCAGCAGCCTTATTCTGTAAGTTGCTAAAGCTAAAACTCCATGGCTAAAAATCTAAAAAATTCATTTAGCGATTTTTAACTGTAAAGGCAATTCTGTAATGTATATTGCTTAATTTGACGATGTCTAAAAATCCAATTCGCCGTAAAATTGTCGTCATCGCTAAAATTTTCTAATATTGTATTCTCTATTTCAAATAAGCGATTTTAAATAAAAAATAAATAAAATTTTTAGCAACGAATATTTTTGAGTGCTTAAATTTGGGTAAAACATATACATTTTCTATTTGCGTTTTTTATGTAAATTTAATTAATTTTAGCAATGAAAGAGCAGGAACATATGCTAATTCACCATATATTCGCCAATTTAAATAATCAAAATCGGTGATTTTAATAATTTGTTAGGGATAATTAGCACAATTTTTTTGAAGGTAATAAATTTAATTTAAAATACGAGTAATTTAATTTTAAATGCTTATTATTTTTAATTTAAATCTATTTTTTTTTCAAAAATGTGTTGTGTTAACTTTTTGTACAAAATATTAGTGTAAAATAGTGTTGCATCTTGAAAATATGTTTCCATAATTGCGGCGGTTAATAATTCCATGGCTAACCGCAACATTTAATTTACACATTTTTTTATTCATGTACATACGTTTTAAGTGAGTATATTCGGAAGACTTAAAAAATTTTCTATAAATTTAAAATAATTTTTATAAATACATCATATACATACATTGAAAACTTTTTGTGGGTAAACGCTAATCATTGTAAGGAAAGCGAATCATAAAGTAAGGTAACTCTAATATGAAGCTGTCAATATATTTGTCTCTTTTCAACAGCGATTTATCAAAGTAGAGTAAAGGCATGGCGAAATAATACAGGTGAACGCACGGGCGAAAAAGCCCATCAGCTGTATACATTGCAGTTGTCAAAAAAATTTGTCAAATCTAAATTATCTGTTAATTTTTTTTAATTTAATTTTTTTTTGATTGCTATTAGAAGTAAGTAACTATTAAAATTCCTAGAGAAAACTACTAGAACATGGAATCGTATTTGCAGTTCCTGATGTGTATAATCAAAATATGTGTAAAAAGATAGTGAAATTATTGTTAACACATTTATAATTTCTTGGTTTTTTTTAGTGAAAGATTATGTTAGTCTTCAAATGGTCAACGTGCAAGAATGGAACGATGCATGTGATTTGGGCAAACTAGTAGTACAATAGAATTTTGGTCACACTTTTTCTGGATTTTCATTTTTATGTAACTTAATTTTTATAATTTTTTTATTCTGAAAATAACCACTTTTTTCATTAAATATATTTTTTTATTTTGTTTTTTTAACAACATTTTTTGACAACATACCTAAATTTTGTAGCAACAAATTGCCTGTTGTTTTTTGTGTTGTTAGATTGTTGTAGCCGTGCGGTCACCTGTATTAATTCGCCTTGAGTAAAGGGATAATCAAGGCGAATCAAATTAATAATTGATTCGCCTTGGGGATAATTATAGTGATAGGAAATTAATGTCAAGAGCTACGACATTATATTTGTCTCTTTTTTACAGCAATTTATAAAGGTAGAGGGAAAGGGTAAGTATAGTGATAGCAAATTAGCTACGGCGAAAATATAAAATTTTAGCTAAGCGATTATAGATACAGAATACAAATTTGGAGATATAGCTAAAATATTTGCCGTAATTTATTTTTAGCTTTTTAGCGATAGAGAATTAGATTTAGTTACGAGAATTACAGAATAAGGCTGCAGGAATATGAATATCTTTAAATCGCCATAGTTCTTAATATATTATGAAGTAATAAAGAGGGAATAAATATTCGCAAGATTGTGTTTTTTAAACTTTGTAAGTTCAAGATAATCTTCGAAACTACTTATCCGATTTTAAGAATTCTTAGATTGAAAAAAATGAGCAAAAAATAAAAAAAAACCGCTACAGACAGAACTTATTATTGTGCCAAGAATACTAGAAATAAAGCAAGAATTTTTTTGTTCAAATATTCGCAAAAAACTCCGAATACAATCGGATGAACTAACTGAAGTGTCCAGAAATTATTATTTTTTTCACCTAGGGCCCATCGCCCCTTGGAATATGTGACACAAATCGATCGATTTAGAAACTATAGTTTTTGCTTAAGGATGTGATGAATGAATTTCGATCGACTTCAAAACACAAACCATTAACAATAATTTTTTTAACAAAACAAAATCGAAACGATAGCTTTTAAAGTCATCAAATTCCATCATTCTAAAAACCGTAAAATATGGAAAATCTTCCAAAATAAGAGGAAGCTACCGAAATTAAAAAACACAGTGAACGTGTTTGCTAGAGGAGCAGCACCTTTGCCTGGTTACGAATTTCAAAACACAAGCAAGAATGCCTACAGGTCTAATAAAAAAAAGTAAAAGGAAGGGGTAACCGTATTGCTTGGTATAGATTGGTGTTCTTCAAAACAAAATTTTTATTTGTATATCATACATGTATCATGTTATAGTTTAGTATAAGCTGTTGGTAAAAACAAGATCGAAAAAACTCTAAGCTTTTATTATTAGTCACTAGCTTCAACCGCTGTTTCGCGAGCTTGATTTTATTTTTATAGCTATAAACTTTATAATTAAAAAGGTATCAGAAATAAATTTCTATTTAAATTCTTTATCAAAATACTTAAATTTAAGAAAAACAGTTGGACGAATTAAAATTATTGAGTTTTTTAAATCTATGTGTGCGTACCATTTGGTTTGAAATTAAATATTTCATGGAACGCATTGTGCAAGTGGTTGTGGACACTTGATTTGAATCTAATCTTATCTTATGTTATCTTATCTTACTAATTTCCCAGAGCTTCTTTTTACACAAGTTTTAAAGTCGAGTTATTTTTTGTTAGCAAAATGTACTGTTTGAGTAGAGTTAAGCAGGAAGAAGAACCAAAGCGGTCATTTTGCATTACCTACTTTTAAGTTTTAAAACGAGTTTTTGTACGACTTTTTGAAAACTCCTAGCGGCAAATCTGTATCTTTTTTTGCACTTAGCATAAGGATTTCGAACATATTTTCTTAGAAAAAAAATCTACTTAGTAGGGGTACGGCTGCGTAGCAAGTTTCAAGTTTGCACTCGTAAAGTATATACTCTGGCTGAGGGAGAGAGAGCGGTTTCGTAAATAACATAGTTATAATGGGAGGTCTCATTAAACTGCAAATTAAAATTTGATTTTAAATATTGGTGAAGCGGTTTTGAAATCGAATGAGTGGTTTCGTCGATTACCTTAAAAAATTAAATCCGAATTTTGTATTTAGTTAATGTCTACCCCAAAAGTTTATTCTAATTATTGACGAAAATTTTTTTTTAAATTGGTTGAGTAGCTTCAGGATTACCTCTAGCAGTTTTTGTTTTTGTAAATTTAAGAGATATTATTATCCCAATGTAAGAATTCATGATTTTTATTTTGGATTAATTACTTCGAAAAATGCTTTTGAATATCGAATATGTTTCTAAACTTTACCTGTTCGTTAGTACGCCAAGATGCCGAAATATTATTGCAGCATCTTCCTGATCACTAAATTTATGGAATTTGACATTCTAATAGGAATGGATAACAAATCGACCCATTTTGTATTTATTAAAAATAACTTTAGCAATAATTATCAAATTTATAAGTTGTAAACTCACAATCTGACCTCAAATTATTAAAATTAAAAATTTCAGGTGCACGACTGTTAACTAAAATGAAAATCCTTCAACATATCAGCACACATTTTATTTCTTAATTCAAATCGAAAGATTTAAACAAAAAAAAGGCATTTCAAAAGACATAAAAAACACTTTAAATATAAAAAAGGTAAACCACAAGAAAGCGCCACTAACCAAAATGTCGTATTTATTAAAATCATCAGCATTCACCGTAAGAGCAAATCCTCTTATAAATTGTAAATGAACAACGGCCACGGACGACCGACAAACGACTACTACTACGACCGAATAACACTAGCGACAGAGGCAGCGTCAGATACATTTCTAGTAAATTGATTCCAAAAAGAAAGAAAAAAATAAAAGTCGATTACACAAATGTGAGAACAATTTATGACTGCACAGAAATAAATTACAAATACGATCACTACTACATAAAAAAGCCACCAGAAAAGAGCGAATAATTTAAATTAAAAAAAAAACTATAACAACAACTAACACAAAGATTACAATTTTTACACATCTTTTTCTTTAAAGTGAATTTGAAATATTGAAGAAATTAACTGTGCAAAGAAATCCATAATAAACAGTGTTTCCGACACGACTGCCCTAAAGGGTTTGAGTAGTTGCAGTGAACCATCTTCACCGACAAGCAATGGTAAAGGTTACGTGTGTGTGGGTGTAAAAACAACAGCAACAATTGCAGCCCCAGTAGGAACAGTCGCTGATGGTGATTGTTTGGTGGGTGTCAAATATCTGGGTGCTACTGGTCATGGCAGTGATACAACAACTTCGTCATCGACCACAACAACAAGTACAACATTATCGTTAAATAATCATCACATTAACAATTACAACAACAACAATAATAAAAACGAGAAAAGTTTAAATATTTTTGGAAATTCCGGCACTGGAATTCCTCTCGGAGCAGGTAATAAACACAAAATGGAGTTGTATGGCACCCGGAAAATCTGCGGTCATCTACTTGTGAATTTGATAATATTGGCATGTGGTAAGTGATTAAATTTTATGAGTTGAGCATTAAGGGGGTTCACTTAAAGTTCGATTAAAACCCATATATGTGTACTGAGCCCTTAGCTCTCGAATTATGTAAATTTAATTCAAATGCAAATAAAAGAAAAATTAGGTCAAAAAACGTGACGGTTTTTTCTCCAGCTCTTCCAAACGTAGCCAATTTTAAAATAAAATTTATAAGCTACTGTAGTATTCCTCGGAGTGCAAAGCACATATTAAAAAACTGTAAACGTGCTTTTAAGTCCCCAATTGTTGGCTACAAACTCAAAAAACGAATTGGTAACCTCTTTTGTAAGAAAAATAATTTTTTGGGACATTTTTTCCCCGTTCTGGAAGTAAATACATAAAAAAAAAAATAAATTTTATTTCTCTTATTTATATACGAAATTTCAAAATCTTGTAAGCAAACCTCGATGTGTTTTGATTATGTGGCAACTTTAATTCTATTCTTTTATTTCTCAAAAAACCACATTAATCTGATTTTTTTAGTTTTTGAGAAAAATGTCATGTAAAATATGGAGCACGAAAAAACAAAATTTTCATTTTCGATAAAACAAAGCAAAACACAACAATAACCAACAAAAAAGCGATCGCCGTTTTTGAACAGACTTCACCATTTATGGACTGATGTTGCTAAAATTCAATAGCACTTCTTTTGAAACTATATCTGAGAGAATGGTGTCAACAATTTTGTTGTAGCTTACCTGGAGACATGGCAAGACTAATTCCAACCTAATTACAGACAGATGGACATCGCTAAATTGATTCCCCGGATCAAGAATGCGGTTGGAAATGAATATTGTAGACATTACAAGCGGAAGGGCAAAAATTACTTACATATATCCTTTTTACCCGTAAATAAAAAATAAATCTTCAAAGCTTAAAGCTTGGATGTAAGCACATTATCATTGTATTAAAATATTTTTTATACATTTATTTCTTATTTCATTAAACGCTGTTCATGAACACATCAAGTGCGGGAAAAGCAATGTGGCGGTTTAATAAAAAAAAAGCTTAAATGTTTATTATCATTTTAAAATATTATTATTATTATTAGTATTGAATACCCCCATTATTTTATATTTAAAGATTTTGAGTAGTGATTCATAAAAGTTTTCTTTTTATAATAATTTCAGCTCGTTAATGACTTTTCATTATTGTTCAATAAATTGAAATGGTAAAATTCTTCTCTTATTGTTTTTGATTATTTTATGTCTTTTATCTAATAATTGTCTTATGTAAGTCATTTTATTACTTTTATTTTCATTCATAAAGAGAGAGCGAGTCGATAAATTTAATTCTCGTTTTTGAAAAAAGTCGTTATCATCATTAATTCTCAATTAAACTTTTTGCACTTTGCTCATGATCTTAAAAAACAACAATTTCTATTAGCTATTGTATGAGTAAATAAATATTTAATTCAGCATTTTTAAGTGTGAGCACATCTTAAGCATACATGTGTATGAAAAATGTACATTGTGAATGGCAAATAACCCAACCGTTGCTAATAATTTAATTTTGGTGAGAAAATGTCTAACCTCCCTGTTATTTGACCCTAAGTGTTGCTTGGGATGGAAAGCAAATTTTCCTGGGATGCTTAACCTAAGATTAAAGACGTTTTTTCCCCTACATGTCTTTAAAATTCGGTTTAAATCAAAACATTCAATAATAATTTTAGGAAATGAAATATTTACATTTTTTGAAATGGGGTATCTTGGGGAAAGCAAAAAGCTTTTAGATATTTGTTTTTTAAGGTCAGCAGACCTGGTCTTTAAAGACATTTTTGCTCCTTGTGGTTATCGAAAATTTTTTGTTGTACGATACTTTACTGTTTTTATGCTTTAAAAATGGAAATTTGCGTTTTATTAGTTATTTTTTAACTGTTCTACATTCTTTAGGTGAGGGATAGATGAGAAATAAGACAGGTGGTCCATTTTTAATTCAACAGTGCCTGCCTTATGTTGTTGATTAGGCGGTTGATTATGAAGCAAATAGCCATTTTATTAGTTATTTTACTTCGCCGGCGAATGTGCTATGAAGAAGTAGCGACGAAGAAGAAGGCTGCCTGCTGTAATGTAAATTCTCAATATGTTTTTCAATTTTTATTTTTATTTTTTCATTGAATCTTTCAAATACATATGAATGGTTTCCAATGGGATCCCTTATGTAGAAAAATGAAAGAAAAAATAAAAATAGTTACTAAATGTTTGCTGTGTTTTTGTGTAGAACATTTTTGAGTTTTTATTGTCTTCTGTCTTATTGATTCAATGGAGTTCTCATTTAATCGTTTTGGCTTGTGATATGAGACTTTCTGTTTTTCTACACAAAATTTGGGTAAAATCCACTGATGAGCTATTTGAGCAGTAGTGAAATGGCCATATGGATATGCTTTCCCCGCAGTAATACATTTCATTTTTTAGTTTAAAATAATAAGTATTTTATGAGAATATCATGAAATATTTTTATTTAAAGGAATCAAGCACGAATAAAGTAAAGAAAAAACATTTATTTTAATTCTTAAATTGCCGCAGAGGTTGAACGTTGACCAACCCGATTTGAAGTCAACGTGCTTACTACCACGACTACAGCAGTCGCTATAAAAAATTATGTTTAAAATTGATTAAACCTAATCCATCTTTCGTGTGTTGTTTTTTTAAATTGTGAAAAGTGAGAAATTTTACTTTTTATTTTTTTGAATGATAAGACTTTTGGTCTTAGGGTCACTTCGGAATTTTTTTGGGATATACAACCCAAAAAAATTATTATTGCATATGAATATCTTCTAGATAGATAGATAAATAAATAGAAAGATAGATATATATATATATATATATATATATATATATAGATAGATAGATTTAAAACATATTTTATGACAAATTTGTATTGAAATTTTGTTAAGGGACACATTTTAAATTTTTTATAGTCAAATGTGTGTATATATTTTATTAAATCCTATGTGTATGTAGGTTTCAATTTATTTATAAAATATTAATTAAATCTCCTTTAATTTCCTAAATAAAATAACAGGAAACCACATACATATTTCAAGTAAAAAATTATATATCAAATTTTATTTATTTACTAGAGTGTAAATTGTAAGTTGTTGTACTTCAAAACTTAATTTTTTATCTCTTTTGCAAAATCAAAAAAATTGTTTTATTTAAATTGTTTCATACGTATGATAACTAAAGGGACGAGCAAATTCTTACACTCGCGGTGACCAACTTATCTCACTATAGCGCCCTCTGTACTGTAATATTTCAAAACCCTAATTTCTTCAAATTTTAGGCAATCATTATTTCTCTTTCTTTGAAAGTGACTTGAGCAACTAGCCACACGCTATAGGAAGCAACTTTAATTTCAGTGAATTTATTACTTGAAAAAAAAAACAACTTAACTAAAAGTGCTTAAAAGTAAACATGATAAAGCTTCTTTGAATGTTATCTAACTTCATAAAACAAATATACAATTTATATTATCGCATCAGGAAAAGATTTGAAGATTACTTTTTAAAAATTTTAAAATAAGTGTGACTGCAAATTTTTTTATAGTATTTGCATATGAAGAAATACTGATGTACATTGCTTCTGCTTTGGGTCTCATTCTGTTTCCTTTTACTTTAGCTCACAATGTGCGCTGCCATCCCTGCCTCTATCAGGAGGAGTTAATATTTAACTTTAGCAATAATCTGATCTGCCACCAGCGGTATCATACTCTTAGAGGAATTATACTTTTTAAGTACAGTATTCACCTCGTCCAAAAGTTGTAAGAGCTTTGTTCGTTTTTTGCTCTAATAAACATGGATAGGTATTCTGCGTTTTTAGAATTTTCCGTTAATCCGTAAGGTCGAACGCTAGTTCGCAGAATTTTCTGCACCTGGGTCAATATTATTAAAGGTTTTTTTATGTCCAACTTATTTGTTCAGCGCATCTACTAGCTTCCGTTTGCCACCATAAAGGTAACAACAAACATAGTAAGTAGCCCAATTCACAATATTGTGCAAATGGTCTTGCATCACAGCATTTGCAAAACTGTATAGTATATTTTTACTCCATACCAACAAAATATACAGTAATTCATTTGCAATTCTGGTATTAATATACAACACTTGAAACCAATATAATTAGGCAACAATTGATTGCAAACCGACAGCTTACAGTCAGTAAACAAAGTCTATTAAATAATTAAATAGTTGTTCTTCAAAGCTTTTCTTAAACATGTTTTATTTACAAAACTCAAAAATAATTTTTTTTTGAATCAGCTGTGAATTTCGTGTTTTGAAAGAAGCGTTGCAAACTAAACCAAAGAGGTCGTTCAGAATTGATTGGAAATTTTGCTATTGCATAAATTTGCAATCCGATATGCACAGGAATGTGAAATGGGTTAGTAATTTGCTTTTATTTATGTACGGGGGATATCGAATCAGACCGCTTCTCAAGAGGTTCCCGTTATGACCCCTTCGTTCTTCAATGACTATGGGTAACTGATTCGTAATTTACGGCAACCTTATCCTCATTAAGGCACATGCTACTACCAGTCTTTACTTTTGACCTTAGTAGTGCTTTCAGACTATATTCTTTCTCATAACGCTACTGATTCCTTCATTTCCTGCTTTGCCTATGTGACCTTTAACCCACATAAGTGGTACCTTCTTAAACGAGACACATTCAAGCTCCAGTCTAGAATACACGTTTTATAATCGACTGGTTGAAAACCTTTCTCCCATGCACTCGAGAAAGTTATCGAACAACGCAAGCAATTCTGTCTGATAAACGGAAACGTACTCCACCAAACGCAGACTACAGGATAGGTCCAGGTCGACCGATTATACTTTTCTTGTACTGTCCATAAGAGAACCATCTAGTAACTTCCTAAGAGCTGCACTTATCATCTAACCAAATATTTCTGTCCTAAATTTAGTATTAAGGTGAAATAGGTTTTGTGTTGGAGAAGAGCACTAACTTTTCTGTGTTGCCAATTTCAATATGTTACAACATTAAATCACGCATCAGTTATTTTGAATAATTTTTTTGCAAAAGGTTTCATGATAATATTCCCTCAAATTGTCATTTACTAAAAACCCAACGTAATGTTACTAAATACATTTTATGTAGATGGAGGAATTAGTTCTTCTTAATATTTTATTTGTTTTTTAAATGAAAACATAATGTGGTGTATAAAAATGGTTCATTTAAGTTTTCCTATTAAATTAAAAGGTTAATGTGTAGAATTTACATATTTTTTGTACAATAAAACTTAAATCGCAAATACTTTCAACAGGTATCTTTTCAACAATATTTAAATTTTTACTTTTGTTCCATTGAGTTTTTTGATAGTTAGTGACGAAAAGTTTAAACTGCTGTGTTATAATAGGACAATACAACTGATATGACAACATATATAAAGGGCGCTGTGAATTGGGTATAAAATTAGTTTATCGTGTAAAGCTGAGAAGATTTATTAACTCAAGCTATTTTATTATTTTGAAACAGCAAAGAAACTTTTACAATTTATGTGAAAATATGAAATATTCTTCGTGTTATCGTTTTGTTTCTTTTTGTTTCTTTTTGTTTCTTTTTGTTTCTTTTTGTTTTTAATTTAATATACATTTTTTTATTATTTTTATAACCGGTACAAGGTTCAACACACTGTTTAAGCGTCAAATTTACATTTAAATAAATAAGGTCAAAGGGTACTTTGTTACGGACTAATTGTTTTTTATTTTTGTAACTAGACTAAAAACTCATATGTTCTAATTGATCCGTTCATTTATGCAAAACAACAAAAACACATGAGACAGAATTATAGTCGATGAACATTAAAAAATACGCCTCAATGAGTGAGAAGGGAAAGTATGTACCCGTAAATAATAGGAGAGCTATTATATAAAAAAGAATAATGTGTTGCTCAAGTAAAAGCTTAAAAATAAAAATTAAATCAAATGGTAAAATTCATTTCTGTTTGAGTATTGCGGTTGGCTTTTATTATTTAAAATATGTGGGGGAGATACTTAGATAAACGAGTGTAAATTGTTTAAATAAATATTCAGTTTAAGATTTTTTCAACAACCACAATAAAAACAAAAATAACATTTATGAAATTTCAAGAGTGTTTTGTTTGGATGTACAGCACGGCTGGTGTACAATTTTGATTAAATAAACAATGAAAGTACGCAAAAATATGGATGAAAACAAATTGACTTCTTACAAATAAAATAATTCAACATAAGATGATTTTTTAGTTGAAAATGGACAAAAAACAATTACCTATTTTTTAATGATTTTGTACTCCTTTGGAGAACGTATTCTATACGTCAGCTTGCGTATAATAAATTTCTTCTGTGGGATTATGTACTGTAGGAAAGACTTTGTGGAAGATAAGAGGTGCTTACACTTATCAGTTTAAAAAAAATTCTCTCTTGCAGTTTAATTAGACATGCCATACCGTAACGCCATAGCTGTAACCATGGTCATAACGATAACCATATTTACTGCCAGCGAATAGTGGTTCCATAGCCATAAGCAACACATATTTGTGTTGCCGTTTGTTGAAAAAGAAGCGTATCTTTCGTTACGCTTCTAATTAAAACTCACCAATACAATACAGCGAATATGAAAAATAAGAACAAAATAAAAAATAAAAGAACAGTTAGTTTCTAAATGTATTAGTCAACTGCATTTGGATATGGTAAAAATCAAAATTTAATTGATACCTATGGTTTTTCATATGATTGGTTTGAACAGCTCTTTTAATTGAACTCTCTAATTGAACGTAAAAGGTAGTGCTGATAAAATAATAATATAGTGAGAGCAGCAAGTATCAATAAGTTTTAATTTTTAGTACTCAAAAGCCGAAAGTTAATTAAACAGTCAGTTGATATAAGAAGGAACTGGAAAGAATGGGTTGAATCTTTGTCGGAGGAGGATACAGTGTGCTTAGGAAACTACATGCAAACTGAAATTTTCAAAATAGCTGTGTGTAGGTTTAAAGCTATTCTTGGATATCTAATGGCTTCAGAATGGTTCTACTACCTTCCTCACTAGTTCATACCTGGTCAGTCTATTGGTTTTGTCATTTTTAAATAAAGTACTATCAACTGTTCGGACACACTGAATTGCAACGGAAACTAGTAAAACAATCAATAGAATCTGTTAAAACAAATTATAAGTCACAATAGCGTAAACGGAATATCAAATGCCAACCCAATATAATTCGACCAATTAAAATTACATATTTTATGCTTTGTTTCACTCAAAGTGGACGTCTCAGTTAAATCACATCAACATAAACTTAATATTGGAATTTTTGGTTTTATAACAATTAAATTTTGCAATTCTGGCTTCAGAAATAAAATAATTTAAAATTTTATTTTAATATTTGGCAAAGGTTTTCCAATTATTTATTATTTAAAGTTTTTTTTTTTTTTAAATTAGAGGCAACTTTCACTAATGTTTTTTTATTTTAGACCAATTTGTATTTAACAAATTTGATTAATTCGCTTATTCCTTTGTATAACGGTTAGGTATTCTCTTAATGTGAAAGTTAAGAACTAAAAACATTTGCAACACGTCACTGTTAGCTCGGCTTTTGAGGTAGAGTAGTCATTATGATATGCATTGATATTGACACAAAACAGTTATTTTGGTAAAATCAGACACAATATTGATGTGAACTTTATAAAGCTATAAACTTAAATACGAATTGACATGCAGCTACTAACACTACGTTTACAAATTTGGAGATTTAAAACAATTGGATTTTTTTTTTTCATCCGTGCATCAGTTAGAAGACTTCACATTTCTGTTTCTTAACTAGGTATTCTATTAACTAGGTATCGACATAAAGTTATAGAAATAATTTTTTACTAACAAATTTTGACGAGGCTACAGATTCTTAATAAAATCTTACTATGGAACTTTTTTCATTCAAATAAAATTTAGGGCTCTGTAGCCAAAGTTATTTAAAATATTCAATTAAAACAAGTACTTATTTAAAATTATTAAAGTTCCCAACAACCATTTAAACATGAAGTGAACAATGACCATTCTCAAGTGTCTTGGGATTTTTACTCCTTCAAAAATTGTTTTGAAAAAATTCTAAAAGTCATTAAATATTTACTTTAAATGTGTTTGAATGCCTGTTTTTATGTCCAAATAGTATTTTTTATAATTTTATTCAACTGTCTCTAACACCATGTACATTTACAATTAATATCAAGAATACCCAGCAGTTCGCGATAAATATTAGACATATTGAAATGTTCAGATCTGACTTATTAATCTGCTCTCCCTATTCGATGTTACGCAATTGTTATTTGCTACCTTTACTATTCTCTATAACACTCTCATTCATGCACAGATTTTTTAAGGGGCGATGTTTTAATACAGCGGTGACTATAGTTTATTTCACCATAACTTTTGAACGGAATAATTGAGAAAATTAAAAAATAAAAACATTAAAATAATTTTAGCCGAATAGTTTTAAAGTAATTTTATATGTGTCAGGAATAGTCACAGCTCGTTGCTTTGAGTAATAAAATAAAGTTGAAAAATTGAAGAGACGAAAGTTTAACGTTTGTTGCCTTATTTTTTGTATCACAATAGACTGACCTCTAAAATTATCGCGGAGTTTTATTCTCCATAGCCTTTAAAAAACAAGTTAAAATATAAAATTTATAACTAAAGGGTGTCCCCGTATATTGTTTTATCTTTCAAAAAACAACATACACACACATTTCACATTCGATCGTATGCGAATACAACTCCCACCTGACGAATATAAATAATATAATAAATTATGATAAATATTAAATGTTGACAATAAACAAGACGTTAGAGCTTTGTTAAAACTATCAGTTAAATTAAATTAAAAAATTAAATTTCCGATTCAATTCAAGTTATACAAAACTAACAAATCAATGCAGGAAGATTTATTGCCAATAAATAAATATTTATTTTATTTTAGAATTAGCAATGCAGTTATTAATAATTTGATAGATACGAGCCAAATCATAGATGCAGTCTTCAAAAGGATTATGATAGCAAGAATCAACGTCAACGCCAAAGTAATAGATACGATAATAAATAGAATAGTTAAGTTCCTTAATAGATTTGCTGGCATTTTCGCGGTATAAAGTATCTTTATCTGCCAATATAACATAACACATATTATTATTGAATACCATGTTTACTGCATTGGCTACTTTAATACACTCTTGAAAAAACCATTTTACCGCTGTACCATCTGTTTCCAATTGTTGGGTAATATTAGTGATGTCAGCCAAAATTTTATTTGATATTTTCGAAGCCTCGTCACGGCACGTTTTTACAGATTTGTTAAATATCTCAAGAGTGGACGAAAACTTCTTGTTTTCAGCATTCACACATGCTTCGCTTGTTTTACGTAAATTTTCAATTTCTCCCACTGCAGCTTTAATTTGTTTGTCAAGATTAAAAAAACTTTCATCAATTTTATGTTTGAGAGTATCAGCTGCTCCTTTGTAGATTTGTGTTAGTTCGGCCATAATTTTATCAACAAAGGATATTGGAATGTTATCGGCAGTTACACCCAGGAAGCACAAGATAAAAATTGCAAAAATTAATGTCATTTTTTCAAAAAACGTTAATTAGAATTCAAACTAAAATTTAACACTGAACTAATTAAAAAAAATCTCTTGCTTTTATAATTTGATAATGAAAGCGTAATCTAAATCTTATCAGATAAACTGATAAACTGAACTGAATGTTTGACAATTTAGATTAAATAGCAGATAAAATAAGAATCTGCTGCAAAACTTAAATGTTTGCGAACAACTTGACGTTCAAGAGTAGTGTCAGTATCTTTTTTTAGATTTGAGCAATTTTAGCTAAAATTTTATTAAGATTTATGACAAGGTCTACTATGAGTTGAACGATATTGAAGACATTTTTATTTACCAGGCACGTGTTAGCTATTTTTCTAAAATGCATAATGTTCGCTACTCGTTTTACAACTAGAACCTCAACTGATGTGATTGTTCAATATGTATGTACACCAGAGGCTCGGTTACGATGTTTGAAGTTAAATATACGAAATTGTTTCTGAAGACAATGTTGACGCTATTGTTAAAGGTAATATTTTGTCAACTCAAGCTCTTATTCGTATATATATGTTAGAAAAAATAACGTCTCTCTCTTTTTCTCTCTATGCACCAACATTTTTAACTTCACCTTCCTACTTTATTGCCTTTCTGGAAAAAAGCCAAATGGCAAGAAACAAGTGGTAATGATGAAATTTTATGTTCAGTTAACCAAATATTTCAATACTATCAGTCGCACAAGCTTGGTAACTGAGTGTTTATTACCACATAATTTTAACACAGCGAAAACTTCGAATTTGTTGCAGTCAAAGTTTTTATTTTACTAAGTAACCTTACATTCTTGCGAATTCTTCTTCTTATATTTATGCTTTTTGCATATCAGCGAAAAGTTTCTTTTGATACAAGTAAGCTCATGCAGAGGCGCCATCTGTTTGCATATAGTACAAAATTATCAATTACTTCATAGAAATAACAGAAATTAATTTGAAGTCAAACATAATCAAATGGTTATTGTAAATATTATATAATCTAATCTAATTTAATCTAAGCTAGTATATATATATTATAAATTTCTCTGTAATTTTAATAAAACTTGAAAAACCGGTATTTATATTTTCAAAGAGCGGACCAGAAGGAAATAAAAAGGACGTTTGAATCAGTTTTAAAGTCTCAGCTAATCGGTTTTATTGAAAGGAATCGGGGGAGAGCACAAAGGCACAATTTTATTCATCTTAAGCGTAAGCCCGCCGGATTTGAAAGATACCTTAAATGTATATATTTCCTGATCTATAAAATCTAAGCTGATTTGATAGTTGGACTTGATAGGTGTCACCTCTTCTGAGATTTTTACAAAATATTGTTTCTTATGTGTTAGAAGTAGAGCTAGTTAGCAAACAATGCTATATTATATTATTTAGTGCCTAGAACGACTCTAAAATTAGATCCCCTCAATGGCGGGTACACCTAGCTTATTGTACAATATAATAAATTACAAATCGCAATAATGACTTCAGCTATTTGCGTACAGCTCCTTGAAGTTGACTCCTTTCAAAATGTTTGGCTTATATTTACTTGACTCAGAACTGTTAGGCAAATACAAATATTTGTGCTGCTGTATGATTGTATTGATGGTAAGCTTGATACTAACATATTTAATTGCCTTGGCTGAGCGAACACCGCTCAGTAATACTTTCAAATATTTTTTTCTTTGTACGGTAAGACACAATGTGATGTAAGAAGACTAAATTTTTATACTTTATGCGGGATAATCAGAATTCTTTTTTTTTCAAACCATCAATTTTTGCATTAAATAAAGAGAAGCAAGCCTTTTAATAACAATAACTTACAACATAATTTTTTCCCTTAGCTCCAAACTAACCAAAAACTTAATGGCGCTAACATAAAATTCCCACCTTGTTCAAAGCCGTGGCCTCCTATGCAAGAATTTGTAGCATTTAGTAACAGTTATCGTTAATCTGCAACATTTATAACGATGTCACATTTAAAAGATTTTTTCCTAACCAATCACAAGGGAAAGAATCCCAAGTTACGACACAGGCATGTCCAGCATGTAGCAAAACAGAAATATTTTTAGATTAGTTGTGTAAAAACTGAATCCCGAAAATTTACGAGAGTTTTAATTTACACATCTTTTTTTCCTAAAGATTTTTTTAATTTTATTAAATCTTAGAACGAAACTGCAAATCCATTAATGGCCGCCATGGCATATGTACCATCGTAGATTTTTAAATTGAAGCAGTCCAACAAAAAGAAATCCAATAATGATGAATGACGCTATATAAGTGGGTAATCATTATCACCAAAACGAAAAAGTATACGATGATCTTGAATGAAACTTCATGTTGTTCACGTCAATATCAAGTTAAGTCTCTGCTTGTGGTGGTAATTTAGGACAGCATTCTTATCAGAGTTTAGATGCTAGACGACCACTAGCTTTAGTATGGTCTTGCCTATGTAATGGTGCCCTCCGTAGGTGGGCTTTCTCCAAAAGTAGAAGGTTTAGGAAACGGCCAGCTAGAGGACGGTCGTCATGGATGCACAAACCAAAAAAAGGTAAAGGAGTATCAATTGTATAGAAAATAGTAATTTTCAACAGCAGGAAGTCCAAAACATACATAAACGACGCAGAGCTTAGGATCAGAAAGTTATATAAAAATAGTAAATTTAGCGATGGTGTATTTAAGGCAGAAAATGTATTCTCCGTGTGAAACAAATCGAATTGGTATTGGAGCGAGCCAGGGTCTTACATAACCTGAAAGAATGGTGGCAGGCAACTACACACTGGTGGCATGCATAAACAGACACTAGCACGAAAAAGCCTGTTGACAACACGACACAAGTATAAGTGCCTTGTAGCTAGCGCATGGCACAGTGGTTTCCCTTATATCAACAAGCGGTTAAAAATACATATCTTCAGAACTAAAGAAATTAATGTTTGTAAATTTTTATAAAAAAATATTAACAACTGTAGCCACAATAGCCATTTAATCTTTGAAAGGTTGATAAGCTTATAGATTTATTTTAAGAGTTTTTGTAATAAAAGATTTCAATCTGAAAATAATACATTGGAGTCATTAATTAAATAGACCTATTAATTACCAATTACACTATCATTATAAATAATGGGAACGATTTTTTAAACATTATATTATTTAAAAAACAAAATCATTACCATTAAATAATAGATAAATGGTTTCAAAGCATTACCATTATTAAACGTCATTCCTTGTCTTTGTACACTTAATCAGTTCCCAAGGCATAGTGGAATAATATTTTATAATAGCGCTATTATGACACAAACTTGGTGAAATATATCTGTTTTAACATTCTCAAGAAAAGGAGACAAAAGAGGTTTCTGTAATCATTAGTTTGTATTGCCTAAAAGCAACTATTTTTTAATTAATTGTTATTAGTAATTGAACGATTTCGTTATGATTTCATTACTATTACCAAAAATACAATAATTCGATAATACTATAATTATTTTTAAATAATTTAAAATATAAATTTAAAATTTTAATAATATAAGATAAATATATAAAATAAAATAATGTATATTTTAAGCAAATTTAAAACTCTTCGACTAAACTATTTGTTTTTTTTCTTTTTTGATAAGTTTTGGGCTCCAGAAATAAATTGAATAATTGTGCACATCTTTGAAAAATATCTATATCGGTTTCCGTTGTTTTTGATGAAAGATCGACATTTAAAAAAATTAAAAAAAGAACACAAAGTAAAATGTGATTTAATACTCTTTTTCATCGGATGACTATGTAAATCTCATCCATATGCGAAATTGAAAAAGCCGTGGCCATAACATTTTTTTAGTTTAAAGAGGGGTAAAAAATCTACAATTGGATGTATAAGAAGTAATGGGTGGATGAGAGCTAAATAACTAAAAGTCTACGTGTGAAAATAGTTTTTTAAAAATGTGTGTTTTGAAAAGGTCAACAAAATATTCTTTAGGAATTTTTAATGTACTTATATTTTTGCAACTTTTATAAATTTGTTTGATAGAGAATAGGTTAAAATTATGTGTCATTATCATTTTTTTTTGTCAATTTTTGAACACCTTTCATGTTTAATTTGTTACTTAACCAGCAGAGAATAGCAAAATTTTATTTATTTAGAAGAAATTTCTAAACATTTTTAGAAAGAAACTTTAAATTAATTTTAACTTCGTTAATTTTACATTTTTTGAAATACTTATTTCTCTACAAAGTCGTTTTAATTAACCTTCATAAGGTCTTCGGGTCAAATTTGACCCATTTTGCAAGAAAATGATATTTTTTTCCGAAGGTAGAGGGTTTAGATTTTAGATATTTTATGAATTTTATTTATTTTGGAATACTTATAACTATTTTTGGTTTTTATAAGAAAATATTGTACCAAAAAAAATTTATGCAGTTTTTAGCACTTAAGACCTTCGGGTCAAATTTGACCCAGAACAAAATCTTTATGTTTTTACACAGTTTTGTTAAAATAATTTATTTGTAAAGAAAAATGGCAAATGTTTTTTTCACCAAAATTAAAAGTCAATATATCTGTCTCCTTTATTTTCTCCATTTTTGCTGAACATGACTGGTATGAAAAATGGGTCCCCATGTAAAAAGCAAAGCTTATTTTCTTATGCAAAACTGTTTTCAGTCATATAATAAACACGGAACTAATCTAACGTATCAATGTTATAAAGTGTCGAGTCTGCATTTCTTGTCAGAAAATGAATACTAGTGAAATAGAAAATTTGCTAAATGCACTATCGGACGAAGAGGAGATTTGTTCAGAATATGAAGATAACTTAGAATGCGCGGAAACAACTGACAATTTTAGTGGAAATAAAATTGATGTAGCAACAACTGCAGCAATGACAACAAAAGTAGGTGGAATAAGATATTTCAGACAACCTCTTACAAATAGTCAAGGAAGATTCCGGAGCAAGAACATTATTAGCGTGAAACCACACCTCACCCGCCACTCTTGTTCGATAATCATAAAGGAAATTTCCAGTTTTCAATTGTTTTTCCCGCCACCTGTAATAAACATTATTTTGAAATATACCAATAATAAAATTAAATGTGATTTTGATATGGATTGGACTGAAGTTGACGACACCTTTATGGGTACATAAAGATATAATAATGAAAGTACAGAAGGTGTATGGGACTCTGAGAAAGGAATACCAATTTTTAGAGCAATTATGCCATTGAGAAGATTCAAAAGTCTTTCTAGAGTAATAAGATTTGACAATAAGGATTGAGTTGACACCTAAGCTTTTGTCAACTAAAGGAAGACCGGTATTTTCATCATTTTTTTGCTTCACTAAGGACACTACTCTCATTTCATATATTCCAAAGAAAAATAAGTCTGTGAATCTTCTTAGCACTTTGCATCATAGTCCAGAAATAAGCAATCGTGAGGACATAAGCCGCAAATGATACTAGACTGTAATAAATGTAAAGGAGGAGTTGATACTCTGGATAAAGTTGTTCATGTTGCACTTGCAAAAGGAAGACCAATAGATGGCCTCAAGTTGTATTTTGCAACATTTTAGATACATCAGCTTTCAATGCTTTTATATTATTTAGATCGGCTAGTAATGGTTGGAAAGAAACCTGTTTTGCCAAACGTCGTCATTTTTTGGAATATTTAGGATTGTAGTTTGCCACGCCCTATATAAAACAGCGAAATTCCTTGCCAAGAACTCAACTTTCTTTATTTAAAATAAACATATACATATATGAATTCGTAATAAATAAACAAAACGTGCAGCTTTAATATTCAAAACAAAGCTAAAAAAAGTACTAACTTTAAAAACAAACTTAATTAAAGAAAACAAGTTTTTTCATATTGAATTTTCTAACTGGGTCAAATTTGACCCAAAGAACGTTAACGTAAGTAAAATTTGAGGACCTTATGAAGGTTAATTATGAGCGCTGATTGACATCATACTATTATTATTACATACATAAAGCTAAGTTAATTTTATTGAGATTAATATTACAGACTTGATATTATAAAATTTTATAGGTAAGAAATAAAAACTTAGAACTATGTATATGATTCTATTAATTTAAACAGAAAACCTCATCATGCTATAAGTTTGGTTACTAAAAACTGTCAACTGGCTATGCTAGCTAACCTTAGGCAGTTCAGGCAAATTTTAAATTATATTATTTAACGCAAATGTGTTGAAATTTCACTTGCCATGCCCACGGGTTCTATATGATTTTCCTGTTGTTTTTTATTTGAAATATATTTTTTTAAGAATTATTATTTTTTCAGTTTTTGGCTTCAGTTTGTTATTAGTTGTGATTAAGTGGAAGCCAACAATCAAAATAAGATACCAGCAGAATGAAATGCACTTTCTGGTTCGCTACAGTCTTCGTCAGCATTCTTCATATCTATCTACACGGTTGTTATCAAATGCTGTCGATTGTAATTTTTTTCATGCTTTGTCGCTCTAACTAATAGATCTTTAAAATTTTTGATATACTATGGGACAGTCGTCTTAATAGCATTTTATTTTAGTGATGAAAGAACCTTTTTATATTCCTTTATACCATATTGTTGTTGGGATCACTTTATAAAGCAGAAGTTTGCAATCTAGGCTTTGTGTAGAGTTTCTGCCAATAAGCCTCAATATCCATAAGCGTCAATTTGCCCACATATGGCTTTTCGAATATAGCGAGCTGTTTGGTTTTCAATAGTTAGGTTAGGTTGCATAGGCCGTCGGCATAATAAGACCAACTCACTTGGGCCCCAAAAGTCCCATTGTGTCACCTGGAAACAGGATGTGCATTGATCAAATTCAGGTCCCTACGGCACCATCCAAGATCCAAATCCAAACCACCCCGAGGACCGGATAAACAAGTTTATCCTAGCAATATCGCAGGCAGATAAGTCTCCAAGACCATGCAGTCTCGGACTGCCGAAGATGGCCGCTCAATTCCCAGAAAGAGCTGCGCAAGGGCGGAGCAGATGCTCCAACGTTTCCTCCTCTTCCTCATCTTGACAACTTTTACAGTAGTCATGATGCGGTAGATTCAGTCTCCTAGCATGGGTACCAATGACACAGTAGCTTAATGGGACTCCCACCAGTGGATCTATCTCCCAGTCTCCCAACCGGGCTTCAAATCTGGCGAGTTCATCCGCGAATATGTTCCCGGGTATGCCCGAATGAGATGGCACTCAAAATAGTTCCAGGTTGGAATGTCTCGCCATCTCGTTAAGCGATGTCCGGCATTTACGAACCAATCTGGATATCGTATAGACACCCGAAAGGGAGTTAATCGCGGCCTTGCTGTCAGTACAAATCCGGATATCCTCTCCGTATATCCTGTGGTACCTCATCCAGCAAGCCGCCCTTCTAATGGCTGAGATCTCAGCCTGTACCACGCTACATTGATCATTAAGCCTGAACTTCATCCTGATCCTAAATCTAGGGATGAAGACGCCCCCTCCCACCCCCGTGTCCGATCTTGACCCGTCAGTATATATATCAAGCACATCTCCACGAGGCATACTCGACGTGCCTAATGTTGATGCCATGAAATCAATGTCAGACATGGGGGTGGGAGTGCAGTAATCGATGTTGTCAGGAATAACCGAGGAATGGCCCAAGATGGCCGCATGTCCAAAGTCCCCTGACCTCCATGCCACCGCTACATTCAGTCTGACCGCCGAGTTCATGGCCAATTGTTTGGCCATAAGATCAACCGGCAGCCAGTGCAGCATTGTAAAAAGGGCCCTCGACGGGATGGTGCGTATTGCACCAGTGACCATCAAGGCCGAGGTGCGCAGTACCCTGTTCAATATACTGCAGTTAGCCAGTTTGCCCAATGCGGGCCACCATACAAGAGCCCCATACATTAGTATAGGTTTTATCACCGTGTCAAGGAGCCAGTACGACGTCCTCGGGTTAATACTCCAGTGTTTGCCTATGGCCCTCCTACACACATACAAAGCCACTGAAGCCCTGTCCGCCCTAAAGCGGACATTTGGGGTCCACGACAGTTTGGAGTCCAGGATGATACCTAGATACTTCGCTCTGTCCGACAACCCAAGCTCCACTCCATTAAGGAGTGGTAGTGGAAAGGCCGGAATCTTGTTTCTTCTCGTGAAAAGCACAAGCTCCGTTTTCCGAGCGTTCGCGCTAAGCCCGCTCTCGGTACACCACCTACTGACGCAACACAGTGCCGATTGCAGACATTGCGATAGCATGTCAGGATACTTTCCTGACGATGAAACTACAACGTCATCCGCATATGCCACAGTCCTGAATCCCTTGCAGTTGATTTCTGTCAGCAATGCGTTCACGGCGAGGTTTCAGAGAAGGGGAGATAATACCCCCCCTTGTGGTGTACTTAGCTTTGCTACCCTGTATATGGTAGCTAACCCCATACTGGAAGTAATGGCCCTATTAGTCAATAGATTCCATACAAAGCTTATTATCGACCGACTTACGTTCAGTCTCTCCAGGGCCACCGTAATGGCCTCCGGTTTCACACTGCTGAAGACCCCTTCTATATCTAGAAAGGCAACCAATGCATATTCCTTATGCTCTAGGAATTTTTTATAAACCCCACAAGCGTGTCTAGTGCTGTCTCAACAGATCTGCCCCTGACATACGCATGTTGAGAGGCGGAGAGTCGGTCCGGATTTATCGTCCTCCTCAAGTGGAGGTCAATTATCCGTTCCAAAGTTTTCAAGAGGAAGAAGGATAGAGTTATAGGTCTGAAGTCCTTCGAAGTCTTCCCTCCCTTGGGAATGAAGACCACAGAGCATAAAGTCCACGGTTCCGGGATATACGACCATGCAATGCATGCTGTGTATATCGGAATTAACCATCGTATAACAATATCTGCATTATGCTGAAAATCAGCCGGTATGATGCCATCAGGACCCGCTGATTAAAAATGGGTCACTGATGCACGGCAGTCAAGGGCGGCTGAGTCTTCTTCCCTAAAAGGAGCACAGCCCGGAAAATGAGTTTCTATGAGAACCTCTAGGGTCTCTTGTGCACACAAAGTCCAATTACCACATGGTTTCTTAATGAAACTAGGGACAATGGGCGTTACCGATAGAATCTTACGAAGTCTGCTCGTCTCGGAGGAACCCTCCACTCCTGTTGCAGAAGGATCTCCAATACCTTTGCTTCTCATTACTTACCATGTTCTTGAATCTATTTACTGAGGACTTATAAGCTGACCAGTTTCCTGATCTCTTAGCGTCATTCAAAAGCCTACGAGAGGCTTTTCGTGCCTCCGCAATATCCGAGCTCCACCAGGGTGGATTGCTCTTACCTAGGCAGATATTTAATCTGCAAGATTCCGAAGTCGCGCGTTCAAACGCATTGGTTAATGCATTCACCGCGATTTCAATGTCCCGCTGATTTTCTATTCTCGGTGGGCTCAAAAGAAAACCAAAAAGGAGGGACCGTTGACGCTCCTAGTCCGGTTTCCTTATCTTCCGTCGGGGAATGACCCCATGTACCCAAATTACCACATCGAATTCGAAATACCTTCCATGCCCTAATCAAATCTGAGTGCCTAGTACTAACTAGCGTAACGTTAAGAACCTCCCTTCTATTCATTACAACAAAAGTGGGCTCTGACCCAACGTTTCCAACGTCTAAATTATTACAAAGAAAATGAATTCAAAAAGAGACTCACCCCTTGCATTGGAATCCGAGCTACCCCACACGACATGGTGTGCATTGGCATCTGCTCCAACAATTACCGGCAGGTTTCGTGTGGCTGCCATCTTAACTACTTTGCGAAACATTGGCAGTGGTGATTCGCATTCATGCGCCATATAGCTGGAGACTATTATAATCGTTCCGCCGTTTGTCTCCCAGACAGCTACCGTATCTTCATCACTGTAATCAGAGAGAATGAAGATATTCAAATTGCGCTTAGCCACTATGCATGATCTGATCTTACCTGGACCAGTCATATATAGTAGCTTGAAGCCTCTAACACAAAGCCCGCAAACCTAGCCCCGGTGAAGCCATGGTTCTTGGGCTAATACAACCTCCTCCCCTCTCTCTGATGCGGAGGAGTAATGCAGCGGAAGCTGCTTTAGAGAGGTGAAGGTTTACTTGAGTCACCTTCACCATCCCTGTTTGCGGATATGATTGTGACGTTGGCGTGATCTTGGTCCGAGTCCAAGAGGGCGTCCTCATCAACTGCCTTGTCCATTCTCTCAAAAAATTCACCCACAAACTCAGAGTTTGATATGGTGCCTTCCTCTGAGATCAGACTGGCAGTCTCCTCATTCACCATATCTTCTGGGGTAGGTTCATCACCCTCCGGAGTCAGGTTACCCCTGTCGTCGCCTCGATAGACACGAAGAAAGATCGTTTCGAAACCGTAATAGATACTTCCTCGTCTCTCCCGAAGCGGCGCCAGCGATTCCTGACTCTGCAGGACAACGATCCGTCTCGATGCGCCTTCAGGTTCGGAAACCATTACTACCTTCCAGTCACTGGTTGGTAGTTCAGGATTTCCTCCCCGAATGAGCTCCATTATATCCTTTGGTTCGGCTCCTTCCCTTAGGCCTTCCAAAAGAGCGACGGCTTGCTTTATTAGCATAGCCGAATGCTCGTTTGAACATGCCATGAGTTTGACACGTCCACGAAACCAACCTGCGTCGTGACATTGAGGGAAGGGACCTGGGTTATCTTTAATGACCCTCCAGAACACTCCCATTAACTTCTTGCGTACCACCTCCCGGTTCGCGTGGGAGATGGAGCTATCCGCGTCATTATTGTCGATGACGGCACGTACCAGGTTGCCCATTGGAACCTCAATAAAGCTCCTGTCCACAGATCTATGCTTTAGACGCTTTGTAGCGGGCTGCTGACTCTGCGCTTGAGCCTCCTCCTCAGATCTTTGCCGTTTAGGCACATCCGTAGATTTAGAAGGGGGCTTTTGCAGGCCAGCCAGATAAAACTTTGCCTATTTCAATGAGATAGATTTCTCCTTCGTAAGGGACTCAGATGGCTTTTTACTCAACTGATCCACACATTTCTCGGCAGCACGCAGTTTCAAAAAGGCCCTTGTGACAGGTTGGGCATGCCGTGGGGGTATTGTTTTGCCTTTTGCGGCTGGAGGCACAGCTTGGAAACCCTAAATCTTGTTCGCAGTTACCTTACTGGCGGGGAGAGGTGAGACATTGGAAACCGAAATCTGGTTCGCAGTTCCGCTGGTCACAGCCGGCACTAGGTTATCTGTGGAACCTTGCTGTGTTCCTACAGCACCCGAAGCAGGGATTTTAGCCTTAGCGGCACGGACCTTGGCTGCTTTGGAAGTGCTTGGAGTGAAATCCAGAGGTACTTCGCTGCCTTTTTGTGCCCTATTTCGTGCAGTCTGTTCGCATTTGGATGACCCTGGTTTCCCAGAGTCTCCTCCTGCATTTGCGGTGACACCAGTAATTTGCAGACCAGTCAGGCCTGGCGTTCCGACCTGACTAGCCTGGATCCCAGTAGTATTCGATTCACCGCGGCCTGAAATCGCCACCGCGGGAATACGGTCTCCGGAGATTATTAAGCCCCCACCCGGATACTTGGGGCATTTTTGTTTCTTTATCATTTTTGGGGTGGGTGTTGTTGCATTTTATACATGCTGCCGTGTAGTTATAGACGCTGCCTAGTATGGATTAGGCAGACCACCAAGCCGCACCAATATGGTGAACAGACGCTCGTGGGTTTCGGACAGTGGACCGTGGATCTAGCTGACCCAGAAAAACGGACGTACCCTGACAGAATGCCCAGTCTCATTGAAAGGGAAAATATTCGATACAGGGTAGCCGATAGCCGCCCAATTGGGGAAACAGACGCTATCAAGCACTGAGTGGCTGAATTGCTTTCTTATTTCACAGCAAAAAATTGCATTGAAAAGTAACATATAATGACTTTTGTCATTACCATACTTTTTACGTTTACTTTTTACAAAACACATTACATTAGTTCACAAAAAAAGTAAGTAGCAATTGAACAAGTTCTTTAACTTAAAACAGAATATCTATTAATCATGATTATTTCCGACAGTAATTAATATAATCAGTTATCAGTAATTGATTATAAAAATCTCATGCCTTGTTAAAATCATTAGGTTGGTAATCTAGTTGGGAAGTCCTTCCGCCAAATATGCTTAATTCCACAATCGATTATCTTTTCTAAAATTTTATTCTGAGTTATTAATTCAAAACGGCACCATTCCTTGTGCAATATGTGTGCTAATTAATCTCTTTATTCTTTACTCCTTAAACTTCTTTTTCAAAAGGTTAAATCGCTATGGATTATCGTCAGAAAAATATTAATGTTATTAAAAATACGTTAGATGTAGGCAATTGTAGTTATCGCCGGCAGCCTACACAAGTTTAAAGTGAAAGTGTTAAGTAAGTGTTTTATATTTTTTAATTAAACTTAAAACTTTTAAAATATTTTATTTATTTTTTATTTTTATTTTGTATTATTTGCAGTCGGTCTGCCAATTGTAGGTTTCAGATTGTGGGGCGAGTCGTATAAACGCGGTTTCTTCTGTGATGACGATTCGTTAATTCATCCCTTCCGTGAATAGACAGTGGCCAGTTGGATGTTATATTTGATGTGCTTCTTAATTCCCATTTCAATGGTGAGTAGAGGCGACATTTTTATTTTGTTTAAAAACTTTTTTAATTTTATAATTGATTTGAAATTCTAACAACATTATGTAATGTGCTTAAAATAACAAATAAAAACTTCAAATTGTATGTGGAAATTATTTTCTTAGCTAAAGCTTATTTTCACAGCAATTATTGTTGTTGTAACAAACAAAAACAAAGAACCGTAACAGGAAAAATTGTTGTCATTAAACAAATTGTCTTTCCCAGTGAATAAAGTAATTTTGAAAACAACTGACTTGTGTCGTTATTTAGTCTAATCTGAAAATGTATCTTTTGACTTACTAACCTTAAAGTATAAATGCAGGAGTTTAAATATGAATTCTGTTTCTGTGCTTAATTGGTCTGGCAATGATAAAAAACTATTTCATTTTTTTTATACTTCAACAAAATTATGCACTACTCAAAACACCAATGCCATGATTTGTCTATCTGCTTATTTTTCCGTGTATCTTATAAAATTAATTACGTTTGGATATTCAATAATACCAGGGTTTAATGAAAGCTTATCTTGTTCTATTTCTTTAGTACGTAGTAGCAGCAGAATATATAATGTTTGATTCTCGGACCTTAATCAGCATTGCCGACCCCCTTTTATGAGGGATCTTGATTCCTTTTATGTTGGTTTAGTTAAATATTTTTAAGTTTAAATGGAGCAATATTGAATTCCTCATTTTGCGTGTTGTATTGCCTACAAGTACCTACAGGCATTTTGACACCAAGTAACAACAACATCAACAATTTTTTTTATCTATTTGTTTGAACTGATAAACAAGTGTGTTTGTGGCTCCTTTTATCTTAAAGAACTTGAATGTATTATTTTTATTTGCAATGAAGACATTTGAAAATTTGTATAGAGGGCCTAAACAGCAGAGAAAGAAATCTTTGAAGGCAGCATGTAAAAGTCGATGTTTATGGTCTAAATATTTAGTTTGCGGCATGAAAGAAAATCAAATTGGATAAAACCAGTAGTTACTCAATGTTTTTTTTTATCAGCTAAATACACACATACGTACATACATACTTACACACGATGTCTACTATAATTTTCGAATGTGAAATAATTGGTGCTAGTAGAAATTAATTGTGACAAACTAATATCTAATATAAATTTCTTTGTTGGTTTGTGCGTCAATCAATCATGGATAAACGACCGAACGGATTTTAATGAAATTTGAAACTCGGTTCAGTTCTTTAGACGTGATTGACGTACAAACAAACAATAAAAAAACAAACAAACAAATAAATAAAGTTACATAAATATTTATAATATATATTACGAGGGCTGCTCTATATATTTCTGGCCTAATAGTGAAAATGCGAATATTTATAATCAAAAACGGTTTTATTGTTTTTCAAAGTATTCTCCAGCATGATTTATACACTTTTGCATGCGCTCAAATCAGTTGTCGAAGCACTTTTTCTACTCCGATTGAGACACCTTTAAAACATGGTTTTTGAACACTTCAACAGCTTCTTCTGGCGAGGAAAATCGTTGACCACGCATTATTTTCTTGATGTGCGGAAACAAGAAGAAGTCATTAGTTGTCAAGTCAGGGTTGTACGGTGGATGACCCATTAATTAGACGTTTTGGCCGGTCAAACACGCTCTGGTTTGAGCCGATGTGTGAGAGCTCCCATTGTCATGGTGAACAATGATTCGTCCTCTCTTGTTGGTTTTTCGAATTTCTCCGAAGACTTCAGGCAAACAAATTGTAATGTACCACTCAGAAGTGACCGTCCTACGTTGCTTAAGCGGAACATCCGCCACAAGACCAGTTTTGCCACAGAAACAGGCGACCATTTGCTTCGAAGTGCTTCTTCCACGAACAACTTTCGTTAAATTTTGCTCGTCTTTAAAGACCCACACGGTCGATTGTTGTTTCGTTTCGGGCTCATACGCATAGATCCATGATTCGTCACCTGTGACGATCTTATAAACGTCTTTTGAAGCACCGCAATCGTATTTTTGCAACATTTCTTTGCACCAATCGACACGAGCCTTTTTTGAGCGACTTTCAAATTGTGCGTGATCCAACGAGAACAAACCTTTTTTACGGCCAGGTGTTCATGCAGTATCGAATGTATGCTGGTGAAAGAAATGTCTCTATCTCTCGGTATGTCGCATGTCGATCTTGCATTATGAGTTCACGTACGGCATCAATGTTTTCTGGCACAACAGCCGTTTTTGGACGACTTTCACGGAATTCGTCTTTGAGCGAGCTTCGGCCATACAAAGATTTAAGTTCATTAATGCACTCTTGTCGTGATAATCCACGTCGAAAGTTGTGAAAAATGATGGCAGGAAAATGTTCACGAGTTAATTCCATTTTTTTCTATATTAATTTTTTCAAGTCACTGTAAACAACACAAATAATGGTCGAACGTTAAAACGTTTTGAGTACGATTATGCTTAAAAATGACAAACTTTCCAATGGAAATCTCAGATTGCACTTGGCAGCACTCTGTGTTGCCAGGCCAGAAATATATATAGTAGCCCTCGTAGATTGGTCCGATAAATTTGTATTTTCGTTTTTTGTCGGTGCTTTCAGATGAATTCTTCGAGAGATTTCTGCTATTGTATTTTTTACTTTTAATTTTAATATTGTTTTTTACCAAGTACGATTATTATTAGGTTACGCCGAATCTTATTTACCCTTCACTATATATGTATAAACACATGTACCATACTGCAGATTTCTCATTGAATAGTTTAAATAAAAATCTTCTTCAAAAAAATATTTTCCGAAATTTTTAAATTTTGCTTGTAAGTTTTGCTTATGATTTTTGTCCGTGCTTACCAAATGAAAAGGTAGCTGCATTAGGTGAAAGTTTACCAATTTGTTTAATCAAACACAACAACCATCTGCTGAAATAAAGAGAAAATTATGAAAAAATTAGATAGAGGCGTAGTGGTTTGCCCGCCGCCTTTAAGAAGTTGTTACAGAAAACATAATACCGTTTATGTGTCTATACTGCGTGCAAATATTTCTTCATTTCTTCTTAATTTTTATTTTTGTACCTTAATTCATTTAGCGTAATTTTAGACTGATCTTCATTTCCACAAAATTCAAAGACTTATTTTAATCAGTAACTTTTTTTAATGTATTCGATTTGCCTTTTGTGTGTTTTCTACTTGATAGTAGCGGCCGTTTACGTTGAATACCCAAAATAACATAAGATACTCATTACACCTCTTCATAAGGATTCTGCTCATTTCATTAAAAAATAAACAATCTTCTTAATTTCCATTATATATGCCTAAATTTTTGAGAACATAGTTTTCTGATTGGCTGCTTATAACATAATGGTTAAATTGCATTTCGTCTTTCGTATAGTTTCCGTTTTAATTAACAACTCCTAAACTAAGCCACTGCTGTATGTCAACTGATACATTGTTTCAAGGCCAATGAAAAATTCTCCATATTTATCCACTCAGATTTTGTTGAATTGCGCTAACACTTCCGTATCGCCAGCTTTTTCATCCTCTAATGACTTAAGGAAATTTTTTGTAAATGTAAAATGTGAAATTTTATTTTAAACAAAACAAAAAAAATCTTATTTCGCACTGCCATCAACAACTAGAAACTTAACGTTTAACAAAACAAAGGCGAAAGAATACTTAAAGTAAATAAACATTTATGAATCATTGCGATTATTTTTAATAGAATTAATTTTAATTTTGTTCTGAAAAGATTTGTATTAAAACTGATTTTATTGTTTTTGCAAAAAAGAAGCAGGAAAATCAAAGAAAATTGTCTTTGTCTACACAAGTGGCTGCGTTTAAAATTTAATAACTAATTAACGAACTTAATTTTCATTTAGTAACAAATTATAATTTCCAACTTATTCAATTTCACAGAGTAAAATCCGACCAACACAGAGTAATTATATATTTTCTTTTTTAGTTTTTCAGCCCGTTCAGCTTAATAATAGTACTAAGTGTAGCTCTTGTTTATACATATTTAAGTTTTATATCAGTAAATTTATATAATTAACTAAAAGGCCGCATTTTTGCCTTTAATTGACTCGTAGTACTAATTAATTAATTTTAGTACATTTTATTTTATTTAATTTTTTATTTTTATTCTTATTTTCAGATTACAATCGTTGAGTTTTTCAAATTAAATTCACATAAAATTCAAACTTTTAGCAATTTATCAAGCAGTAATTATTACTTTTTGCATTTTGAAATACCCGACTGGATGGTGGAGTGTTATAAACGTATTGGTTTGTTAATATTTGGTTCAGGTGTTTGTGAGCTGACCACAGATATTGACAAATATTCCAGTGGACGTTTGAGGACACACTTTTTTGCGGTAAGCAAATTAGAGACAAGTAATTAATTGTATTGGGAGCATGTGTTTTGAAACAAAGTAGAGTACTTGTTGATAGATTACTCTTAACCGGGATAGACGTTTTTAAAAATATTCTTTTTTAAAGACTTCTATGGCTGTATATTTTGAACTGTTATAGTCAAACACTTAAAAATTACACAGAATGTGTGCATTACAATTATTATTCCACATGCAATGTCGTCCTGCCTGTCTGACTGTTTTGAAGTCGGTTTTTTTAGGTACGTGTTGTACGACAACCCCAAATTTTCCGCACGTGCCATTAAACCAATCCATGATGCAGCCCTGTTTTCGACAGAATTAATTAGCCAAATAATAAACCCTTCTTTTCGGGCAAAACTCTATTTTAGCATCCAAATTTACCAATATAAATGTAAGCTCCTTCGGGACTATGAAAAATCCAATGTTTATACGAACCCAAGCCGCAAGTGTGGGGAAAGAATGCTACATGAGAAATTTGTTGTTTACTAGTAACAGAAGTCATCGATAAGGCAATTGTGTCTAGATTGTTTCCAACTATGGAAATGAACCGGAAGTTCATTTAGCTGTGGTGGAAAAAAATATATTAATATGTGGCATAAATACACTGCTGCCGCATTTTTCTCCCCCAGTAGTAAGATCACTATCTGGGAAGGCCAAAAAAATCTGTTTTTGCTAGCTTCTTGGCTGACATTTAAAAGGTCCAGGGAGGTCCTTTTCTTAAAAAACATTAAATTTTAAGCAGTCCCGCAATGAAAATTGTTCAACTTTAAATGAAAATGAATCCATTTTGCGAGACATCTGATTTAAAATCTAATCAAGTGACAAACTCTCTTTACAGCTTTCTGTATGGCATACGAAAACCACTCGTTCTAACAAAATGTTATTTGAGAGAGTTCTAGTTCTACTGGGTCCTTTTAAAATCCCAGTCTCCTACCAATTAGTTACTTTATGGGATCACATAAATGAAATTACAAACCGAAAAACAACAAACATGCTATCTTTTAGGATTTTTACAAATAAAAATACATTTTTTATATTAAAAATAGAATAGGTCTGCCAACCAATTTTACGTGATGGTTCAACGTGTGACAATCCCCTCAATGAAGGGCACTACATAAAAGAATTTACATGCCGTGGCTTGGGTTACACAACAAAAATACTTAAAGAAGCGCATTTATCATTTCTTAGTGCTCACGCCAGTTTCACATGCTTCACAATGATCTATATAGCGGTAAGTAACAAAGACAATGTACAAGAAATGAGTGATAAAAGTAGATAAATGGCTTCGCTGGGCAGCTAACACATATTATACTTTTACATTTCTACAACATTTTGCATTTTATTTTGTAATTTTAATACAGATTTATCTACATAAACGCTTGACCTGCTCTCGCAGTAAAATGTTTAAACATTTCTTGCAATTTTTGTTTCTCATGTTCGCCTGGTACACATCGTTGACACGTGTTTCCGATTACAAACATCATTAGTGATGTTTAAGCTGGTTCATTGATTGGTTCTTTATATGCCATAATAGTCGTAAGTTGAATAGAATTACATTACACTCTCGGGCAGAATCAAAATATTTTTTGAAATATCTCAACTATTTGTAAAGCACAAGACCGATTGACCTACAATTTTGGCATTAGCATGGGACAAAAATTGAAGAATTCCAAGCGTTAGAAAAATTTACAGGTGTGAGGTACCCAACTTTGAAAGCACAAAGCACCCTTCCCGGAAAGAGGATGGTAACCATTTTAAAAACTTAAGTTCAAATATTCTTCTGCTATGCTCATGCCAATTTTGGATCAATCGGCCATTTCTTAGATATTTCTTCTTTCTGTCTTATTTAAAGTTGGTGTCATTTTATTAAACAATTTTCTTATTAACTCTTTTTGTAGACATTTTCCATGTGGTAGAATAATTACATAAGAAAATGAATGAGTTCACTTTTCTTATAGAAAAAATATACATTTGATTGAAATTCAAATTTGACAGCAGAAGTGAAAACGTGCTTTGGTTTGGAGATTTAATCCCATAAAATTCTTTTATAAAAAATATTTTTTTAATTGCTTTAATATTTAATGAAATTTAAATTTTAAATAAAATTAGGTTTGAAATTATTATTAAAAGAAACTTTATATATTTAAAACAACCAGATTATTTATTTAATCATTTTATATTTGTATCCTGCTTCTTTTATCGTGTATTTAAGCATTTTTATTAATTTCATAAAGTTCGTTCATCTTTTAGTTTTAAGTTATATTTGTAAAATTTTTTAAATTAATTTATTATATCATTTAATGTATTATTATTTTTAAACCACACAAATATTCAAACAAAAAACAAAAAAGCAAACAAAAAAAATTTATGCGAGCAATAAAATTTAGGCTTAAAAATTACTATTAAAATTTGTTTCCTTTTGCATTTTATTTGCAATAATATTTATTGAATTGACCGTTGTGTTTACTCGTGCAGGTAAGTTTTAAAAAATTTGTTGTTAAATTTATCTCTATTGCGTACAAACATCGGAAAATTTTAAATTTGTTTGCCTGTTTGTTTCTTTACGTCATTTCTTTAAATGCAATAAAAAATATTTTGTTTACATTTGCGGAAACTCAAAAGTGGCCGAAACATGCAATTTTTGCTTCATCATAAATGCCAATGTTTTGACTGAAATAAATTTTTTTTTATTTTTTTTAAAGTGTTTTTAATAATATGACATACAGTGAAACTAAAATACAACGATCAGAAGGTGCACTTTGTTTCTTATTATTTTAATCTCCGCGTGTAAAGTAGTGACCCTGTGATAAGATATTAGGTTAGGCTTTTCCCTCGATTCATCGTATTAACTAAGAAAAAAACACAAAAAACAAAATAACAATTAAATAATATTCATAGAGATAATTAAAATAAACTGTTTCAAACATTAACAATTCACATTTCTCTTGATTTTAACAATCAATACCTGTTGGAACAGAGGTTGCATGACATTATGCCCATCGAAATAATAACAATTTAAGCTTAAAAGAAATTAATGTCTGCGGATATTATTGTTTATTTAAAAAGGAAATATTTCCGATAATTTGAAACATATTATTTTGAAGAAAAATTATAATATTAGGTGAGCAAAGGTAGGACAGATTTTTCATTTATTTATTAAAAAATTTATATTGTCTCATACAAAAGACTAAATGTCTTATTTTGAAGTATTAAACGGAGGATTAAGACAGACAAAAATAGAAACGTTTAAATAATTCAAGACATAAATACTAGCATATGTATTCATTAGTGTTTATATTTTTATAAAAAGAAAATGAAATATAAAAGATATAACAACAAACAAATTTATGTGTTTTAAAGAACTATATAAAAAAAAACAAATTAAGATATTCAAAAGTTTGTTCGTATTTCAAGATACATACCTACATATATGAGCCGTTTATTTTGAAAGTACCTTAAGTCACTTTACTTTAAACTTATTTTACTTGCACTTGCTTATTTTTCTACAATAAAAACTATGGTCAACACAAAATAGTAGCAGCACTTTACATTTAATTTTTTTGGTTCTTTTTTTTATATGACTTATGCCACTTTAAATATATTATGCCACTAATAAATATAATTTTAATTATAAATATGCAAAGCGTCCACTTATTAAACAAAAGATATTATCACAATGTTCTTTAGCTCTTTGTTCCATTTTTTATGCCTAAACAGCAAAAAAAAAAAAATCAGCCGTTTAAAAAGAAAATAAAATCATTCCAGAGTTTCGTTATTTGTAAAAAAAAGGAAAAATAAAATAAATGAAAATATAATTGAAAGCATAAAATTATAATGGGGAAATATTTTCAGAAGGAATATTTACAATACAGGAATTCAAAAAATTTTTCAAAAACAAATAAGAAGCTGCGACAAATAAATTAAATAAAGGGTGTTTTTTATAGAAGTATACGAGGGCTGCTCTATATATTTCTGGACTAATAGTGAAAATGCGAATATTTATAATCAAAAATGGTTTTATTGTTTTTCAAAGTATTCTCCAGCATGATTTATACACTTTTGCATGCGCTCAAACCAGTTGTCGAAGCACTTTTTCCACTCCGATTGAGACACCTCTAAAACATGGTTTTTGAACACTTCAACAGCTTCTTCTGGCGACGAAAATCGTTGACCACGCATTTTTTTCTTGATGGTCGGAAACAAGAAGAAGTCATTAGGTGCCAAGTCAGGGCTGTTCGGCGGATGACCCATTAATTTGACGTTTTGGCCGGTCAAAAACTCTCTGGTTTGAGCCGATGTGTGAGAGCTCGCATTGTCATGGTGAACAATGATTCGTCTTCTCTTGTTGGTTTTTCGAATTTCTCCGATGACTTCAGGCAAACAAATTGTAGTGTCCCACTCACAAGTGACCGTCCTACGTTGCTCAAGCGGAACAGTCGCCACATGACCAGTTTTGCGGAAGAAACAGGCGACCATTTCCACGAACAACTTTCGTTGGATTTTGCTCGTCTTTGAAGACCCACACGGTCGATTGTTGTTTCGTTTCGGGTCATACGCATAGATCCATGATTCGCCACCTGTGACGATCTTATAAACGTCTTTTGAAGCACCGCAATCGTATTTTTGCAACATTTCTTTTCACCAATCGACACGAGCCTTTTTTTGAGCGACTTTCAAATTGTGCGGGATCCAACGAGAACAAACCTTTTTTACGGCCAGGTGTTCATGCAGTATCGAATGTATGCTGGTGAAAGAAATGTCTCTATCTCTCGGTATGTCGCATGTCGATCTTGCATTATGAGTTCACGCACGGCATCAATGTTCTCTGGCACAACAGCCGTTTTTGGACGACCTTCACGGAATTCGTCTTTGAGCGAGCTTCGGCCACGATTAAATTCATTATACCAATTTTTCACAGTGCTATAGGATGGTGCTTCATCGCCATACAAAGATTTAAGTTCATCAATGCACTCTTGTCGTGATAATCCACGTCGAAAGTTGTGAAAAATGATGGCACGAAAATGTTCACGAGTTAATTCCATTATTTTCTATATTAATTTTTTCAAGTCACTGTAAACAACACAAATAATGGTCGTACGCCAAAACGTTTTGAGTACGATTATGCTTAAAAATGAAAAACTTTCCAATGGAAATGTCAGATTGCACTTAGCAGCACTCAGTGTTGCCAGGCCAGAAATGTATATAGCAGCCCTCGTAGAACTTGGAAATGATATTAAACAAGGGTTTATTTTTTAAATTAACATAAAATTTGCTTTCTTCGAAATATAACTTTCTGGCATTATAATTTAAATATGACTTCTTGCACATGAACGCCACGGCTGGCTCGGTCGTAGTTTAATAAAATCTGAATATATTAAGCTTAACACTTTAATTTTCCTATTTTTGTTTACTGACTTATTAATTTACAAACATAATAATATACATTTATTAATTATAATAATTTATTCATACTGTTATAAAAACGCCTGAAATTTCTTTTTAACACATAACCCCTCTTTTATTTGTTTTAATATTTTACAACATACTTACAGTGCCCACGACTTCGTCTGCGTGTAATTTCTAAGTTTCTTTTAAAGTCAAATTCAGAAAAATGAATATTAATTGCACACTTATCTAAACAGTGTTAAAAATTTTCCATCTACAAAAATAAAATGTGATGAAAACTAATATGGAACCATTATACTGGTAAAATTGTATGCTTCCAATTTTTATCTCTATTTTATCTACGAAATGACGTAAAAAATTATTCAATATTTGAACCAAGGTTCTAGGGGACCACCAAATAATATTTTTAAATAAATAAACTCAGTAGTTTTTACGCGATGTGAATACAGAAAGACAGGTGTTTAGTATTTCATATCGATTTCTATCTACACCAACAACAAAAAAATGTTTCAAAAATATTCCATGTACAGAAATGATCCCATTTAAGTTTTATTACTTGTAAATAAATAAAAAACTTTTATTACATCTTTAGTGCACATTGAAAAAATACGCTTAGAATTCGCTCTGGTCGCTATTTTAATGGCGTCTAAATATAGTTGGAAATGGCCATTGAGACTTTTCTTTACGTTAAAAAATGTTAATTCTTCATTCCATTTTTATAATCTTAATTAAAATTGCAAAATATGTAAAATATATAGTAATCTACAGAGAGATACCAGTTTTATAAGATCTCCTATTTTCAAGTTGTTGTGCGTTACCTAAAATTTGATTGCTATAAAGGAGCGTGTCCGAAAGAGACTTTGAAGAAATATGGTATTTTGCAACCAAGTGAATAGTAAAAAATAAGTTACGACGCACAGTGGGGCAGATTTTTTTTTTAAATGGCAATTTTTCAACTGCTGGAAAAATTTCACCTGCAAGTAGTTTTCATGATGTTTTGGGAGCGGTGCAATAGACTTGAAGATATTATTTTATGTCTTTCACTAGATTTATAATTTGTTTACCTCTAAGATCTAGAAGAAATTGTAAGTTTGTCGTAACATAGTCTTTAGAAAAAGCATTACTTGCATTTTATTTAAACAGAATATGAAACAATATGTCCCCTATAGCAGCAAGTATAAAACTTAAAAATTAAAGACTGTCGCCAAAATTAAATGATTTTCACGTATATATTCTTATTTTTAAAACTGTTTTAGGCAGATGTTTGAAATTTACAGAGAGTTTTGGCCCTCTATATAAGTAAATATAAACAATTAATGGGTGCTCATATAAAAGATTTAATTTAACTGTTTTAAAAACTGTCATTATGCAACATACATGTTTTTACGTGCATTATGAACCGTAAAGGGCACCGCTTTAAAATTAAAAAGAACTGAGTATTAATAGCAAAAGGTAATACAAAAATAAATATTACAATTGAAAGGTATCCCAACAGATGACGTAAATTGACCTACATGGGCCTATCTTTCGAACCGTTATAGACAAACGCTTGAAAATTTGAAAGATTATCGATTACTATGACCATTATAATAGCAAGTATAAATATAAAAAATTATAAATTAAAGGGTTCCCCAATCATTAATCACTTAATTTTGTGTATATTACCAAACGTACAAGGAATAAAAATGAGGATTTGTAAATTAAAGGGTCTCCCAAAAGTTTATCTAAAATGATCTATGAGCCCAAACTTTTAAACCGTTGTAGACAGACAGCTAAAGTCTGTTCTGAAGTCGGTTTTTGCTTTTCAAGAATTATTACAAGTATTGTCTTAGGTAAACACTTTAAATTTTTAAATGTTGTTGTATAGAAAGAATAAATGAGATCAATTTTATATAAAAACATCTACTTTATTTTTAATGCATTTTGGCAAATTATCAACGGCTTCTCGCAGACAACGGAAGTCATTGTCTCTTACATTTGATACACATATTTCTAAAACTTTTGAAAGGTCTGATAAATTATCCTATGATAAAAAAGATTATTTTAAATTAAAAATGGATTTTTTTATTTAAATTGCCAGTAATGTACAAAATAAAAGTACTAATCAGTGTTAGGAACAAATTCAACTGACTATATATTCACAACCACAATTGTATAGGTAAACAACATATTATGTTTTCTTTCTATTGGGAAAAAGTATTTTTTCTCTAGAAAATATTAAATTAATTAATTAACAATTATATTTAACAAAAAAAATCATTTTTTAACATTAATGAATTCTTTATTAATTTTACTAATTGTATTTTAACTAGTAAACAGAAACAGAATTAGAAAATCGTGGTCATCTGGCAACCCTACACGGAACACTTCGTGTAAAAGTAAGTCCATCAAAGTTATGAACCTTAGTAATAAACTCAGGCCAGGGATTCCCTTAGAGGAATAAAAAGGAGTAACACGAGAAAATAATTTGTTCCTACTTTAAAATAGGACGAATATAAAGAAATTTAAAAATCTCAACAAAAAACGGCTTTTAATTTTTTCCACCTTTACAAATTTTTTTAAGGGGCGTGGCAAATCCTAAAGCGGCCATGTTAACAAATTTTAGCATAGTTAAACAAAAGTTTATCCGATTTGGTCATTCGCATTTAGAACATATAAAATAAGGACTCTTACCGCAATTCGCACAGCTCTTGTCTATTTTGGAGTAAACTAATCTATAGTTACTGCTATTTTATCGGACATTATTGCTTAGTGTAGTACCTTTTAGTGTTGAAACTTTTAAAAACCATGTGCCGTACATTTCAAAGTACGAGTTATCTATGGAGCGTCAATTTGACCAATAAATTTACATTGTTCTCCGCTTTAGCGTTTCGTTTCTTAACTGACTTAAAATCTTGTGCTAATTTTGCGACAACTTATATAAAACGATTTATTCAACATTTATTCATATAACTGCTCTTGTGCTAATAATTTACTCACATATATTAATGTATAAAAGCATTCAGTTAAATAAATATTTAATTCCATTAATTTTAATTTAAACAAGTAAATGCATAGAGTATTAATCCTTTTATACAGAGTACCAAACTTGCATATTGATTAGTTACATTTGCAATTGCCTGTTAGAATTCGCGTGTTGCGTAAAATTAAATCGAAATAAATCACTGGGCACTGGATACATTCCCTGTAAAATTAATCTGCAATCAATGATTCTAATCAAGTATTTTATTCGGGAAAATGATTTTAACCCTTGTGTTAATACCCAACTTTATCCACATTGTGTGGCGCCCGGGGTACCCGGGTATCCATATACTATAACGTATTAGTAATTAATATTTTTATGAAAAATAATAAAATTTATTATCTTTTTCAAAACGTATTAAATGAAATTTTTGCTAAAATATGATTTTTTAAATTTGAATTGCAGAATGGCCAAAATTTTAAATTTATTTTTTAGTATCACAGTTGCACATTCAAATTCATATTCAGTGTACCGCGCGTCAATATGTATCACTAGATTCCACAATATAAGACTCTTTTAAAATGTGATAGGAACACCATACGCAGTCAACGTAAAAAATAAAATAATGCAGCTCCAATTCGTGATTTGTGGACAATGTTAAACGAAAAATTATCCCAAGTTCATGAACCGAGTGAAAATTTAACAGTTGAAGAACAACTTTATCTTTTTAGAGGTCGTACAGGGTTTACTCAATATATGTTTATCTTTAAAGCCGACCAAGTGTAATATTAAAATCTGTTGGATTGGCGACGATGAAAACGACTATTCTTTCCAGGATATAACTTTCACTAGCATGAAATAAAGATACCCGTAAAAGATCAGGGGAAAGAGTTGTTAAAAAAATTAGCGTCTCCCTATCGAGGAAGTGGAAAAAATACCTACATAGATCATCTTTTACTTTTCTGCCAAACGCGATGCATTTTTTGTCATGGAATCTTACAATATATAAATAAAGGGAACTATATTCGACCGTTTTTGGTTTCCATGAAAAATTAACGATGTGTTCTTATGTACCCAAAAATAAAGCTGTAGTTCTTTTATTAACATTATAAATTTTTATAATAAGTACAAAAGTGCAGTTGGATCAAATGGCTAGAAGATACACAAGTCAGCGCAATAGTTTGAGATAGAAAGTGACATTATTTTTCAATATGTTAGATATTGCTTCACTCACAACATACATCATTTATTATGCGAATAATAAGATGATTGTAAAGAGAGATGCCTCATTATTCTTAAGCTATCTGAAGTGCTTGCTAAGCCGATGATTGAAGCACGAATGACAAATATCCAAGTTATGCGAATTATAAAACCAAAATTGCAATTGAGAGCGTTTTGGGTTACCAAGTATCACCCATTGCAGAGGCTTCTAATGAATTTGACAAGCTGGATAAAACAGGAAGAAATAAAGTTACAAGAACTTGTCACCTGTGCTACAAGCAAATAGAAAAAAGAAGACTCAAAACTCAAAAACTGCGCTGAATGTGAACGGCCAGTTTGTGCTGAACACTCTGAAGACGATCGTAAATGTATTATATATAATACAAAAAATTTTTATAATAAAATAACAATTTTCTTAACACTTTTTTATTCATATTTTCCATACAAATTGCAATGGGTACCGGGGTACCCGGGTGCGCATGTTAGGTTGGTTAAAGTTTAAGAAAATTTTTGAAGTAAAAACGGAGTAAAAGACTAACGGTCTTATGCAAAAAAAAGTTAACGCTGCTTTAAACTCATTGTTAAGCAAAATTCCTTAAAGTTTCATCCAAAAACGATTATTAGCTTAACAAACGTGTGGTAACTTCTACGTTAACTTTAAAATTTTTAAAGTAGGTAACCCCTTACTTTAAAGTGATGTTTTTGATATTTATTTTTTGGTTACATATTGTGAAGAAAAATTTTGCGCAAATAAGTTTTAAATAAAACGGAATGATTTGTATTAACATCCGTGTTTTTTGTTCTCAATGATTTTTACCTTTTATTTTATTAATTCCTTCAGCAACATGTAAATAAGATAAAAATGCATTTAAAATAAATTATAGTTTATAGAGAGAAAAAATATACTAAATTTGTCTTCCTCAACTGAATTTTCCGATCTTTTACTTTTGCACTCTTCTTTTTTATTCATAATATTTTATAAGTTTTAAAATTAACAAAAATTTCCTTAAAATCACTTAAAAGAATAACAAAATATCACAAAATTACTGAAAATCACATAAAAAATAACATAAATTAACATAATTCTATTGTGATGTGCATATAATCAACAAAAGTAAACAAAGCTCGTAACAAGGCTCGTTATTCAAATAATTGATATCAGTTCTAACAAAAAAATGTTGTGTTAAATGTTTTACATTATTGTTAATGCATTGAATTTTTGTTTTTCATGTATTAAAAACATTAATTTAATCCTTCATTAAAAAAAAAGTTATTTTATTTTACAATAATACAAAACTTTTTCAATAGATTTGACTACCCGAACGAATTAATATTCGTGTTTATGTATCATTAACTATAAAAAGTGAATGGTGCTGCCAGTATTAACGTTTAAAATGTATTGCAGCATACATTAGTTAAAGTAGTGTTTTAGGATACCATTTTTTACCATACGTTTGTTAGGCTTAGTGTGTCAGTTAACTAGTGTGAACTTTAAAGTTGACGTTAGTCTTTTTTTTGCATAAGGCTGTAAATACAGAATCTTAATTCGCTTTATTTTAAGTTAAATAACGACAATCCAGAAGCTTATTACAAAATTTTAATTGTTAGTACATTTTTTTCATGTAAATATACGTAGGTGGGTACCCCGGTACCCGGGTATTAACAAAAGGGTTAATACTAACGTATTAAAAGCCAACCGATCCATGTCAAAGTTGTACTGCTCATTGATTAACAAAATGTACACAAATAACTGCTTCTAAGTTTTAAAATTCAAAACTTAAGCGTGAGATTGCATTATATTAATTAAACTAAAATTATATTCTGCCTTTAGAAATTATTACAGATTGGAGAAAATTAGATTTTTATATTAATAGAGAGATTAATGGGAATGTACTAATTACACTGTACAACACACCAAAAAATTACAAGGTCCGGGCTATAAATTCTGATAGAGGAGACAAAAAAAAGGGATACGTGTATCGGCGTTTTGAAAGTTTACATCTGCATTTCATTTGAGAGGGGGTTAAAGTTTCCCAGCTCTGGCACATTCTTATTGTTAAACGGCTTAAAAAACCATGTGATCCTTACATTTTAGGTATAAAATGTGTTCAGCAAATGTATGTAAAATGTTACGGAGAACATTTTTGTAGAAATGTTAACCCTCTAACTCCTCAAGATATGGGTCTTTTTTGTCCTTCTTTTAAAAAAGAGCCAAAAACACCATTAAAACAGGGTTCTAGAGGGTTAAAATGTTCCATAAAAATGTTACCCGTTAAATTTTACTATAAGTCCCCGAATACACCAAAAAGGAAAATTCAACCATAAAGTCAGAAATAAGACGCAACAAAAGAGAGCTTAGGGTTAATTTCGCATTTATTAAGAATTTTGTTTTAAACCAAATTTGGATAGCATTAATTACATTTTTTTAGCTCTAGGCAATTCTACTTCATTATCATACAATGTCCAGCATATTTCAGCGATAAGCGAAAATGCTTTTACCTTTATAGCGTTCTTCAATAGGTGCGCATGTCTGATGAAATTTTTCACCAGGCTCATCAGATTCTGTTGACAACTGGTTCTCAAAGTAATCCATATGGGAATTTAAAAAATGAATTTTTGTTGACATATGAACGCCTAGTTTTTAAAAGCTCTAAGCATGGCGTCTACGTATATTCGAGCAGTAGGAGAACGATTTTTGCCCAAGACATTGTATATCACTTCCTTAATGCTTTTCCACGCATCAAGCTCAATTGGTGAGAGCGTTTCGTCAAAGTAAGCGTTTAGCATTAGCTTTCTTATATCTGGACCAACAAAAACACCTGTTGGTATGAAACCAATTTTAAGACTTTTAACAATAACAACGACTTGAAGAACATATACATACCTTCTTTAATCTTTGCTTCACTTAATTTTGGAAACATTGTTTTCAGAAAATAAAATGCTGATCCATTTATATCTAGACATTTAAAAAAGTTTTTTACCACACCAAGTTTGATATGCAATGAAAGGAAACTAGCGACTTTTAAGTAACAGCAGATCCGCCACTTATGGTCTTCATGTTTTACGGAGTGCCAGTCCTCGTGGTTATACTCAAAATTTATTGCATTCATTATTCCTTTAATATCGTTGCAATAAGCAAACGTGTTATCATCGTTTACTGAAAAGAATGGCAGAAAGCTGTCTTGATGCTTACGAAAGCTGGTAAAATTGACACCAGGTTCAAGTAGATGAAAACCTTTTAAGTCTGCAGCTAAAATTTCTGATTTGTTTTTAGACAGATTCAGTCTCCGAGCCAATGCATTTAAATGCTCTTGAGACATTAATATTGGTCTTGGGATAACTTCCATTCCTGTGTAATCACTATCTCCGCGATGAAAGGTTCCTGTTTCAGCGATGTTTCCATCAACATAATGACTAGGACTTCGAAGTTGTAGCACAGGTACTGGAAGTTCGTCAGAATGCGGAATTGGCAGCGTGGCTGATGGTACAGTTTTGTATACAAAACTCTTTCGCCTATATTTATTCTATAATGACGCTACGTAGCAAGTAGCGTCATTATGTTCACCTGGATCTAACCACCGCATAGGAATACCAAACTGCATTGAATTTCGTTGACCTTCAGCGAGAGTTCAAAAATAAAACTATAGTTTTAGAACAAAAAATGAATTACCTTTGGACCACAAAATTAACCCATTATAACAAATGCGTCAGCAATGCTTCGGCGTCCACAGTTCATCCGGAAAAACTTCTAGCTCAAAATACCTTTTATAGATGTCTTCAACTTTACTATTGAAAAACGTAACTTTTTAATCCGGTATAGTATGTTTACCGCAGATATAGCAAAACAAATCTAATTTTTTCAAACAATTGGACATTTTTGCCAAAACAAATCTTACACGTAAACTGAGTTTCTTTCTTAATTAATTAAGTATTACTATGAGATGGTCAATCTTTTGAAACTTGAATGCAACTGATGCTGTTAACAAAATTACTTGAATATTTAAACGGGCAAGAAAACACACAGAAATGGACTCAATTTGCGTAGAAGAGGAGTTTTTAACAAATAACTACCTAGTTCTATTTATAATATGGAAAACGTCGATATTTATTATTGCAGTAATTCATTCATACATAAGTATTATTTAAACCTTTTTAACATTCCCAAATACAATTTTAACAGATTTTTTACAACCGCAAATATTACCCTTTTCACATCACATTTGAAAACATTTTCAGTTTCAACTGAAATTATTTACCTATTGCAATACCACTGATAAATATTCTAATACCTGGTTTTATTTAGGGACATTCTCAAATTTGTGGAATTTTAACAACCACAATTACTAATTACATTATTTTGTACATCCAAATTGGCCTGATTTATCATAATATTTAATTGCTTTTTCAAATTTGTTATTCTAAATAAAACATTTTCCTTTTAATGTTCAATTGAAATTTTTTTATATTTACCTGTTTTTTTTTTGGTCTATGGACATTCTCGAATTGGTTTTTTCTAAAACAGATTTTTTAAAACCACATTTATTATCCCTTTTCACACGTCATAAAATCTGGTTTATAAAAGGGCAGTAAGTAATAACAATTTTCGTAAGATAAAGGTAAAAGCATTCATTCGCTTGTCGCTGAAATATGCTGGAGCTAAAAAAAATGTAATTAATGCTATTCAAATTTGCTTTAAAACAAAATTCTTAATAAATGCCAAATTAACCCTAAGCTCTCTTTTGTTGCGTCTTATTTCTGATTTTATGGTTGAATTTTCCTTTTTGGTGTATTCAGGGACTTATAGTAAAATTTAACGGGTAACATTTTTGTGGAACATTTTAACCCTCTAGAACCCTGTTTTAATGGTGTTTTTGGCTCTTTTTTAAAAGAAGGACAAAAAAGACCCATATCTTGAGGAGTTAGAGGGTTAACATTTCTACAAAAATGTTCTCCGTAACATTTTACATACATTTGCTGAACACATTTTATACCTAAAATGTAAGGATCACATGGTTTTTTAAGCCGTTTAACAATAAGAATGTGCCAGAGCTGGGAAACTTTAACCCCCTCTCAAATGAAATTCAGATGTAAACTTTCAAAACGCCGGTACACGTATCTCTTTTTTTTGTCTCCTCTATCAGAATTTATAGCCCGGACCTTGTAATTTTTTGGTGTGTTGTACAGTGTAATAATTAAAAGGAATGAATTGAAATAATACACTCAAAAAATTTTAACAATAACTGTTTGCCGTTTATTTAGGAAGTTTGTCAGTAAAGTTAAAAATAAATGAAAATGTGGGTGGTTTAGAAAGAAAATTTTTATTTAACTTTTTTTGTCTGTTCTTAGAAAAGCTAACGACAAAAAAATACTGATTATCGGTGCAGTCAAAATTATCAATTAATTTTTACCTTGTTTCAGTAAAAATGAAATACTTCATTAAAAAAAAAAGTTCGTCAGTAGAAAAGCACTATTTTACAGTAGCTTTAAAATATAATATAAAAAAATATTAACTGTTGGAAAATGTGTCAGTTAAAAATAACATCAAAAATATGTTGGTAAGTATTTTACATAGAATTTAAAATTTGCAATATTAAAAAAATAATGTTCCCTTTTTACAGATATAGAATAAAGAAAATAAATTCTGTGGTCTGCAACATATAAAAGATTTTACTAAGGTATGTTATTTAAATTGTTGTATTACAGGCATATCCCTTATTTACTAACACAACGTCACAACTCCAAATTTAAAATTTTGGTGTTAATCATAATGAATTGTTTGCCATTTACGTTTTTAGAGAGTAAGTCGTTATTTCATTTCATGTTTGGACATTTTTTTGTCAATAGGAAGCACACATTTGAGTTATGGAGTAAAGTTCATAACGTGAAGTTCATATCGCTTTCTAAAATATCGTCACATTTCGTTTTGTGACTGTATATACAGTACTGTTCGAAACCTAAGCAACTTTTCCCCAGTAAATACTCATGGTCGTATATGTTCTCTTTAAACAGATTATTGAAAAATTTCCTTTTTATTTATTTTTATACATATAGTCTACATACTAATAATAACAACAAAAAATACATTTTATGTCTTTGGAAGCAAACACAAAACAAAAACAAAATTAACTTAAAAGTTCGCTGTTCGAAACCTAAGCAACTTTTACATTGTTGCATTTCTTGAGAAATATTAACTAAAACAACAACAAAATTTTTAAACAAAAATTTAGTCCTATAGCAAACCAATTAAATATTAATAAATCAATAGTTTCCCGACTTATAAAAAAGTATAAAGCTACTGAGAAAGTAGAGAAGGCCAATAGCGGTGGGCGACCTCGAAAAACTTCTGAGCTAACAGACCAGAAAATTTTCCGTATAGTTCAAAAATTCGATTTATTTCGTCGAAAGGCATAGTGAATGAGCTTGAACTTCAGATTAGTTCTTCCACAGTAAGAAAACGTTCATTGGAACAAAACTTAAGGAGCTTCATGCCATCTAAAAAGCCTATGCTGACAAAGAAGCATGTAAAAAAGAGGTTTGTTTGATTGATTGCAACGTAGTCTCTGATTTTCTCAGCTTTTCGGTAGTTTTAGGTTGGATTTTGCTAGAGCACATATGGATTGGACTATATCCAAATGGAGAACTGTTTTGTTTAGTGATGAATCTAAATTTAACTTACTAAATTCTGAGAGTTTGCTACTTGAGAATACCAAAAGGAAATCGGCTACATCGCCGGTACTCAAAAGCCACAATAAAGCATGGGGGGGAAATGTGATGGCTTGGACTTGTTTTTCGGCAAGTGGTGTTGGTCCCTTTGTAGAAATTCAAACAAAATTGGACCCTTTTGTTTACAGAGACATTTTAGCAACTCACATGCTTAACTATGCTAAAAGGGAAATGCCACTTCGATGGGTGTTTCAACATAACAATGACCCAAAATACTCACCGAAGTTAGTCAAGGATTGGTTATTAGCTAATGGGGTTCAAGTTTTGGATTGGTCATCTCAATCGCCAGACTTGAATCCCATAGAGAACCTCTTTGAAATTTTAAAACGGAGAGTTGGAACTCGACGCTTTAAAAATAAACAGGAGCTGATGAACTGTCTAAAATCGGAGTGGGAAGCTATAACAACATCTATGCTATCGAATTTTATTGAATCTATGCCCAAAAGATGCGCTGAGGTCGTAAGAAATAAAGGATATCATACCAAATATTAAAAGTTGCTTAGGTTTTGAACAGCCAATTTTTAAGTTAATTTTGTTTTTATTTTATCATAACTTCCAAAGAAATGCATTTTCATTTTTGTTGTTATTTTTAGATTATAGACACATTGTGTAGTAGTAAATAAAAAAATATTTTCTATAAATTTATTTAAAGAAAAGTTATGAGTCTATTATTACTTAGTGGGAATAAGTTGCTTAGGTTTCGAACAGTACTGTATGTATAAAAAAGGTGATCTTTTTAAAATGTGTCGACTTTTTGCATATAAAGTAAAACTCCGTTTTATTTTCTTAAATAACGGCACATTTTAATTTATGACACAGTTTTGGATATAACGTCATAATTCAAAGATCCACATTGTTTGTAAGAAATATCGCCTTTATTATATAGTAAGTAGTTTTCTTCAATCGATTTTATTTCTGAGTCTAAACAATTGTAGATGGTGAGAACAAGTCAAAAATTCAACTGCGATTATCTCGAAATGATTTGTTTTTGAGTTATGGCGTTCTGTTTGTAAATAAGCGATATTTACAAATATTTAGTATTGGTTGCACATATATAAACAATTTTTAAATGTAAATTATTTTTTTAGCATAGAATAATTCTGAAATCCCTAAATTTTCAAGTAAGAACAAAAATGTTAAGCAAATCAAAAAGAAGAAGAAAAATAGCATTTGTGTATTTAAATAAAATAAGCAATTAATAAATAAATAAAGACATTGTAATGTTTTAAATAAATAAAAAATCTGTAGTTTTATTGTTTTGGTAGGTTATTTTTAGAGGGTTGGAATAAAAGAAAAATGCTGTTAATCTTACTGTTTTAGTAGGTTAAATTTTATAAATTAAAATAAATACAGAAACAGTTATTTTTAATGTTTTGGTAGGTTACATTTTGTTAGTTGAAACAAATGAAAAAACAGTACTTTTTACTTTTCTGGTAGGTTATATTTTCGTGCGTTAGAATAAAAGAAAAATGACTTGTTTTCACATATTTTGTTAGTTATAAAATCAACATTCAATAACAATTGAAAATTACATTTAATTTAAATGAAATGTAAGTGGACCGTTTTTTAAATGAAAAAGTAGTTGTTAAAAGTGTTTTTTCATTTAAATTTACCTACATAATATTTTGAGTGTACGTATCAATAAGAAATTGTTGCCAGATAATCATTATTTTTTCAATTCATATTTACCGCCGCTATCTTTTCGCTTACTTGAAGGCTTTGTTGCTAATAAAGCCCATTGAAAAGCCTTTGCTCAAATTTTGGGTAGGCTTTAGCCTTACTATATGTTAAAAATTCCCTTAGTTTAATCGAAGAAACTTAAATTAATTTAAAATAAAGTAATAGAGCTAAAGCCAAGCAATAATAAAAATAATTATAAACATATTCAGTCGTTTTCAACAGAAAATAAGAAAACTTGAACACTACCTGATTGGTATACAGTATTTTCTAGACTGTTAAATCCATCATAAACATTCTTCGAGTCTAGCGACCTTAGGAAAACAAAAACTCATGAGTTAAATCGAATTATTATCAATTTATTAAACAATTTTTATATAAAAATGGTTAAGAAAATATAAAACATGAGCTTAAGCTGAATTATTATCAATTACTGAAAATTTTAATACTCAAGTGGATATTTTTGTAAAAAATTTAGTTGTATAAAAAAATCGTACGGTGCTGAACAGAATTAATTTCACTCACTAGAAGAGAAAATTATTATTTAAATTAATATTAAGTACGTACGTCATCATTTTTATATCGTATATATAAAAACGCCTACTTAAGCATTGTTGAAATATGGCCACTCAAAAAATGTACAAACTTTTTAACACGTGGTATCGCTGTGATATAAATAAAAGCTTCAAATTTGCTTTTATTTCAAAGAAATCGTCAAACAGAATTCACCAGGTGCAGGTAAGTTTTAATTTGATTTTATTTAATAATGCATTTCGGCTATGAATAAATAATAATGAAATAAATAAAGTTCAGAAAAATAGATTGAGAGTCAAATTGGCCGTAAAATCTGGATCACCAAAACAAATACGCTGTTCGACGGAAGTCTCATCTAAGGTAACAGGGTAGGTAAGTTTAAAATATTTTTAATTTCTTAAAAAGAAAAATAATATTTATTTACTCATATGTATGTAGATTTCAAAATGTTTTCCTTAATAAAATTTGAAAGTGGTGACTGCTGGATTACGCCATCTCACAACGTGCTCAAAAAAAATGGCGGCGCACAGTGGTTCAGAAACGTTTTTCATTGGCCAAAACTCTGTAACTTTTTAACTAATAAAGCCTAAAGTTGAACTTTCGATTTGCTTTTCCTAATTCTTGTTTGAAATTCCGTTTCAAATGTGCCAACTCATTTTTGACCCACTTTTCCTTAAACAATGTGGATCAAATTTGGTCCACGGGTCAATCTTGGATGACAATACAATATTTTGCTATCCTTAGGGTGGCCCCTATTTTCACTGAGGTATTTTCCGTATTTTCATTAGGATTGTCCAAATTTCAACTTTATGCCTATCAATACTTACATATTTCCTAGTTTTTGGTCAATTTTAAAACAAAACAGTGTAATTTAATTTTTCTTTAATTATATACATATTTATTTATAGTTATAAATAGATTCTAGGTAAATAAAATAACATTTAATATTAATGTCTGTATACTTTATTTTATTCAAATTCAATTATTATTCATTTGGCTGGAATATTTCCTGTAAATATTCTATATTATGCTCTGTATTACCTGTGTCCTGTAGCAGTGCCTTAGCTTCGGCATTATTTCTGAATGATTCAATTTCCATTGACTTCGAATGCTAGAGATTAAGGGATTTGAAGTTGCCAATAATATATGAAATAAATCTTCATTTGTAGAAATTCGTGATATTTTTCTGGTATTATGTTCTCTGTAAAACCTGTAATCCTTGTTTCTTTTTTCCTGGGCTTCCTCTGACAAATCTCCAATTGGTAATAAATGGGGCTTAATGACCTCTTCTCCATCATAAAGAACTTTATGCACTGTTGCTGACATATTTCTATATTTGTATTTGGATGTATATATAGCAGCGATTTCCTTGGCGTAATCACCAAATTTTTTAGCATTAATTAGTTCATTGCACGCAAGTACTTCAGTAATTGTATTAAATCTTGAAATAACATCTATATCAACACCTGTTATATCAGATGTAGTTTCGGGATCCAAAAAAAATCTTCTTGCGGTGTTGCCATCGTTTGTGTTACCTGATCCTTGTTTTGGTTGATCTATAATCAACCCGTGCTTGAGAAATGCATCTTGAACTTGTTTCTTTTTCAATTTTCTTATCTCTTTGTTTGTATCATTATTTCTTACTGATCCTGAAGAACCGAAGTCCAAATCATAGCTTATTTTCAGTATGTGTTCCATAAATCTTATCCTCGTATGTAGCGGTGATAATCCAAATTCAAATGCATCAATACTATCCTCCGACTTTGTCGGTTCTTGGTTTAACTGACTTGATGTTGCTTTACATATAATACAGCTGGATGAAGCTTTTGTATCAGTCAAAACCTGGGCAGTTTTTCCGTCTATCATAGATAGTATTAATTGGTAATTCAATTTAATAGCCTGTTCCTCTATCTCGAACTCTAATGGCCTTAGTGTTGAAATTTGAGCTCTAATGTCACTTACTTTATTCTTAATAGTATCATGAGCTTCCTTTTTAAATTCAAATTTTATTGGTCTGCAGTATTTTGTAGACGATGGAGTTTGGTTTTTCCAAATATAACTTGTTTTCACTGTGCTGGACGAAGGTTCCGAGTCCTCTAAGTTTTTTATCAATCGCAGTGGTACAAATGAGACCATGAACATATCTGTGTCAGAAATATCCTCACATAAAAATTGTTTATATTGTCTTTGTCCAGAAGACCCATCGCATCCCTATTTATTTATCAACCTTTTCAAATCGAATTCTTGTCTGACAGTAAAATTTATTTCCAAATTTTTGTCCTTATATACTCAATAAAGCAATGTCAAACTTTTTTAAGACAAAAACCAAGTTCAACTACCTAAGCTGATTTGGAAAACGTACAATAAATTTGCCTTTTTAAATCGAATACTTGTACCGAAATAAAATTTATTTCCAAATTATTGTGATTTATGCTATATATAAAAGTGTTAAACCTAAAGTAGATTACCTAAACACAAAAAACTAAGTTTAACTACCTAAGTTGATTCGGTTTATACAAGTTTTCTATGGGAAAATTTGTCATATACAACTTATACTGGATTTTAGGGAAATTTTACCAAAAATTGTTTTGTGTACTAAAACTCTCAATTTTCGAATAAAATTAACTTTTTAGTTAGATTCCTCTCTTTCCCCTTACGTTTTGCTATCTGCAATTTGTACTTTTGGCAGTGAATGACTTCTAAAGTAAATTTACTAGCAGTTTTTATAGAAATTTGTTTGTAAAAATGCTGAGTATTTTCATTAAAATAGAAAAAGTGTTCTACGGGCGGATCCGGGCGGGTGCAAAAGTATATATAGGCTTAAAGAGAACACTTTTGCCTTTCTTTGGGTGGTTTTGGTTTTTTGTCCTTTTTTGTCCTTTAGAAGTTATATACTACTAAACTTCAAACATTGCGAATATATGGAGGTTTCCAATTTTAAACATAACACCCTATTTACAAATTATACAGGGTGCGCATATACCATTTCTTAAAAACAACAGTTCACCCAACATAACAAAAAAAAACCGCAGCTCAATATCGATAACAGTTTTTAAGAAATCGCAATTAATATGAGATCAAATATTACAATTTTTATTTTATTTTTAAATTAACATAAATTCTTTGCCTTTAGCAGCTGGCCACGCCCACTACTGCGAATATTTAGACCCAATTTTTCGGCTACCTTAGTTTTGATCTGTTTTCTTTCTGGTGACATAAAAATTTTAAGAATCTGTGTCAACAAAAAATATAGGTTTTGGCCAATGAAAATTAATTCTGAACCACCGTGCGGCGGTATTATAGCCAAGTTCAGAGGTGGAAGATACGAGGCGAAGTTGATTTTAAAAAGCGGTAAGTGACAAAAACCTTTAAATATATTTGGCAATTTTTGTTTTCTCAAACCGTGCCGTCGTGTAGATTTTTAAATTATTATAAGTAACCGTGCTATATTCATTTTTGCTGAATCTGGTATAACCTTTACCATGTCTCGCATTTAATGGCTTAAGTCCAGTTTACGGGCACCGCTCCAAAAGAAAAAAAAGTTGCCTACGGGGTGTAAAATTCAATTCTAAGCAAAAAAAGTACAATGAAAAATTTGGCGCCAACCCTTAGTTACGGTTTAAGATGGCATATATCGAGTATTTGATGGCAGAATAGGACAATATGGGTATCATTGGAAAGGTAATTTAAGCGGTTGCCTAATTAAACAAGAAAAATAAAAAATCTGCTAGCACCAAAAAAAAATTTTTTTTTCTTTAGAAAGAAAAAAATTAGTTTTTTTTTTCATTAACAGATTTTTCCTTTTTTTCTCTTTTTCTTGTTTTATTAGATAACCGCTTAAATTACCTGTCCAATGATACCCATATTGTCCCACTCTGCCTGTTTGGCCATATTTATTAAAAAATTTAAATTCAACAGTATATAAATAATTTTAAATGTATTGTTAAAAATAAAAAATTTCATTAATTCAAACTTCCCTAATGTTTTAAAAATTTACGTAGGAAAGTAATAATTTTTACACCCTTGACCTCTTCTAGGCTTGGGAAATTATAAGAAATTCTCTTATATTGAATTTGTATATTCTTCATTTTTAAAAAATAAAGTTTACTGTTTTCTGTATCATCAAACGAACAAGAACCAATTTTATAATTTTTTTCGAAGCGGTATTTTAATCGATTTTTTATTTAATATCAGTTTTTTTTTAAATTGTGAAAATCCTCACGAAACATTTTGGCGCCCGAGCAGGGACTGAATTAATAAAAAAATAAAAAATTAATATCGGAAACTAAAATTGTACTGAATTTTGGTGTGAAAACATAAAAAATAAAAACAAAAAACAAAGTTATTGTGTTGGATAAATTAATACAACAAAACATTGTTTAACAAAGCCGCGATCGTTAGTGAAACACTCGGTTTTAAAACAATAAAATTGTTAAACAATTAATAATAAGTGTAGATTTTTTTAAACAAACTATTGTTTATAAATAAACAAAATAAAAAATACAAAAACAATTTACCTCAACAATTTGAAGTCATCAAATTTTCATCCCCCAAACTGCTATTAAGCTTGCTACAAATGCATTGCAACTGCTGCTTGTGTTTAAAAGAGAAGGGAGGTTCAAACCAACAACAAAACAACCAGGTATTCAAGACAAAATAATTTGGTGTGAGACTAGCGAATTATAAATACGTTTATACATAAACAAAATTATATTAAATAATTTTTAAAATTCACGCAAGTTTATTCCACACAACAATTATTTTCTCTTACAAATTACATTTTACTCTTGAGAAAGTGAAGCATAAAAACACAAAAAAATTTTCTTCATTTCTTTATTCTGAAAATTTATTCCACAATTTATTTAAAAAACAAAACACAATCTCGGTTGATCACTTGCCACAATCTCGTTCTCACGATTCGGCTCTCCTCGCTTTAATTCCTTAAATTTTTCTATAAAAGAATAAATAAAATTATTTATAAATTAATAAATAATACTTACCATTTCTCACTTTTTCATTTACCAAACAACATACTACATTTTTCTTTCTATTAACATTCGTTTAATAGTTGTTGTTGTTTTTTCATTTAACCTGCTGTTATTTATTGTGATTGATTTCAAATTACATTAAATTTGGTATCACAGCCAAATATGTTTGTGACGTCAGCAGAATAAAGAGTTGACAACCCAGCAAACATTTTTAAAAGTGATTGAAGTGAAGTAATTTTACACATTAAATAAAATAATATTTTACTAAAGTGCTGAAAAGTAATATAATTAATAGAATTATATTTTGTTGTACTGTAAATATTTACTAAAAGCTAGAGGATTGAGTACAAGCAAAATTTATTTTCATAACAAATTCATAAGAATTTTTGGCTATATTTAAAAAATAAACAACCTCGAGATATTTGTATAAGCCAGTTTTGCAGTATTTGAATTTTAAATTCCATTGTTTGTGTATAGATAATAGTATTCTTGCCTATATAACCCAGAAAACAAATTTGGTGAAATTCAAACAAATATAGTTTTGGTGTGAATAATTAAATTGATATAATAAAATATTTATTGGGAAATATTTTATTACAAAATCGTTTGGAAGTCGCTTAATCCGGTAAGATCTCGAAAATTTCTTATTCCAAGAAGCAAAATAATTTTCTTGAGATCCTTCCATATATTTTTGAAATTTATTTTACGTAAAGGCATATTAAGTACAATGCAGGCTAGTAAGAAAAATGTTAAGCCGTCTACAATGGAGGCTTTAGTACAACAGAAAAGTACCGTCTTAAATAATATTGAGCGTGTCCGGCGATCTTTAAGAGAGAAAACAATATCTTTTAATCCGATTGAATTGGAATGTCGCCTAGATATATTAAATTCATATATCGAACAGGCTATGGTTTTCCAGTCGGAAATGGAGATATTGGACCCTAATAATGACGAAAGATCTGCTGTAGAAGATTTATGCGTGTCGACAAAATGTCTACTTTTAGCACATTTAGCTCCAGGTAGAAGACAAAGCTCACATGAAAATGTTTCTGGTATTGCACCTCATCATAGCAGCCTTCCGAAAATGAAATTACCGAAATTTAGCGGCAAGTACTCAGAGTACAAAAATTTTATAAGTTTGTTTGAGAGCCTTGTTGATCATCATATATCTCTTACAGAGATAGAAAAATTCAATCATTTAATTTCATGTTTATCTGATGAAGCTCTGGGTACTGTGAAGGCTTTTCAAGTTACTGAACAAAACTATTCCAAAGCGTTGGCAAGTTTGAAGCGGGTTTATGATAACCCATGTCTTATATTTTTTGACAACATTAGACAATTATTTAATTTGCCAGAGATAACGAAACCCTCGTCGTCCGCTTTGAGGAGCATGATTGACACTGTTTCGGCTATATATGATTCACTTCTCTCTATTGGTGACGACAAGGCTATCACAAACGCGGTAATTATTCATTTAGTCATGATGAAAGTCGATTCAGCCACTCGATCGAAATGGGAAGAACAACTCAATTATGATAAGTTGCCCCTATGGAGTGACTGTGAAGAGGCTTTAAATAGAAGATATCAGCATATTTCATCATATTTCTCTAATTCAGTACAGAAGACTGATAGACCTACGCGTAGAAAGAATGACAATAGCTCTGGAAAAAAGAATAAATCGTTTTCATGTCAAGTTAGAACACAGCAAGACAGCATTAAATGCATTTTTTGTAGATCGTTTGAGCATTACGTCTCTAACTGCCCATCCTTTTCAGCCATTCCGGTTCAACAGAGGTTTAATTTCATAAAGGGTGTACCTGCCTGTATAAATTGTCTGAGGAAAGGTCACACAGTAACTAAGTGCAAGGCAGCGAAATGCCGAGTATGCAGTCGCACACATCACACACTTTTGCATCAGTATAGTACGACTAACGAGCAGAGTTTAGATGCGGCCAGTTCTAGTTCAAGCCAGCATGCATCTGTAAATATTTCATCCTCTAGTAGGGATAACGTTATCTTGGCTACGGCTTTAGTAAAAATAAAATATAAATCAGGACAATATGTATTTGCTAGGGCCTTATTGGACTCCGGTTCACAGATAAATTTTGTAACTGAGGAACTGTCGCAGAGATTAAAATTGGAAAAAGAAGAAAATAATCTCAGCCTTATTGGTGTAGGGAAAATTAATTCCGCAGCTAAATTTAAGATTCAAGCCACTGTGAAGTCTCGAGTAAACTCTCATGAATTTTCTTCAGATTTTTGGGTTCTTCGATCGATTTCCGGTTATCAACCAGACAAGGTTATTTCTACGGCTAGCTGGAATATTCCTCATAATATTGAACTTGCTGATCCATACTTTTTCAAACCGAAGAAAATTGATATGTTGATCGGCGCTGAGATATTCTTCGAATTGTTATGTGTTGGCCAAATAAGAAGGAGTCCCGACATTCCAACAATTCAGAAAACGCTTCTGGGTTGGGTTGTTTCCGGTAAATATAAGCAATGTAAAACTCCTGGTAACGAATCGTGTCATATTAGTACATGTAGTAATGTCGAAACTGAAGAAACTCTTCCTAAAACTGTTCAGAGATTTTGGGAACTGGAGGAGGTTCCTAAAGAAGTTAGTATTTTATCGCCAGAGCAACAATTATGCGAAGAGAATTTTATAAAAACTATTAAACAGTTGCCATCTGGCAGATTTCAAGTGTCGCTACCTTTCAAAGCTGACCCAAATAAATTGGGCCCCTCTTTTGACACAGCTAGGCGACGTTTTCTTTCGCTCGAACGAAGGCTTTCAAAAGACATGAAAATGAAAGAGATGTATAATAATTTTATGAAAGAGTACATTAAACTAGGACACATGACTATCACAGATGGTAAAATTCCTAATTTTCCGCACTATTTCATACCACATCAGTGTGTACTACGACCACAAAGTACATCAACAAAACTTCGAGTTGTATTCGATGCTTCGTGTCGAACAACCGCACAACTCTCTATAAACGATATTTTGATGATTGGGCGTACAGTGCAAGAAGAGTTATATTCCACACTTCTTCGGTTTCGATTGCATAAATATGCTGTCACTGCGGACATTGAAAAAATGTACCGCCAAGTTTTGATTAATGAGTCTGATAGAAAATTCCAATCAATCCTTTGGCGTGAAAAACACTCAGATAATCTTGAAATTTATTCACTAAGCACGGTAACCTATGGTACATCGTCCGCACCGTTTTTAGCGATACGGTGTTTAATGCACTTGAGTGATCAATTTAAAAGTTCAGTACCAATTGGATCTAAAATTATCCGTAGAGACTTTTACGTCGATGATTTGCTAACTGGAGCAGATTCAATTGAGGAACTAAATGACATATGTAGAGACGTTACTAAAATATTGCAGTCAGCTAGGTTAAATTTAACAAAATGGGTTTCTAACTATGAATCGAACACTGGATCTACCGTAGTAACAAAGACTCTTCATGATACGGAAGATTTTACGAAAGCGCTAGGCACATATTGGCTACCAAAAAGAGACGTTTTTAAATATCAGTTCGATGATTCATTTCATACACTTAAGGCGACAAAGCGGAATATATTATCTGTTTCCGCCAGATTGTTTGATCCTCTTGGGCTTTTGTGCCCACTTGTAGTTAAAGCAAAAGTTTTACTTCAGGAACTTTGGTTACAAAAATTGGACTGGGATGAATCGATTCCTATGAATCTTCATACGTCCTGGGCAATTTGTCAAAAATTGATATCATTGAAGTTCCTCGGTATGTTTTGACTACTACAGGATCTTATCACCAAATTTATGGATTTTCAGACGCATCAATCAGAGCGTACGGCTGTTGTATTTATATTCGAAGTAGAGTGAATAAAGATATTTTTTGTCATTTGCTGACGGCAAAATCGAAAGTCGCTCCTTTGAAAACTAAGTCGCTACCGCGGCTTGAGCTATGCGCAGCACATTTATTAGCCAAGTTATGGGCTAAAGTTAGGACTATGTTAACATGCAATGTTGAAAGTGTTACCTTTTGGACGGACTCAGAAATAACACAACACTGGATAAAGACTCATCCATCAACCCTTTCGACGTTCATAGCGAATCGGGTAGCAGAAATTCAGGATTTGTCTGACCAAATTGCGTGGCGTCATGTACCATCAAGGAGCAATCCTGCGGACATCGTTTCAAGGGGTTGTAATGTTGATGAGCTCAATGACTCAATGTGGTTCACGGGCCCGGGGTTTTTGCTCAATGAGAGCAACGAGTGGCCAGTTAATAACCATTTTAAGTTGAATGATGAACAATTGTCATTGAAGAAGAAAAAAGTAAACGTTTTTCTTGCTGTTGAAGAACTAAATTCTATTTTAGTATTAGTTAATAAACATTCATCCTATTTAAAGTTGATTAGAGTGTTTTCGTATGTTTTAAGATTTGTCCATACATGTCGAAACAGAAAATTTAAAGTTACCAATGTTAACCCAACAGCAAAGGAAATGAATTTTTCATTTCTAAAAATAGTTGAAATTATTCAGTCGCAAGAATTTTCCAGTGAAATAAAATGTTTACGAAAATCGCAGGCCCTGCAGCCGAACTTGCAAAAATTAAATCCGTTTATTCATGAATTTGAGGAAGAAAATAGAAAATGCTCACTTATCAGAGTAGGCGGGCGATTGCTAAATGCAGCAATTTCGTACGATGCGAAGTTTCCCTTATTAATGCCTAAAAAATGCCATTTTGTGGCCATTTACTTGCGGTATTTGCACTTTGAAAACTGCCATGCAGGAGCAAAAGCATTAGTTGCTCTTCTTCGAGATAAAATTTGGCTTATAAATGCCAAAGAAGAATGCAGTAGGGTTGTACGCAAATGTATTCACTGTTTCATGTATAAACCGAAACTGATGAATCAAATAATGGGAAACTTGCCTGCAGACAGGGTGAGAGCTCTACGACCATTCAAAATATGTGGCGTAGATTTTTGCGGTCCGATTAATGCAACTTTAAAAATTCGCGGCCGTCCACCTGTCAAAATGTATATAGCTGTGTTTATATGCTTCACGTCAAAAGCTGTTCATTTAGAGCTGGTAACTGATCTATCTTCCGATTCTTTTCATTTATGTCTCAAAAGGTTCATCGCCAGGAGAGGGATGCCAACCAAAATTTATTGCGACAACGCCACCAACTTCGTCGGGGCCAGTCGGGAAATACGAGAGGCGAGAGAGGAAATGTTGCAGCAGGCCGAATCGTTCGCCGCCAACAGAGGGATGGAGTTCATCTTTATACCACCCAGGGCACCTCACTTCGGCGGGCTGTGGGAGGCAGCGGTCAAGTCAGCCAAGAGCCTGATGTTGAGAACCGTTGGCAGCGCGCTCTTGACAGCGGAAGAAATCGCAACGTTGCTGGCAGAAATCGAAGCCGTGCTGAACTCGCGCCCAATATGCCCCAACAGCAGCGATCCCAACGACGGAGAAGCCCTCACTCCAGCTCATCTATTAGTAGGAGAGAGCCTTCGAGCGTAGCCCAGCGATTTTCTGGTAGACGAGTCGGCCAAGATACCATACTCGAGGAGATGGCAGCGTATTTCCGCACTCAAGCAGACGTTCTGGAGATTTTGGGTGAAAGATTACGTCCTGAGTTTGCAGGAACGAACCAAGTGGTCCGACGTAATGCCCGACGTCGCCGTAGGCAAAATCGTCGTCGTACACGACGACAATCTTCCACCAATGCAGTGGCTGACGGGCCGAGTAGTAGCCGTTTTTCCAGGCCGAGACGGCAAGATTCGGTTAGCGGAAGTGAAGACGAGTAGTGGTGTTTAAAAGCGGCCAATTCATAAATTAGCGGTGCTTCCGATTGAGTGAAGACGCAAGGTCCTTCAATGGGCCCGGCATGTTTGGCCATATTTCTTAAAAAATTTAAATTCAACAGTATATAAATAATTTTAAATGAATTGTTAAAAATAAATTTCATTAATTCAAACTTCCCTAATGTTTTAAAAATTTACGTAGGAAAGTAATAATTTTTACACCCTTGACTTCTTCTAGGCTTGGGAAATTATAAGAAATTCTCTTATATTGAATTTGTATATTCTTCATTTTTAAAAAATAAAGTTTACTGTTTCTGTATCATCAAACGAACAAGAACCAATTTTATAATTTTTTTCGAAGCGGTATTTTAATCGATTTTTTATTTAATATCAGTTTTTTTTAAATTGTGAAAATCCTCACGAAACACTGCCATCAAATACTCGATTTATGCCATCTTACCCATAAAAATTTCGGAGGCCCGTAACTCCGAAACTAAGGGTTGGCGCCAAATTATTCATTTAACATCTTTTGCTTAGAATTGAATTTTAGGCAACTTTGTTTTCATTTGGAGCAGTGCCCGTAAACTGGACTTGTTCCCAAAACCGGCTTCATCTGTCTGCATATAACGGTTCAAGAGCATGGCCAAATAAATTAGATTACAATAACTATTGGGGCACACTTATATTCCACCTCCAAACTTTGTACTTGTTGAACTGTTCAATAGTTTGTTAATATACATCAAATAACAGCAACTACAGGGTCACATTTCAATTTCCAAATTATATACTTACTGTTGTAGTAGATTTAGCAATCACGTTCTATGTAAATTGCAACGGTCTATATATAACGGTTCAACAGTATGTCCATATACATCAGATAATATCAACTATTGTAAAACCCTTTAACTTATAACTGAAAATTTTGGAACAAATCTAGTTTACGGACGCAGCTTAAAAATTAAAAAAAAAAGTTACCTACCGGGTGTAGAATTTAATTTTAAGCAAAAAATGTAAAGTGACAAATTTGGGGCTGACGCTTGGTTTCCGAGTTATGGGCCTCTAAAGTTTGTATGGAAAATATGGAATATATCGAGTATTTTGTGGTGAAATGGGGCAATATGGGTATCATTGAAAAGGTAATTTCAATATCTATTCAACACCCTTTAGTTTTTAAATTTAAATTATAAACTTCTTGTTTTGGCGGACTTAGCAAAACAGGTCTCTTGTAAATTTCAGCTGTCTTTCTATAACGGTTCAAAAGTTCGGCCATATACACCAAATTACATACACTATTGGGACACCCGTTTATTTCAAAATCAAATTTAATACAGGTTCTTTGTAAATTTTAATCGTCTGTCTACAACTGTTTAAAAGTATGGCCATATACATAAAATTAAATGAACTATTGGGGCACTCTTTTATTTATAATTTTAAATATCAATACTTGTTACTATAACAGCCATAGCAATCGACATTCTGTCCACTTTGCAAGCGTTTGTCTATAACGTTCAAAAGATAGGCCCATATAAATAAATCTACATTAATTATTGGACACAATTAAATTTCTAGATTTCTAGGTCCCTTTTAAGTTTCAGCGTTCTGTCTATAACGGATCAAAAGTTCAGCATTATACTTCAAATTACATCAACTATTGGGACACCCGTTTATTTTCAAATCCCAATTTTATACTTTTTGTTTTTGCGGAGTTAGCAACAACTGTTAAAAGGTATGGAAATAAACATAAATTTAAATTGACTATAAGAGTACCCTTTAATTAAAAATTTAATACTTGTTACTATCATGACCATAGAACTCGACATTCTGTCCAATTTGCAAGCGTTTGTCTATAACGGTTTAGAAGATAGTCCCATATAAGTAAATTTACATTAATTATGGGGACGCCCTTTAATTTTTAGATTTATTTTTTGTATAACTGTTTGTTTTTGGGAGCTATGTAACACGCAGTCATTTTAAATTTTAGAGAAGTGTCCTTTACAGTTCATAATACACTTAAAAAGTGTGTATGTTGTATGGGGACACCATTTAACTTTTAAGATTATGAACTGTTTTTAAAACGGGACCAATATGTAAGCATAGTCTATCATATTACTTTTTTTTATGAAAATTTTTGTCCTACGGAAGTAATTTATTAGATGAATTATAACCATGCATAAAAATTGTTTATGACTGATCCAACAATCTAAAGCAGTTGTAATAAATTTCGATACTGTGTTTTGGAAAGTAACGTCCTTATTTTATGAAACGAATGGTTTAATACTAAACTGGTATGTAAAGAGTTTTACAAATATTGCCAATTAATTAATTTTATTAACCGACTGCTAAAAAGGAAAGAGGTTATATGTTATACAAATATACATGTATAAATGTATGTACATCGACAAAAAATGGTGATAACATCAATCAAATAACAGTATGTAAATCGACCAAAAACATCATGAAGGATTAAAAGTACTGCATTATTAGAGAACTAAACCCTGAAAATCACATTACACAACAAATCTATCATATAAGTTGAGCTATGGACAAGTAACTACGCCTACCTCTATTTTGTAGGACTTTCTTCATACAGTATAAATTGTAACGTTTTTATATTTCTTGTTCCTTTGCTTTTGAAACATTTGCAACATTTATTAGTTATTGTAACTTAATGTTAAGGTTTAGATACAACATGGAAAATTTAGTGAAAACCTCAAATTTAAAATGGTTTTGTGTTAAATCTAATCTATTTTAGTAACGGCTAATGTATTTATAAAGGAACTGTAAACCAACAATACTTATGAAATTCGACATTTTTTGTTGTTTGCAAAGATTAGGGACTCACTAACTTCAGTTTGAGGGTAAAAGACAGATTTATGTTTGTATTACCACAAATAAACGAAAACTACAAAGGAGAATGTTAAAATGATTTCAATTCAAGTTTTCTTTTCGTTTATTTTCTAAATGTTATTTTACATGAATATTCATGAGTTTAGTATGACGATGAGATGTGTTTTTTTTTTTTGTTTTTGAGTTGCGAATACCTCTCCTTACATATACTCATGGCACATTTTTATCTGCAATTCGGATGTTTCTTACAGCCTGTTTATAGAACACGTCACGAGCGAAACGAAACCGGATGGCATATGGATGAATACGTAATAATTAGCGTCCATGTAACCCGTTTCGGTTTTTTCGTTTAACTTACGTTATGTTTCGTATAAATAAATGGTGCAAGGCGAATCGATTACCAGGTGGCAGCGTAGGCGAATTCATTAATTTTCGCAGTGTACAATACTGTCAAACTCTATATATAAAAAATCGGATTACCATTTTTTTTATATGAAGTTTGACATTCGTTTCTACCAGCAAAAAATAATAGTCTCTAACGCTGCCACCTGATAATTGATTCGCCTTGAATTGGTGTGTCAAATCGTAGTATTGCCAATGTGTTAATTAATATTTTTTGTTTACTTTTTATCATATAATTTTTTTGTTTTTGCCTTAAATGATGGTAACCCTGCTTCGGCGCCTAAAAAGAAACAGCTGAGTTTAATAAAACAAAATTATCAGTCAATCTGTTAAAAAAAGTTTGTGAAAATAAAAAAGTGTACACAATAAATAAGTAAAAAAGTTTAATAATAAATAATAATTTTTAAAGTGAGTGTGCTAATTATATGTATGTATGTATAATACTTTTAAAGTGCCTCCAGCTTTTTTTGTGATTGTTTTCCTTATTTTCTTTTAGGTTTAAGTATTTTTCGGCGGTTTGTTCATACAAAAGGATGAAGAAAGTTTTAAGAATGGTACTCCTCACATTGTTATCGGTACACCTGGACGTATATTGGCACTGCTTCGCAATAAGAAGTTAAACTTGAAGTATTTTATTCTTGATGAATACGATAAAATGTTGGAACAACGTATATTGGCCCTGATTCGCAATAAGAAGTTAAACTTAAAGCATTTTATTCTTGATGAATGCGATAAAATGTTGGAACAACTAGGTAAATGTGGAAGAAAACTATTTAGCATACAGTGCTTTTAATAGCTGAAAAGTAACAGTATTATGTTACTTTTCATGTTTTATGTCTTCAGTTTGGTGAATGAAAAATAAGTTCAACTATTAAAATGTTTAATTTTAAGTTAGAGTACATCTAATGAAGAAGTCTCGTGCAATCACAATCTCACACAAAACACGTAAACATCTTTTTAATTATTATGATTATTTAAATTACATAATAATCCATATATTTTTTGACTTGTAGCCCATGGAAGTGTATGTTGATGATGAAGCAAAGTTGACGTTGCATGGTTTGCAACAGCATTATGTCAAATTGAAGGAAAACGAAAAGAAGAAAAATTTTTCTAAAAGCTTTTGTTTTAAATTTTTATTATTAAAAACATCACTTGTTTATATGACCTAATTCCGGCAAACTTTCATATACTTTAATAAATTCTTTTAAAACGCGAATTAAATAACTTTATTCAGTTATTTCAGAAAGAAATATACTATTTTATTGTTTGTATGTTTTATTTTTTTATTTAAGATTTTATTTTTACATTAACAGAAGAAGATAAACCTTAAAGCTAAACTTACAAATTAAATTATGTTTATTTATATTCAAACTTGCATTATAATAAAAAATTCACTAACTTATTGTATTGAATTTTCCTTATAAAAACGGTAATGACATTATAAAAATATAAGTGCAATATCAATTATTTAAAATAAAGCAACTTTTAAATTGTTATTTTTTTATTTTATTTATTTTTTAACCTAGCAATTAATAAGAATGTCAATGTAAAATAATTTACCTAGCCGCTTAAATTACCTTTCCAATGATATCCATATTGTCCCATTCTGCCATCAAATACTCGATATATGCCATAATAAACATAAAGACTTTGAAGGTCCGGAACTAGGAGTTGGCTCTAATATTTTCACTTTACATTTTTTGCTTAGAATTGCGTTTTACACCCCGTAGGAAACTTTTTTCTTTTGGAGCCGTGCCCGTACACTGGATTAAAGCCTGGAATTTTAATAATGCACTTTAAAAAAATACTTTTTTTCCACTCACTGGCACTTCTTGCAATGGTCCATAGGCATTTATTTTTTTTTTCGCAACCGTCTCCCATGTTTGCTTCATGGCTGCTTCCAAATTGGGGAGTTCCTGTGGCAAGATGAGGATATTCCTCCATACAGTTCACAAATTTCTGGAACTGTAGACCCGTTGTCATCTTGGTGCTGGCAAATGCATACAAATTTTCTTTTAAAAAACACATACTTTATAACACACAAGTACATATTTACCTTTTTTTCCTGAAAACTCCATATTTTTTATTTTATTAAATTTTTCAACTAATTTTGGAAACAACTAATAATGTACTTATATGTAAAATTTTTAAAACGAATATTTTCCTTCGCTCAGTTTTGACGTTTCTGGCAATACAATTCGCGATACATAAACCAAAAATAATTGTCATTTGTTACGTGTTTTACAAAAAAATGACATTCGTCTTTCAAAAACCCAAAGAGGGAAAACGGTAACGTTTTTGTTCGTCTAAACGGCAGATTGTGTTCTGTAAACTGGCTGTTAAACAAAACTTATTTTTAATATAAATTTAAAATGTTCTTTCCGAATTGTGTTTAGTTAAAAAACGTCTAATTTTATTAAAGTAAAAGCATACTGTTTTATTATTTTATTATTATTTTATTTTTTTAATAAATTTAACAATAGAAAAATACCTTTTTGTAACGGTGACCGACTTTCTTACAATAACAGTTGGTTTTTAACAACACCGAATTCGTTAAAATTGCTACTGAAGCGCAAAATCGACAATTTTGTTCTTAAATTATTTTAAAGATTCAAGAATATGTGCAACAGAGGTAGCGAATCGCACTGCAGGTGTGCATTTTTAAATTCAATACTGGCTTTTTATTTATCACACATGAAGTACTATTAGCCAAATTACAGTTCCGCTGTCGAATAAGAGAATTTAAAAATACGTTAGTTAATTTTCCAATAAATTACATAAACATTCGATATCACCTTTCAATAAGATATGTTATTGCTACAAGTATGTATAAATTTTTACATACAGTCTGAGTTAAAACAAATTCTATAGCGAATAGTTAAAATTAAATTAAATCACGATTCATAGATGTTAACAAGGGGTATAGAAAACTGAAACTGATATAATGACTAGACAATTTGTACTTAGACTTTATCTAAGAAAATAAAATGATGTTTTTTTAAGTTCAATGTATTAAAGATATAAAATTTTAATTTTATTTGAAGTTATATGGGCAACATTACTCTGTGTTAAACATAAAAATTAACTTAATTATAATTATAAGTGATGCCAAATTAAATAACAAAATGTCTTGTTATCCTTGGTCTAAATTATATGAAATTATTTAACGCATACATACATACATTAACCACCGTGCAGAATTTTGTTGAAATATTGACCTTTTCTCCATTATTGTAATTGTTATTTTAAGGACATATTGCAAGAACTTGTAAGTTTGGAATTTAAAATTCCAAATTAAAGGTTTGATTATATTTCATCAATTAAATCATATGTGCCAAATTTCATTACTTTATTATAAGTTCTTCTACTTTTAGCCACTCTTTATATAAACTCACGACATTGTGCATGTGATTTCACACGGCCAATAAAATCCACATCGCACAGAGGAGTATTTGACCCAAAAAGCTGGCCAAAAAGGCAAAAATTAATTTGATGAAATCCCAACAAAAAATTACGCAGATCGATAGAGAACAAAATTCTACATCATATCGTGCAATTTAAAGGGTGTAAGTTAAGATTTGTAGTTGTGGGACGCTGTTAAAGTCAGGAAAGTGAAGAAACTTGCATGCGTTTTTATTGAATTTTTTCGATTTCAAGATATTTATATGATATTTTTTTATGGCTAAACGAATAGAGGTAGTAATACCTTGATTTTTTTTTTGCCGGAAAGATTTCATCAGCAGCTATTTTCAATATTTAAAAAGAAAAAATTATCTTAAATATTTATTTTTAAAATTTTAATTATAAAAAAAACTATGTATTTAAATATGGGCATTTCCTCAGAATAGTCAACCAGGATGGAAAAACAAAATGTTGATAATCATCGTGGTTTGTTGTTTATAATTATAAAAAAAGGTCTATGTTAAATAATAGGATGGTTTCACAGCATATCTCAGCTGTTTTACTTGAAGAAATTGGGCTGGAAACTGGAAAATTTTATATTTTCTTTTTAAGCTAATTCTGAAGACATTTTTATATTTAATTATTTTATATGCAAAAATTATGTTGTGTTTGCACTCTTTCTATAAAACCGTTCTATTACAATCAATTAAGAAGAATAAAGTGTAAGGAGAACAAAAAAGTTCAAACAACGGTTAATTTTTACTTTGTTTCTTATCTAAATTTTAATCGTACGTTCGCGACCTAAAACATCATTTTATTGTAATTGCCTTGCATTAAACGTCAACAGATGTCAGACATAACACATTTTAATTAAGTTCGGTGTCACTAATTTGGAAATTAAAAAAAAATTCTGCGTTACAAATCAATAAAGTTTCTTGTTATAAGTGTTACTAAACACTATAAATTGAGTATTAAGTTTTTTGTTAAGGAAATTTGAAGATATTTATGGGAAAATGCATGATAGTAATAATAAAAAAATGAGTAAAAATCGTACGTTCGCGACCCGTACGTTCGCGACCGGTTCTTAAGCTAATTAAACCAAAAATAATAGAGATATTTTTTGTGTAATTACTGGATAGAGACCTACATTAATACACTTTTAAAATAAATTAATCGTTCTTGAATATTCCGTTCCATTTCGCAGATTTTTAGATTTCACTACTGTCAGCCAAAGTTGACTTCTATTTTGCGTACGTTCGTGATCAATTGTTTATAACTATCATTATGAAAACTTAAACTCGATGAAATCCATCTTTTGCACTGAACATAAAGCTACCAAAATGCTATAGAATCGCCAAAAAAATGCTAGGAAAGGTTTTGTATTCTATATTCTTTGTACATCAAAAGCGTACGAACGTACGTTCGTGACTCCAGGAAATGCCCATATATTAATTCTTACCAAAAACAAAAAAGGAAAAGCTTTTTGAAAGTGAAGGTAGCTGTTGTACAAATAATGTTATATACCGCAATAAAATATGAAATCTCTAATTTAAGAAAAAAGAAAAAAAGTTTGCGCCAATATTTTTGGTGATTTTTTGAAAATTTTACCTTTTTTCTATTTTTACTCATAAGGCACTTTTTCTTATACTTTATTGTCGTCATAAACTTTTGTGTTTTTCGAATTGTTGCTGTAAAATATTATTTAATCACTTTTAGCAACTACCAACATGATGGATTACCTGTCCTTAAAAAAGGAATTTCTTTCAATTCAGTTTTTACTTTATAAATTCAAATTTACTAACTGTAAGTTAACCCACGCATACACACCTATTAAACTGTTTTTGTTTATATGCGGTCTATATAACACTTCATCGTCTTCAGGATACTTTATTTCTTCTGAAAATATAGTTAGATATAAACATACCTAACTTAAAATGGTAACAAATCAAAATTACATTTAAAAACGGTGCAGGTATATAAAAAATGCACCCAAATATCAGGTTATTAACTAAGTAAAAGAAAAATGCACTTTGAAAAATATACATATATGGCTTATTGCGCAAAATTCTTATTATAAGAGTTTTGCAATTTTGAGAGATAACATGGAAAAAATTTACACAAGACTTGAGTTATTCCAAATAGTATAGGAATCTAATGCTAGAATCATTGACGAATAGTTGCAGTTTTTAGCTAGTAAATTGTGTGTGATTTCAGAATGCCAAGGAGATGGGGATATACAAGCAATAAAGCAGTGTGTTATAAATTTCAAAAAGTATTGGGGTTTAGCACAACGAAAGGAGGACCGATATTTAAGCAGGTATGCTAAATGGCTGGAAGAAACTGAGACAATATCAGTATTTGGCAGTTCATCTTCAGGGCGACCAAAAAAAGAATTTAACGAAGCAAGTGAAAGAACAAAACGAAGAAAAACGCAAGGAATTCGTCAATGAGCCAGAGAGCAGCGGGACATAGTGATGCGGCTAAATTAATAATGGATATAACTCGATCTCCAAGAAAAGCAAAAATTTTCAAGCGATCGTTAACAACTTCCGAGGTCCGAGTTAATAAGCTTTTAGCGGAGGGTGCTTTAGCATTGTTTATGAATGCTGATTTTACGAAAAACCAATATGAATATTATACAACGCCAACAAAAATGTATATCCATGCTACTCATTGCTAAAAAATGACATGAGCGGAAGTGAAGCTGCAATCTCTCCTCGACCACACAGCAACATGCTTATGTACATACCTTGATGATGTATTACCGCAGTTGGATTATGAAAAACTTCAGTTTCTTAAAAAGGTTTTGAGCAGTGACCCTTTTTTAAGCTGAAATACACAAAAAACCTTCCTGATACAGATGATAATGCCCATGATGAAATACGTATGACATTATCAAAATTTTGAATTTTTAAATTAGTTTAATTCTTTCATGTGATGAGTATTTAATAATATAAAATAAATATCAGAAGTAACATGTTTTTGCTTATTTGGTTGTTTATTCCTTATAGAAAGCCAAGCTACGAGACCAATTTTTTTTTTTAAATTTAATATTGGAGAAATTATAATTTTGAGAAAGGAGACATTGTAAAATCCATAAAAAGCTATGTTTTATTTCCCTGTATCTACACAACTACAATAGTTCGACTATCTAAATTTAATTTGACTTACTCTTAGAATAAAGTACAGTTGCAAACGAAATTTTGGCGGAATGCGAGGGGGAGACCGGCATACATAATAATAAATAATTTTTATAAAAATACACAACATATATATAAAAATAAATTATCTTAAAAATGAAACAAAAAAAAAAAATAAACAAACTTCTAAATGGTGGTTGGGTGGGTGGTTGGTGGGTGGGGGGTGTCAAAAATAACACTTACCCAATAATAATCTGCCACTACCTTTTTTTTATCAAGCTAAAACTATCAAAAAAATTAAACTTTTAAAACAAAAACCACGCTTAATAATTTTGGCCAGCTTTTTGGGTCAAATACTCCTCTGTGCATCGGGTAGATAACTTCAACTTAGATAACATGAGTCCTTCGCTTTAAACTGTGAGCATCACATTTGTAAATTTTTATAAACTGGAAAATAATTATCAGTTTTAAGAGCTGTTGTACATACAAAACATGGATTACATTTTTACATGCTTTAAGTTGTTAAAAGGTAAACATAAAGTTGCTTATTCACAATTTTTTCCACACGCATTTGATTAATTTACATAGTCCATAAAAAAATATTTTGTAGACAACACTTTAAGTTTATTAATGGTTGACATAAAAGATATTTGAAAAAAAATTCATGTTCAAATCGATGTTTTTGGCACATATTTTTAAAGTTTGAAGAATTTTCAATTAAAAAACGAAGGTTATACAATTCGGCTGAATGTTCCGTTTTTATGTTTATACCTGCAGCACTTAGTCATTTCTGAACCGATTTTGAAAAATTTTGGTACTATGCAAGGAAAATTGAATACTAGGTAAAACTAATAGCGCAGGTGATCGAATTCGCTTTACACATTTTTTCGAGCAAACGTTTAAGTTTGTTTACATTTTGTTGACGCGCCATTTTAAAAACTTAAAAAATTTTCAACATTAAAATTGAAAATATATTTTTAAATAATTAATTTGTTTATAAAATAGTGAAAGTGCGAAAAAGCCGTTGTGTGAAAAGTAAAAAGAATGTGTGTGCCCAAGTAGTGCAGTTAAAATATAAAGTAAAACAAAAGAAAAACACATTTAAAGAAGAAAAAGAGTCTTTGAGAAACATTTTTCAAAGTGTTTTATTTTTTCAACAAAATACACATTTTATAAAATACATATGAAAAAATATTAATCCGGTTTGCAAAAAAAGACGAGCGCGGGAGTAAAACTTTATTTGATATGCTAAAAGACTAAAGGAAAAATTAAATTAAGTATTATTTGTTTATAAATTTCTTTTTCTTCTGAGTTTTTTTATATTATTCGACACTGCTTATTGACACATACACTTAAAATTTACACTTACAAAATACACGCGTTTTTTGTTTTTGTCCTCATGCGATTACCTAGTATTCAATTTGCCTTGGTACTATGATAAAAGGGTGTCCCCATACAACATACATATTTTTCACGTGTATTATGAATTGTAAAGAAAACTTCTGTAAAATTTAAAATGACTGCGTATTACTATAGCTCCCAATAGCAAAAAGTTGTACAAAAGTAATTCTAAAAATTAAAGGGTGCCTCCATAATTGATGTAAATTTACTTATTGGGCGTACCTTTTGAACCGTTATAGACAAACGCTTGTAAATCGGACAGAATGTCGCTTAGTATGACCCTTATATTAACAGCTGATAATATTTAAAACTATGGATTAAAGGGTACACCAATAGTTCATTTAATTTGGTATATGGCCATACTTATACACAGTTGTAGACAGACGATTAAAATTTAAAAAGAACCTGTATTACTTACTCCTCTATAACAACAAGTATAAAATTTGGAAATAAACGGGTGTCCCAATAGTTGATATAATATGGTGTATGCGGCCGGAGTTTTAAACCGTTTTAGACAGACGCCTGAAATTTACAAGGAACATGTTTTGCTAAGTCCGCTATAACAAGAAGCTTATAATTAGAATTTTGAAATTAAAGGGTGTTCTCAAAATTAATGTAATTTGTTCTATATTATATGGCCGTATTTTGTAAACCGTTGTATACAAACACCTTAATTTTAGACAGAATGTCCACTACTTTATTTGTTATAATAAGAAGTATAATAATTTTATATTATAAATTAAATAGTTGATATAATCTGATATATATGGGCAAACTGTTGAACCGTTATAGACATACGGTTGAAATTTATGCAGAACTTGATTGCTTAATCTACTAAAATAGGAAGTATATAATTTGAATTTGGAAATTAAAGGGTGACCCTATAGTTGCTTTAATTTGATGTATATTGCCAAACTATCGAACAGTTGAACTAGTATAAAGTTTGGAGATATAAGGGTATCTCAATAGTTAATGTAATCTAATTTATGTGGTCATACAACTGAACTGTTATAGGCAGACATATTAAATCTGTTTTGAAGTCGGTTTTTTTCGCAAGAATTATAAAATTTTATAAATATGGCACGTAAATTTTAATTCCCTTAAAAAATCGAACAATTAGATTAGAATTATAATAACAAGCAACAAAAGCAATAAAAACAAACGCATGATGTTTTGATGACAAAAGAAAACCAAACTGGTTTTAAACGGCGACCTTTATGATGCTCTAACCTTTTTTGTTTCCGCATTTGAAGAACAGGCTCAGGGGAAGTATTAATTAAAAATAGGGAAGTCATTTTTATATCAAAAACTTATTTTGTACAATTTTCGAATTAACTACTTCTGTTATACCCTGGATTAACGGATTTTATTGCCACTGACATTGACTCCGAACCCCCTAGCAGTAAGTCCGATAAGGAAAAGCTGGTTGCAGTCTGAAAAACTATTGCACACGGTAGTAGTTTATACGAGGGTATTAAAATTAATAAGGGCAAAGTGTGCGGGACTTCACATTCATGCATTATAAAATTTATATAAATGTAAAGTTTTGAATAGTGTTGTCATTACGTTTCTAAAAGAATTGCTTTTGGCGAAGAATTAAGTTGCTTACAGGGCAGTAAGACAGGAAAATGGACTCATATTAGAAAGTATAAAAACATTTGAATATTTATTAGCGAAAAATGTACTTTAAACAAGACTGTTTATTTTCTATTGTTACTAGCAGCTTATACCCTGTTCAGACATACGTTTTAATTTAGACAATTAAAATTTAAATTGAGTAATTAATTTTGGTGTTCACACATATCCAATTTAATTTACTAAATTAAAATTTGACAGTAGAATATAGTTCTGTTCAATAACAAGAAGTTGTTACTAATTCTTATTGGAAAGTGTTTACTTCAGTACCTCAAAAGAAGCAGCGAAAGAGTAAAAAAGAGTATAGGATGTGAATGTTTATAAATTTGTTACTACTTTTCTTACTGGCGAGAACAGAACAGCTGATTTTTGTTCTAATTTACAAAATAAGTTAATAAATATTAAATACTCTGAATTTAAGTATTTATTAGCACTTCCCACGAAAATATTTACATCACATCGTTGCTAGACTAAAATGATGTGGCTTTTTGCCATAACTTGTATGGCGATTTCAAAACCGAATATCTACAGGTAAAATTTTTTACAACCGCACAGCACAAAATATACATATACAAATCTGAGAAAACTATATACAAGTAAACGCCAGGATAATAAAACAATAAACAAAAGAAATAGAATAAAATAACCTAAAAGTTCTCCAAAAAAAAAAAAAAAAAACAGAAAAATTTTGGCAATTTTGCAAAATACTCAAAAAGAGGTGCTCACAATCGATGACAAAGCTCTTGCAAATGCTAACTGTTGCAATACAAAATGCTTGCATCAGCTTTACTTTGCTATTTTTTCCAAAAATGCGTTTATTCCTTTTTTTATTTGGAATAGTAATGTCCTAAATTTTTAATTTACTCTATCGTTGCTAGTTTCTGCCGAAAATTTATTGAACAGACCTAATTTTTACATTAGAAATTTGTGTTTGTAAATTTGAAAGAATGAAGAGAAGTTCGGCTTTAAAAGAGAGTTTGCTTGTTTTTATTTGAAATATGGAACTCTTCCAGTCAATACGATCAACTTCTGACTGCACGCTAGCTCTGACACTCCATTAAATTTTCAAAAATTTTTCATTTCATTTAATTTGAAAATATTTTATTTTTCATTTTTATGGCATTTAATTTTGTCATTTTATAAAATTTTCTCTCACTAAACATACTTCACAAGGGTTGTATGAGGAAACTTAATCAATTAATTTTTCAATTAAGTACTAATTGAAAAATGTATTAATTAATTTCTTATATGACAAATTAAATTCACTTAGGGACTTAATTGCGTAAATTCCTTTATTGCGCAATTAAAACGTATGTCTGAACAGTGTATTAGGTTTAATTTAACTGAGATTTTTCACCACGTATTTTACTTTTTCCACTTTGGATCAACACTTTTGCATTTTTTCTTACCTTCTCTGTTCCTTGTCGCTTTACTTTTACAAGCTCAAACTTGAGGCGAAAAGAAATTAGTATTCCAGAAATTGCATTACGTTCTGGTAGCATGTATTTTTTAAATACAATTATTACATCATAAGTGCTTTCGAAAATCTAAGGAAAAAAATTTTGTGTGTGCTTATCAATTTGAGCCAATTTGGATTAGCAGATTTGTTCTACAAGTTATATATATGTCATCACATACATATATATGTTCGTAATGCATCGGAAATGCATTAATAATTTCCGAACAGACCACAGTATTTAAAATCTGATTGCTTTACTTAATTTAAAAGATTTCTAATTACTGGTATCAAAAACATTTTATTTTTTAATAAATCTTTTTTGAATATAAGATCTGAATTTATAAACAAAAATTTTTACGCAAATTCCTGCCAATAAGGATAAACTGCATATAATATATTTCCACCAAACTCATGAAATTTCTTAAATATACCTAACTCGCAATTTTAAATTTCAGATGATAGAGATTATCTTATCAAGTTCAAAAACAATTACAATATTGATTTAACTTCCAAAGAAAGTACTAAATAGTAAAGCTTAATATCTTCTGTTGTCGCAGTTCCCACATTAGCATCACCTATCAAAAGAGCAACAGCAGACTTAGAGCTTCATTCTGTCGAAAATTGCAATTTTAATTTACCTTCCACCCCAGCAATTCCTCAAGTATCTCCTTTAAAACATCACCAACATATTCAAATCAAGTCATTTCTGAAACCACGTCTTCTGAAAACCTCAAGTACATACGAAAGCCTTTATTTCTTAATGACATATCTCCCAAAAAAACATGTTTAAAATTTAACACATTTGACGCAAATTTAATTTCAAAAGTGATGGAACCATCTAAGCCTAAGCCTATTTCTTCCACGCTAAAAAGTTTGGGTCAGGAATATAGCTCTACGACCTCTATTCCAAAATCTTTTTCGCAAACTTATATTCATAGTGTAACATATACAAACAAAGAGGTTACTTCGGATTCTATAACAGCAGACTTAGAAATTCAATCTGACGAAAATTTCACTTTAGATTTGCCCTCCACCACAGTAATTCCTAAAGTATCTCCTTTAAAACATCACCAAACATATTCAAATCAGTTTATTTCTGAAAACACGTCTTCTGAAAACCTCAAATACATAAAAAAGCCGCCATTACTTAATGACAAATCTCACAGAAAGACATCTTTAGAATTTGACGTAAATTACATTTCAAAAGTGATGCAGCTATCTACGCCTAAACCTATTTCTTGTTCGCTTAAAAGTTTGGATCAGGAATATAGCTCTACGATCTCTGTCCCAGAATCTTTTTCGGAAACTTCAATTCATAGTGCAACATATACAAACAAAGAGTATACTACGGATTCTATAACAGAAACACCAGATAGAGATGTCAGTTCTACAAATAACACTTTAGAGAAAAAACAAACCACAATAAAACCGAGTAAAATATCCCCTTTAAAACAGCTTCAAACTAATATATTGAAGCAAACTTTTACAAAAGCATCCAAACCCTTGTGTTCTTCAAACATCCAGCAAACAAGTGATACGCCGTTAGAAACTAAAAATATATCTTGTCAAAACAGTCCTATTTCATTTGAAACTGAAACAACATCTACTAAAGATTAAAGCTTTAGTATCTCAGCTCCAAAATCTTGTTGCCAAAATTTTATTAATAGCACAAAAAATATAGATCTTCCTACATGTAGTAATGGCTCAATTTCGGAATATTTTCCAGAAACTACAATAGATACAACAGGTCGAGATCTTACCTCAGCAAATAATCTGTCTGAAGAACAAAATGCGAGCACGGTATTCATAGAGAAGCCTTTAAATTTGGTAAATGTGACGGTGCCGCATAGAAGTGAAAAATCTAAAGAACATTTTTGCATATTTTGCAAAACGGTGCAGACACATTTGCCAAGACATTTTTTCTCTAAACATTACACAATCAAAGGAACGATTACAAATATTAGATGAATTGAGAAAAAAAGGTGATTTTATGCACAATACCTGCAAAGATCACAACACCGGTATACTAATAGTAACCAGACGCCAGCAAACTAAGAGGCAAAATAGTGCAGATGAATATATTTGTTGCAAAAACTTAAAGCCTTTTTTTCAAAAAATACGTTACGTATTCATATAAAAAAGTGCGTTAAGGAAAAAAACGCAAGGGACAATTTTATATGCGGGAGAAAATTAACACAGTATATTCATGAAGCGGCAAATTTTACACTCAGAACCAAAATTTTTCCTGTCCTAAGAAATGATGCCATAACTACCATAAAGCTATTCGGTATGATGAGCTCATAATAAAGGGAACAAGCTCTCAGAAAAATACACTCTTACTCATCAACACGATATGATAAGATCACATTTAAGATTATTGGGTCGATTTATGATAGAGATGAAATTACAAAATAACAATATCAAGGAATTGAAAGATATTTTTAAGCCTTACCTCTTCGACACTTGTGTCGAATCTCTCAGAAAAGTAGCAAAATGGGATACGTTAATGTGGTTTAGGACTCCTGCCGTTGCGCAAGAAATGACTTCCTTAATTAAAAAGTGTGGCTCAGAACAAAGGACGGAATATATTAAAACCGAATCAGAAGAGCTAAAGAAGGATCTTGAAAACTTTTTGCTTTTGTGGGAGGAGCAAATACCGGTACTAATTAACAAAAAAGCTTTAGAAGATCAATTTAATCAAAAACGGGATAAAAAAGTCGTTTTGCCATCAATGGCTGTTTTTAAGAAACTCTATATGTTCCTAAAAAATAAGATGTTTGATGCAATCTATGTTTTACAAAACGAGTTCAATGTTAATTCTTGGACTGAACTCGTAAAATCATCATTAATATTTATACAAATATTTAATAGAAGACGCGACGGGGAAATAGAACGTCTTACAATACAAAATTATTTCAACCAAGAGGTAATAACCGAAAGCGTAGAGGGTGGTATTCTTGACAACATGTCTACGGATTCGCTCTCTTTTGCCAAACAATTCATTCACCTGACATTGCGTGGTAAACTGGGAAGAACCGTAAGCGTTCTTTTGAGTCCTATAAGCACAAAAGCAATTGATTTAATTCTTAAACATAGGAGTGATACAGGCGTTCCTTCTGAAAACGAATATATCTTTTCTAAATGTGTATCTTCAAAATTTGCTTCTCCATGGAGTGTGGAGCTGCGATTCCGGAGAGCTTAAGAGGAACAACATTAAGAAAGCACAGTGAAACTTATATATCGTTGTTAAATATAGAAGAGGGGACAGTCGATAAACTTGCAAACTTCATGGGCCACCACAAAGATATACGTAAAAGTATATATAGAGTTTCAATACCTGTGGCAGAGATTACATGTGTCTATATTGTTGATGTCGGCAATAGGAGATGCAGATGATGAAGAAGAAGAAGAACGAGAATATGAAGAGCACAATATGGAATTGAGTAATGGCAATGAATTAAGTGAAAACGGCAAAAAACCATCATCTACCCGAAAAAGACGAAGCAGTAAATATTGATTTTGATTACATAGTTTGTCAGTAATGACTTTACACAAAACAAAATAATTTTTTATAATATAGTTATATACCCAGTTAGCATTTGGAAGATTGTTTTTACAAAAATCACCAAAGTGAGTCTTTTAAGACTACCCAAGATGACTTAAAACTGATTCATCAGTTATGCGTTTAAAAAGAGACTCGAATATAACTCCGACAAACGCATAGAAAGCGACTTTCTAAAAAAACAAAAAGTACAAAAAGCAAATGCTTGGAATTCGACTGTTTTTAGAATTATTTTGGAGACATATTTAATGCAGCCTAACGATGAAAAAATGATTCAAATACATATTTTATTTTTATTTTTTAATTTTCGTAAAAATACATACATATGTCACTGCGTAAAAAAATAGAGACACAAATGTAAAATAAATTTTTTCAAATTTTTTTAAATTTGAATTTTAAGAAAATTAGGAATGACATGCTAACGACTGTAACACTACGCCTTGACGAGCAATAGATTTGTTCGCACATGAACAAAACGTCAGCAGAATAGGTTACAAACATTTGTTCATGTTTGTCTGCGTGGAGAAAACTGCTTCGTTTTCTCGCTGTTTGAAGCCGACATGACATCGACAACGATGGTCTACAATAGCCATTTTAATGTGCGGACATGAAATTGTTTAATGTTTGAACAAATCAATGGCCCGCCAATACGGCGTGTTATAAAAAATAAGCAAACCGTTGTTTGCAATTTTTCATTTTGAGAAAATATATTAGAAATGTTCGTATAATATGGTTCGAAAAAGACTCGCATACGGCTAGTAATATGATTAAAAGTTGACTCGCAAAAGTATCGTATTTGATTACAAGTACGATTGAAAATAGTATCGAAAATGAGTCGAAAACGAGAGTCATAAGGGACTCGTTCAGAAGAGTCGCGGCTAGGGTACCATTTTCTACCGACAAAACAATCATTTTCGACTCTAAAACGAGCGCATAATCGATTATTTTAATCGTGTCGAGGAGTCAAAAAAGACTCGAATATGATCAATAATGCTAACTGGGTAAAATCAAAGTGTGTACATGTATTCTTGAGAAACACTAAAAATAAAAAAATTAAGGTTTAGAAGTATTCACGTCAGCTCTGCAAGACTTGTGGCGTTCGTAATTTTACTGGAGCACAAGTTTTAAAAAAAAGCAAAAAACCAGAATCGTTACTAATAAGTATTGCGTAAATTTCTGTCAAAAAATTGTCAGCCCAATAATAAACAAAAATTCCGTGGGAGTTTTTTCACTTTTCCCTTTTCTCCCATTATAAACTTTTTCTGTGAGAATATTCATGATTGGGCTGTATATTAAAAGAAAACGATTGAAGATAAAGAATTTTGTTGGCAAATTTGTTTTTACGTGGACTATCTATTTCAGCATTCGCTTTTATTTGTTCAAAACTTATAAAAAAAAAAAGACTTAAGTTTCATTCCTCAATCTTTATATTTAATTTTAAAACTAATTGGGTGACGTGAATACCCCTTATAAATTTTTAAAATCTGAGATTTTTATCAATATTTTCTTCAAAAGCTTCTCCTTACGGTAAAACTGTGCGAACTAAGTGGACACAGAACGAAAGGGATGCTATATTTTCAGTTTTCGGTGATTTAAATAAATTAAATAAGCTGCCTAGTGGGAAACAATGTTTAGATGCCATAAACAATACTCCAGCATTAAAAAATAGAACGCCACTGCAACTTAAGTCGTGGATAGACAATCAGAGGCGATACAAGCAAGGGTAGGAATTATTTATTCAATATATGTATATAAAGTATATAAAAGAGTTGTTTTGAAAAATAGAGACTCCAATAATGAGTCAAAATATAAATCTTTGGACCTTTGAAAAAACAACTTAAGTTTATTCTCAAATTTTTTAGGAACGCCAAAATCATTTTTGAATACTTAACTGATTGTAGCTTAGCTTTGTAAAAATTTACAAACTGGAGCTAAAAGACAAAAAGTTAAAAACTTAGATTTTACAAGAAAATAATAAGAAAATTTTAAAGTTGTTTTGTCAAAAGTCTACATACCCAGTTAGCATTTTTTTGAATTATTGATCATATTCGAGTCTTTTTTGACTCCTCGACACGATTAAAATAATCGTTTATGCGCTCGTTTTAGAGTCGAAAATGAATGTTTTGTCGGTAGAAAATGGTACCCTAGCCGCGACTCTTCTGAACGAGTCCCTTATGACTCGCGTTTTCGACTCATTTTCGATACTGTTTTCAATCGTACTTATAATCAAATACGATACTTTTTCGAGTCAATTTTTGATCATATTACTAGCCGTATGCGAGTCTTCTTCGAAACATATTATACGAATATTTCTTATTATGTATATTTTCCCAAAATTAAACATTGCAAACTAAGTTTTGCTTATTTTTTTATTACACGCCGTCTTGACGAGCCATTGATTTGTTCAAACATTGAACAATTTCATGTGCGCACATTTAAATGGCTTGCGTAGACCATCGTTGTCGATGTCATGTCGTTTTCAAACAACGAGAAATCGAAGCATTAACCTCGCCAAGTTTCCTCCACGCAGACAAACATGAACAAATGTTTAAAACCTATTCTGCTGACGTTTTGTTCATGTGCGAACCAATCAATTGCTCGTCAAGACGTAGTGTTACATTCGGTTGCATGTTATTCGTAATTTTCTTAAAATTCAAATTTAAAAAAATGAATTTTAAAAAAATTTATTTTACATTTGTGTCTCTATTTTCTTTACGAAGTGACATAAAAATGAAATATGTATTTGAATCATTTTTTCATCGTTAGGCTGCATTAAATATGTCTCCAAAATAATTCTAAAAACAGTCGAATTTCAAGCATTTGCTTTTTGTACTTTTTGTTTTTTAAACAAGTCGCTATCTATGCGTTTGTCGGAGTTATATTCGAGTCTCTTTTTAAACGCACAACTGCTGAATCAGTTTTAAGTCATCTTTTGTAGTCTTAAAAGACTCACTTTGGTGATTTTTGTAAAAAACAATCTTCCAAATGCTAACTGGGTATTTACATATATTGTTTATTGAACATAACATATACATAGAACTAAATTAACTAACACGTAAAAAAAAAATGGACATAGTATTAGAAAAAAATATTTTTATTTATTTCTATTCATATTTTCCTTTTTTTAGAGAAACAAATACAAGCAGCCAACAATTAAATTAAGATGCTTCTATAAAAACATATTTTAGGTAATATTTAATTAAATAAATTTTTTAGTTTTGAAACAATTATAATAATCATTTACACTTTTGGTATTCTTATTCCTCTCAATATTTTTGTAATATTTTTTACATAATCGTTGAATTAGCTTCAAAAATAACGCACACATACATAATTTTTAATATTAAATATTTTCGTTTTGTTATTTTTTTTTTTTTTGCAATATATTTATCAATTATTTATAAATAATTTTGTAAACAGAGTTTGTCAAGAAATATTTGTGTATAATATTTTATTTTTAAATTTTATAAATATTAATATGAGGGAATGTAATAACAGATTGAAAAAACTACGTATTTTATATAAGTTTATTCACAAGTTGTGTTCTAGTTTGATTGCTAGTTGGTATGTTGGAAATGTTTAATGTACAAAAAATATTTACTTAAAGACAAAGAATATTTATGCATATTTTTAAACAACCTGAAAAAAATAAAACTTAAAAAGTTTTAATTAAAGCATAGAATAAAAATTGACTGCTAAGAAACTACTTTTTATATCTCAATAAAATTTAATATAAACTTAAATATAAAAGGTAATTTCATTTAAAAACAAGGTACTGTAATTTTTATAATAGTAGTAATCGTACGCCAGTTTACCCAAAACAAAACCTATAAACTGCTGATGCCCAATATTTTTGATGTTTTCATCTCATCTCCTTTATAGGTACGGAAAATGTTCAAATCATCTCGTAAAATATAAAATTTATTTAAAGTTTCTCTAAATGTCATTACAAATTTACGTGAACAATGCCAAGGATTTTGGCTTAATAATAAAAGAATTGCATTAGCACTGTCCAAGGCATAAACGGGGATGTTTAATCAAATGGTGAAGATTGATTTCAAAACAACTGTAATCTACAAAACATAGTATAGACATCAAAGAAGTTATTAATTTTTCCTTTATTACTTTGAGAAGCCTTGTTTATAACCTAGATAACATACATACATCGTCGTGTTCATATTTTCATATTGGCTGTCCAAAAAGCCATTTGAAAATAGAAGTAGTTCTACAGATTTTCAATTACAGTCTAAAAGCACTACTTATACAGTGGTGACCGGACTCTCAACTTACTATTCACGCAGGTAAGGTTTCAAAATTCAGCTACTGCATTGCCCACATGCGTTCGCTATAAAATTTTGATTTTGCAATGGATAGTTATGGGGGAGAATATACTGGAAACCATGCTCAAAGTTCGATTCCGACTATTCCATAAAATGATAATTTAGGAAATCAAAGTTCAATATTATTTAAGGACAAACTAAGAAATTTATGCCATTTCTTGAAAAAGTCGATAGTATCTACTCCAAGCAGTAAAAGTACTTTGCTTCTTTAACTTTTTAATATTTTCACCAAGCTTTTTGACCCAATTACGACAAAAAAAAAGTAAACCAAAGATATGAAAACACAGAAGATTTCTTTCGCTTACAATTTCATTCCAGTCTTCCACGCTACAGTTTTTGTACTGTTTGCAGAATTTTAGTCGTGCCTTACAAAGTTTCTGTCTACTGGTTTTTGTTTTCCCTTTGCCCTGGTGCTGTTCACTCACTTATTGAATTGTATTGTAAATTGCATCTGCCGCCTATTTTGATGTTTTGCCTGATTCTATCTATTAAGATAGATAAATGTCCTAATCTTTCTCAGGTTTTTTGCAATCTTTTTTATCTCGTTAGAAAATATTAGTAATTTTCAACAAGCCATAAACGAATTTACTTAATTTTGTATCAGTAAGACGTCTCTGCAAAAATCCTATACGATTTTTTAAACTTCGATCAAATCGATTTGAAAAATGCATCTTTTATTTATTAATTAATTACGTGAAAATAAATATCAATCTGCATTTTTTCATTTAAATTGCTTAATTCGGCAAAACTTTTACTCTACAATTGTATTTGTAATAAATTATGATAATAAGCGAATTTTTATAAATTATTTTAGAGGATTTATTTTTGTGTAATTTTATATTTATAGTATTTATATTTATAGTAATTCTTTATATAATTTATACAAGTTACACATATTTTGTTAAATAGTATCAAAATATATATTTATTTTTTATTTATATCTGTGGCAAGGCGAATTAATACAGGTGAACGCACGGCTCATGGCGAAATAATACAGGTGAACGCACGGGCGAAAAAGCCCTCAGCTGTATACATTACAGTTGAAAAAAAAATAATTTGTTAAATTTTTTTTAATTTAATTTTTTTTTTTTGATTGCTAATAGAAAACAAACAATTGAAATTCCTAGAGAAAACTACCACAACATGGAACCGTATTTGCAGTTCCTGATGTGTATAATCAAAATATGCGTAAAAAGATAGTGAAATCATTGTTAACACATTTAAATTTCTTGGTTTTTTTGTGGAAGATTATGTTAGTCTTCAAATGGCCAACGTGCAAGAATGGAACGATGCATGTGATTTGGGCAAACTAATGGTACAAAAGAATTTTAATCACTTTTCTGTATTTTTATTTTTATGTAACTTAATTTTTATAATTTTCTTATTCTGATAATTACAACCACTTTTTTTCATCAAATATATTTTTTTATTTTGTTTGTTTTTTTACAATATTTTTTTGACAACATACATAATTTTGTAGCAACAAATTGCCTGTTGTTTTTTGTGTTGTTAGATTGTTGTAGCCGTGCGGTCACCTGTATTAATTCGCCTTGGCACGGCTACAACAATCGAACAACACTAAAAACAACAGGCAATTTGTTGCAACAAAATTTATGTATTTTGTCAAAAAATATTGTTAAAAAAAAACAAACCAAAATATAATTGATGTAAAAAGTGGTTTCAGAATAAAAAATTATAAAAATTAAGTTACATAAAAATGAAAATCCAGGAAAAGTGTGACTTAAATCCTACTGTACCACTAGTTTGCCCAAATCACATGCATCGTTCCATTCTTGCACGTTGATCGTTTGAAGACTTACATAATCTTCCACAAAAAACCAAGAAAATATAAATATAAAATAAATATAAATATATAAAATATAAATATTTTGATTATACACATTAGGAACTGCGAATACGGTTCCATGTTGTAGTAGTTTTCTCTAGGAATAGTTACTTTGTTTTCTATTAGAAATAAAAAATTAAATTAAAAAAAATTTAACAATTAATTTATTTTTGACAGCTGCAATGTATACAGCTGATGGGCTTCTTCGCCCGTGTATTCACCTGTATTATTTCGCCATGATCTGTGGCAACGCAAGTTATATTGTTTACAAAAAATATATTTCCAGTAATTCCGGCAAACGTCACGAAGTTTTGAAGTGGAACTACCTTCTATTTTTATATAATAGTTTTAGGTACAATTTAAGTAAGAATAGTACAATTTCTTTGCACAATAATAAATTAGTTATAGGCATGAAATGAACTTTAGATTATTTTTAATTTAAATATTTTTACATAATAATCACAATACGAATGTTTAATAGAAATAACGACAAAAAATGTTATATTTATGATGCGATGAAACATCAAAAACGCTTTTACCTAGTTATTAAAAAACTTTAAAATATATTATGTATATATTTTCGTTGTTTGCTTATTTAGGATATAATTTTCAATTTTTTCTTCTGTTTGCTGGCTCATAGTAGTCTATTGTTTTATACATATGTACATTGTGTCACTCTTTCAAAATGGTACTATTTAAGGGCGGTTTACATGATCACAGAAGTCTTACGACATGTCAAATTTTTGTGCAGAATAGTACCAGTGGGATCGTCTAAACTAAATAAGTAATGAATCTGCACAAATTGAGAGAAAATACGGATGAAAATTTGACAGTCGTATGGCTCTCTTTGTTTTTTGGAAATTTTCAAAAGACAAGTACGAATCATTAGATCAGGGATGTATTTTCTGCAAACAGCTATTTTAGTTTTGGTGTGCTTTACCCATACCAATTGTGTAAACTCAAAAATAATCGGTCGTAAGATTTTTACTCTCAGTTTTAAAATACGGATGGAATTTGATAATATTTTCTCTTGGATTTTACGTACGTAAAGTCGTACCGTCTAAACCCCCCTTTAACGGTCATACCCAAGGCGAATTCATAAAAGGTATACACACGGCAAAAATAAACACAACACTGCGATGGAAACAGGTACACAAAGTATATCTACATATAACAAGTACATGCAGGAGTTCAGCTGATAGTTTTATTGGTGTGCGTGTTTGTGTCAAAATTTGTTTACATTTATTTTAATTTTTATTTTGCTCTTGTTTTTTACGTGTTTCTTTTCATTTTTATTATGTTCCAGGGTTTCGAAAAACTGCTATTAGCAGTCACATTTTACTAACCAGTTCATCTTTTTTCAGTTACATACTGAAAATAAACAACTGAAATCAGTTTTCTATTTTACGCCAACTGAAAATAGTTGAACTGAGCACACACAAAACTAAAAACCAACTGAATTCAGTCTACTATTTTCAGGAGCAAAACGAACACACTGCGACTGAGTTTTGAGTTTGTAAGATAACAGTACGCAACTAAGAAGCCAGTTCGTGTGCGTTAAGCGGACGTAGTTATGTTTTTCTAGTAACGCAACACAACTAAAAATGTGTGTGGATAGTCTGACAGAATAGTTTGATTGTGTGTTTGTGCACAGTTTTTTTTAACAAATAGAAATGTGTATTGTCATTGTTGGTATAAATAGAAAAGAATTTTATTTCATACTGTTTGTATGAAAGTTTGATTGCAAATGCCTTGTTACATGCACGTGTAAATAATTTGAAGAAATAGATTTTCTGCTTATTTCTTTTTTAATTGTTTAAATATTAAAATCGTTCTACACGATTAGAATAATTTTACTTAAAATTAATTTTTGGATTACATGATTTTGTTTTCAACTTGGAACTTTATTAATAAATTAACCTTAAACTTAGTAAATTATATAGTATAACTTAAAATGTATTAATAAAACATAGCTATTCATATTAAATCGTCAATAATTTCATCGTGAAGTATAGAATTTAGTAAAGCCAATAAAATATTTTCAAGATTTTCTACGCCTAACCGATTTTTGCAGTATGTCAAAATTAGCTTTAGCGCTCCTGTTAAGTGTAGCCTACTAACCTATTATATACAAAAGTCTCAGTTGGGTGGAATTTGTTTGGGGTTTTTACACCCATAAAATTTAAATATATCTATGTTTTTTCTTTCGCGATTTTGTTTACAACTATAATAAAGTCGAAATTCCCATAAATTGAAATTTAAAAGATTTGTGCCTGTTACAAAGTAACCGCCCCTCATCCACAATTTTACTACCTAGTTCAATGGTCAAGCAAATAAATATTCTTTGCCGTTTTTTTCATAATTCATTTTTTAGTTTGCTTACATACATACAGATAAAAGCAGAAAAGAATAACTGCCATATTCATTAAAAATAAAATAACTTTGAAATGTTTTTATGACAAATTTTCGATATAAATTTGTCCTAAAATATATTTCAAATCTATTTTAATATTTAGTGAATACGGCAGTTTGAATTTAAAATGACTTTATTCCTGAAAAAACTTTTGTGCAGATTTAAAATGAATTAATTAAAATAATTATAAAGAAAAAATTTAATGTCTTCTAATAAATAAATGAGAATATTACTAACAGGCGTTTTCGAGGAAACTTACACGAAATGGGTGTAGCTCTTTATTATTCATTTAATGCAAAAGCAGTAAAATGTTTTCGCAGTAAAATTAATAACATACAATGTGAGCTCTTGTTCTCTTTAAGTAAATAAATTTTATGAAAGAAAAAGAAAGAACACTCCAAAAGAAGAGGAACGTACACTACCTAATGTAAAAAAACCCATATGTAATAAATGTACAAAACACTAACGGGAACCTTTTAACTGTGGAATTTTGTTAACACCAGGTAGATTGATTTTGTGTTGTTGTTATAATATATTAATAATTTTTAAAACGCTCCAGTTTCTTTAAAAAGGGCACAGGACAATTTATACATACAACAGCAAGAACGGTTTTTTTCACATAGCAAAAGGCCTCTAAAAATAATAAAGCATTCACATTTTAATTCCACTCATAATTTCTACAAATTAATTAATAGTTAATTAAAACCCAAATGTGAATTATTCTTCTAAAGCACTGCTCTACAATACTATTCAAAAACTATTAATATGGTTAGTTAAAAAATTTATAATTTTCCTAGAATTTTTTTTAATCAAAATAAATTTACATTTTATAACTCAAATATTCAAAAAATATAAATTAAAGCATTTTCGAGTAACAGCACAAAGTAGTAATGCATGTATATATTTTTCTTTAATTTGTTGAACAAAAAAATGTATACGAACGCTCACTTTTCTACTTTGTTTAACCACCCCATTCACATTATCCAGTCATATTTCTAGTTTTGTTAAGATACTAAAAAAACATAACTACGTCTGCTAAACGCACACGAACTGGCTTCTTAGTTGCGTACTGTTATCCTACAAACTCAAAACTCAGTCGTTGTGTGTTCGTTTTGCTCCTGAAAATAGTAGACTGAATTCAGTTGGTTTTTAGTTGTGTGTGTGCTCAGTTCAACTATTTTAAGCAGTCAAATAGTTGAAAATGAATAATCAAACTATTTTTAGTTCAGTCGACAGTCAAAAAAATTTTTGTTGGTGCTGAATATTAAACGCTGTTATGTTCTATGAGGGATGGTAAGCGAAATATACAAATTACACTTTTCCAACTCAAGTTGCATTGAGCATCCCAAGGCGAATCAATTATCAGGTGGCAGCGTTAGAGAATTTATTATTTTTCGCTGGTAGAAATGAATGTCAAACTTCATATAAAAAACATGGTAAACAGATTTTTTATATATGGAGTTCGACAGTAGTGTACACGGCAAAAATTAATGAATTCGCCTACGCTGCCACCTGGTAATTTATTCGCCTTGGAACATCCTTTTATTGAATTCTTGTTTAAATTTACATTGATATCGTCGTTAAAAGTTCATTCTCTTACTTTTTTTATAATAATTGCTAGTTAAGTGACTGAACAGGCCTAATGAGTTGGCCTTCAACAAAACATAATAAATAAGTATTAAATTAATTGGGTTGATTCCGCCAGTATATAATAAACTGTTGTTATAATTTTCGGTAATAACCGTCGTCACTGGCTATGTACTTTGGATGTTCGGCGAGCGCTTTCGATGTGATAACATCGTTTTCAAGCCGCGTTTTTATTAAAACTGCGTTTTTATTAAAACTGAAGAACATCCAAAGTACACAGCCAGTGACGACGGTTATTACCGAAAATTATAACAATAATAAATAAGTCTTTATGCAGATATATTTTGAATTTAGTAATATTTAGTTTGCTTTGAATAATATAAAGCTAGGTATAAAAATTTTTAAATATCTATTTTACAAAATAATGTCTCCTCGTTAAAGTTTCGCATGTATGAAATGTTTTTCTAACGCTGTAATAATTCTATTCGTTATTTGCCAAGCACAAAACACAAGTTGTAAAATAGTATGACGCTTTCTATAAAAAAATTTAAGGCTGATTTTGGCTTATGTTTAACATTGTGTCAAAATTTTAAAACAAAATAATTTTAAAAATTAAAAAAAGTTTTATAAAAACAAAAAATAATATTTGAGGTAGCTGCATAAGCAGGAGAAAGAAACCAACTGGTACAAATTTATTTAGAGTACCAAATGAAGTTTAGTCAAGTGTTTTTGCCACCAACGTGAAGCTCTGCAACATTTTGCCACTGGCCGGCTATAAATATACTTTGAAAGAACTTAAGAATATTCTTAAATTAAAAGTCCCTAAAAATAAAATAAATAAGGCATACAAAACGAAATTAAACGAATTAAAAATTTAAATTTTGCTTGAAAGCATTTCAGTGAATGTATAAATATTAGTCAAAATAAAGTTCCAAAAATATTAGACGCTAACTGTATGCAGGCAAAAACGCAAACATGAAGATACAGTTGCACTATGGCGAAATAATTCAGGTAAACGCACGGGCGAAAAAACTCATCAGCTGTGTACGTTGCAGTTGTCAAAAAAAAACCAAAACTAAATAATAGCTATGTTAAAAAATTTTTCAAAATTTAATTTGTTTTGATTGCTAATAAAAAACAAAATAATTATTGAAATTTCTATAGAAAACTAGTAAATTATTTGCAGTTCCTGATGTATATAAATTAAATATGCGTAAAGAGATCGTGGCATTATTGTTAACACGCTTAAAATGTCTTGCTTGTTTTCTTGTGGGAGATAATGTGACTCTGCAGGTACTGTTGGTGGCGGTGATGTGACAAAGTAAAGCTTTTTATTGGGAGATGAATGTGTGATAGCTTCAAGGTCGCGTTTTCAGACTCAACTGTTGAACGTAACAAAAAAAAACGTCGTTTAGAGAATTTACAATTTCGCTCTAATTAGCAATCAGATCCAAGACATGTTTCGATACTGATACTGGAGATTTTGCTGTTAGTGTTCAAATGGTCAACGAAAGAGAATGGAGCGATGCACGTGATTTCGGCAAACTAGTGCCACAATATAATTTTGATCATACTTTGCCTGGATTTTCATTTTTATATAACTTAATTTTTTATAATTTTTTTATTCTAAAAAATTACAACCAATTTTGTTTATCAAATAAATTTTTTTATTTTGTATTTTAAACAATATTTTTCGACAACACACCTAGATTATGTGGCAACAAATTGCCTGTTGTTTTTTGTGTTGGATTGTTGTAGCCGTGCGATCACCTGACTTGCACCCCTGCACCCACTTAATGAACACTCGCGTATTTTATGTACGATTTTTATTTATTTTGTTATCTTTAACACACACTGTCCAAAAAGTAGCAATAAATTCCCGTTGCATACACCTAACTTCATATGCAAGCATTCCCAAGGCGAATTAATTCGCCTTAAGCATTTCCAAAAAGAATTAAATTTAAAATTGGGCGATTTAATAATAGGTGCCCACACCGATACAAAAACAAGAACCTAATGTAATGTTGCAGAGGACCACGTTGATGTCAAAAACGTCTAAGCAAAAGAAAGCCGAATTCAATTCATACTTCTATCATCATTTGGTACGTTAAATAAAGTTTTACCAGTTGGTTTCTTTCAACAATACTTCATACTTTATTTATTGTTTTTAAACTTTATAAATTTTGTATTATTTTTCTTTTTAATTTTGGAAATCTTTTCTTCTACAAGAACATAAATTAACCGGGCTACTACCTGTTAATGAATTCGCTGCGATTTAAAATATAATTTCAAGGCGTATAAAACTGGGTGTTAGCGATCAAACATCATATAAAAAATAGCCTAGTATAATTTCGTGCCTTTTTTGTTGAGAAGAAGAAAAAACTTTTTAAGAATTTTATTTTGCGTTGGCAAACTTTTTTCAGAGTTGAATGGAAAGTGCCTTTACCCTTGCGTGCAAGGCGAATCAATTACCAGGTAGAAACTACTGTCAAACTTCATATATAAAAATATACACAGATTTTTGATATATGGAGTTTGACAGTAGTGTTGACGGCAAAAATAAATGAATTCGCCTACGCTACCACCTGGTAATTGATTCGCCTTGCTTGAGTGTTAACACGTTTTAGTTTTTTTATTCAGTGTGTGCAGTGTGGTTTCCCTTTTTGTATAAAACAACAGTGTTACTACTAGGGAAGGCATATTTATTTTGCTAGGTAGCGTCGTTCGCTCAGCTGGTTTGTAGTTGGAAATGTTAAAATTTGTTTGTATTTTACTACGTTTGTTTACGAATAGCAAAACACACTAACAACAAACATTTGTTTTTGACATTTCCAACGCACAAAACAATCATAAAAAGCCATGATGTTTTTGCTTATGTTGCAGAGCCGCTACTATCTTGTGAAATAAATATACCTTGCTACTAGGTTGCCGCACCGGTACGGAAAAAATAACTTAATGTAGTTTATTTACATTTAACCAAGGCACATTTATTTTAGTGTCGTTCCCCCAGCTGGTTTGTAGTTGGAAATGTCAAAAATATTTTACTTTTTTTTGTCCACGAGTTTCTAAAAACGCTAACGCATTTGTGTTAAAAGCAATTCTCATTCTGTTTTAAGAGTTTCCAACGCACAATGTTGTATTTGTTGTAGAGCCGCTACTACCTAGTAAAATAAACGTACCTTACATTTAACTAAGCCAAATCAAGCCAAAGCCAACTTGCGCTTCTATCTTTATTTGGGATTTTAAATAAAGTTGTACCGGTTGTCTTCATTCAGAAATACCTTATAGTATTTTTTTATTTCAAATTATTTGAAAACTTTTTTTTCACAATTGATTTTAACGCTGAACATAAGCGTACATCCGCTGGGCTACTAGCTGTCAATGATCTCGCTTTCATATAAAATATAATTTCATGCTTTTTGCCAAGGAGAAGATAAAAAACGATATAATAGAACAACTCATACGCTACACATTTTATGAATAAGGAAAAAATGCTAATATAAAAATGCATCGAAGTACACTAATTTGCAAAAAACATATTTCGTTACTAAACATAAAATAAGTAAATAAAAATTTAATTTATTTTGTAATTCAGAAAAAATAGTCTTTTAGTATGTTTTTTATCGTAATTTCGAATGGCATATTTTTTTGTGCATGCTTGTTTGCACAAATTCAAAATATATCATTTCTGTGCATACAAAAAACAATGTTTTTAAAAGTAATTAAACTTCTTTTCCATATGCACAATATGTATTATTTTTTAATAGAATAAAAAATAAAAGATTTACATTGTTTTGTATTATCCATTTTTTTGTTGATATTTTGCAATATTAGTATTATTATTAGTAAAATATTAGTAATTTTAAACAAGGTATAGTTAAAATTGCTAATTTTTTTATTCCACAGAAGTCAAAGTTGACATCACTGTTTTAGAAGATGCCTTAAAATATCAAAAAGGCGCGCTGTCGTCAAAATATGCGCACAGTAAACTAGAAAGTTTATAAAAAAAAAATGTCGTCATAGTATGCGCTGCATAAAAATCAATTTGTCATAATAAGCTATTAGTAATTTCTTCGCCGCCGCACAGTGGTCAATTTCGCGAGATAGCGGTCAAAACTCTATAACTTTTGACCGGATTGGTATTTTTTTACGCAATTTGTTTTGTTCAATAGGAGGGACTTTAAGCTTCAATTTGCGTGTTCAAACGTAAAAATCGACCGATAGGAACGTAAGTAATGTGGAGTTAAAAATGCATTTTAATTTTTTGTTGAGTTTCCATGTAAAAGTTGAATATTTTTACATTTTAAATAGGTATTTTTTTATAATTTCTTATTTTCCTCAATCGTATTTTACAACCAATACTTATTTATTATTCCTAAACTTAATTTTGGTCAGAAAATGCCAACATTTGGCCCCTGACATTTATTTAGTCTCAATATTCACAGTGGCCAAAGGTAGGTTTTTTTTTGGAAGAAAGCTAATTCTTGTGAGGATTAAACTAAAAAATAACACTGAAATTCCCAACAATATCAATACCATTTGGATATATTATATACAGAACACAACATCGATAAAATTTTTAGTAAACTTTTACTATTGATTTAAAGTGCACATATATTTTATTTAAATGTATTAATAAAAATTTATACTAAAATTAGAATCTTTAAACTAGTATTAATTAAACAATATTAGTAAAAATTTCTTCCAAATAGCTTTGATTTTCATTTTGCAGTAGTTGTTTCGCTTCTTCATCTAACTCTAATGAGGTTGATTTCCATTTTTGTCGAATACTGGACATATACGGGTCTGATGTGCACAACAAAATATTAATAAGATCTTCATTAGTACAATATCTGGAAATTTTTCTTGTATTGTGCTCGCGAAAGAATCTGTAGTCTTTGTTCCTTTTTTCTTGCGCTTCTTCTGAGAGATCTCCAATTGGAAGCATATTGTGCTGAATTATTTGCTCCCCATGGAACAAAATTTTGTGAACTGTGGTTGGCATATGTCTCCAAGAATATTTTTGGTTATAAAGGGTTGCTGTCTCATTGGCATACTGACCAAATTTTTTTGCTACATGCTATAACTTCTAATATGATTTGGAATCGTCGTATTAAATCATAATCTACTCCAGTTATAGAAGCTGCAGTTTCTGGATCGGAAAAAAATCTCTTTGCTGTGTTTCCATCATTACAATTTCCTTCTCCTTGCTTTGGCTGGTCAATTATAAGGCCTATCTCACGGTATTTTTCTTGAATATCTTTTTTTTTGCTTTCTTTTTTCCAAATTTTCTTTGTTGTTTCTCACTGTTTCGCCTAATGGGCCAAGTTCCAAATCGTATCCCAATTTAAGAATATGCTCCATAAAACGAATTCTAGCATGAAGAGGTGACATTCCAAATTCATATGCTTCATTAAAACTATCGTCTTGTGTTGGTGGTTGGCTCAATTGACTTGATGTTTTTTGGCATATGGTGCAGCTTGACGAAGACTTTGTTTCGGTTAAAGCTTGTGCAACTTTTCCATCGATCATTGTAAGTGACATTTTAAAGTTAACTTCGATGCATTGATCATTAAATTCAAATATCACGGGTTTAAGTTCTTTAATTTCATCTCTTATTTTGCCAACGTCTTCAGTTATGACATCTTTAGTTTCTTTTTTGTAAGCAAACTTTATTGGTCTACAAAATTTTTTTGACGATGGAATTTCATTCTTCCATACATCTATCTCTGCAGCTCTACTAGTTGACGGCTCTGAACCAATAAATGTTTTTGTTAAACGTAATGGAACGAAAGAAATCATGAATAAATTGGCATCTGATGAATTTTCCGCATTACATTGTTTGTATTGTTTCTGGCCAGAGGACCCATCACATCCCCATTTAGAAATTAAAGTCATGCTGCAATTTTTAAACTTCTTTAAATAGTCAGCATTAATTGTCTTTAGTAATCGTTCTGCAGTGTGTTCAAGAAGATCCTGCAATTTTATTTCTGCTGAACTTGAAGTTACACTAATAGCAGTTGGTGAAGGTAAGCAATCTTTTTTGGCAGAAACTATATCTCGATATGATGGAAAAATTCCACAATTTTTTTCATTGGTTCGCTTCCGCAATTCTGTATATTGGTTTTTAGTCATTTTCAAATCCAAAAATAGTGCAAATGCTTCTTCTGGAGTAAATTTATTTTCTTCAGTTGGTGTCGGCATACTTTGTAAAATCCTTTTTGTGCGTCTGGGGCTTGCTTCCACTATTTTCTTAATGATAGCAATTTTACTCTTTTTAGTTTTCGATGGTTGAATTTGGTGCAGAAATGAATCCTTTATGATGCTACAAGAAACTTCTTCATTGATATGTTTAAGCTTGCGTCTTCGTGATCTTTCACTACAATTATCAATTGGCTTTGCTTTATCCCTCTTAAGCTTAATCTATCAACAAGTACTTGGCCTAATTTCTAAACACTAGCTCCCAATACAATTAATTACTTGTCTCTAATTTATGTTGTTGCCTAACAAACACTTACCGCAAAAAAGGGTGTCCTCAAACGTCCAATGGAATATTTGTCAATATCTGTGGTCAGCTCACAAACACCTGAACCAAATATTAACAAACCAATACGTTTATAACACTCCACCATCCAGTCGGGTATTTCAAAATGCAAAAAGTAATAATTACTGCTTGATAAATTGCTAAAAGTTTGAATTTTATGTGAATTTAATTTGAAAAACTCAACGATTGTAATCTGAAAATAAGAATAAAAATAAAAAATTAAATAAAATAAAATGTACTAAAATTAATTAATTAGTACTACGAGTCAATTAAAGGCAAAAATGCGGCCTTTTAGTTAATTATATAAATTTACTGATATAAAACTTAAATATGTATAAACAAGAGCTACACTTAGTACTATTATTAAGCTGAACGGGCTGAAAAACTAAAAAAGAAAATATATAATTACTCTGTGTTGGTCGGATTTTACTCTGTGAAATTGAATAAGTTGGAAATTATAATTTGTTACTAAATGAAAATTAAGTTCGTTAATTAGTTATTAAATTTTAAACGCAGCCACTTGTGTAGACAAAGACAATTTTCTTTGAATTTCCTGCTTCTTTTTTGCAAAAACAATAAAATCAGTTTTAATACAAATCTTTTCAGAACAAAATTAAAATTAATTCTATTAAAAATAATCGCAATGATTCATAAATGTTTATTTACTTTAAGTATTCTTTCGCCTTTGTTTTGTTAAACGTTAAGTTTCTAGTTGTTGATGGCAGTGCGAAATAAGATTTTTTTTGTTTTGTTTAAAATAAAATTTCACATTTTACATTTACAAAAAATTTCCTCATTAGAGGATGATATAGCTGGCGATACGGAAGTGTTAGCGCAATTCAACAAAATCTGAGTGGATAAATATGGAGAATTTTTCATTGGCCTTGAAACAATGCATCAGTTGACATACAGCAGTGGCTTAGTTTAGGAGTTGTTAATTAAAACGGAAACTATACGAAAGACGAAATGCAATTTAACCATTATGTTATTAGAAGCCAATCAGAAAACTACGTTCTCAAAAATTTAGGCATATACCATGGAAATTAAGAAGATTGTTTATTTTTTAATGAAATGAGCAGAATCCTTATGAAGAGGTGTAATGAGTATCTTATGTTATTTTGGGTATTCAACGTAAACGGCCGCTACTATCAAGTAGAAAACACACAAAAGGCAAATCGAATACATTAAAAAAAGTTACTGATTAAAATAAGTCTTTGAATTTTGTGGAAATGAAGATCAGTCTAAAATTACGCTAAATGAATTAAGGTACAAAAATAAAAATTAAGAAGAAATGAAGAAATATTTGCACGCAGTATAGACACATAAACGATATTATGTTTTCTGTAACAACTTCTTAAAGGCGGCGGGCAAACCACTACGCCTCTATCTAATTTTTTCATAATTTTCTCTTTATTTCAGCAGATGGTTGTTGTGTTTGATTAAACAAATTGGTAAACTTTCACCTTTTCATTTGGTAAGCACGGACAAAAATCATAAGCAAAACTTACAAGCAAAATTTAAAAATTTCGGAAAATATTTTTTTGAAGAAGATTTTTATTTAAACTATTCAATGAGAAATCTGCAGTATGGTACATGTGTTTATACATATATAGTGAAGGGTAAATAAGATTCGGCGTAACCTAATAATAATCGTACTTGGTAAAAAACAATATTAAAATTAAAAGTAAAAAATACAATAGCAGAAATCTCTCGAAGAATTCATCTGAAAGCACCGACAAAAAACGAAAATACAAATTTATCGGACCAATCTACGAGGGCTACTATATATATTTCTGGCCTGGCAACACTGAGTGCTGCCAAGTGCAATCTGACATTTCCATTGGAAAGTTTGTCATTTTTAAGCATAATCGTACTCAAAACGTTTTAATGTTCGACCATTATTTGTGTTGTTTACAGTGACTTGAAAAAATTAATATAGAAAAAAATGGAATTAACTCGTGAACATTTTCCTGCCATCATTTTTCACAACTTTCGACGTGGATTATCACGACAAGAGTGCATTGATGAACTTAAATCTTTGTATGGCCGAAGCTCGCTCAAAGACGAATTCCGTGAAAGTCGTCCAAAAACGGCTGTTGTGCCAGAGAACATTGATGCCGTGCGTGAACTTATAATGCAAGATCGACATGCGACATACCGAGAGATAGAGACATTTCTTTCACCAGCATACATTCGATACTGCATGAACACCTGGCCGTAAAAAAGGTTTGTTCTCGTTGGATCCCGCACAATTTGAAAGTCGCTAAAAAAAGGCTCGTGTCGATTGGTGCAAAAAAATGTTGCAAAAATACGATTGCGGTGCTTCAAAAGACGTTTATAAGATCGTCACAGGTGACGAATCATGGACCTATTCGTATGAGCCCGAAACGAAACAACAATCGACCGTGTGGGTCTTCAAAGACGGGCAAAATCTAACGAAAGTTGTTCGTGGAAGAAGCACTTCGAAGCAAATGGTCGCCTGTTTCTTCGGCAAAACTGGTAATGTGGCGACTGTTCCGCTTGAGCAACGTAGGACGGTCAATTCTGAGTGGTACACTACAATTTGTTTGCCTGAAGTCATAGGAGAAATTCGAAAAACCAACAAGAGAAAACGAATCATTGTTCACCATGACAATGCGAGCTCTCACACATCGGCTCAAACCAGAGCGTTTTTGACCGACCAAAGCGTCGAATTAATGGGTCATCCGCCGTACAGCCCTGACTTGAAAACTAATGACTTCTTCTTGTTTCCGCACATCAAGAAAAAAATGCGTGGTCAACAATTTTCGTGGCCAGAAGAAGCTGTTGAAGTGTTCAAAAACCATGTTTTAGAGGTGTCTCAATCGGAGTGGAAAAAGTGCTTCGACAACTGGTTTGAGCGCACGCAAAAGTGTATAAATCATGCTGGAGAATACTTTGAAAAACAATAAAAACATTTTTGATTAAAAATATTGGCATTTTCACTATTAGGCCAGAAATATATAGAGCAGCCCTCGTATTTACATATACCATTAATTAAAAAACAAAATAATAATAAAATAATATCAAGAATTCATTTTACTTAGATCTAGTTAATGTTAAATTATGTACACAAGTATGCAAAGTTAACAACGTTTTCGTTTATTAGCACGTTCCTTCGCATGGACAAAATGTTTCTGAAGGATACTATTTACTTCCTTGTCCTCGGCCTTGTACTTCAGATGACATATATCTATAAAGAAAAATGTTAAATTAAAATGAAATAATTTCTTAAATTGAAATCATTACAAACTTTCTTTTAATAACTGTTGTGATAAACAGTTTTTCTGCACTCGGCTTTTCATTGGTACCCTTCCAAGAGAAAACAGAGGCCAATTTATCCGTGAACACTTTTCGTATCGCGCTTCTTAAAAACATCGTTTGTCCATCGCCTCCAACTTTTCCAATAAAAAGTTTCTAAAATAAAAGTTAATGAGAAATGTTACAAACATAATGCGATCCTTCGTCCTTCTCCAATTCATCTGTAAAGGTGTTCAGCTCATCCATCGACACGAATGGCAGTTTGTCAAACCTAGGATTATTCTTAAAGGTTGTGGAGTTGTGGTGTTTTCTGTTCTCCAATTTTACACCGATTACTTCCTCCGTTAATTTACCTATGGTCTTTTTGCACTGCTGCACTTCCTCAGTCAAGTTTTTCATATGCACATTGTTCGACTCAAGCGAATTTTTCAAAGATCGAACTTCATTCTGCAGCTCAATTATTATACTTGTTGGACAAGGGATTACGGGAGTACAGACGTTTTGAACTGTAATAGATTAAATTTATCGTTATAGTTCTACCTACAAATTTAAAGAAATGCATTTTATTTTTACTTACGTGTTGTAACATTGTTGTTGGAAGAATACGAGAATTCTTTGGAACCGGCGAAAAGGTTATTGTTGTGAGACATTGCTTACAAGTGGTGTGAAGTAAAAACTATTTTCTACAGAATAGTTTAAACATATAATTTTTTTTTATTATATCATTTGTAGAAAATTGTATTTCGTTGTCAAGTTTAATGTCAGCCACGCAGTGTATGTGAAATTCATTGGAAGCAATGGGTTCAACAAAATAAGGGGCAAGATTTTTAACTGCCCTACCATGAAATACTAAATTATTGTTATTGTTTTTTATTTGAGTTATTTTAATTACATTGTTCGAAACTAAACAATAACAATCAGGGTTGCGTAAGTAAAATTTAAAACCGTTTATACATTTGAAATCTTGTCATTGACTGATTTCCCTAATATGGCTGTTGGTTGGGGTTTTTCCAACAGGTAACTGTTTTCCACTTGCCGTTTGTAAATTTGAGAAGCTATACTTCCTGCTTTTCTTTTTATTTTTTGCAGATAATTCTCAAATTTAAATGCACTAATTCCTTCTAAGGATCCATAAAGTTTAGCATCCTCATGAATATGCAAAAGGCAGTGAAAATTCATCATATAATATTTGTATGCCTCTGACAAATGACTTCAATAGTTGTTGGGCACACAAATTATTATTTTTGCTGTCCATTTCATATAAAAGAATTCTTAAAGCCATGGACAGTTTTATAAAATGACAATATATTTCTGGGCTCATGATGTTTTTCAGTATAAAAGGGCCAGCATATAACAAAAATTGGCGTAACTCTGTGGCCTTCCATCTATCTAATTCCTTCAAGCTACGACATTTTCTACAAAATTCTTTAGATATATTATTGGCATTAAAAACTAGCTCTTTCGAAAGTGCTACGACTTTTCATGAAACTAATGAAAAATCTTCACCCTTTTTTTTAATCCATGCATTCAAAAGAGTTCGAGTTACACCTAAGCAGACAATGTGCATATAATCTAGCGAACATTGTGATATATTAATATCGAGCGATTGCAATGCTGAAGGTGTTTGCTTAGTATGATGCTCTGGTTGCAAACGATTTCTAAAAGATTCATTGTTTCTAACGTTTAAATTATTCGGTGGAGGAAAAACAAGGCGGTTTTTTACCATTTGGCCCTTTTCTGTGCACCGAATGCAGGAGAAATAGCCGCAATGCCCTTTTGTACCTAAGACAAAGGAACGCGCAGGGGCATCCATTACAAAGCATCTCACAAGTATATTAAAAACTTCTCACGAAAAACCAAACCCTCAAGCTTAATATTATTAAGTTCTGATATGAATTCTGTTAAAAACTTATTTGAACAGTAAGGTTTTGAAATACCTTCATAGACTCCAACAAGAAAAACATAGCTAGTGTTTATAACATTGCCAAGTATTGGCCAAACTTTCTTTGAACTGCTTTTAAACAATGGTAGCCCGTCAATGCCGAAATCTAAAGTGATGCTGGGTAAACTGTGTTCATTGAAAGCCAAGAAATCTGTTAATGCATTTTTAATACCATAATAGATGCCGTCACCAACTTTTCTTTGAACAACTACAGTTGGTGTTTTTAAAATTGTTCTACTATCTCTAGGCACTTTAATTTTGCATTTGTTAAGGAGACACAGCAGTGAATTTAATGCAGAGAAACTTATGAAAAATGCATTTGCCCATTTACTTACCCAATTCTTCACAAATATTACATTCGTCTTCCTCACTTTCAAACGGTTTCCTCTCCATTACTTTCAAATAATGTCTCAAAGCTATTATCCACTTCTGATCGAGTTTCAATCTGCTTTTCCACATTTTTTTCACCTCTAAAACTTTACTACTTCATTAGATGAGGGTTGCATTTTCTTATTAATGATATCTTTTTAAAGGTAAAACTCGTCAAAATAGCACAAAAGCCGCTGAATGTAGTGCAAAATAGACTCAGTTGGCATCACAAATATTTTTGTAAACAATTATTGTTATAAGAATAGCTGTTGCAATTTTACTTCATTTTATTCAACACTAATTGTGTAAACATAAGAAAAAAAATCATACGATTTTTAATCTCTATTTTATTATACGGATAGATTTTCATTTTATTTTCTCTTAGATTTTACGTACGTAAAGTCTTACCGTCTAAACTGGCCTTAAAAATTCAATCTGGGAACAAACAAATGAAGTGTATGTGTTTTGTTTTTTTTTTACGTTAAATGCGCAATACAACAAACACGCAAATGTAATAGAAACACGCACCTTTAGATTGTCGAGCTGATAATTTAAAACATTTAATTTCTTTCCAAACAGTACGAGTTGTGGATTTTTAGACAGTCACTCATGTTTCCCTTAACAGCGACATACTACGATTCTTAACAAAACTCTTGTCCGGACCAGAAAGAAAAGATTTGTGTCATAAAAATATGACACTGGGCGAAGCAACGTTTTTAGAATTCTTTAAAAATCCACAAAAGTCATACAAATTAATGACAGTACAAATGGAAAAATGATGGCGCTTGAATTTCTCGATCATGTAACGGCTTTAAGTTAGAATTTGTTAAAATTTGGTCTTAAGTGGGAATGTTTGCACTCACACGGCAACAGTGATGGTGTCGGCATACCTGTGTAGTACTCCCATTAATGCTTTATATCCCGGCTTCGATAAAGGTTTTAATTGGTTAAATTCTTAATTAATCAAGTAGCTAATTTTAATTTAAATTTATATTTAGATAGCGTGTGATTTACAAAGTCACTCTACCAAAAATTGTATTTTGTGATGTAGAAAATTACGAAATCGCTTTAAAAGTTTGTCAGGATTTAAATTTAAAATCTCCAATATATATAATGAATGGCGACATCAAAGGAGTGTCGAATATATTGTCTTTGGTTGAACCAAAAGGCAGTTATATCAAAGAAAAAAAATTCTTGAGAAAACATAAAATGTGAAATCGTCAAAAAATTACTATTATAAAATACAAAAAAATGTGAATTAAAAAAAGGAAAATTTTTTTTTTTGTGTTTGAAACACGTCCGTATAGTGGAATCAAGAACAACAAACGGGCGTGAAAAATTAAGAATATCGTTTTGATATGAACCCAAGGTTTTTAATTCAGAATAGAAGATAATTCTCAAATTGCAAACAATCTTATAAATATACCAAAAGCTTTTCTTCAATGTCGTCGATTAAGTTTTACATAATTTGTATATCAAAATTGTGCTAATTTTTTATTAATATTTATTTATCAGGCGCCAATATAATTTATCTCACATTAACTAAATGAGCGTTTTTTTAATTCAATAATAATATTAAAATTATGATTTTTTATATTTAAAAAAAATGTGCATTTCAATACAGCCATTAAAAATTTAAATAAATATTAAGGAAATTCCTCAAAAAAAAGGAAGAAAAGGGGACGCAATTACAATTTTTTAAAAAGATAATAAACTTAAAATTACTTACACACTAATGAAACAAAACACAACAAAACAAATAAATAAAATATAAGGTTACTGTGCAGTGCTATACACCCTGTTAATAATATTTAGTTTATTTAGTCTTCTATGATAAAATAGAAGGTCTGCACCCTCGTAAAGAAGACCAGCTTCCCCAAGGGTCAGCAAGTCCACAAGAGAAAGATACGTTGCTGCCTGAACGCTTTCCAGACTCAAGGCTCGAGAAAAACATTCTCTCACCAGACTTTTTTCTACGGAACGTGCACCTTCTCGATCATAAAGGAGCCTTTTCGACTAAAGTCTACTGCACTGTATATAGAGCTACAAGAGGGCCTACGGAACTCTCCGTTACGCCTTATATACGGTCTCAAACCAAGCACGCAACTTAGATCCGCCTCTCCCATCTCCTAAGTCTCTCTATCTGGGCAGAGGAAATTATAAACCAAGCTGGAAAGGCATAGGGGATGAGAGGACGTATGATCTGGCAGTACACCAAAAGGCGTACTTTTGTATCGAGGCCACCTCTACGCTTTAGCATGGCCTGATACGCATAGTTAGCCCTCTTGGTGAGCACAAGCACATTATCGATATGCCTATAAAACTCAAAGTTTTCATGGAAGGTAACACCAAGGTACTTTAACCTATCCGAAGTCCTATCCTACTGTAGCAACGTTGATCACTTTATTCAATGAAGCTTTCAAGTTGCGTATACATTTTCTATGGTTTGCATTATATTTATTGTTTGACATTATCGAATCAAAAAGCCACCATCCCACAGAATTACAAAAACAAGTAACTTGCTTAAAGCAGAAAACAACAAAACTGTTATTGTTAGACACGTTAGTGACACTTTACAAGTTTTTGCAATTGTACATGTAAAGTACAAATTGTGTGACAATTTTTGAATGTGTAAACAAACAATGATAATTTAACCAAGTGCTAAATGCTTCTCAAAACGACTTTTTCCTCATCCAAAACTGATGTCAAAAAGAAACAAAAAAAGTGGAAGGTTAATGCATGTAGCAAGCAAAAATACAATTGCAACAAAAGCCGCAGGCGGTTGGGCAAAGTGCCAGATCACTTTAAGCTGGTGCTATTGATAAAGTTATCAAATAACAAGTGAGTCCACACAAAATTACCATAAGCGTGAAGAAATTTTCATTTAAAAACGTGATGGAAGAAGCTTTAAATGCTAAATGCTATCGATTACTCCAATTTGACTGATTAAAAGCATGTTGCGTTAAGCAGGCATCATGGTTGAGATTATTACGCAAAATTTTTTAAGTGTCATTTTTAATTATTCTAAATTTATGTTTAACGTGTCATGCCTGTCTGCATTCTGATGGTTGGATAGTTGTCCGGTTTGATCTAGTGCTTGCTGTTTTTCTTTGTTAAACATTTCAATGTATGTATTTTTTCGAAATCAAGTCATTTTCTTTATTGATATATTGAAAGGAAAGTCTGTTGCCAACTGGAGTATAGAGAAGATGACGCTTATTGCTTTAATAGATTTAAAACTGTGACAGTTACGTATATAAAAAATGTCTCCAGGCGATAAGCAGCTCAATTCATAAGAATGTGTTGAAAATGAATGTTTATTTTTCTAGGACGGTCTTTGCTGATGCAGCCCTTTGGATTCGTACTCATGGCAAATGTTATGACGTTTAACAAAACATTGTTATTACAGACAATTATTATTGGAGTTAATTTATACTCTGTGATAATAAATGCTACATTAACTGATTTGATATCAATAAATTTTTTATTGATTTCGAGATCGTTCATATTGAAAAACTTTAATTGAGACTAAATTTTTTTAATTAACCTTGAGACGTTGAACGAATGACAAAAAATATATAAAAAAGATAAAATAAAATGAATCAACACAATTGCCTTGTTTAATAAAGTTTGTAAAGCGATTTCTTAACCCCATACGGAGCATGGAAGCCGTATAGGCGATGATACTTTTACTTACTGGGTTATTGGACCAAAAACTATTTTATTAATTATATTACAATTACTGTTGCTAGACTTACAAGTGACGCGTCAGGCATTGTGTCATGACCTTTTTCATTAAAGGGTTTTTCATTAAAAAAATCTTTGTTAATTTTACCACCTTTGGTACCCTTTTTCTAGGCCATGTTTTGAAGAGATTATGTTTACATCCTACCCTAAAACCATATCAAAACACCCTGTGAAGCAGCATGAATAAAAACAATACACTTTCAGACTGATTCATTAATATTGTGGATTTTAAAGCTTCTATTCGACTGAAAAATAGCTGGGCCTGGTGAAAAGTCAACTTGAAATCTTCCGGACCGTTAAGCGTTAATACTAAAAGAGAGTATAAATGGCATCTTTAAGCTTTCGTGAATGACTTTACGCTGGTGTTGTTTTTATTAAGTGATATTAACCTTCGAGATGAACTTCTAGATAACGTAATTAAACGCTTCGTTTGACTAAGACATGGCAAAGCTTGCCAATCCGATTCGAATCATGTTTTAGTTTTCTTCGTATCATAGTCACTAGATATAAAGAAGGAGAAGAAGAAGTGGTCCGCTCATGGTTAACATTGCCATCAAGGCTGGTGTCGCAAATTGTTGTTTCAGCTCAAGTTAGGTACAGCTGTTTTGCGTCGCTTGGCTATTTTTTTTTTAAAGAAAAATAGCACTTAAGGCATCAATGCCTGTCATGAAAATAAGATTTATATCTACATCAAGCATTTCTAGCACAGATAAGAATGAAATTTGTTTCTGCCGTTTAAAAACACCAAATCTGTTTAATTGCGTTTTAGCTGTTTTCTGTTTGTTTATTTCATAGGTTTTTGTTGCGAATAAAGACAACAAAATAGGTAAGCAACAGAGTTGTTCCATATTCGCATTTTGTCAGAAGACAAAAATTCAACCTACCATCGCTACGCCATTTTAAAGTTATATTCTGACCCGTATCCACTCCGATATGACTGCATTTCTCCACCCAATGATAAAAAATTCCCGTTGTTTAATTTAATTTAATATTTGTGAAGTGCCCGTGCATATAAATAAATTATTGTAGTGTTTTGTGATACTTTATTTTTCATCCTTTCATTCATCTTTCAACTGTATGAAAGAGCCGAAAAAAACTCAGATGTATACAGTGGAGAAAGAAAAATAGAATTACTGTTGGTTATTGTTGTTTTTGCTTAAACTTTGATTTTTGTCTTTGCTTTATTGTTTGAACGAAGATTTTTAGTTTATTTAAAATGTTTGTTAGAAGTTTCCTGAAAAGTTAAGTAAGCGGTAACGAAATGGCCATCGATCGGTGATTTAAATAATTAATCGGGATTATAGAAAAAAGCAGGAAAAAAGATTTTATTTTGAAAATTAATTATGTCAATGACTACAGTTCAAATAATACGCCATCTTTTGAATAGCATACGATTGTCGTTACGATCTAATATAGCTTTCACAGATTTCACCATTGGGTGCAGTAATGATCTAGTGGTTTTGTTTTTGCGATACTCCATCAAGTTAATGAATCGAAATATGTCAATTAAAATAAAAATAAATATTTTTAAATTTTTTCCCAATCAGGATTTCAACCATCGATCTAATACGTGATTTGTAAATAATTGTTCTTTCTTAATATTTTTGAATAAGGCAAATAAGAACGGCGACAGAGAGTATTAAACAAAAATGTTAGAAGCAGAACTGAGACGAACGATTTATTTTTTGTCACGAATGTTTGTTGCCTAAAATCGAATATGTTTGTGTATACGAAAATGCATTAAAATAACCTTAACAAATTATTATTAAGTGTTCGTAAAAGTGCAATAAAATGTTTAATTAAAAGCAAAAAGCTAAAGCATTCCGTGTTCATAAATTTTTAGTTTTTCCAATCAGTATTCGAACCGGCGATATTCTAAACGAATTAAAATTAAATTATTATTTTCGGCTTTTTGGTTCATTTTTTATTTAATTTCTAAACATTTTTTAAAACGAAAAATTATTTAAAAAATGTATGCGGACGTTTTGCCGAAGAGAACAAGTAAAAATTAGACGCAAAATGTAATGCTGCACTTTCTGGACCGCTACATCCTTCATAACCATTCTTCGCATGTATCTACCTCAGTTGTGTAATTGTAAACATCATCTATTTAACCAATTAACTTTGTAAATAAGAATACAGGTAGTATTCATAATTTTTCTTTCTAACAAAACGTTAAGAAATTAAATTAACAAATGAACCAAAAAGCCGAAAATCATTCAATTTTAATTAATTAGTATCTACTTAAGGCGTTTAAAGCACCGTTTAAAAACACCAAATCTGCTTAATTGTGTTTTAGCTGTTTGCGCTTTTTTTTATTTCATAGGTTTTTGTTGCGAATAAAGACAACAAAAATACTGGGCAAAGTTTTTTAATATTCGCGTTTTTTCAATTGTTTGTTGCAACCACAGTTAGTCCTTATTGGTAGTAAGGGGAATATTTTGACTTCTAATAAGACAACATTGTCGTAGCGTTTTTTGTTGAGATTATGACGTTCAGAAATTCAAACTACCAGCCCTGCTCCATTTTAACGTTATATTCTGAGCCGTATCAGCTCCGATATGACTGCATCTTTTCACCCTGACACAAAACTTCTTCACCCTGTTGAAACCTCTTCTAATTTGCGATGTCAATGACCAAAGTTCACATAATACGCCACCTTTTGAGCAGCATATAATTGTCGTAACGACCTAAAATAGCCTTCATAGATTTCACCATTGGTTGCAGTAATAATCTCATGATTTTGTTTTTGTGATGCTTTACCAAGTTAATCAACCGAAATATGCCAGTAAAATTAAAAATAATTATTTTTTAATAAGAAAAACAAGAACACCGACAGAGAGTGTTAAGCAAAAATGCTAAAAACACAACTGGACGAACGACTTATTTTTGGTCGCGAATATTCGTTGCCAAAAATAAGATAGATTTCTGTATACAAAAATGCACGTACTCATGACGTCGGTGGGAATTCGCCATACGTAGTGAAATCTGCAATAGATATATTTCTATTTTGTTGGATTAATTTTTATCTTATAGCAATAAAAAAATGTATAAATTATTAGTAAAATATAAATATTATTTTTTTTATTATTTTCATTTTTCAAATATTATTTGTTTATACCCAGGTCACCCCATCAGCTCACAAAAAGTAAACCATTAAAAAAAAATATAGAAGCTCTGTTTTTTTTGCCAATTACGCTTCGTACGATGAATTTACACAACAAATTTTCGCCGACGAATACGTCATGATCGGCGATATTCGTCCTCGTACTTGCATAATGCTATTGCATTCCATTTTATAGCATAGTGATATTACTGTAAAATAATAAGAGAAAGGAAACACACCAATCGAAGGCAATTGTCCACCCCCTAATATTTTTCATATATTCGAATTTTTAAAATTTTTAACAAATACCTTTCCTGTATACTTTTGTTAAAATAGTTTAACTTAGCAATAATAATTAATCAATTTTAACATTAGTATTATGTATGGAACAACAAATATCATACCAAAAGTCGAACTCTGACATTTTATTATTTTTCTTACATCTCTATATTATAATTGCTTGAATTAAAAAAAAACATTGTTAGTTTAATTATTTTTAAGATTCTATTTTCCTATCCGCAAGAAAAGTGTTGATAGTGAACTAAGTAATCTTCGTCCGATTTCTTTACTTTCGAACTTAGGAAAACTTTTTGTAATTATAATCCGAGAGAAAATGGATTTATATATTAATTCCAGTTATATTTCTGATTTGCAATTTGGATTCAAACAAGGTCATTCTACCTTAGATGCCTTATTAAAATTTCAAAACGTTTTGGTTGAAAATCTTCGTAAATGTCACTGTACTGTTGCCATTTCCTTGGATATTGAAAAAGCGTTTGATCATTCATACCACAACGGAATTCTTTATAAAATGATTCAAATTGGTTTTAGCACCCCTATTATCAAATTGTTTAAAAGTTTTTTTGCTAATAGATCATTTCAAGTTTTATTTAATAATAAATTATCTAATAAGGGCGATGTTAAATGTGGAGTTCCACAAGGCTCAATTTTGGCTCCACATCTTTTTAACATCTTATTGTTTGACTTTCCCCACGTTTTTAGGGAATCTACTGGTATATTATATGCCGATGATTCTTTATTATATGCACACGATGAATCTCCCAATAGGGCCCTTCAAAAAGTTTCAGCTCATTTACAAATTGTCAAAGCCTTTTACGATGATTGGGGAATTAAAATAAATATACCAAAAAGTGAAGCAATTTGCATTCGTAATGCTTCTGGTAAATTCAGAAGTTTCGTGGTCCCGGAGAGCAAATTACTTCGTCTTTATCTTGAAGAAGTAGAAATTCCAATAAGGGATAAAATAAAATATCTTGGCATAAATTTTAGTAATCTTCTAAAATTTAATAAACATGCTCGTATTTCTCTTGGAAAAGCCTGCAAATTAATGGGAATTTTTTCCAAAGTGTTTAAAAATAAAAATTTGCCTATAAAAACCAAACTTCTTCTATATAAAACAAGTATCAGACCTGTATTGTTATATGCCTTTCCAATTTGGTTTAATATTTCTCCTACTGCAATTAAAGAATTTGAGATTTTTGAAAGGAGGATTTTAAGATGTTGTATCGGGAAATACTACATTTCGCCAAATAAAAGATACTCTAATGTATTTGTTTATTCAAAGTCAAAAGTTGTTCCCGTCGGTTTATATGTTTGTGATTTGTTAAAACGATTTGCGCTTAGGGTCTTGAACCATGATAATATTTGCATAAAAAGAATATACAGCACCCAATCTAGTTTTAATTGGTATAATGTTAATTATTTATCACCTTTAGGTTACATTAATGAGCTTCCTCCTTCTTTTAATATAAATGAATCAATTCGGTGTGAATTTTATGATAGGTCTACTCCTGGTACTCATAGGGGTTGACAGTGTATTTTGTCAATTTTGATTAAATTCGTTTTTTTCGTTTATTTTATTTATTTATTTATTTATTTTTTTTTTTCTTCTTTTGTTCTAACTAGTTTTTAAGTTTAGTTTTAAGTTAGTTTTAGGAATATTTTGAAGTTATCTATAATACTACCTTCGTTATGAAAGCTTCGGGAGCAAAAGCGAATTAACTTTTTAACACATCTTTTCATTTAATTTTTATTTAACTATTTTCCGGAAAGCTTGGTGCTTTTTCCATTTCTGTTAATTAAGATATTACTTTTTAGTCTTAAGTTTTTCTCCTAATAATGTAAAATTATAGTTTGTACATATAAAGAAATGAAAAAAGGCTCAATAAATTTAATTTGAATTTGAATTTGAAGATTCTATTTTAAAATTTGAAATAAAAAATTTAAGCTAACCAATACTAACCAGCATTTTTTTGCTGTTAGTCGATCTATCCATTTCGATTAATTGGTGTAATTGTAATCAGAGAGTGGGATAAGGTAGAGTTTTGAAATTTAAGCAACCGGATATTTAACCAATTTAATGATTCAGAGTTTTTTATTTTTCTTTGAAATTCTTGAAAATTTCATTTGAAAGTCTTACATTAATAGACGATTTATAGATATTCGTTTGTTCATGAAGATTCAAAATGGATTTTGTTATAAACCCATATTACCTGAAGAAATTTTCAAAATATCAATCTCTCATAAACAAAAAAAGAAAACCGTTCTATAATTAAGGAATTTAGTGAAAGAAAAAATAGTAAAATTGAACTAAAACAAAAATTAAGACCAAAAATCTTAATTTAATACAATTCTCGAAATTCTATTCCATGGAAAAGCCGAAAGTGAAAACGTATAGAAATAAAATTAGCCTACAAATTGTTCAAAAATAAAAAAATTTTGTAAAAACACTGACACTTTACGAAAAAATTGATATTTCATCAAAACACACACGGTTTACGTTGAACCAAAAATTAATAGAAAAATTAAAAATCAGAAAATCAGAGAACCCCTTCCAAAAAATATGAGATGTAATTAAATAACAAATGCAAGAACAAAGTATGTTAATCAGAAAATTTTAAAACCAACTAATTATTTGATCAGAAATTATATACATTTTGATAGGCCTAAAACTATAAATTTTAATCAAACTCAGATTTTGGCTTGAAATTGCTTAACTATCATACATACATACAGTATTGGGCAAAACCTAAGAAACGTTGTCCAATATTAGCTTCTGAGTCAAATTATGTTTAAACGAACATATTTCAATTCAATGTTTTAATGCAGTTTTATTAGTTTCTGTGTCATACAATATTACAAAAAAAAAAAATTTGTAATTATCTCTCACCTAACGGTTCTTTTAGTACAACAACAAAAATTACTCAAAAATTCATTGGGCAAAACCTAAGAAACTTTTAATATTTTGTATAATAACCCTTATTTTTTATTACTGCGGCGCACCGACGCGGCATAGATTTGATTAAATTATCAATTATTTTTGGATCTATGCGTATTCATTCATCTTCCAGACACGAAAATAAATCGTCTCTGTTGGAGAATCGTTTCGATCCAACATTCCTCTTCAATATGGAAAATAAATTTTCGATTGGGTTCAAATCGGGCGATTGGGCCGGCCAATCAAGCAATTGAATTCCTTTCGATTCTGGATACAATCCTTTACCAACTTCGATGAGTGTTTCGGATCGTTATCATGTTGAAACACCCATCGAAGTGGCATATTCCACTCGGCATATGGCAACATCTTATTTTCTAAAATGTCCCTATACACAAATCTGTCCATTTTGGTAGAAATTCTGTGGAACGGCCCTAGACCATGACCTGAAAAACACGTCCACACCATCACATTGCCACCCCCATGCTTGACAGTTTTTTTACAATATCGGGGTTTAAGCCTTTCACCAGTATTGCGTCTCACACGACATATGCCATCCGAGTTGAACAAATTAAATTTGCTGATTTTGCCTGATTTTTAGGCTCGAATTTGCAAAAAAATATCTTGATTGGCCAGTTAAAAAGTGGAAAAGTGTGCTCTTTAGCGACGAAAGCAAATTTAATTTGTTCAACTCGGATGGCATATGTCGTGTGACCTTTACAAACGAACAACAGAATTGTTTGTTTCTTTTATTTAAATATTTTGAACTTGTAAATAAAACAAGTAAAGAGTGAAATTGACTAACAAACAAAAAATAATAATTCCAATAAACATTAAAAGGCAAATTAAAAAAAAAATGCTAAATATGCTCATATGTATGTATGGATCTGTAGTTACCGATTAATTTATAAAAACCAAGTGATAAACGGTTGGAAAAACATTAAAGCAAAATTTAGTTGTAACTCATAAATAAATATATTCTTCCAGTTTCGGCAAATATTCGATTTGCCAAGATAAACTTTGGTAAATATTGTTAAATTTAAAATGAATACGAATCACATTTAATATTATTTTGAAATTATCCAAAATATAAAAATAACATTATTGTCTATGTTATTAATCTTTATCACATTTTCATTTATCGTTATGTACGTTGTTGTCGTTGACATTGGGTAGCTTTAAGATTAGGTATTTAAAAATTTTGTTGTTGTTGGGTTTCTTTTTGTATGTACGGCCGACTTCCTAAACGCAAGTTGCAATGCATATTTACAATGCATACACTTCGTAAACGCATATCTAAACTTTTTGGCAACGTAAAATGTTCCTAATCGTTTGGCAACTCACTTTAATGAGTATCAGAAGTCAAAATCACGCATCATTTTTATTTTGTATGCAAACATTTTAAAAATGTTATTTTTAAAATGAAATGTGAATAAAAAATGCCATCATCCATTAATTCAATGAATTCTTAAAAAAATAATTATTTTTGATCACTTATTTCCGGGATTTTTATTGTCCTTAATAAGGTTGTCTCTTCTTTTTTAAGAGGTTTCTATAGCAAGTCAATATTTTTTGAAAGATTTGTCCTGAGATAATTCCTCAGTACTTGTCAACAAAATGGATAAATAATTTTGTGTAACCTCTATTTTCCAAAAAAAAAATTATTAAGTTTTATACCATGTTTTTGACATTTGCTTTACGTATGCGCTGCATAGCAACGTTCCTAAATGCCGATAAAATGCAAAAAATGTCTCTGCAACGCAAGTTTGCGTTTAAAACATGTTTACCATTGCATACGCATTTTTTTAAATTATGCATTGCAACAGGCGTTTAGGAAGTCGGCCTACTAGAAAAATTATACAACAAAATAACATTAATAAAATTATTATGAAGGGTTCGTAATAGTGCAATAAAATGTTTATCTAAATGCAAAAACAAACGTATTCCGTCTTCATGAGTTTGGAAAACTGTTTTTTAATTACACTGTGCAACAAAATGTAAATAATTTGTTGCTGCGATTAAATTTTGTTTAGTATTTTTTGCGCATTAATTAATTTTTAATTTTAATTTTTGATTGCTAGAAGTCTACTCCATATTTTTTAACATGATCTAAACTAATGTGTTCATTTTGTCAGTTAACATACCCATCATGAATTCAAAATTAAAACTATCACTTTGCTATTTAATCTCTAATGTTGATTAATTACAATCTTTGGATTAAATCTCATTTGGTAAAAGAAGAAATTTCTATATATGTAAAAGATATTTTAAACTTACTAAAACTATGAGAAAAGTGTATTCTGAAACACAATTGAAAAATTCTGATTGAAAATGACAACAGAAAAATTTTATTTTTGAGTTAGGTTTAAGTTTGTTGTTGAATGTGAAACATTTTAATGAGAACAACAAAAGAGAGATACAAACGAAATAATATGCTTTTCTTACTGCCAATGTTATTCATAGCTTTTGCGCTGGAATGTCATCACTAAGAGCGTCAACTTTGTATCTTTAACAGTAATGTTAACTCATTTTATTTTATAAAACCCGCTGTATAAGAATAATGTAGAGATAAAACCGCTAGATTGCCTTGAAAATTACTAAATTGACATTACTTTTCAACCATAATAAAAAAACAAATCAGAAAGCAGCCAACTTCACTTCCTAACGCACTGTCAAAATTGGATTTTCAAATTGTTTAGAGCTGACGCCCTGCTATTGTGAATGGTTGGCCAGGGTTCAACCCTTGCCACAATTAAAAAATAAAAATGTGTTTTTCTGTTTAATGGTATAAATACATATTCAGAATTAACTTTTTTTCACAGCATATTCGCCGGCGAAGTAGAAATAACTAATAAAATGTCTATCTATCTTTCTCATTTCACCACCTGTCTTATCTTTCATCTATTCCTTTCCTAAGTAATGTAGCACGGTTACGAAAATAACTACAAAGATTATGCCTGAAGTGCTACTTCTCTTTAAAAAAAGATTGGTCCCTAATCTTACTCAGTTGCGTAACATTCAACTATAATTTGAGGTGGTAAAAACATTCAGAAATTTATCCAAAAATTGACTCAAGATTATTCATACCACCGCTTATTTTACCCAGTGTTGGATGACCCCTGTCCTTTCTTGTCTCTCCAAGCAGAGAAATATATATTTTGAAATGGAGGCAGTAATTTCGGAGATTAATATTCTTAAATCCATAAAACAGCGCCACCTGTTGGTTCAAAATACCACGATTGTGATCAAGGATACACAAAGATAACTTTATTAAAATCAGTTAAAATCAGTGTAGTAGCCTTGGAGTTAAACATGTACGTGATTTTAAACTTGATTTGCTAGTTTTATTGCATTTCTACCCTAGAAATTCAAATCATATAAAATCAGAAATAGCCTATTTCACCTTCCACATAAGTACCTAACTATATAAGTTTAAATTACATATTTTTCTTACTTATCTCTCTAAATAAAATATAATTAATAAAAAAAAATAACTGCAGCTTAATAAATATATATCTATAAAAATATAATTTAAAACGATTTATTATTTATTTGTTTTTACATAAAAAAAGTTTCCGAGTTTTAAACGCACAGTTCTGGAAGTTAAAGCCACAAAAAATATTTAACAAAAGGTAAATGATATCTACATACATTTTTTCTGAAAAGGTAAGAGAAGGTTTTAAAATATGATAAATTCTATTTGAAACCACGTCGGAAAATGAATATGGGATCTTAATGCCCACAATTTATTTTTATTTACACAAGAGTGATGTTTTTAGGGCAGTTTTTATTTCACATCACAGAAAATCTTTAACCATGGTCAAGGTTGTTGGTTCATTATTCACACATTCACTCATTCGATAAGACAGGCAGTAAGTCGTTATGTCTGTATGTCTGTCAGCCAGTCAATCTATTTATTTGTGTAAACTAAATATTGGCTGGCAATAACATATTGATATTTTCTTGTATCTATTTTTGTATTTGCTCTACCTGTGGTTGTTGAAAACAGTGTGTCTGATTAGGGGATTTCTCCCTAAAGTGGGGTCCCAAACTGGGGATAACAAATTCTGTTTCGGGATGGATTATTTTTCGATGGAAATTTCGATTGTTTTGGGAAAATTTTCGGGAATGGGTATATTTAAAATATTGCAACTTTGTATTTTAATTATTATAAATAAACAAATAAATGAACAAGTAAAAAGTCTTGAAAACTTAATAATAGATTGAGCTTATTGGCCCACAATCATAATCTTAAACAAAATAAATTTTTCGAGTTCTTAGTTAAAGGTAAAAGTCGATTCTTAATTTTTAAATTTTAGCCACCTGAAGTTGCTTTAAGATGATTAAGTAACAACTTTATCAAAACAATTCTACGACATAAACTTACATTTCAAGTAAGTCTGTTGAAATCACTTCATTTAACATGTTCTTTATTGACAAAGTACACAAATTTACTTAACTTAACTTAAGTTTTGTTTTTTTTTTTTAATTTACAAATTTACTTGTTTATATTTTTCAAAAAATAAAATACTAGCGGCTGATCGAATATGGACAATCTGTTTAATTGTATTTTGTTACAAATTATGGACAAGTATTTTCTGTATTTGATGTTTCACCCAGTTAAAGCCGGTTCAACTTGGAATATATTTCATTTTTGACTATAGTTTCAAAAAAGTTAAAAATAGGTTTTGAAATTAAAGTAGTTTCTGAAATACACCGAAATTAGAGAGTGTCTACGATTATGGGTCACTATTTTTAGCAAGAAATAAATCTGTAGTTTCGGCCTTGTTATTAAAAGTGAACAAATTATTTTTAAAATGATTCTATCCATACAAACCATTTTTGAACAACTGTTGGTACATCTCAAGATGCAGCTAGAATAAAGTCGTTTACAGATAAGAAATAATTGGTGCAAACTCTGCCTTGATTATCTACAAGCAACAAAATGGAAATTGTTACAGATTTTAATAATTCCAAAATAGCATTATATTAAAGGGCAGAGGATAAACTAGCTTCTGGAGATTTTTGGCGATAATAACTTTAAGTTCGAGGATTCGATTAAAAAAAAAACTCTGGAAACCCTAAAAAAGGAAATTGTATAGTTTTATTAACAATTGTGTTTTATTACATATCGACGATGTACATGTAGGTACTGAGTATCTTTTTACCTGTCAATGATATGTGTAAAACAAAAGCATGCATCGAACAGATAATGAACAAGCAGTAGTAGGTGGGCTTTGTTTAAAGGTTGGAAATTTATTTAGTACTGATACAAATATACTCTTTCTGACTGAACAATATTTAATTTTCTCTAAACAAACAAACTCATGATGGTTTATTTCACAATCAGGCGTATAAAATTGGTGTTGTAATATAAATAAATATTATAATATTGTTTGCATGAACCTTTAAAGATCAAACGAAAGAAAAATCAATAAATAGTACATGAATCTCTCAAGTTCATGTTTACTTGTTGAAGATGGCAAATGCTTTCAAACGTAAAATGCTGCAGAATAAATCGCATAAACAATTTTTCATAAAAATTCAAAAAGTTCTTTTTAAAACGGATGACCATTTTTGAAACATTATTATGGATTTTTAGTTTAAAAAAAGAAAAAATTAAGAAAGGTAATTAAAAGCACTTTCTTGCTTGAAATGTTGTGAAGATTATATAAGTTTTCATTTACTACTTCCATACAACTTTTACTTAAATAGATGCTGGACGCCATGAATTGACATTTAACAGTTTGAAACAGATTTGGTCCGTAGTCTATTACATAAAATTGGATTGTAAATGCTTGCAAGAAATTTCTCCAAATTTTCAGTCACTAACAAAAAAATAAAAAAAAATAGGAACGGCTATTATGGGCATGCCAAAAATTTTAGTACATTAATATAGATTGATGCTTTGTCAAGCATCCATGTATTCAAAATGATTTTTCCGAGTATACTGTTCATAAATGTCAAGTGGCTGGTCGTTTGACTAATTACCCTTTTGTAAGTTCGATCGGGCATGAGACACGTCTTTTAATGACAAAATAAATTTAGTACCTGCACCATGGCCGCGGGTTCTCGTAAAGAAATCACATTAGCTTAAACCAACGCCGCACAAATTTTTTGCAAAAGGTACCAAGTCAAGTTACTCGGAAGCTCATTATTTTAAAGGTACTAGTGCGTTTAGTCGTATATGACTTAAATGGCAAAAATGTTTAAGAGCTTGAGTTTATAGAGTGTCTTGATTACTTATAGTACAAACTAAACTCGCTGCTGACCAAAGCTGCTGTTTCACACGAATTTTTTTTTATAATTTTTTTTGTTGCAAATTTAGTGACAGCACTCATGTGCACTTAGATTTCTAAAAAAAAAGTTTTAATTGAAGAAATAATGAAATCTCGTTAAACAAATACGATAATTAATGCAAACAAAGTGGAGAAAAATCAGAAGCTGTTTGCAATTACTAATTTAATGTCAATATTTGCATTTTAAATATTTGGCTAAGCGCCAGAGAATTATTTGCTGCATTAGTGAAACCAGTACAGAGGCGGACTACATGTGATGAAACGAATGAATGCAAATTAATTGAATTTGAAATTAATTTTTAAAATTACTTTATATAAATTGCATTTTTTCCATAACGCAATTATTGAAACCCTTATGAAAGGAAAACAAGAAAATAAAAAAAATGTATTTAATTTTATTGTTTCAAATTACGATGTCAATATGCACTAAATTCGCTAAACTATTTATGGCAATTTAATAATTTTAATGTAAAATACGATTTAACAAGTTTGTTTTTTTTGTGTTTGTTTGTTTGTGGATAGCACAAGTCTACACATCCGATGGTTAAATTTGAAACAACCACTACCGAGCGAGAGATGGTTTCAGTTTTCCTTCCGTCGGTAAAGTTTGCTTATTCTTATTTTTCTTTTTTTTTTTAAGAAATTTACCAGCCAAGTGGTCTGTGTCCGCGTTTTTAATTTTGATTGTCAATTTAGCGTGTTTATGTTGCCTACATGTTGCAGTTGTCATGTTCATAACAATGAAATATGAAACGTTTTTTATTTTTTTTTATTTGTATTTTGGCTTAACTTATTTCTCAAAGAAAAATATCATTAAAGTTGTTAATTCAATAAAAAAATAATTGGCCATAAATTGGTTTCGGTTGCACTTTTGTTTTTTTTCTTTTATTATTTTTTAAAATCTCGTGGCTGTTTAATAAACATTATAAGTGGCTATTAATTATTTAACCTTTAAAATATTTACTTAGGCTATAGTTCATGAAGCATTTAACAATGTGGCAATTAGGAATGTCTTTTTCAACGTTATTTATTTTTTGAAATGTTAAATTCATTGCAAATTCTGTTACGTCATATAAAAGTAACCTTGTACTTTTTTTTCTCATCTTTTAGTATTTACTGCGGTCATTCTTTTGGCTTCGTTTTATGTCCTTATTAAAGTTTTGTTTTTAGTTCCACTTTCTATTTATAGAAGAAAATATTAAAGAGTAAAATAAAAAGCATCAAAAGAGGGACAGGGAGGGAGAGAGAGAGAGAAAGATATTTTTTGAAATTATTTATTTGTTAAAAAGTTTTTTTTTACAGTAATGGATAAAACATTTGGAACTGAGATGATATAAATGATTTTTTTAAAGAAACATGTTCCTTACAACCTTTTTTTAACTCTTTGCTGGAAATAGAATCAAACCCTTAGTCAAAACTTTTATTTTTTAGTAAGTTTGAAGTAACAATAAATAGACGAAATTAGCAATAATTAAAAATTGTTCACCAAATGTGGAAAGTGTTTTTTATGTTTGACATTTAGTTTGTAATTTGTGCAATAATTCTTACCGATTCCATAGAGTATATTTGTCTAACGATACATCTTTGTCTGTCAGTCACTGCGTTCATGCTTACAAAATATTTTTTCCCAAAAATTCCAAAGTCTTCAAAACAGATATACGAGTCTTCTAAGTATTATATTCTAAAAATAATAATATTTCTTTTTTCGAGTCGTTTCTAGTGAATCCAAAAATAAGTTTGGATAAGTTTTGCAATTTTGGTTTGTGACTCCGTAAAGTAATTGTTGATTTGGAAATTTAAGATATACTGATCTTAAAGATATTATCATAACTGGCGGAAATTAAAAAAAAACTAAATGTTCCTTTGCTTTCCATACGATTCATGATGTTGTTGTTTTTTACTGTTTTGTTTAAAAATTTAAAAACTCATATAAAAACAGAATTTTAGTAATAAATGTAATTGTAGAAAATAATGGAAATTTTATCAATAACCTAGAAATTCGGAAAAAAGACCAAAAATAAAAATTAATCTTAAAAAGATAATGTTATGTAAGAAATGGCTTAGACTTTTTCATTTGACATGGAGTTTACTGAAATCTTATGCGTAGTGCACATATTAATGATCGGGTTATTACTGTAAGACATTTCATTTATTCGTATTCAAAATTAAGAATAAAGTAGTGTAAAATTTTATATGATAGCACTTTTCGTTATAAATTAAGACCTCTAAATTAAGAAATTGTAAAAAATACCGTTTTTTAAGGATTTTCCCTTCTGAAATTTAAACTTACTTCGGTACTACGTTTTTTCGTCATTTTAAAGACAACTCATAGCAAATGCGAATAAAAGAAAACTAAGTAAAAAACTGGAACGGTTCTCCCTTCCTATCCAAACATAGCCGATTTTGAAACAAAATTTATAATTTATTGTAAAATTCCTCGGAGTTCAAAGTACAAATTAAAAAAAGTAAACGGACTTTTAATTCCCTATTCCAAATACTCCAAAAAATATTTGACAGACCCGTGATTTATAAAGGCAGAGTAGTCTCTTTGGTAAGAAAAACTAATTTTTTGACATTTATTTTCCGTTCCGAAAATAAACTTTATAAACTTTTTTTCACGATTCGATTAAAAACTCTTTTATGTATGTATGAATATAATTAAACAAGTTTGTAATAATATCTCGATGTTTTTTGATTCTGTGGCAATTTTAATTCCATATTTTATATCTCAAAAAACCATCTTAACTTGTAATGGACAAAAATTATTAATTGGCAACTTTTTTTTTATAGAACGTAGTAAAATCCTTGATTTTCTATTTTTTTTTTCAAATTAACATAAGCGGTCTTACCGCAATAAAGAATTACCAACATATTGACTTGCCAACCTCTATTATATCATGTCACCTTTCAAGGTTATTGGAACCTTCAGGTTGTATTACTATGTAACGTGGGCTATTGCAACTTCGCCATTGTTCTTTCTTAAACAAACCATAAAAGGAAAAACATCACTGGTTGGTCAATTTTTAGTATATAGAAAAATTCGACATTTCTAATTCTTAAATTAAAATTAAGAAAAAAAATGGTGCAACCTAAACTATAAAATTGTTAATTTTAATTACGTAAAGTAGTTAAAAACTGACGAGGAAAGTATAACCCTTTTGCTACTGTAATTTAAACTCAAGCCAACGTGACCCTAAATTAAATATCACAGTAAGTTACACAAATTTAGTATAAAAGAAATTAAGGCTTTATTAAATTATTACCAGCATTGAAATTAGGTTTCCGTTCACATATTACACCAAGTTTTGTTATCCGTATTCCATACCGGCAATTTAGAAAAAATAGAAAAATCGTCTAGGCAGTCGTTTTAAAATTCGGAGGATGTGCATGGGAATCAACCCATTAATAAGTATTCCATTTATTATATCCCGTATAAAAAAAAAGGTAATATATTAAGCAAATAAAAAAAATGATGTTGGATTAAACCATTGCAACTGCATTGTTATTTCTCTGCAACAGATTCCTCAAGAAAATCTCTCAATTTAAAACTCTTGCAAAAGAAATAACACAATGATGATTTGACGATTGAGTTGATATTTCTATGTCATCAGTAGAGGCTAAACCGTCGAATATACCACAGGATTATAACTATTAAGAAAAAATAAAATCCAAATAAGAAGAAGAAGGCCAAGGGAGCAAAATATTATATCCATGTATATGGTATATAAGTACATGGTATATAGGTATATAAAAAAGTGGTAATACCCAGTGAAGTGAAAAAAATTTTGAATTTGTGAAAATAATAGTATAATAAGAGAAAACAATTAGTTTTAGGCAAAAGATTATAATAATTAATATTAAAAGAAAATACAGTTTCTACTTTTGTATATAAAAAAAAAGAATTAAAACTTTAACAAAAGTATTGCACATATAACGGGTGATTGATTAATTACCGGGTAACGTCAACAAAAAAAAAAAATACCAAGAAAACCAAATTCTTTTTATTAAATAAACGTACGAGGTGTGAGAAAAACAAAGAAATGCATATAAACCTTATTAAGTACAAGAGAAAATATAAGTGCATTTGTTATTAAGCAATATATATATATATATATATATATATATATATATATATATATATATTTACATATATATTGCTAATTAAAACAACAACAAAAATACTGTTCGATTTTCAAGAATAAGGAATAAAACGCACAAAAAAATTATTGCAAACAAATGTAACAGTAAGAGAATAAAACAAAAACAATCATACTTAAATGTACATACTTACATAAATTTGTAAAAATAAGTAACATAAAACAATAAGCAGATAACAGCTGTAGCAGAGGACACAAGCAGAACTTTGAAGGGCCTTTCACCGAGCTACACGTAAGTAATATTCCTTTTAATTTTTTTTGTAGTGTTTTATTCTTTATCTTTTGCGTGTATTATATTGGTTTAATGTTAAAATTTGTCATTTTCATTAAGTTCATAAGTGGGGTTTGAGTTTATCGCCATTACATATTGGAATTAATTTGTTTAGGGAGCCTTTAACCAATAAGAATATTGGGGGAAAAATTCTTACCCTAACAAAAAAAAAAACTTAATTTAAAGCAACAAATTTTAATAAGAGTATATATGTATAACTATAATATCAAAAAAATATTGGTTAGAGTTAGCAGGAAAGTCAAGTTGTATTAAGTTAAAAAAAACAAAAAAACTAGAGAAGAAAAGAGAAAAAAAATTGTAAAGAAGAAAAGACGAAAAAAACCGTTAAGAAGAGAGTGATATATGTTGAAAAGGGAAGAGCAGAAACATAATTATTGTACAGAATTAATTATAATATCTAATGGTAATTATAACACCCTACATTCACGCAGTGGTACATTTTGTTCTCGCTTTGGTAAATCCAATACGTTAATCGAAAGTAATATTCATTAATCCCGATTATGTGTGCAAAGAAAACAGTTATAAAATTTAAAGTAAAATATCTTATAGTTCGTATACTTAAGATTAATTTCCATTTAGTATTAGTAAAGTTGCTTCGAAGATTTAGTCTACCACTTTGATTTGAACTTTGGAAAACCAATTTAAAAAATTATATGCTGAACTAATTTAAAAGAAAGAAAATAAAAATTTTAATCATGATTGGATAAAATTATCTAGACTTATTCCTTGGGGTTAGTAAAGTTAACAACTGATTTGGGTTCTTTATTAATACGGTGATATAAAGAATAAGGAAGGGAGGGTTATGACCATGAGGATATACCACCTTTATTCCTCTGTTATTGTTTTTTTTATTATTTTTTTTTTGACAACTTAAGTAGATTTCAAAAAGTAAATTGTAACTGCAATAGGATGGGAGGCAGCAGATAGCCAGTTAGCTCCTTGTTTAATACGTAGAAGGGACTTTAAAAAAAAATCGGTTAATGGAATAGTTTGGTGAGTAGGGTCAAGAACCTCCCCAATGACTGTGACTAGCTGCATGGATGAGTCCCGCCGACCTTATTCATCAACCTGCAAGCATCAAGAACACCTTTCGCTTTAGTTAGAAATAAATAAAGAAAGATGCAACCATTACAGAAACGGCGCCCAACGTGGGGCTTTGCAATTTTGATAAATTGTGTCAAAGAAATGCATGCTCCAATTAAGGATATAGTGACTCCTTTGTAGCCGACTTTTGGTGTACATTAAATTCACGTTATCGTATTAAACATATTTTTTTGTCAGAGTTTCGGTATTTCAAGAGGGTGTTATGGAAAAGGTGTTAATGCAGAATAATTTGAAAAAACGCTTTCTGTGATGTCGGCTATTTTAGACAATAAGCTGTAAGTAGATTCGTCCACTAAGTAGTTTCAAATGCTTTCGGTATTCAATTTTTTTCATTATGCACATTTTGATTTTGTCGAAAATTTAATATTTCTATTTTTTTTTGGGTAGCGACTTTTACATTTTTTTTGGTATTGGATTATCAGAATGTTGCTTGTTATCGCGAGTTCTGATCCGATCAATTGGGTTTAATTGTTCGGTATGCAGAAAAGTCGGAAATGTTAAATTATTATTTTGCAATAGCCCGGTTTTGGTATACGTATAAAAAAAATAAATCTTCTTTTGATTCTTATCAAAGATATTAGTGTTAACTTTACACCCTTCTGGAATAGTCTTATAAAGTGAAATTTCTTAATTTACGTTATTAAAAATTTTATTTAAAAAAAAAAAAGAAATTGCGCATTAATTTCATTAACATGGTTTTGGCACATAGTAATGAAGACTTAACCGCGTCTGCGGTTAGCAACTTGGCAAATGTTTGCTCCTTGTGCGAAAAGGAAATGTCCTCACTGTCTCACTGTTTTTCAAATTGCGGGCATATTTTTCATAATGAGTGCATCACTAATTGGATAAAGGAATCTCATGATTGCCCCAACTGCAAGAAGCTCTGTCACGAATGTGATTTAATTGTTCCAAGTCAGACACCAATTACCCAAACTTCTATAACTGTCGTAGAACCCAACGCAACCATCTTAAGTTTCAAGTCCAATAAATATCGAGGTAGGGGTCGGGGGTCCGCAATTAATGGATACAACACGCGAAGCAAAACGCAAGCGGATAACACAATTATAACAAAAGGTCCACGGTTAAATATTGAGGGAGGGGGTATATCAGAAAATCCGTTGTTAGATATTAACTCAGAAACGAATCCTCAGCGCACACAAAAAAATTTATCCCTGAATCAAACAAGTACTTCACACAATTCAGTAAACGAGTCCCATTTTCACCGGCATACTACTCACAATAGAAGACAAAATGTAGATTATAATCAAATTTCCCAAATGATAGAATCTAGCGTTCAACGACTACTTTCAAATTTGAGCATAAGTGCACCCTCACACCAACCTAACCAGAGGATAACCAACTTACAGCCAAGTCTTAATCTGGCTTATGATCCTAATCCTAATGTACCGCCATTTGGCTCAATACCGGTTACCACTAACGCAGCAAAAATAAGTCAGATAATTCAAAGCTGGAACATTAAATTTGACGGGTCGTCTAAAGGTCTAAGATGCGAAGAATTTTTATACAGAATTCGTTGTCTGACAATCGAAAATTTTAATGGAAACTTTGAATGCATTTGCACAAATCTTCACATACTACTCACAGGCAAGGCCAAAGACTGGTACTGGAAATACCACAAATTCGTGGATCGCATACAGTGGGAGTCCTTTTGCTCGGCTTTAAAAAAACAGTATAAAGATTATTGTACATCATACGACATACGCGAAGAGTTACACAACCGAAAACAAAAACCCTCGGAGCCTTTTGAAATGTTTTTGATGCCATTACTGACATAAGTGATCGATTGGAAGTATCACTAGAAGATGATGATTTAATTGAGATTGTAACAAGAAATCTGAGACCGGAGATACGTCACGAGCTTTTGTATGTACATATAAGATCAATTTCACACTTAAAAAAACTTTGCCTTATGAGAGAAAAATTGCTTAACGAAGATTGTTTTAAGCGTAGTTCCAATAGGGTTCCAGGTAACTTCAATGTGGGTAGGAGAGTGGCAACAGTTGATTTCGATGCTAAAAGCGTTGATAAGGCTGGTGCGACAATTAATGATAATAATTTCGCAGTTGAGATAAATGCCTTGTCTACAAACCACAATCGAGTCAAATGTTGGAACTGTGATCAGGAAGGTCACTATTGGGATATGTGCCTACAGGAAAGGAAGATATTCTGTTATGGATGTGGGCTTAAAAATGTGTATAAACCCCAATGCAGTAACTGTTCTAGAGATTAAAAAAACGGGAAGACCTCCGTTCCCAGTCATCGTCAAACACCAATATAGCTTTAGGGTACGGGAGAGAATCAAACGATGAAATAAAGTTAGAGTTAAGCTTAAACGAAAAGAGAATCTTATGTCACAAGGATAAATTTGACAATACTAGCAGTCAAAAACTGTATAAAATGCGCCCATTTCATGAACGCCTAATAAAATATATATCTGCCAGAGAAAAGCTCTTTAGTGATAGGAATTTAGATAAGGAAATAAGGAAAAAATATAAACGGTCTACAGTGCGAATGAGGAATTATTATAAAAGATTAAAAAACGAGCACAGCAAATGTATTTCATCTATTATTAATTCGGAGGAAGATAGTAGATTGTATGCGCAAGTTAAATTTTTAGATAAAGTAGAATAACGGTTGTTGGATACTAGTGCCAACATCAGCTGCATAGGTCAAGAATTAGCTAAATTAGACTATTCGGGTTTAGTAGGCTTTCGTAAAATAAAATCTATAGTAAGAACAACTGACGGTCAAGCGCAAAAAGTTACGGGGCTTATCGAAGTGGAAATGTCGTATAAAAGTCAGAGAAAAAAAATTAGCTTGTATCTAGTACCAACGTTAAACTTACGGTTAATTTTAGGCTTGGATTTTTGGAAATCTTTCGGTTTGATTCATAATGTGGTTTGCAATTTGTCGGTAGAGTCTGAGGGGACTTCAGGCGGCCTGGACTTATTTCCGCTTTCAGATTCAAAGAAAAAACAATTAGAGGTTGTGAAATCGTTGTTCCCTAATTTCGAGATGCAGGGATTAGGTAGAACTAATATGATAAAACATATCATAGATGTTGGAAACGCAAAACCCGTGAAACACAGATTTTACCCGGTATCCCCAGCTGTGGAAAAATTATTATTTGAAGAAATAGACAGGATGCTAAGCTTAGGTGTAATCGAGCCTAGTACTAGTGCTTGGAGTTCTCCAATGAGACTGGTGATAAAACCGAGAAAAGTTAGGCTGTGTCTCGATGCGCGCAAGATAAACGGATTCACTAAAAAGGATGCTTACCCTTTACCAAATATAGAAGGTATATTCGCTCGATTGCCCAAAGCTAACATTATTTCTAAAATATACATTAAAGATGCGTATTGGCAAGTGCCACTAGATGAAGAATCGAAGGCGATAACTGCGTTCACTATACCAGGACGGCCGTTATATCAGTTCAGGGTGATGCCTTTCGGACTTTGTACCGCTCCACAAACCATGTGTCGACTTATGGATTCCATCATTCCACCTGACTTAAAACACTCAGTTTTTGGATATCTAGACGACATTTGTATTGTATCAGAAACGTTTGATGAACACCTATCAGTATTACTTAGGCTAGCAGCAGAATTTAAAAGAGCAAACTTAACCCTAAACATTCACAAAAGTAAATTTTGCGTTAAAAGAGTTCCATATTTGGGATATATTATTGGAGATGGTGGAATTTCCACTGATCCGGCCAAAATAGAGTCCATTGTAAATTGGCCCACTCCAAAGTCTTTTAAGCAGGTAAGAGGCTTCCTAGGCTTAACCGGTTGGTATAGAAGATTTATTAGCAATTTTGCGGACGTGACTCATCCTATTACCGATCTGCTATCAAAAAGAAAAAAATTTGAGTGGACTACCCAAACGGAAGAAGCCTTTCAAAATATTAAAAAGTTACTTACAACAACCCCAATTTTAAGGAACCCAGATTTTTCTCAAAAGTTCTACATTCATTGTGACGCTAGTGACTTCGGAATAGGAGCAGTACTAGTACAGTTAGATGACGAAGGCTTGGAAATACCTATTGCCTTTATGTCAAAAAAACTCAACTCTTCGCAGCGCAATTACTCAATTACGGAAAAGGAGTGCCTAGCTGCTATTGAAGGTCATCACAGACCATAGCAGTTTAGTGTGGCTCATGAAACAACCAAACCTCAAAGGCAGATTAGCAAGATGGGTTTTTAAACTGCAGTCATATCAATTTTCTATAAGACACAGGAAAGAAAAAGATAATATTGTACCCGATGCGCTTAGCCGAATGCACGCAAATGAACTCGCTGCAGTGGAATTGTTCGGCCCAGAAATAGATCTAGAATCCAAACACTTTTTAGATGAAGAATATGTGCAGTTAAAGAAAAAGTTTTTAGAAGAGAAGGATAGCTATCCAGATATTCGGGTAATTGATAGGTACATATACATAAGAACACGATATGCTACGGGAAATGAGATTGAAGACGATAATAGTTGGAAGTTATGGATTCCGCTGGCTATGAGGAAGATTATATTGAGCAGGTTCCACAACGCTGTAATAAGTGCCCATGGCGGTATTACAAAAACTTTGTCCTTAATTCAAAGATATTTTTATTGGCCTCGATTAGTCACGGATGTGAAAGACTACATACAGAGTTGTGAGGTGTGCAAAACGACAAAAGCCACTAACCAAAATCTTCTTCCAAGTATGGGTAGTATGGTTGTTAGTAGTAGGCCGTTTCAACGTATATATGTAGATATACTCGGTTCATACCCCCGAAGCAAAAATGGTTTTATAGGGCTATTAATTGTGCTAGACCACTTCTCGAAATACCACTGGCTATGCCCCTTAAAAAATTTACGTCGTCTAAAATAATCGAGTTTTTAGAAAAACAAATCTTCCATCAGTATGGTGCCCCGGAAATCCTTATAAGCGATAACGGAAGTCGGTTCAAGTCTAATGAATTCAATGCTTTTTTAACACAAAATGGTATTCTTCATATGTACGCCGCGTTACACTCTCCTCAGAGCAACGCCTCTGAAAAAGTAAACCGGTCAATAATTGCTGCCATTAGGAGTTACTTGAAAAAAGATCATAGAGAATGGGATAAGAATATTTCCTTTATCAGTTGTGCATTAAGAAACTCTGTTCACAATTCTATTGGAGTTTCGCCGTATCATGCCCTTTATGTGTTCGATATGATCACACATGGTTCGTCCTTTAAACTTTTAAAATCAATCCAGGCGCTTGAGTATTCATCAATAAACATTCACAGAGATGATAAATTAACTTTGCTTCGTAACCAGATTTCGAACAACATGAAAAGAGCGTATGAAACTAACGTCAAATACTATAACCTTCGAACTAGACCAATTAATTATTCTGTAGGACAAGAAGTGTTTAGGAGAAGTTTTACTCAAAGCACGGCGGCGAAAAATTTCAACGCTAAATTAAGCCCACTATATATAAAAGCTAAAGTTAAAGAAAAGCTAGCCAACTGTTACTACGTTCTAGAAAATATAAAAGGAAAAAGCTGTGGCACATACCACGCGAAGGACATAAAGCCCTAATTTACTTTCCATCTAATAGGCACGGAAAATCTACCTATTATATGGTTAAGTTAAGTTAAGGACAAAAATTATTAATTGGCAACTTTTTTTTATAGAACTTAGTAAAATCCCTGATTTTCTGTTTTTTTTTTTTCAAATTAACATAAACGGTCTTACCGCAATAAAGAGTTACCAACATATTGACTTGCCAACCTCTATTATATAGTATAAGGGAATACTTCATGTCACCTTTCAAGGTTATTGGAAGCTTCAGGTTGTATTACTATGTAACGTGGGCTATTGCAACTTCGCCATTGTTCTTTCTTAAACAAACCATAAAAGGAAAAACATCACTGGTTGGTCAATTTTTAGTATATAGAAAAATTCGACATTTCTAATTCTTAAATTAAAATTAAGAAAAAAAAATGGTGCAACCTAAACTATAAAATTGTTAATTTTAATTACGTAAAGTAGTTAAAAACTGACGAGGAAAGTATAACCCTTTTGCTACTGTAATTTAAACTCAAGCCAACGTGACCCTAAATTAAATATCACAGTAAGTTACACAAATTTAGTATAAAAGAAATTAAGGCTTTATTAAATTATTACCAGCATTGAAATTAGGTTTCCATTCACATATTACACCAAGTTTTGTTATCCGTATTCCATACCGGCAATTTAGAAAAAATAGAAAAATCGTCTAGGCAGTCGTTTTAAAATTCGGAGGATGTGCATGGGAATCAACCCATTAATAAGTATTCCATTTATTATATCCCGTATAAAAAAAAAGGTAATATATTAAACAAATAAAAAAAATGATGTTGGATTAAACCATTGCAACTGCATTGTTATTTCTCTGCAACAGATTCCTCAAGAAAATCTCTCAATTTAAAACTCTTGCAAAAGAAATAACACAATGATGATTTGACGATTGAGTTGATATTTCTATGTCATCAGTAGAGGCTAAACCGTCGAATATACCACAGGATTATAACTATTAAGAAAAAATAAAATCCAAATAAGAAGAAGAAGGCCAAGGGAGCAAAATATTATATCCATGTATATGGTATATAAGTACATGGTATATAGGTATATAAAAAAGTGGTAATACCCAGTGAAGTGAAAAAAATTTTGAATTTGTGAAAATAATAGTATAATAAGAGAAAACAATTAGTTTTAGGCAAAAGATTATAATAATTAATATTAAAAGAAAATACAGTTTCTACTTTTGTATATAAAAAAAAAGAATTAAAACTTTAACAAAAGTATTGCACATATAACGGGTGATTGATTAATTACCGGGTAACGTCAACAAAAAAAAAAAATACCAAGAAAACCAAATTCTTTTTATTAAATAAACGTACGAGGTGTGAGAAAAACAAAGAAATGCATATAAACCTTATTAAGTACAAGAGAAAATATAAGTGCATTTGTTATTAAGCAATATATATATATATATATATATATATATATATATATATATATATATATATATATATATATATATATATATATATATATATATATTTACATATATATTGTTAATTAAAACAACAACAAAAATACTGTTCGATTTTCAAGAATAAGGAATAAAACGCACAAAAAAAATTATTGCAAACAAATGTAACAGTAAGAGAATAAAACAAAAACAATCATACTTAAATGTACATACTTACATAAATTTGTAAAAATAAGTAACATAAAACAATAAGCAGATAACAGCTGTAGCAGAGGACACAAGCAGAACTTTGAAGGGCCTTTCACCGAGCTACACGTAAGTAATATTCCTTTTAATTTTTTTTGTAGTGTTTTATTCTTTATCTTTTGCGTGTACTATATTGGTTTAATGTTAAAATTTGTCATTTTCATTAAGTTCATAAGTAGGGTTTGAGTTTATCGCCATTACATATTGGAATTAATTTGTTTAGGGAGCCTTTAACCAATAAGAATATTGGGGGAAAAATTCTTACCCTAACAAAAAAAAAAACTTAATTTAAAGCAACAAATTTTAATAAGAGTATATATGTATAACTATAATATCAAAAAAATATTGGTTAGAGTTAGCAGGAAAGTCAAGTTGTATTAAGTTAAAAAAAAACAAAAAAACTAGAGAAGAAAAGAGAAAAAAAATTGTAAAGAAGAAAAGACGAAAAAAACCCTTAAGAAGAGAGTGATATATGTTGAAAAGGGAAGAGCAGAAACATAATTATTGTACAGAATTAATTATAATATCTAATGGTAATTATAACACCCTACATTCACGCAGTGGTACATTTTGTTCTCGCTTTGGTAAATCCAATACGTTAATCGAAAGTAATATTCATTAATCCCGATTATGTGTGCAAAGAAAACAGTTATAAAATTTAAAGTAAAATATCTTATAGTTCGTATACTTAAGATTAATTTCCATTTAGTATTAGTAAAGTTGCTTCGAAGATTTAGTCTACCACTTTGATTTGAACTTTGGAAAACCAATTTAAAAAATTATATGCTGAACTAATTTAAAAGAAAGAAAATAAAAATTTTAATCATGATTGGATAAAATTATCTAGACTTATTCCTTGGGGTTAGTAAAGTTAACAACTGATTTGGGTTCTTTATTAATACGGTGATATAAAGAATAAGGAAGGGAGGGTTATGACCATGAGGATATACCACCTTTATTCCTCTGTTATTGTTTTTTTTATTATTTTTTTTGACAACTTAAGTAGATTTCAAAAAGTAAATTGTAACTGCAATAGGATGGGAGGCAGCAGATAGCCAGTTAGCTCCTTGTTTAATATGTAGAAGGGACTTTAAAAAAAAATCGGTTAATGGAATAGTTTGGTGAGTAGGGTCAAGAACCTCCCCAATGACTGTGACTAGCTGCATGGATGAGTCCCGCCGACCTTATTCATCAACCTGCAAGCATCAAGAACACCTTTCGCTTTAGTTAGAAATAAATAAAAAAAGATGCAACCATTACAAACTTTATTTTTTCAGTATTTGATATTTGTAAATGTCATTTTGAAAATCGAAAAAAGTAAAAAACATATTTTGTGAGCTATTTTTTCAGTTTAGCACAAAATGAGAAGCCCCATTTACCCTTGGGCGCCGACTGGAGATTAATTATGCGTTTTTAAGGAAAATTTGATCAGTTATTCTTAATTTATTTTAAACTGACAATTAACATTGAAATACTTTTTTTTTAATTCAATTATTAATCGTACTACTTTATTATTAAAGTGAAAAAAACATTTTTAATTCCGGCATTAGTTCACATACATACATACATATATCTTTACTACTAAAAATTTAGTTACAAATTTGTGGTTAAGTTTTAGAAGAACTCTCTAGCAGAATTTTCTGCATTTATATGATCCCAAAGCTTTTGTTGTTATTCTTTTCATCTTTATGGTTACATTTTACACTATTCTTGGTTTCTTCTAACTGTCGGTTTAGCAACGATTGCAAGTTTTTGTTTTATAATAATTTTTTCTTCTCATCATTTTAGGTAATTTTTGATGAGTTCATGGGTTCTCTTTCTCTTTTCCTTAGTGACTTTTCGGTTTTCAGACAAATCTTTTTTTTTTGGTTTTAAATATATTCTTAGGTATATTTTTTTAGAGGAGATAGAGCTTGAAGAAAAGTGATGAGGGAAAGTTTAATTTCCCACAACACGGCAAACACAGAACACTGTTGCATCAGCTGTGATTATTTTAGCTTTAAAGCCGGTGCATCGAAGTAGGGTACTGCGCAATGGGGCGAAAATAAAATATTTTGAAAATAAATAAGTAATATCTAAACGGCAAGAACGTTTAAAGCATATTTTCATATACCGATAGCAGAAGAGTATTAGAGCTAAGTTTAGAGTTTGAGATATTATAGAGGCAGCGTGATAGGTACACAAATTAGACCTTCTTAGACATGTTACCTTTCGTGTTGCTTTCCACTTGCACTGGTAAGTTCCTCAAAAGCAAGTAGAAACCTTAAAAATACATTCTGCCGTTAGAGAAATGAAAACTTTTAAAATGATAATACAGCAATACTTTCCTAGATTTGAAAATGTGCTATTTGTAAAAACGCTTTCCTCAAAAAAGGAAAATTCCTTAATGGATATAGATCACCATGACAACTGCAAAAAGCGAACTGTATACCTTTCAATTTTAAAGCAGGATCTTTAAGTTATTCTCAAGAGTATAAAGCACCCAAGTGCGAATTTTACTGGCCGACTTCGAGATTTGTTTAAGTTTCATTTATCAAATACACACATGCACAAATTTTCATTTGAATTATATATAAAAGTAAACATTTCTTCAAAATATTCTCAATTCTGCTGGAAAGCGAATTGAAGAAGGAAATTTGAAAAGCCGGATTAAGTTCTTGAAAAAAATAAAATTTACAATTTTCCACTGCAAGTAACTTGTTGATATTTTTAAATTAGCAGTGCGGGGGATAGGAACCCAACCACCAAACGCATAACATGTTTAGTAGTCAACTAGCTAATTATCTAGGCTGTAAAAAGTGTGTTTTTATAATATTTCTACTTTCTAACCAAATAACCAAAACAAAAATCCATAGAAATCAAAGTTACAAATTAAACAAAATTATGCGCTAAATATATTTACCATCGATTTCTATCGCGTACCCAGCCAGCTTTATTCTAAATTTCGTTTCTGCGTCAACAGACCAACATCGGGTTATATTTATAGGAATACACATTATACTCACTTTGTGAGGTTCCATGTTAATACTGTTCACCGTGTGGCAAAATTATATTAATGCACCATTTCCATCTGTGGTGAGGGGTCTATTTCGTTGTTTTATTTTCCTCTAAATAGTTTGGCAGAAAAAGCTAAAAACATTTTAATAAATTTATTTCTTTAAGGATATTTAAACCATTTAACAAAATCACTTCCTTCGCGAATTTAAAGTGAAAATCTTGATCCCATGAAAGTTTCATTACCCTCCAAGTGAAAATTGATATCATGAATTTTCCGCGGAATATTTGTTCACTTCATTGAACAGCTGCTCAAAATAAATAAGCTATCAGTGCACATTGAATGAAGTAAAAAATACGCTCTGTGAAAGTTTAAGTTTAAAAATAAATAAATTATATTTTTAGAAACGAATTAATAACTTTATTACAATAACTAAAATCCAACTTTTTGTAGGGGTTTGCAAAACGCATCTAACCGCTTGAAGTTTTCCGGGAACTTACTACTAACCAATTTTATTAAAATAATTTTTTTATGGATTTATTGGATTAATTCTACACAAAATATCTCAATTTGCCATTTTATGAAATTCTCACAAATTTACAGGCAATAGATCAATTTGAGGGAAAGGGAAAAAAATTTCAAGGGAAAAGATATTCATGATATTACTTATGTATTTAAGGGGTTTACGAACATATTTTCGTAAATATTTAAAAAAAAATTAAAAATAATTTGTTATGAAGAAAATCCGTACCCGCTCATGTCTCTGTTGTAAATTTAAAAATTGTAAAATCACTGCTAAGTTAACTTTGTTATGATTAAGAAATCACTGTGACTCACATCATTTTTAAAATTAATAAACAACTAAAGATGCCATTATGTGTCAGCTACAACAAAAAATCCTCGAGTTTTTAACAAATTAATTGAAATTATTGCCCACGAACTTGTCATGGGCACCCTATAGCAGGATAATAGGTGCAAAAAGGTTTTAGAGTTACAGCTGTCAGGGTATTAATTGGATGTGAATGAAAGAAAGCAAGAAGTATGAAAGAAATTAGGAATAATGCATGTAAGTCAATTGCTAAAAAGGCTATTGAAAATGGAGGCAGGAGACATGTTTGCTTCCCAACAAGGTTTCTTGTTGGGGAGAAAACATGTTTCCGGCTCTTTCTTTTTGGATCTTTTGGCTGGTGTGACAGAGGTTTTGGTGCGGAAGCCTGAAAATTAGAAGAAAACAAAAATTGGTGTAAATGAAACAATAAAGAAATAAATTTTGTGAACTTTTATTAAACCGTTGTTAAAAATTAAGAATAATATAAAAATAAACGAAGTCTTTTGAAATTTCCAAGAACTAAATAAAAAAGTAAATATACAAAACAATTTTTTTTGGAAAACAAATCGTCACCACCTCTATCGTCATAGTCACACCCAACGTTGGACAAAAGATAGAATTTTCTCCAGGTGGTGCAGGTAAAGCCAGACATCCGTACCACTCGACAGACGACCTACGGACAGAAAGTAATTTATGTATGTAAGTATATTTATCTTTGTAAAATTAAGTTAGGGAAAATAATTTACTCACCGTGCAAAATAAGCAATTCCTCTGAGGGATTCGTACCAGGAGTGCGCGCGTAGTAGGGTTGAGCTCAGGCCTATTAGATATTCGTCCATAGCGTCAGGGGTTTTTTCCCCAACATTTTAAGAGTTGTTTTCCTTAAAAATAACAAAGTGAAATATATATATTAAACGGCAAAGTTTTGTAATTACCGTGAACAATTAACCCGTACGAGACAACTAGACGGATCCTGAAGCCACCAAGAAGAAAATACCTGAAATAGAAGAAAATTCTGAAATATAAAAAAAATAAAAACACCTGAAAAAGAAGAATATACTAAAATTGAAAATACCTAGAAAGAAGAGAATTATCATGATTAATTAAATCTTTAATTTTTGTTTCAAATGTTAAGAATTTTACTTTTTGTATATTTCAATTATCTTTTGCTCTGCCAAGTTTCTTTAATAGTTAATTTAAATAACTAAAATAAAACTAAAAATGTTCACCTTTTTAAATCGGAAATTATAAGTTTGTACTTTTTTTAAAATGGTGGTTTAGGCGAATTAAGACGGAGTAAGTAGCTGGAAGTAAAAGTTGCAAGTGAGCGTTTGGGGCATCTAAAAACTTATTTTTAATTATGATGCCATGGTGAGGTTATCTTTTAGAACCAGCCCAAGACGGCGAGCCCTAGCCGGTGCTAAACGCCAGCATGCCAGCGCGGCCAACCATCTGGCAACATACTTTCATTATTTTTGCGACAGCAGCTGCTACCAAAATGGCGCCCAACGTGGGGCCCGAGGCAAGTTCAAGGAGACGCAATGCCGTTTCTTTTATTTTCGTTTTCTTTTCCTTTTAGTAGACGCTTACGTCAGTAAGAAAATCCAAGAGTCCCTTACTATGCGACGTTTTCTAAGAAGGAAAAATTTTAACGTAGTTAGTTTTTGTTTGGGCGAATCTTCCAAAGCTTTATGGCACGTGCCACTCACACACATGTAAGTCTCGAAACCCCAAGGCTTAGTACCTAGGATCGTGTTGCGACATATGGCGTGAACGGTACGGTCACAAGGTTTTGTAGATTTAGAAGTCTGAATTATTTTGCATTAACCTGAGACTTAGGAAAATTAAACATCACACGAGAGTAGAGTTTTAATTGCTCAGGCTGAAGGGGAATGATTGAGACCACCCTTAAGTAAATTGCATAAACCATTGCTAAAAGACTAGTGGTAAAATAGAATTTTATACTTACGTTTTCTTTGAATTCAATTTTTTTAAATTCAGCATCAGGAATAGAGAGTGCTAGTCCGTTTAATAGGTAACCGTACCTTTACTTTATCGTTGCAGCACTCCCCTTTTCCTGGTATTGACAACCACCACTAGTTCTGCAAATCGTTTCTTTTGTTGTCGTCTTCTTGTAGTCTTCCTGCAAAACAGTTGAAAATTTATTTTAAAAATTACACACATACAACAAAGGTCATATAAAAATTTACCTTGCAACTTTTTCTTTACCGCAATACTGCCGCTTACTCAAAATAACGTCTGATTTTTTTTTGTGACTTGTAATTTTGAAAAGAATTAAAAAAGGGTTTAGTTTGTTTTCATCTACCTTAGGAGTTGGGTGTAGAAATCCTTTGCGTTATTTATTTATTCTTATAATTTTATATCATCAATTTTTATTTGCTTCAAGAATTTTTTTTATATAGGGTTTTTCAGGCTCTTCATCTCCATTAGTTATTTTAATTTACCTAGGGACTATTTTTTTCATTTACTTTGTGCGTATCTTGCGTTTTTTTTTTGTTTAGTTTTCATTATTTGTAAAAAAACGATTAATTTGAACCAGTTTCGTTTTTTTTTTGTTTTATTGGAACAAAATCGTTTTTCTTTACTTTTTATTTCTGCTTTGAGAGTTTTTTTTTGCATATCTGCTATAAGCATATAATTTATTTATTTTGTGGATTGTTGTAGGCATCGTTTATTTTTTTTTTTTTCACATTCTTAGAAAGCAATTTCCATTGGATAGTTTGCTTTTCTTTCGGTTTGGTTTTTACTTTTTATTTTTCAACCGTTATTTAATGGTGTTAACCCGTCGAGCCAGCAAAATATTGTCTGATGACAATAATATGCCAACGACCAGCGATGCTGCTGCTGGTAGCATTACTGCGTCTACAACAACAGCCGTTCCGACCCAAACAAATACGACATCCAGTACGGCCACAACGACGGCTACAGCGACAACTTTTGTCACAGTGAGTAATTCCGTTTTTGCTACACCAGACTCACCAAATGTGTCAATTAGCAGCGATAGTGCTGAGCAGACGGTGGTATCACCCGCGTTTTTCAGTATAACCGCTCAAAATATACGTCGAGAGGCACGTGAAGGTAGTGTAGATAATCCCAACACGGAAGCATTTAGCACGAGCAATATTCGGCAGTTTGTGGAGGCATCTGTTGGCCTATGCCAAGCACGTTTGATGAGAGAAGTCAATGACAAAATCCAGCAAGCCTTGTTAGAAATAAAGCAAGTCATGACATTCACAGTTTGTACAACCGCCAAGTTTTCCACAACAGCAATTTCAAACGCCATACCAGCAACCACACTACACATTGCAGCAGCCAAATTGTTTGCCTCCTAGTCAGCAGCCAGCACAAAATCAGCCACAGCAAGTACTGCCTTTGCACCAGACAAGTAGGCCAAACTATCCACAGGATGCTTGGTCTGTGCCAGCTTATCAGCTACAACAGTCTAGTTATCTGGCCATGTCGATGCCAAACAGGAACGAGCCGTTGGACAAATTTAAACTTGCCAAATGGAGAGTGAAATTCGATGGCACAAGCAAGTCAATGAATGTGCAAGAATTTATTTTTCGCGTAGGAACTCTAAGGCGGAACTACGATTGCTCAGATGATGAGATCCTAAGGAGTTTTCACCTATTACGAGATGGCCCTGCTCTCGACTGGTACTGGGATTACCGAAAAATTGTGCATATAAACACCTGGGCGGAACTAGAGAAAGCTCTCCTGACTCAATATCGCCGCTTCGAGAAAGAGTACCAGGTGCAAATGAAAATCTTAAACCGCCGGCAATTGCCGGAGGAGTCATTCGAAGACTTTTACAATTCAGTGATCAGGCTGCGCAACCAACAAGAGAATCCCTATGACGAGGCGCAGTTGGTTGAGATAATGAGAGGGAATTTAAACCCCGCCTTAGCACAAATGATGTTTGCCGTCACGTTGAGAACGTTATCGGAATTTTGTCGCGAGGTGAGGCGGGCTGAACACTTGCTTGCTAACCAGCGACAACTGTACCAGCAGCGCCCAAACTTCACCCAAAGGGTGAATGAAATTTCTGGCCCTGAAGATGATTTAGACTCGGTTGATTTTGAGGTAGATGCTATTCGGTCGGCAGGCAATTACACCTGCTGGAATTGCAGAATCGTTGGACATAGTTTTGTAGATTGTCCTGAGCCTGTGACTGGTGTGTTTTGCTTTAGTTGTGGTAAAGAAAATGTGGTGACCCCTAAGTGCCCCAAGTATCAGGGAAACAGGTCGCGGAACCCGTCTCGAAGTGGGGAGGCGCGGTCGACGGAGGTCTAGGCCCAGTTTCTAATCAGCAAGTAGATTTAAGTAAGACTAGAATTAGAATTTTGAAGAATGATAAATTAGCGATAGAAGAGGGCAAAGAACTTAAGCTTAGGGACATTAAGCCTCTTCATATTCGAATTAAAGAATATAAAGAGGCCAAACTAAGAATTTTCGGTAAGGTTTCAGATCGAATCCATAGGGCAAGGGAACGGTACAAGGCGCGTAAACGATTAAGACGCGAAATCTCACTAGCCTCCCTTTATGGGGGTGTAGACTCACGCCTGTATACTTGCATAAAGCTAGGTGGGTATGAAATCGAGGGCCTGCTTGATAGCGGCGCTACGGTGTCGTGTCTTGGCAGCAACTGTCTTGAGTTTGTCGAAAAAGCCGGACTTAAAGTCCATGATTTTTCCTCAATAATTAAGACAGCTGACTGGTACTGGACATCACATCGTGGGTCGTGTTCGAGCAGAGGTAAAATTTGGTCAAACAACGCAGGTCATAAGTTTCTATCTAGTGCCTACTTTGAATCGTGAGTTATTCTTGGGTATCGACTTTATGAAGGGTTTTAAACTATTTGCCAATCTTGAAAGCCTTACGACAAATGCTATAAGTCTCTGCGCAGAGGCAGATAGCACTCCAGATGTCGTAGCTCATTCTTTGAACGCTGAACAGCAAAGGAAATTAGATTTGGTTATATCGATGTTCCCCTGCTACACAAAAAAAGGTCTAGGAAAAACTCATTTAGAGACACATTCAATAGATACTCGTGACGCAACTCGTCACTATCCTGTCTCTCCAGCGGTTCAAAAACTTATGTTTGCAGAGCTTGATAGGATGCTTGACCTTGGTGTCATTGAAGTTAGCGAGAGTCCATGGAGTCATCCGGTTACTTTGGTCCGTAAGGGCGAAAAGAATCGGTTGTGTTTGGACGCTCGAAAACTCAATGCGCTAACAGTCAAAGATGCCTATCCTCTGCCACACATAGAGGGTTTGTTAAGCCGCATGGGAGACACGATTTATATCTCTAGTGTCGATCTTAAAGATGCATTCTGGCAGATTCCACTAGATCCATCTAGTAGAGAAAAAACTGCTTTCACGGTACCACGGCGGCCACTTAACCATTTTACGGTCATGCCATTTGGGTTGTGTAACGCAGCCCAGAGGTTATGCCGTTTAATGGATAAAGTGATCCCCGCGGCGCTTCGTGAAAGGGTTTTTGTCTATCTTGATGATCTTTTGATAGTTTCTCCAGATTTTGCAACGCACTTGGAGTTGTTGGCACGAGTAGCTAGAAGTCTAACATTAGCAGGTCTGACCATCAATGTAGCGAAATCTAAATTCTGTTTCAAAGAGTTGAGATATCTGGGGTACATTGTAGGCGGAGGCAAAGTAAAACTTGATCCGGCTAAGGTGGAAACGATTACTAGATTTGCTTATCCTAAAACAGCGAAGCAAGTGCGGAGCTTCATGGGGGCAACAGGCTGGTATAGAAAATTTATACCAGACTATGCCACCATTGCGGCTCCCATTTTCGAAACGCTGAAGAAGGGTTAGCAATTCAAGTTTTCGGAAGAAGCCAAAGTCGCGTTTGATCGATTCAAGAGTGCTCTGATTTCGAGCCCACTTCTTAATCACCCAGACTTCTCAAGGAATTTTTACGTCCAGTGTGATGCGTCAGACATAGGCATTGGAGCTGTTCTTTTTCAGAAAGATGATTCTGGAGAAGAGCATCCAATCGCCTATTTTTCCCACAAACTAACACCGGCGCAGAAAAATTATTCGGTCACGGAGCGTGAATGCCTTGCCGTGGTCTTGGCGATTAAGAAGTTTAGACCCTATATAGAGCTTGTGCCTTTCTCTGTAATAACCGACCACAGCAGTCTTAAGTGGCTTATGTCGCACAAAGACCTAAGTGGCCGTTTATCCCGGTGGAGTCTACGTCTCCAATCTTATGATTTCTTGATAGAGCATAGGCAGGGGAAACAGAATGTAGTACCTGATACCCTATCGCGCTATGAAATGGAAGAAGTCTCGGCAGATGTAGAAGGGCTGGTCGATCTTAGCTCAAGTGCTTTTAAGTCCAGCGACTATTTAGAATTAATTTCTACAATAGAAGTAAATTCTGAACGGTTACCTGATTTAAAAGTAGTTGATGGATTTGTATATAAAAGAGTACGGCCTTATGATGGTTTGGTCTTGAATGAGCACTTCTCATGGAAGCTGTGGGTTCCTCATGAGTTGACCAAAACCATCATCGACAAGTCGCACAACTCACCGCAAGCTTCCCACGAAGGCGTTGGTAAGACTCTCCGCAGGGTCAAAGAATTTTTCTATTGGCCAAACCTAAATACCCAAGTTCGCGATTTCGTAGCCAGCTGTGAGATTTGTAAGGAAACGAAACCTGCAAATCTAACTTTACGTCCACCTATGGGTTCTGAATCAATTAGCGAACGCCCGTTTCAACGCGATTTTATAGATTTTCTTAGTCCCTACCCGCGCTCGAAGAACGGAAATTGTTTTATTTTTATTGTCCTGGACCATTTGACAAAGTTTGTGTTGCTGAAAGCTCTGCCAAAAGCTAACACCAAAAGTGTTATTTATTTTCAATTTTCATTTTTTTTTATAAATCTCTAGATTTACATTTTTGATGTAACCTTTTTATTAATTTTTTTTTAGGAAAGGAATTTTTTTTTGTTAGGAAAAACAGTTTAATTTCACCTGTGACAGATCTACTTACCTTTTTCTGAGTCATTGCAGGGGGTATCTCCCGCCACAGAATTAGAGTTTGAACTCTAAATTCTGTGGTGGATTTAGTCCCTGTGTGATCTCTCTATTATTCTTGGCTTTCGGATAGCAATAAATTGTACGTGAGAACAGTAAACAGTTTTAAAATAAACGAGCATTTAAAGAAACTCTTTGCGAAAATAAATTAAATTAATTAGATGTCAAGGTAACAGTACACTAAATTTCTATACTATAACACCTCAAGTAGAATAAAAGTTATAAGCAGCCGGACAACCCGGATGAAAAACAGGAGTTTTTACCCTTGCTTACATCTGACCCAGCAAGCGTTTTCTACCGAAAAACTCACTATATTGTTGCTCCACGGCGTTGAAATGAGATGTATGAAAAATTAAAATGTAAAATTTATAATACTTTTGCTTAATATATAGTAAAATACCGTTGTCAAAGTTATTTCTAATAACGAAAGAGGTGTTCTTCGCTCAGAATATACTGGAACCAGGAAATTTTGGGAACAGATAACTGAACGACGGCTGATTTCTAAATCGATTGCTTATTTATGCCCACTTATTTCGTTGCGAATTTAATAAATAAACAATCAAAAACGTAAATATTTATTAATTTCTGAAGGCCCTAATGGTTTTATCAAAACTATTTCGTTTTATGTAGCCCAGTTAGTGATTTACTTTTCTCTTTGGCCTCAGCTTTGTTTTTTTGTTAAGATAATTCCGAGACTGAGAAAACTTAGAAAATAGAAAGGGCAACATCTTAGCAAATTTCATCATTAGAAAGTATTTATCAATTTTGTTGTTTTAATATTAATCTCCATCTTTTCAAATTTTTGTTAATTCCTATTTCATGCCAAATTTTAAGCGCTTAAATCAGCTCCGCTCAAAAGCGCAAGTGCATAGTAGGTATTTTTAACAAATGGAAAGGTAATAATTTCTATTATCTACAAGCATTTTGATTTGCTCTGATTTCTAATAATAGTTAATATTCGATTTCCGAATTTAAAATGTAAACAAACAGAACAATAATCATGAAAATTAACTCTTTTCTCGTGTTTCGAAAAAGTAAAACCACGCCGCAAATCTTAAAATCACGTTATTTTAAGAATATAGTCGATATATTAAGAAAACCCATGCTCACAATTTTCTTTTAAAAATATTCTGTGTACAAATTTATAAAGAACTAACTTGTCAACAAACTCTTAACATTATTATCTTTTCATTTGTAATTGTGGTGATCTCGATAATTTTTTTTTTTAAAGCACAGGCAATGAACTTAAGCGATCACCATCAAAATCAAGCTAATAGACATTAACGTTTTCGCTTATGTATAACTTTACCTAATTCACTCATAGTAGAGTCGAAGTTGTGACCTGTAAGCAGGGTGACCAGATCCCAAAAGTTTTGGAGCTAAATTGGCACCAAAAAGTGATAATATTTCAGTCTTTAAATTACATATCCCATACGCCGGTGATTAAAGATGCTTAGCTATTTTCAATACATATGTAGTTGTTTAACTGTGGCTGTGGAAAAATGTGCAGCAAAAACAAAATGCAAAAAAAAAGAGAGAAGTGCGGTTGCTTTGGCGGCGGGGCAAATACTTTGAAAGCGTTTCCTGTTGCTTAAGCCGGCCGTTATTCTGTATTTTTAATTTTGCCACTACTTAATAAAAGTGTTATATTTTCATAAATTAACAAAGAAAAGTTTTAAAGATTTCCCAAAAAGGGGGTTTCCAGTTTTTGAAATGCATTGTAGGTAAGAACTAGTGATTAAAAGTGTGTGGCTATTTCAATGCATTTCTATTTGCATAAGTGAAATGCAACGGCAAAAAAAAAAAGAAGAAAACTCATTTGCTTTGGCTGACTGTGTGTTTCTTTCTGCAGTTAAGCAATCGGCAAGGCAATTGCTTTGAAAATGTTTGCAGTCGCTTACGCAAATAGTTGTTCCTTATTTTAATTTTTGCTATTGCTTAACTCTTTACTATTGAGTTGTGGCTGACTTCGATTGCTTTTCTTCTTGCTGTTACTTGCTGTAACTCGCTGCTTTTCATCCCTTTTAAGATTGGAAACGTATTTATGTATTTATTACTTACAATACGTAAGAAAATATATTTAAAAAAAAACGTCGTTTCTATTACACCATTAAAGCGTTTTTTTTAAACCAACAGCAAAAGAATAAACAAACATCAACTTATTGCTTGAGCGACAGCAAGCGTTTCAGAGTAGGTGCTTTGCTGATTACTTTGCTGCAGAGGGAAGCACATAGTCAGCTTAAGCATAGGCGTTTCTTCCTCTTTCATACATTTTCTGTTGCTTCATTTATAATGAAATGTTTTGTAAATGCGGAGACATTTAGTGTTTATTGGTTGAAAATCATGTAAGCAAAGAAAAGATTGGTGCTTTTGCTAGTTTTAAGCAAGCAAGCTAAGCCCTGACATACACATATGTACGTACATACATACGCCTTATACAATAATTTGTGTTACGTTACGTCTACGTAATTAAATTTCAAACACAGGCATATTTCAAAACACACTAGAGGGAATAACAAATGCCACTTACCATATTTTCCGGAATCCCAGGTGGGTTTTGACAACTCGAGCTATCCGTGTTCACCTATCGGATGCCTAGGGAAAAAGTTAAACCGGACAGGAAAATTAGGAGAATGCATTAAAAGTACAATTTATTTTTACTTACCTTTCTAAAGTTCTCGGTGCAGGAAGTCGCCATTTAATACGCCGACTACAGTGTCGCCAACGATGCCATCTTTACTAAAACCTTCCCAATGGAAGGAAATATTTAGTTGACCATCATTGCTTGGCATCGACGGTGACGCAATGACGCCGACAATACATACAAACATACATATGTTGGTATGTATAAAGAGAAGCAGGAACGCACATGTTGATTACCTATTAATTTTAAAAGTTTCACTTACCTTTAACAGGGAAGATCCGCAGGGCAAACTCTAAAACCTGAACAGAATTATAATTAAGAATTAATACTCTTTTGAAAATGGATTCATGAAATTTCATTCAACTTACCTTACGCCAACTATTTTGTAGTAATTCTCCTTTTCTTTTGTTTTTTATTCTCTGTCAGCTGCTTATTCCAATGACAGGCAGAGGCCGGACTAACAAAAATAATATTGGTACTGAAACCATATTTAGTGGTGAATTTTAAATAGAGCGACCAGATCAGTAACTTTTGGTGGGAATTCGCAAAGAATACCCAAAATACCAGGAATTTAAAGATAAGATTTTTTTTGGGAAAGTTAAGTCCCCTCCCATCCTGGGTCCATAAATGGACCTCAGAAGTGGTTGGGTTTGTCATGGGCACCCTATAGCAGGATAACACAGTGTAAAAAGGTTTTAGAGTTACAGCTGTCAGGGTATTAATTGGATGTGAATGAAAGAAAGGAAGAAGTATGAAAGAAATTAGGAATAATGCATGTAAGTCAATTGCTAAAAAGGCTATTGAAAATGGAGGCAGGAGACATGTTTGCTTCCCAACAAGGTTTCTTGTTGGGGAGAAAACATGTTTCCGCCTCTTTCTTTTTGGATCTTTTGGCTGGTGGGACAGAGGTTTTGGTGCGGAAGCCTGAAAATTAGAAGAAAACAAAAATTGGTGTAAATGAAACAATAAAGAAATAAATTTTGTGAACTTTTATTAAACCGTTGTTAAAAATTAAGAATAATATAAAAATAAACGAAGTCTTTTGAAATTTCCAAGAACTAAATAAAAAAGTAAATATACAAAACAATTTTTTTGGGAAAACAAATCGTCACCACCTCTATCGTCATAGTCACACCCAACGTTGGACAAAAGATAGAATTTTCTCCAGGCACCATCCATTCTAGGTGGAGCAGGTAAAGCCAGACATCCGTACCACTCGACAGACGACCTACGGACAGAAAGTAATTTATGTATGTATGTATATTTATATATAAATGTTTTTTTGACCTTTTTAAATAGTTTTTCTTTTCTAATTTATTAAGCACTAGGTCAGTTTTATAAATAATAAAATTTTTTTTTTATATTTTCAATATTTCGCCACACCTTTGGGTGGCATCATCAGGAAACAGGAAACAAAAAATTAGATTTTCTTTTTTTTTAAATAACAAAATTAAAATTAAATTATTTTTTCAAACAAAAACAGAAAAATCAAAAACCAAACGACAAAAAACTCAAATATTTAAAATTTAGATTCTTATAAATTTTAAACTCAAAAAACATTCAAGTAAAATAACTCAAAAATTTTAAACATTTACATTCTTATAAAAATTTAAAAAACAGAAAACATTTAAATTATTTAAAAATTTTTAAAAAACTTAATTCAAATACATTAACATAAACTTTCACGATAGAAATGTTACAAGCAATCATATACTCTCAAACGTTAATTATTTTTTATGGACTAAATGTCTATAACATTGCGCAACATTATCAGTATCAGCCTTAAAGTTTATTCTTTTTGTTGCTGGTATTTTAATTATTTGTAACATCTCTAACATATACCGACGCTTATAATTATTTTCTATATTTAAAACAGATGCATCTTCAAAGTTAGGATAATGATTAAATCTGACACAATGGGAAGATAATGCAGTTTTTTGTGAATTATTAACGTCCCTGTATCTTTGATCAGACTTATGTCCAGCTATTCTAGTTTTTAGTTTATTTTTTGTCGTACCTATATATTCCTTATTACAATTTTCACTATCATTACCATTACAAGGTATTTTGTAAACTACATTTGACATGTCCCATTTTTTAATCTTATCTTTTGTTTTACTAAATAATCTATTTAAAGTATTATAAGTTTTGTATGCCATTTTATATATATCCCCATCAAAAATTTTTGATTTTTTAATCCTTTTTGCTATTTCTGGTACATAAATTAAAGACTTATAAACTTTAGTTTCTGTAACATCTCTTGTATTATTTGCTCTCCTAAACCTTAACTGTTTAAACAAACTATTTATCACTCTCATTGGAAAATTATTATCAATTAATATCTTTTTAACTTTATCTTTATTGCTTTTGTGAAATTCCTTATCACTTAGCTTAAGTACTTTTTCTATCAAATTTTTTCCCGTATTAATAATTATTCTTTTGTTATGCTTTGAATAATAATTAATAATTCTCCCGGAAGCTGTTGGCTTTTGGTACCAATCCATTTTTAGTTTATTCCCTCTCCTTATTACTAACGTATCTAAATAGGGAAATTTAAAATCATTTTCTATTTCTATTGTAAATTTTATACAACTATTGAAACTATTAAATGTTTCCAACATATTTTCAATACCAGATGCAGAAATAATACAAAACAAATCATCCACATATTTTGTCATTATTCTTGGTTTTATACTAATTTCATTAATGCACGTGTCTAATAATTTCTCCATAATAATATCTGCCACAACTGGGGAAGCTGGAGATCCCATTGGAAGTCCTTTTTGTTGCAAATATATGTTATCATTATATTGAAAGTATCTGTTATCTTCAATACAAAATTTTAAAATTCGTAAAAATAAACCTTTTTCCATTCTAGTATATTCCTGTATTACGTTCCATTTTTCTTCAATAATATTCACTGCCAAATCAACAGGTATACTTGGAAATAATGAGACTACATCAAAAGATACTAATTTTTCATCATTTAGAACATTTATGTTCCTTATCCTTTCTTTAAATTCAAACGAATTTTTAACATTATATTTTGAATTTTCTGTAATCTTTTTTAAAATCATTGTAATATATTTACATAACTCATAAGATGGAGAATTTATAAAAGAACAAATCGGTCTTAAAGGAAAATCCTCCTTGTGAATTTTAGGTAACCCATACAATCTTGGAGCTGTAGAAACATTGGTTTTAAGCTTGTTTTTCTCTCAAATTGTAATAACTTTTTGTTTAAAAAGTTCTTCAACCAACACAATAAAGATAAAGTTAAAAAGATATTAATTGATAATAATTTTCCAATGAGAGTGATGAATAGTTTGTTTAAACAGTTAAGGTTTAGGAGAGCAAATAATACAAAAGATGTTACAGAAACTAAAGTTTATAAGTCTTTAATTTATTTACCAGAAATCAAAAATTTTTGATGGGGATAAATATAAAATGGCATACAAAACTTATAATACTTTAAATAGATTATTTAGTAAAACAAAAGATAAGATTAAAAAATGGGACATGTCAAATGTAGTTTACAAAATACCTTGTAATGGTAATGATAGTGAGAATTGTAATAAGGAATATGTAGGTACGACAAAAAATAAACTAAAAACTAGAATAGCTGGACATAAGTCTGATCAAAGATACAGGGACGTTAATAATTCACAAAAAACTGCATTATCTTCCCATTGTGTCAGATTTAATCATAATCCTAACTTTGAAGATGCATCTGTTTTAAATATAGAAAATAATTATAAGCGTCGGTATATGTTAGAGATGTTACAAATAATTAAAGTACCAGCAACAAAAAGAATAAACTTTAAGGCTGCTACTGATAATGTTGCGCAATGTTATAGACATTTAGTGCATAAAAAATAATTAACGTTTGAGAGTATATAATTGCTTGTAACATTTCTATCGAGAAAGTTTATGTTAATGTATTTGTATTAAGTTTTTTAAAATTTTTAAATAATTTAAATGTTTTCTGTTTTTTAAATTTTTATAAGAATGTAAATGTTTAAAATTTTTGAGTTATTTTACTTGAATGTTTTTTGAGTTTAAAATTTATAAGAATCTAAATTTTAAATATTTGAGTTTTTTGTCTTTTGGTTTTTGATTTTTCTGTTTTTGTTTGAAAAAATAATTTGATTTTAATTTTGTTATTTAAAAAAAAAAAAAGAAAATCTAATTTTTTGTTTCCTGTTTCCTGATGATGCCACCCAAAGGTGTGGCGAAATATTGAAAATATAAATAAAAATTTTTATTATTTATAAAACTGACCTAGTGCTTAATAAATTAGAAAAGAAAAACTATGTATATTTATCTTTGTAAAATTAAGTTAGGCAAATAATTTACTCATCGTGCAAAATAAGCCATTCCTCCGAGGGATTCGTACCAGGAGTGCGTACGTGATAGGGTTGAGCTTAGGCCTATTAGATATTCGTCCATCGCGTCAGGGGTTTTCGCCCAACATTTTAAGAGTTGTTTTCCTTAAAAATAATAAAGTGAAATATATATATTAAACGGCAAAGTTTTGTAATTACCGTGAACAATTAACCCGTACGAGACAACTAGACGGACGGACAGGCGATCCTGAAGCCACCAAGAAGAAAATACCTGAAATAGAAGAAAATACCTGAAATAGAAGAAAATACCTGAAATAGAAGAAAATCCTGAAATATATAAAAAAAAAACACCTGAAATAGAAGAAAATAGCTGAAATAGAAGAAAATCCAGAAATATAAAAAAATAAAAACACCTGAAAAAGAAGAAAACACTAAAATTGAAAATACCTAGAAAGAAGAGAATTATCATGATTAATTAAATCTTTAAATGGTTAATGAATGCTCAAAAATTTTGCTAAAGTTAATTTTTGTTTCAAATGTTAAGAATTTTACTTTTTGTATATTTCAATTATCTTTTGCTCTGCCAAGTTTCTTTAATAGTTAATTTAAATAACTAAAATAAAACTAAAAATGTTCACCTTTTTAAATCGGAAATTATAAGTTTGTACTTTTTTTAAAATGGTGGTTTAGGCGAATTAAGACGCAGTAAGTAGCTGGAAGTAAAAGTTGCAAGTGAGCGTTTGGGGCATCTGAAAACTTATTTTTAATTATGATGCCATGGTGAGGTTATCTTTTAGCCTCAAGAGGGAGGGAGATCGTTCTGGCAGAACATCAGCCAGGGTGACGTTTTTGTCTGTGTGGCAAAGGATGGACAAACTTGCTTCGGGCCTCATTGATTTATTTCCTGTTTTTTTCAGCTTAGCTGGCATGAGTTTTTTTGTAGCCGCAAACAAACAGTTGCGTTGGCAAGAACCAGCCCAAGACGGCGAGCCCTAGCTGGTGCTAAACGCCGGCATGCCAGCGCGGCCAACCATCTGGCAACATACTTTCATTATTTTTGCGACAGCAGCTGCTACAAAGTTTATAGTGCATTTTCATCTTAAAGCGGATAAAAAACCTGAAGACGCACAATGAACTTAAACGGAAAGCTTTAAGAATAATATGTTGTGATCATGACAAGAGTTTATGACCGACCTGTTATTTTCTTATAAATAAATAAAGATTATCTCCACGGAAGTGTCTCTTTTAAAGTGAAATAAACGAATGTTTTTACTTTGGACGTTTAAGCAAAAAGTATGAAGATCATTTTATTTATGAAACATTTGTTTGAATTTTTATTTTGGGTCAATACTTAGGTAAGCAGAAAGAAGAGCTTATTAATAGTAAGCTGGAAGTATCATAAATTCAGTTGAAAATTCTTGATATTGAAAATTCTATTGTGACATAGCATGCAGACTATACTACTACTACGTCTTCTGAAAGATTTGCCATTATCGCTTCTGTAATACTGCTGTTTTGGTAGGTTATCAAAAAGGAGCGCAGAAGTAAAGGTATCAACTGCAAATTTTAAAAAAGCTGCTTTACATCCTTTGTCATTTCATCGATAGACTAAACATAAAAAAAATAATTCTGCCGATTTGAACCGGCTTTAGTATAAAAAATACTTCCAAAAATTGAATTCCAACGGCACAGATTACGTCAAGTTAATTCAACGATACAATATTTTCGTGAGGAAAAAGAAGAATACGATATAGTATACATTAATATTCTTGTCAAATACGAAAGTGAAACAACCAGGGCTACCGCCAATAATTTTCACAAACATCGTCAAACCAGTCAGTTTTTTTTTTTATTGATGAATTTTTTAATGCTATCGAATTCATATATTAATTGCTTCTTACATTTTTTAAAACTTTTATTTCGGTTTTGCAAAGAAATATTGTTAGGAGGTGTCCAGTGTTTACGTCAATGTTGCATAAAAAACAAGTAAGAGTGCTGTATTCGAATATTTTATACCCTTTAACTCCAATAAAAAAAACAAATATTGGGATGACAGAGAATTAAAATTAAAATAAGAAAACAAAAATTTAAGCACTGTATGTAATTTTACATATAAATTTGATCGGCTCTTTATTGGTTAATCATTTTTAAAGAATTTTCGTACTTCCTAAAAGATCTCTTCAAAAGCTTTTAAATGATACCCATATTGGTATCTTAAAACTTGATTTAAAAAAATAAGCATTAGAAATTTTCAATGCTTTGATAACCAAATTTCTGAAATCTGAGTTTAAAAAATTTTATAAAAATTGGCAGACCATCAAAAAAGGGACAAATTGCTATTTTAGTGGACGAACGGTAACGATTGACACAACTTGTAATAACAATAACCTTTAACTGTGACACTCAACAAGTATTTGAACTATTTTAATGTGGAAGGATTTAAAATAATTGCGAAAATTTATTCCTTTGTTAAAATAATTTGATTCAATAAAGTGCATGTTTTAAACAAATGAAGGTACATGTAGATTAATTGAAACTGATAAATAAGGGAAATTGAATCAACTAAATCGCATCATTAACAAAAAGAAAATGACTATCAACAACATTTATACAATTGTTATTTCTTTATGACTAAACAAGTTGTGATTAAAGTGTATCATAGAATTTAAATTTATTTAAAAAAATAAAATTTATAATCGCAAATTTACAAATCCGATATGACGCCTGGCACCATAAACCAGGAAACAATAAAAATTATAATAATGAGCAGACAAAACAGCGTTATGTTAAAATTGTTAGATATTATCTCACGATAAGTACAAATAATCAAAGTATGAAAATCTACAAAAAGAAAGACAGCATCAAGAATTCGAAAAACCATTTTTATTTTATTATGAGGATTTTTCGAAATTCTCAACATTCAAATCGCATTCATAAGTTAATGCGCTGTCTTCATTCATTCATTCATAATCAAATGAACGCCATTTGTTTCAATTTGTTGTTGATTTGATACTTTTGCTACTTTGATTTTTTTTACAAAAAGTCATTTGGCAACACAACAATAATCATTTGAAATCCTGTTGATTTTATAATCATGTTGAACAACAATCGTAATGAAAAACAACATCGTCGAACATCATGAGACAAACAGACAGACAGACAGATAAATAAATAAACAAACTTAGAAATATTTAAACCATATAAATAAACAACATGAACGATTGTGTGTTAGCAGGGAGATAAGAACGCTGTCGACATTTGCAACAACAAGCTGCAACATATGCGGATTTTAATTAAACATTTGGCTATACCAAATCTTATATATCCCTCACCATCTATGTAATTCTATTTACGTCAGCATACATTTGTAAAATAAATTTTCTTTCTAAAAAAAAGATTTTTAGAAATTAAAAATAAAATGAAATTAAGCCAAAATAATTTCAATTCATTTATAATATCCACAGTTCAAATAATAATTTAATAAAAATTAAATTATTTATTCTTATCTGAAACTTCTATATATTGCAAACTACCTGGCTGAATCTTTTCCTGCTGCAGGCACTGAATATTTATGAGACAGAAGAGGAATTAGTTGAAAGACAAACGGCACGTACTTCTGTGTTTGTGTATTCATTTTGTATTTGCTCAATAACCTCTCGACTATGTTTTAATATTGAAATGTAGACACATCAGCTCAAAGTATTATGAATGATAGTTTTTATAGTTGACATTATATTTATGAAATAATGACTAACAACTGTTCCCAATGCAGTTATACATACGCACTTCAAATATGAAGATTATTTGCCAAAGTCATTGGTAGGCGTCAATGCAATCTTGTGCAAGAGGTTAAATTGAGTTAATACTTGAGTTGCCAACAATGTTGGTTTCTTATTTTAGCACTTTGTTCAAAAGGGAACAATAATATTTTTTTATTTATGATGGCGCCAACTTAAGTCTGTCCGCTCTGTTCACTTAACTTCCGGAGTCTTTGGGATGACTTAGATGTATTCGATAAAGATGCCACTATTCTAAAATCGTATTGTATAAGAGTTTAAGAGGGAAAAAAGTTTTAGGATTACAAAAGAGCCTATTTGAGGTATTTAATGCGTGTAGGCTTACTTTTTTTTTTTTTTTTAAAGAGAAGTAGCACTTCAAGCATTAATACCTACTTAGTTTTTGTAACCGTGCTACATTCTTTAGGAAAGGGATAGATGAGAGAGAAGACAGGTGGTGAAAGGAGATAGATATAGCCATTTTATTAATTATTTTACTTCGCCGGCGAATATGCTATGAAGAAGTACCGACGAAGGAGGCTACATGTTTTTATGTTAATTCTGATTATGTATTTATACCATTAAAAAGAAAAAAAAAACATTTTTTATTTTTTAACTGCCGCAAGGGTTGAACCCAGGCCAGCAGCCTCATTGTTTATTGTACTTTAGAAAGAAGTCGCCGTCAATAGATTGGGGTATGAAAGAGGCTGATGACATTTGCTTAAAGGAATAAAAAGAGTTTTTTAGTTAAGCGGAAAGTATGCACAAAATAACTACATGACATTTTCCATTGAATATTTTTATTTTTCTACTAGTTTTCAATTCAAAACTTTATTGTGTTGCTGACATTTATTGATTTTAATTTCTCGATTTGACGATTTTTCGCATCGTTATATATTTATTGAATTTCACTTGTCATGCAGCCAATTAGTCAATAGAAAATGCAAACGAAAATACATTCAACTCCTGTACAGCGATAGAGTGTTTTTTTTTTGGTTAATCCATTAAGGGCCGAGAGGTAATCCTGATATATCGATGTAATAATTAAAGAAAATTCGAGGCGGTAGGAGTCGAGTTAACCAAGTTTCTTAAAATATAATTATAAATTTTTTTTAAATTACAATTTTTATTTTAATTTTAAAGTAATTCAACAGACTTCTAAATAAGAGGAAATTAATTTTTTTATTTATGGTAAGCATTAAGGCATTCAGCGGAGTGTATTGCATTTGCCGCTTCTAAAAGTTGTTTGTCTTGGCACACTATTTTGTAACCAGCACAAGCAGTTCCAATAATTGAAAGTGGAAATAATTTACTGGAGGATCTTTTTTCTGCTAATATATTTTGTTCCCAAGAAGCATTCAAATAGAAACGTTCTAAGTTACAATCTGCTATTACGTTTTAAGATATATGCCGTTATAAGCCACAATCAATTTTTGTAAGCGGTTCTCTCTTAATATGAATTTAATGTTTCTTTTTATCTATTTCTGCCGCAGATGCGGTATTACACTATGTGTATCCATTGCAGTTTAAAAAATTGTATGACCATAAAAGGTCATATATAGTGAATTCGCGTTTCTGTGGGAGCACTCTCTAATTTTTTATTATATATTTTGTGTATCATATATTCTATGTAAATTGAAAGACTCTGCCTGTAATCACACCTTTGTAGACCTTTGTATTTTTTATTAACTTTTATTGTAAGGAGAAACTCTTTAGTTTTAACTTTTAATTTTTTTTACAATGGGACAAAATTTTGAACACCACCTTTAAAATACAGAACAACTATACAAATTCGCGAACTCCGTCACAAGTAACACATCAAAGTAAAAGTGCTATATTTTGCTGTATCGATTCTATAACTGTATCTTTCACCAGCGGAATTGTATTATTATTTTCTTGAAGTATCTTTTTTTTGAAATTTTGCTGAGTTTGCAATGGTTTGTTAAAATTGTTGTTTTATGAATTTTAGATTTTGAATGAAATCAAAAATTTTTTTTATTAAGTTAAAAAACACGGGAAACATAAATTACATAAATAAATATTTAAATTTTTAAAAAATTATTGGGCTAATTTCTAAATCTCCCGATTTGAAATATGAATCACCGATATTGATTGAAGGTGAAAGCACGTCTCGGTGGCCATTTCGCTACTGCTTACTTAGCTCGTCAGGAAACTTTTTACAAAGATTTTAAATAAACTAAAGATTTCTGTTCAAACAATAAAGTAAAGACAAAATCAAAGTTTAAGCAAAAACAACAATTCTGATTCTATTTTTCTTTCTCCACTGTATACGGCTGACTTTTTTTCTGTTCTTTTATACAGTTGAAAGAGCGTGAAAATTTTTCATTTAAAGTATAATTTTTTATATATGTATATTTTTTTGGTAATCTACAATATAGCAGCATCTGAAAAACATATTACCCCTTATCAGGTCGGAAATAAGTATTGTAGAAACTAAAAAAGAAATGAAAAACTTATTTACATCCTTTCTATCTGTGGTGAAGGGTATAAAACAAAACAGTTACGAACTGGTAACCTCATTCTTTTTGAAGTTGGTTCCAAATAAGGATTTGCAAAGAGAAAAAATAAAACATCAATTTTTACATTTGCATGTTTGGCTAAAATCAAGATCGCAATCGTGCTACTTTTCGATGTGGATAGCAGAATAAAGCCTATATATTTTCTGTGTCAACAAATAAAAATAATCCGATTTTCCTTATAAAAACAAAAAATTTTTTGGGTTGAACAAGGCGGTAAAGCATGCCATACATTTCCTACAAAAAGTCAACGACTTCCCTCCCTTGTGCTTTGTGGTAGTTTTTCCCGACTCTTTTAAACAAAAAGGTCTTCATCAACAACTACATCAACCTGCCGCACATTGATGTAAAAAATACCACTACGAAACTGCACACAAATTCATCAAGAATAGTCTTGATAATTTTGAGAAAGACTTCTAAAAAATTATGAAGTGCAATTGCTTCTAAATTTCTATTTTCTAGTAAATTCAAATCTGAGATAAGTTTTAAGATACCTATTACTAGATCAAAATATGTTGTGTATGCTAAAAACTGTGTTTTTAATAAAAATTTAAACCTTTAAGTATTGTCTGAAAAGTAGAACCATTTTGTATTACCTCCTGTTAAAAGTGCTTTAACAACTCATAATTCTAGCGATCTTGAGTGTTTAACTGTGTGCCTGCGTACATGCATATTTTGCGCTATTTGAATAAACACTTTCTTCCCCAAGGTTTTATTTTCTATATAATTTATTTCAAAATGAAAAATTTATTATTCGGAATCTGAAGCCTAAAAATTAAAAATAAGTTATATAATTACTTTACTTTATTCGTGCTTGATTCCTTCAAATATAAATATTTCATGATATTCTCATGAAATATTTATTATTTTATACTAAACTACAGTAATACATTTCATTTTGTAGTTTAGTATAAAATAATAAATATTTCATGAGAATATCATGAAATATTTATATTTGAAGGAATCAAGCACGAATAAAGTAAAGTAATTATATAACTTATTTTTAATTTTTAGGCTTCAGAGTTAATTGTCTATAAATTACGTTTATTTTTTCATTCATTTAATGGGTTGGTTTTATTTTCATCTGTTTACTTAAAGAAGACTGATAAGAATCGCATCAGAGTCTTTTTCTTTTGCCATTTCAACAGAACGGAAACCGCATGCATTTCACATGAACTGACGGACGGACAAATGAAGTTCACAATATGCTAACTCAGCACGTGCTTCACAGCAGGCAACGTTTGAATATAAATTAAATTATTGAAAAGTAGTATTTGCAATTTATTTATTTGTTTGTTTATTTATTGAATCGTATTTTGTATTTCTTCGATGCATAAATTTTCAAACTGTTTGTATTAGATTTAAGCTGGACGTCAGTTAATAGTCATGTGACAAATCAATATTTTAGAACAAGTTGTATATTTTGTGTATTTGGGGTCTGCATTTTTTTTATTTATTAGTACATTTGTTTTGTGTTTACTTTCTTTCATTAAACAAAATTAGTCTAAACAGCCAATTCTTGATAAGTCCGACTGCCACCAGACAAATGGACTTTTTAATAAAATGTAAGCAGGCTATTAAATTCATTATCATGTTTAGATTGTAATTTGAACATCATATTTATTCGAAATTAAATAATGAACACGATCGGTGGAGTGAATGTACTCTTGTAGCTTCTTTAAAATGTAGCTGTGAGCTAAATTAAGTTATTTCATATGTTAAATATTGTCGTTTCAAAACTGATTTCCAAAACGTCTAAACTTATAATAGTTTTCAAATAATTTAGATCATTGTTAAAATGAAATCTGCTCTCATTTTATTCACTGTAAAAAAATGTCTACATTGAGGTTTCGTTTCTTTATCGCTCACACAGCGCAGGACGTAAATTTGCATTATGTTATTTAACTTCTTAACATTTATTTATTTATTTATTTTGTTTTTTATATTAATTGCAGAAAAGAATACAACTTAGGAATAATTTTATCTCATTTGATTAACACTAATAATTGTGTTTAGTTAAAATAAGATTTAAATTGTTTTCTTTGTTCCGCTAAACTTTGAAAAGTCCAGGGCTTATTATTTTTACCTTACTATACGTAGTATCTGTATCGCAAAAAAAATAAATTTTTACGTTTTGGAGTTTCCTAGATCCAGTTTTACTAAATTCAGGATGATGTCTCTGGGTTAGTGATAGATTCTATATATCCACTTATATATAAAAATGAAATCCAGTATGTGCTTATGGTATTTCATTGAACAGACTTTAAAATTTTATTATTTTTATAATACTAGCCATACCCGGTGCGCTTTACTACTCGAAATAGGAACAATTGTAACATTTCCGGTCAGCTTTTTAATTTATTTGTTATTGAAATGTTGGTGTTGCTATTGAAATACCTAAAGAAGTACAGTCCTGCTAAAATTATTATTTGTTCATTTTATTCTTATTTGTCTGCAGCAATAATTTGTAAACTGGTATGCCAGCGGGAGACAGGAAAAAGTTTCGCTTTTCCTTCAAAAAAGTTAAATTTTTTCATTTAAAGTTACATGTCGAAAATTTCTTTAAATAAATAGTATTTTAATGTTATTTATATAAAATAAAGTAAAAAGTTTTATTCTATATTTCAGGAAAAATAACAAGGCAACAAATTCATTTATTAAGGAAATACAATACGAAAAAAGAAAAATATAAAAACGAATGAAAAAAGAATTTCAGCCAGATGATTCTCATGAGTATTTAAGGTAGGACTCAATACTAATAATCTGTGATTGAAAAGTACCTGCTCTCGCCAACAACTTTCTTCTAAATCGAGGTATAAGTATATGAACATCGTTTTTATATTTGTGCAGCTTAAATGTAAAAATATTTGTTATAAGAAGAGCTATACAAATGCTTAGCCGACTGAAATGTCACTGATGGTAAATATTATCGTAATGTTTCAACCTGCTGAAAATAGAATTTCAATACGAGGTTACGTGACACATGTAGCCAGTGATGGTAAATATTATCACAAATTGAATTGAAGTATAAACCCCCTTATTAAGTATTTATTTGTCCTTTTTTACTTAATCTTTTAAGTTGTTAAATTTTATCACACAATATTATTTTAAATAAATTATGGAGTTTTCTTTTCTAAATTAAATATGTTATACTTGCAATGTATTGTAAAGTTGTTAGGCTGAGTATAACTTATGCAAATGTTATATTTTTCATTATATTAATAAAACATAATTTTTAGTACCATTGAAGAATTTACGTACTTTGTGCACAAAATCGCAAAGTGGCCATCATTGGTTTGAAGAGCTGTGTTATCTATTGATAAACAGAAACATAAATTATAGAATGGATGATGTAATTATTGCAGAAGAATTGTGCCAGAAGAAATAGCCATGCTGGTCATTATTTATTATTACCCAGCAAAATATTTTTGACTACTACGTTTTACTACTTCCTTTTTTGGGAACTACTGTAATGTGTTTTGTAAGCGAGTAACAAAATATGGCAATCACAAAAGTAAGTCATTATATGGCAAGTACTTTTTAAGGTAATGTTTTTTAATAATTTTTTGCTGGGTATTATTAGAATTTTTTTTTTGCTCTTGTAAAAAACACATGACATGATTTTACACATTCTATAAGCGCAGCTACATTTACAATTACCGCACAGCTACATTTACGATTTCAATGGTCGGATAAATGTACCTTAAGGGTTATTCTCAATATATACTTATATTTATATATGTACGTGTATGCGAGTTTCATTAGTGTTGTAGTTTTTGAAATTTTTAACTTAATTTTAAAAATAGAAATTCGTGTTTGACAAATTTAAAACGCTTGCGATGAGATGTGTAGTTGCTTTAATAATTTTAATAGGTTTTTTATTTGATGCTTTTAATACAAAACCATAAATTGTTTATTTTTAATTTTTTTTTTCGAAGGTTCCGTAGGTCGATTTTATAGTACGGAGAGATATTTGAGAATTATTGCCTTTTGTCTTTGTTAAAAAAATTTTTGAACTGATATAAGGTTAACGGTACTAAGCTGCCAGTAAATGTTAGAATGCTTTTCAGATATCCGGTAAGGGCGATTTGTTTTGAAGCAAAAGAAAAATTGTGAAAAAAGATTCATTAAACGAAATGTGATAAACAAAAAAAGACATATATGGAAACAAATTTTTTTAAACGAAAACAAATATATAAACGATAGTTTTTAAATCGATCGAATTTCATCATATATCTGATTATGACGGATTATTGCCAGGTTCTTAACAAAAATATCGGAAACACCAGCTTGCCCTGGTACCCGGAATATCACACAATTGGAATGTCTCACGACTTTAGTTAAAGAAGTTTTGTATTCACACGCGACTAATGTATTGAAACCTTCTATCCACAGATTTCTAAGAAATCTTATCTGATCAAAATTAATATAAAAAATGCTAAAACTAGAGAAATAGTTTTTAGAATATCTAAAGAAAAAAAATATATTTCTTTGCTTGTTTTCGTAGTGGGAGTGATGAAGGTTTTATTGATTGATGAAGTCTCTACATTTGTCATTTGATAGCATTTTCTTTATATTTACACATGTCAATAAAATTTATAATGTCATATAATAAACAAATTTAGTTTTTGATGGCTGTTCTTTTATCAGGCCTGACACACATTTATCCACAATATATTTCATTTTCTTGTTATCGTTCAGTGATTTAATACTTTAAATATTAAAAAATATTTTTTCACAAGAAATGTTTTACTTATTTGATACAACGATAATTTATAGCGGAAAGTTGGACATTTTAAGTCATGTTGACACATTTTATCACGCGTAAAAGCTTCGGTCTAGAACTAAAAATTTTATAAATAATTAATAATTGGTAGAGATGGCTGAAAGAGAAGACAAATGTTTGAAAATATTGGTGTTTGATTTACCGTTTGAAGAATATTTTTAAATGAAAATAATTAATATTCAGAAAGTTTCTCGCATTGGTTGTCTTAAAGAACAATGAATGTTACTCTTACTTTTGCTGCTAAGTTTAGAAAAAGAACGACTAAAAGGTGAAAGGTTTTTACAGTTGTTTTCTTACAGCAACATTCCTTGTTTTTGTTTTGTTTTTAAAAATGATGCTATCAAATAAAGGCCAAACCTGGCTTACACACGTAGTACGGCAAGGAATTATGACTTTATTGTAATAGAGTTTGCAGAAGATAGTCAGACATTCAGTTAGATTTCACCAAATGAGTTAAAACAATTGAAATTCAAATGAATGAAATTAAAAATGAGTTGCAATCAATCAAATAAATTCGCGAATTAATTAAAAAATTAATAATTCTTTACAGCTCTGGAGTTAACCATATGTGGTTTCAACAGGGTAGCACTACATGCCAATTAGATAATGTTACAATGAACTTTTATTGCAAATACTGACTGTTTTGGAAAACCACATAGAAGATTTTCGGAACGCAATGAATGAGTTATAAATATAGATTTAAGTTAAAGAAAACGATGGAGGAAAAAAGGTTAAATCAGATGGTTTTTATATTTTGTTTCCAACAAAATACTGAAGCAATATTCTTCACATATATATGGAGGGTTGCTAAAACAGCCAGAATAAAAACTTTTTTTCCTGGTTACTTCTTTAATGGCCCAATATGATAAATAAGTTTTTTTTTATTTATGAGTTAATTTTATGCACTTTTTGAAAAACGTTGCCAAAACATAACCTTTCGATTTTACCCCGGTTGCTTTTTCTTAGCAGAATTAAAATTTTTATAATTTATTACAACCCTGTTTTACCAGTAGCAAAGAAGTTTGTCAGAGTGGCGTCAAAAAAGTTTTAAAGGGGCTAATAATTCAGTCAAACGATTGTGTTTATTTTTATTTCTGTGCCGATTTTACAGTATATAGAAGCTAGAAGAAACTGCGACGTTGTTGACTTTAATTTGCCATCTTTTAAAAGAATATACCGGACTTTATCGATATATTCCGACTGTAATTGTTTAAAGGGACAGGGCTAAATTCGCATTTTTAATTACAATAAAAATCTTTAAATATATTACAAAAGGCCTTACCAGTCGATTGCTAAACAATAATTTCCTTAAAACTTGCCAGCTCTTTTTTGACTTACGTTTTTTTTATCAGCCTTCTTTGCTATACAATTTTAGTGCTACTAATATTATTTTTAAAAGACATATTACATTGCCCTCGCGTAATGTGTAAATGATTATTTTCAATTACAAATTACAAGTAATTGCAATGAAATACAATTATATGTAATTGTAATTGAAAAAATTTGCAATTTGTAATTCAACATTTTCAATTACACATTACATGTAATTGTAATTGGAAATTTTTAATAACAAAAGTGATTGTAATTAGGCAATAATCATTACTTGTCTTTGAAAAAAAATTAAATTGATTTCTTAAAAATATAAAGTGCATTTAAAAATTCTGAAAATGACCTCAAACGATTGGAATAATTTCAACAAATTTTGTATTGAAGTTCAGAAGAATATTAAACATTCTTTTGTAATTGTAATTTTCAATAGATTATCACCCTTATTCTGCGTTTCGATTCGGATCGAAAATTACTCAGTTTGTCAACTTTTGTATTCTGCGTTGCGTTCCCCGTATTAATTCGATTTCTTTTTCGATTGTATGTATTCTGCGTTACGATCGTAGCTACGTTTTTTCAAGTTGTTTACTTACTAGCGGAAAGTTTTTCGATTTTAGTTTTTGTAGTTAAAAAAAGTGTAAAATTTAATAAAATGTGAGTATAAAATGCTATAACTTTATTTTGAAATATTTTTTTTTTGTAATTTTAAAGCTTTATTTAATTTATTGGAGGTTAATATAATGGCAACGAAAGCTGATATGTATTGCGGCTGGATATTATAAGCGTCCCAAGGAAGAAGTATAGGCATTCTGGGAAGAAGTTGCAAATGCACTTAACGCAATAGGGCCACAAAAAAAATCTGGAAAGAAAGTATGACATTTTAATAATAATAATTTAAATGATGTGTAGAAAATAAAAATTTCGCTCCGGCTCTTCAGGATTCCTCACGCTAGAATACTTTGGTCACAAATACCGTTTGCTTTTAGTCTGTTGGCTATTTTCTTTTTTTCCGCACTTAACTGATGAGTTTATTAATTTATAGCTTCCACAATATTTAGTTCTAATACATGTATTTATCACTGTTTATTGATAAAATTGTATTTATAGTTCAACAATTTCAATGTTTACAAAATTTTTTATTTTGTATGTTTCTATTTCATACGTTTCATAACAAAGCAGCTGGTTTGAACATACTCTTCTCTTCTTCTTTTTCTTTCGATTAGGTTTTTTTGTAGAATACCTATTTTCGATTCGAGCGTAACTGAATGCGGGAACGTAATCGAAACGCAGAATAAGGGTGTATATTTCAGAATTATTTTTTGTACACTACAAAATGATTGTACATTATATGTACATATGTATTCGTAAAATACTTTTATTTATAATAGTTTACCTGTTTGCAATATTCAAAGTAACACCGTTTGATAGTCTTACAGCTCAAAGTAATTTTGTACAATTAATTGAAATGAAAAACCTCAACATCTTCAGCACTAGTTGAAAGGTTTTTTAAGTCGCTAGTATTATTTAACAGCTAGGCGACAGAGCTTAACAGATAAAAATGATGAAAACATGGTTTTATTTAAAGCAAATAAAAATTTTGTTTAAATTCGCACTTATTTTTGTATATTATGTATGTATATATCTATTTGTTTTATATCTTTCGTTGTATTATTTGCTTCACTGTGTTTTTGCTTTTAAATATAACGCATAATTTATGTGTTTATTATGTACATGTGGTAGATGATTTTTTGAATATAAATAATTATTATTTTTCAATTACAATTAAAACTAATGTGTAATTGAAAAAACTCGGTTTCAATTACAAATATTAAATATAATTGTAATAAAAATTCAATTAAAATTACATGTAATTAAGTAATTTTATGTGTAATTAATTACAAAATGTAATTGACATCCCCTAAGTCTGGTATTTAGTAATTAAAAAACCAGCAACATATGAAGAATAATAACAATTTTATTTAAAGTTTGATTACAGCCACTTTAAATGTTTCTGTTTCAAGGGGTTGCGCGTGTATTTGACGGAAGTAAATTATTATTTTAAACAACCACGCATTATATTTTAAACATACTCATTTATTTTTAATTTTATCGCAAATAAAGAATATTTCAATAAATTGTTTTATCTATGCAAATATTAACAGCGTTCACTATAATCTACTGGACTTTAGATTGAGAATCTTTTTACAGAGTTGAAAGAAGAAAATAAGAACAATACCTATTGACGTATACAGTTATTGTTTTTAGTTTTTTTTTTCTAGACTAAATATTTTGCGCTTATTTCAGACAGTCTAGGAAAATTTTCTAGAACACGCACAGAAAGTCGTAAATGAAATTTATCAGAAAACTGAATATTATTTCTGAGGAATTTGAATCTAAATTCTAGTGGAGTTTTTCTAAATTAGTGTTGTTGTGAATAATTCTTTTATTTTTCTGTTTCAATGCTTTTCGTTTAACATATATAACATGCGTTAAATTACAAAAATTATATTCGCTAATAAAATTCATTTTTAGTCAAAGTAAAAATTAAATTTTTTTTAATGTAATTTGAGTTTAATCTTAAGAACTCAATAATATTTAATATTAAATTTGAAAAAGAGAAGCAGAAGAGTAGCAAATATATAAGAATGATATAAAATTTATTTTCGTTTAACATATATAACATGCGTTAAATTACATTTTTGAATACAAATATTTGAAATATAATATTTTTCAATAGGCCGATTGGTAGTCGAGATTTACACTCGGCTTGCATCTTCAAGTTAACACCTTTGTTGCAAAAACACTGAACAATCTATTTGTCACTCTTCTGATCTCTAAATAAAAGCAAGTTTATATGAATAGTTTTACACTTAATTGACACTTACGCATTATGTGTCAAGTTCGCTTTAATATATTTATTAAAAAAAATAAATCTGAAAAAAATACTACACATTAAATTCAGCACAATATTTTGTTGTTTATGATGTTTTTGTATGGAGACATATGCGAAAGAGAACACGGTGATTTTATCGGCAAATATTACACGGCAGATTAGATAACTTAAAATATGAAAACTTTCACGCAAAGAGATTCTTAAACAAACTAAAATTTAATTATAAATACAGCAATAAAGAACAATTTTTTACTTTAATCAGAATAAATGTATATAAAATTAAAAATAGTAGTTTTATTCAACGTATTTGTGCTAAATTTGTACAAACAATTATTGTTATTAAAAAATCGGAAAGGCAAATTTCAAATAAAAACTTCTGTCTCTAAGTCTTAAACTTAATTGACTAAATGAGAACTACAAGAAAGCAAACAGACGATTTGTTTTTAAATTTATTTCGCTTATTGATGTCATGGACTCAAGTGGAAGTCATATCACAATGAATAGGTTTTTATTCTATCAATATTTATTTATTTTGCGAATTATAATGATATTCTTTTTTTACATTGGATCTTTTACAATTTTTTTAGGTTTTAGGGAAATTCAGTTAAGCGTATTCGTCTATTATATCTGACAACTTCAAAAAACTTGTGGACGAGATTTTATTAAAAATCGGTGTTTCAGCTAAAAGGCAAGACTAAAAAATTAATAATGTATTAAAAATTAAAATATAAACAAAAGAATAGAAAACCAAATTACAAACATATTATCTAATTATCACCAATCCAAAAAAAAACACATTTTTATAAACAATAAAATAAGACTTTTGATCTGAGAAAAAATCTTGTCTGAGATCTTACCAAAAGAAGGAAAATCCTTTAATATCTAGTATGATAAAAATTAAATTTCACCAGAAAGACATAATTTCAATAAAAAAAATATTAGCAAAAATTTATCGATAAAATTTCACAAAAATTCACGATTATACAAAAATTAACGCAATTAAAATAAAAAATACATATTTCATTAAAAACCAAAATGACTCTCAAGAGTTGATCATACATACATCCTTTTATGACTGTTGTAGTTTTCAGTGTAAAATATCAAGTATATGTTTTGATTTTGAGTCCTTTATATTCCCACATTGTCGTCATAATTTGACATTAAATATATTTGTTGTCTTAAAATTTTCTAAATAAAATTACTTGTTTAAAAAAAATGAATTTGTTGTATTTATTAAACACCAAAAACTAATCATTACTTTAATTGGCATATAGAATTGAAAAAAATTAATAATTTACCAAAAGGAAAACCCAGCGACAGTTGTTGAGTAAATGGCATCATTTCTCCTTTAGTTTCTGAAAACAGCCCCTGCTTCTCCTCATTGAAACAATAATCTGATTATAAAAACCTTTAAAACGGCTGAAAGTGACTGTTCTGTCTGTCTGACTGACTGTCAAATTTTGTTTCTTTTACAATTTGACACACTTTCGTTTTTATTACTTGGATTTTCATTAGTTTAAATAGCAAAAAGTCTGACCTTTTTTAAACACAATAATCCTGATTAACATAAAATCTGTTTTCTTAATTTTGCGACTGTAGGGATACAACATGCAGGTTAATTAATTAAATATTAATAATAAAAAGGATGTGAATGTCTTGCATTTAGCGGACAAATTGTTGCGACTTAAAGTTAAAAAAATAAATAAAACGGAATTTTTAAGATACAAATGTAAACAATGAATTGAATGTCTTAAACTGCTTTTTTAGCTTTAATGCCATTGGATGTTGTATGTTTTTGTTTTTTATAAATATTTAAGTATCAGTCCTACACAAAAGGTCATAACATTGCAAAGACATTTCTGTGAGCGCTCTAGTAGCGTTGTTGTTTTATCTATTTTTAGTTTTGCTATTTAACTTGTCTAGTCTATGGCCCTGATCAAGGATAATTTGATCATCAAAGACAATGAACCTGAACGAAATATTTTCTTTTAACTTTGTTCGCTTCTTCCAATTTAAGGCCTTTTTTGCTCCCTGGTATGACTTATGTTTTTGTTTAAAGACTTTTTTTTTTAATGTAAATGACATGTAGAAAAAGATCTTCAGAAAAAGAAATAATGAACGATTTATATATACGAATGTTATATTTATACATAGACACGAATATTAAGGTGGCACATATTGCTGACAGTAAATTAAAATTTGTTTAACAAATACATTAAAATGTTTTGTACATTTCGTTAAGTATATTGCAAAAAGGAATATAACTAAGAACTACAGATTTCCAAATTTATTAGTGTCCAGTTTATTGTTTTTTTTTTTTAAAGAATCTTATAATAAATTAAAATAAAATTGATATTCAATTGATTTTGTTATATTCCAAGATTAAAAAAATTTAAAAAAATAAAGTTTGGCATTTTGGGGCTTTTGTTATTGTGACATGTCGATAAGTTACAGTAACTGAAACCCAACCGCTGATTATACTTATTTATTTCATGTAGCAGCATAAAATGTTGTTATTTACCTTTTGTTTCTCTTAAGGAATATTTCCCATTTGAGCGCGAGTCAGATTTTGCCAAAAGTTTTTTTTTTTTTTTTTGGTTTTAATAAATTTGTATAAAATGTTCAACGACGGTAAAAACTTTTTTATTCGCTTTATTTTTTGTACGAAGGTAAAGGAAATAATTCTTTAGAAAACACAGGAAAAAATCGATTAATCGAATTATCGTTTACACCGTTTTCGCTTTACATATAGTTAGATTTCGTAATGTAATTCAAATGTATTTCACACTCCATTATTATTTCCTCCAATATATTACTTTAATTTTGAATACATGAGATAGCGGTGATTTGATTGTTGGTTTCCGAAGAAAAAATGACGCAGCTTGAGGTTTAAAGCAAGTTTCTGCATTTATGCAATTATGGCCAAGTTTTAGTACAGCTTTTAAAGAAGTGAAGTGGTAAAAACATGTAATTAATTATGCTTTTTTTATTTTTTTAAATTTCGAATACTTCTTAATCCACCAGATAAAAGATGACTTTTACGTCTTTTAAAGACATTTTATAAAATTTAGTTTGTTTTAAAAATCAAAAAGTCTTTTAAAAGAAATCGCTCAGGATAGCAGTAGTTGAGATTAAGGCATGACAAACATTTTTCATTATACAATTTTGTGTATGAAGTGGCTTTTAACGTACGTATGTAGACGTTTTGATGCTCCTATTTATTTCTATTTATACTCATATTAAATTTTCGTTTTTTTCCTGCGAATATTACAAATTGAATATATGCAAGAATTTCAAAAAATCTTAATAATTTTGTTTTTTTTTAAATATAGATCTCATAAAATTTTAATTAGGTAATAAAACCTATTTCCTGAAGTGAAAAACAAGGGAACAAGTAGGTACCACCCAGTGATCACCTTTGTAAGAAGACATGTACAATTTATTTAACAACAAAAACCAAAGCAAAGAAAAAGCAGATAAGTAGATCTTCTGAAAGGTTGTATTCCAGTGAGTGATTTAATAAAAGCAAAGAAGTAAATATAATAAAAGTGGTTATTTTCCGAACTACCAATAATGACATTTTGACATTTTCTATTAGTTCTGATAAGTCTCGTGTTGAACATGTTGATTAAAAAACTACAGTGAACTCGAACGTATTTTTCCTACTTGCTTTAGGCTAAAAAAGGGATGAGCTTAATTATTTTTTATATTAGCGATATTTTCTAATTCATTTATTATTGCGGTAAAAATTTCATGTTGCATAAAGAAGAAAGTATTTTAATCACAGAGCAGTGTATTAGTAACTGCTTCTAGTCGTTGTGGCCAGTACTCAACCACAAAGCAATTCTTTTGCGTATAGTTTTACCCGTTCTTCTTGTAGAAAATTTGTCAGATTAATGCAATGTTCCCTAATTTTTTTATTTTCCGTCCTAATTTTTTTAACGGCTTTAAGACTGGTTCTCTCGTGGTACTCTAATCGTTACAATGCTGATCACTTATGGCAGTCAAAACTAAACGACATTAGGTTGGTAACTATTTTGTATTTCTGCATGAACAGCATCATCCTTTGTACCGTTTTAGGCAGAGCTATGAAATATATGTGCGAAGAGTGTTTGTACTCTATTACAGCATAAAAAAATAGAATTAAAACTTAAGGGGTGTTCCCATAAAATATCTGAATTTTACATATATTATATTCTTAGTTTTCGCCAACATGTCATAAAGACCTAAACTTTAATGTTAAATGGTGACTTATATATAGTACGGAACCCTGTTTTGTATGTGAGTCCAACTCGCAATTGACTAACTTCAATGTGTTTTTTGATATTCGTTAATAAGAATTGTTGGCTTCTACTTTTTTAAGGACTTTTTCCCTGCTGCACATTGTTGTGGAGGAATTCTCTCAACTTACCGACTCATTTTGAAGATATGTTCCTTTCAATTTTTATTTAACAAGAATTTACAATGTCCTGCACATAAAATAGTATGTGTATATTTCCATTGAAGATAGAAAATTCTTCATTTCAAAAGAATCTTTAAATCATTTGCGAAATAAAACAAATGCTTTAAGCCTGGGTTTGTAGAAGCAAAAGGATTCTACTGGGAGAAAAAATTTATTTTGGAACCGTAAAAATCTAATAACAAAAGTTTTTTACTCAAATTTATTAATTGAATTTTCAATTATAAGTTATCTAACCGTTAAAGTGCGAGTCTTACATTTAACACTTTTATATTTAAGATTTAACCAGTACTAGACAAAAACTACTTTTGCATACTTGTTGCCAATATTTTTTCCTTTTTTCAAAGTATCGACCGAGGAACCGATATCTCCTTCTTTAGCAATGCCGTTTAAGATTAAACGGACTAAACGGCTTAGATGTGGTTTTAACTTTGCCAAGAATTATGAAATAAGCTTGTTCTTCAGTGCCCCAAAACTATAACGGAATTTATTTCTTTTTAAGATTTTTAATTGTTTTTATTTAGACAATCAATAAAGATTTTTTTAAATTAAACAAATTTCTCATAATCTAAATGACATTTTAAAGATCTTTAAAAAAATAAAAAAAAATTGTTTTCAAGACCCACTGTAACTCGAAGTATTTACTTTTAAATGGTTACCATTTATTTACACATGGTTTCCATTCATTATCACTAAATAAAAGACTGGAATAGTAAAAATATAATCAGATTTTTTCTTTATTAATTTTTTGTTTCATTATTTAGTTTTTGTTAATACGTTTTTTAATAAAATTCTTCCATTTTTTGGTGAATACATTTATTATCTGGTAATGGATCTGATGTTGCTTTAAGAGAAGTTATTTTAGGTGTTTTGAGTGTTAATGATTGAGATTCATCAGTCTTGTAATTTTTATTTTTGCAAAATATTGCAAACAATGTTGTGTTTGATTATAAAGGATGTAAAATGAGATACTGATATATAGAGAGTTAAATATCTTTTTCTTAATTAAAGACCAGTTAATTTTGTTTTTTATATTTTTAACTAAAATAATAAATAAGATAGTAAATTTGATCATTCGTGTGTATAAATGTTTTCATTCATCGTAAATTTTTGCATAAAAACTTATTTTAGTAAAGCTAAGGTTTATAAAACTAAAATTTGCTCCAATTTTTATTTCTTCTTAAATGTTATTTTCGAAAGTCGGTTGCTTTGGAAATAATTTTAGTAATTATTATTTCATAATAATATTTAAAAGGTGTATAGTGTAAAAATCATCACTCGAATTCATTTTAGTTGGTGACTATTTTTAAATTGATTCAAATGCAAGCCCTTAAATATCTTAATACATGAAAAATGGACTTATACCACTTTTAAAAAACCAGCTCATATTTTTTTAGCACACAAAAATTTTAATTTAGAATGATCCTTTAATAAAAAGAATACAATTTTTTGAATTTTTACCCTCACAGAGCGTTTTTGGTGGTCTGTCTATCTTTCTATATTAATTTCGAAATGAAATTTTTATCTTGAGAAACTGAACAAATTAAACAATAAAATAAAAAAATTATAAAGCAGGATTAATTTAACTGAACACTCTTGGAAATTTTAACCCAGTCATCAAAAAATTATTATTTAACTATTATAGTACTTGTACTCGCATTAATATCGACGACAGACGAAATGCTACATAAAAACTTAATTCTTGAGTCAAAGCCAAAATACATAAAAAGGTATTGAAGTTCTCAAACAAACTTTATAACAAAAGGTAAAGAAAACAGATTTAAATGAGATTTTCTATTTCTTCTTAAGAGTTTAAGACATGTAGATAGACAAACAAACAGACAGTCAGTCACTGAAAATAGGGAGATTTGGAATAGTAAACAACCATTACCAATCTTTATAAATAAAAAAATATAATTGACAAAACGAATTTAACCAATTTAAATTTTTCATTCAAATTCAATAAGTTACAATTTTATCACAAAGAAAACAAATTTTTCTTTCTATTGAAAAAAAAAATCCGGTCAGCTGTAAATATTAATTTTGTTTATCGATAAGATGCTACTTGAAGTGACTTCAGAGAAGAACCTTTCTTATTTTTTCTTCACCTGTTGCTTTCCAATTCTTACTTGTAACGTTATGGATCATGAGTAAAAAACTAATCTTTTCATTTTATTTATCATTTTAATTCCGAGTGAGTTTTAACCAGTCACAAGTTTGCTTCGGTTGTTTATACTCAAAGAGAATAAATTTTTGTTTAAATATTGAAATTTTCCCAAAATACAAAACAGTATAAAATGCCTCCAGGTATCATAAGAGCAATAACAACGTCAGTTAACACTTTGTAATGCAGCCATCCAGACTACAGACTTCGAAGGAGGAAATTCGAATTCACGAACTCAAATGATTTCCCACCAGGCCCTACAATTAACTCAGCCACGGCCGCCACATAGTGTTCCTCTCTACTTAAGACTCCGTCGAATTTTGGCCACAATTTAATTTTTTTTACTAGTGGGGTGCCTTAACCATCTCATCTTCTCTTTCAATATACTGGCGCCCTTATCAAGTCATCTAGCACGGGAACACGATCTCGACTCCGGAGCTTTAACCGCTGTTCTCTATGTATACGCCTTATTGTGTCAATTAACAGCAACTAGGTATCTTTATACTCAAGGCTTTGTTGGGATATAAACTCATGATCTTTTGCTAACCAACCAAAAAGAAACCACTTTTTTGTGTGGTGCAAACTACAAGTTGGTCAGCTCTGTTTACCACACTCACGAACAATTTTTAATAAAATTTCTGTTCCGAAATACTGTGATGCATTTTTAATGTTTAGACTAAGAAAAACCTCTTTTTTACCCCACTCCGGCATGGCAAATAGGAAAGGATATATTGAGAAATTTTATCGATCGAAGTGCTCGAAAATTGTCTGCTATGTGGTGTCACATTAAATTAAATATGTAGTTGTAAGATGTTATTTAAAATTAAACTAATAGTAACAATTTATATTGCCAAAGTGCACGGGCACTTGCAATTTTTGTATAAAAAAATAAAAATGTTTTGTTTTTTGGGAATAATTATCTTACAATTTTTGTAGACATTTTTTGTATTGCATAATTGAATTTGTGGTTACTAAAACGTTCCTTCGGTAAGTAGAGTCGTATAAATCTGGATCCTTAAAAATATGAAATTGTTTGTAATTTCTATTTAAATTTTAACCTTAAAAGTTACCGTGCTTTTCAATTACAATTGTCATTAAAATATAATCAAGAAACTCTATACTCTCTTGAATTATCAGTCGTCAAAACTACATTAAAAACCATTTCCTTAATCCATTAAGGCATTAATAAAAAAATAAATTTGAACTTGCTTACAATTGCCCTTTAGACAAATGAAAACCAAATATTTGTCTCTGATACAAAAAGATATTTATTTCTCATTAGCAAAAAAAATATGATAAAAATTATGTAAAATTGTATAAGTTTATAATGCAAAGAGCTTTAGTTGCATTAGAAACATAAAACCGTTTATGTACAAAATCCCAGCTAAGAATTTTATTTAGAAAAAAAAGAAAAAATACAGGCGAAGGAACGGATGGTCACAAAAAATCTAATGAACAGTTCTTTTGTTTATGTTAAAAAAAAATACCGCTTCGACTTTGACCATGAACAAATATATTGAATTTTTACTTAAGTCGACAGCAACCGTTTCAACGTGCATACAAACAATCAGCACTTTAAACAACTAACGGATCACTTTGTATTCAATAAGTCAGTTTCCTGAATTTATGTTGGCCGTAAATAGAAAGAGAGTAATCATAGTTGCACTTAATTCTTATGGTTTGGTTTTCTTTTATGGGAATTTCATTAAGCAGGAAAGACAAGGTCAAAGCACGCTTGAAAAATGTATATGTATTTATTTAAATTTAGTAACAACTTAAAAAGTAACCCAACTTAACATTACTGTAAGAGAAATTACAATAACGCAATTAATGGTTACCTAATAACTGTCTATACTTTATGTAAATAAAAAAAAAAACGGCGGTAAGGCTTAATTTTAAAAGTACCCGTTATCGCTATTATCAAATTGTTTTTTAATCATCTCTGTTATTTGGTAAGCGAATTGTTGTTAAGCAGTGGTAAGCCCAAACTAAGAAATTATTAAAAATATAATAAATTACATATGTCGCTGGCATTCAACGATTCTTTAGCAGTTAAAATAATCACTTAAAATAATTTATTTATTAGCAGTGTCGAAAAGCAAAATTGGTAAATTTTTTCAGTTGCAGTTAGACTTAAGAAACGGCCTTGGTCTTGAAATTTTAAACAATACAGGAGTAATGCAAACATTCTTAAGGAATGTCAAAAGAGTTTACATTCTCGGGAAATTTAAAATACTAACCGTAAGTGAGCTCTTTTAAAAATTTCAATGTGGCGGACGTTACTATTGGGGCTGTATGTTTTTGTGTTCACAATCTTTAGCTTAATATGTCTCTGGGCCCTCCGAAGCAAAGAAAAAGTTGTCAATAAAGGAGCCTACTCTTGACACATACAAATATTTTATTATAAAACAATAAATTAGAAATATATATATAAAAGGTATATTTTATATTTAATAATCTTTCGTAGATTTAAGAACAAACAATGTTTTTTATTTGATGAATAAAAAGTAATGTGAAGGGGCGTGTAAAATATTGAGGTCAAAGTAAGGCATTCGATATCGAGTATAAATTACATTAAAATCCAAGGCTCCCTAATGGTTGAACATATAGTTTTCATTGTAGTTATTGTTGTTAGAAGTAAAAAAAAATCAACTTGGAATATATTTTTGTCAGCATTAAAAAAAACCTTCACAATCCACAATAAAAATGTGCGGTTAACGAGTGAAGTAATAAATTATATTTTTTTCTTCTAATTTAACATTGAGCTCGTAACGTGTTGTCATTTTTCATTGAAACATTGTTGTTGATTTCTGCAGGTATTACGCATAATTGAAATTTATGTCATGGCAATGCCATTGATTCTGGGATGACATTTAATTTGTTTTGATTGCCAATGCCATACAAGTGACGATTTAGGAAGTGTATTAAAAACATGTGAATTCGTCGTATAATATGGTATTTAAAGATTATTTTACTTTAATTGCAACAATTGTAGCATAAAGTTTTTATGTTGCATCATAAATTTTGCTACTAAATTTTAACGTCATTTTAATTAAACTTGAATGTTTTAAAATTTATAAGTAAGCGTCATAATGAAATATGTTTGTATGTAAATATGTATGCATTTGCTAGCAAAATGTCTGTAATTTTAACAGTAGTTACGAGTGAAATAAATGTTTGCTTACCGCTCCCCTTTTATTTATTTTGAAAGATCCCTTATTTGAGTACAGTTTGAGTGACAGTTTAGTATTTTAAATTACGCGGAAATTATAAAATTTTTGCCTTCTGTAGTTATATAAAGGATGTCCTCTAATAGAGACGGCATTTAAAAATTTATTTATCGCCTATTCAAAATTTAGTGACTAAATTTGCGTCATATGATTCAGTAAACTAGAAACTAATAACATTTGCAAATGAAAAGCAAGATCTGTTGAAAACATCACCGCTACCCAGAGTTAACTATATAATTTTCGAGGATAAATTTCCAATTTAAAGGATTTTTTCCCAAAATGCAGTTTGTTTTATCTTCAAAAATACCGCTAAAAATTTTACTATTTTAATTTATTTAAGCATTAATATAGATATGCATACATTTTTGTAGTGTATTTAAACTCGTTTGTAGAATTATACAAAATTGTTTGATTTTAAATTCCTATTCCGAAGTTCCCTCCTCTTCGCCAAAAATTATTTGCTTAACAAATATTTCTAGAAATAAAAAATGTAGTAATATCTAGAGGTAGATCAAAAGTTTCGCAGGGTGTCCTTGACGCGTGTATTAATTTTTTATTATTATTATTTTAAAGTGATAGAAAAACGAATAATATAAAACTAAATAAAACATTCGCCGAGTCCACAATTCTCACATTAAAGAATCTTATGACATCTTTATAAACCAATTTGTAACACTTGTCACATGAAAATAGTTTATAAATAAATTGTTTTTTTTTTTTAAATAAGGCGACTTGAAACTGAAATTAATAAAACAAAAATTTCAAAACAAACAAAAATGCATTTCAAAGCGCTGTAAAACTTGACAAAAAAAACAAATTGAAAATTTAGTTTTTATGTTTCTGTGGAAACTTTGATTTTATGACATTATTTCTTCATGTTTGATTTCCTTGCAATTTTGTTTGTTGTTTTTCTAAAAAGTTTGTTTTTCTTTGGATTATTAAGGAAGTTATATTGTAAATATTTTATGACTCCGACGCACAGTGGTCAATTTCGCGAAATAGCGGTCAAAACTCTATAACTTTTGACCGGATTGGTATTTTTTTACGCAATTTGTTTTGTTCAATAAGAGGGACTTTAAGCTTCAATTTCAAACGTAAAAATCGACTGATAGGAACGTAAGTAATGTGGAGTTACAAATGCATTTTAATTTTTTGTTGAGTTTCCATGTAAAAGTTGAGTATTTTGACATTTTAGATAGGTATTTTTTTATAATTTTTTATTTTCTTCACTCGTATTTTACAACCAATACTTATTTATTATTCCTAAACTTAATTTTGGTCAGAAGATGCCAACATTTGGCGACTGACATTTATTTAGTCTCAATATTCACAGGACCCCAAGGTTGGTTTTTTTGGAAGAAAGCTAATTCTTGTGAGGATTAAACTGAAAAATAACACAATATCAATACCATTTGGATATAATTCATTGTTTGTGTTGTTTCTGGCCAGAGGACATCCCCATTTGGAAATTTGGTTGAATTTGATGCAGAAATGAATCCTTTATGATGCTACAAGAAACTTCTTCATTGATATGTTTAAGCTTGCGTGTTCGTGATCTTTCACTACAATTATCAATTGGCTTTGCTGGTCGACCACCTTTTCCAGTTTCCGTGGTAGTTACTGAAATATGGGCCAACTTCTCCTAATTTCAACAGAATTATTTTTTGGGTCAATAAAAACTCTTTTACAAAATTTCATCAAAATATATGCATAATAGCCACTTTCACATACAAATAACTTCTCAAAAAATTTGACGTGCATTTGTACCGAATATCTTACCTTGGGTCAGAAAAATTGCTGTAGCTCAAAAGGTGCAGTACCGATGCATGGACATGTACATATAGGAATGTAGGGGAGAGTTAGGACTACAAAATAGTAAATTTGTGTTTTGACTCAGCTTGACTCACAGGAGTTGTGCGCTATGAAGTAGGAAATTTCCGAGAAATTTGACCTTTTTAAAAAAAAAAAATATATAATTGTTCTGAAAACAGTAGAGGTTAAATTTTTTTTACCAGTAATAGGAAATAACTTAAGTTACAACACAAAATTTATTTCGTCCAAAAATCTTGAAGAAAAGTTATGATCATTAAAACTTTAAAAATTAACTAAAAATATCATAAATTTACTAAATTCTGAAAAAGCCCATTTTGGGTCACCCTGTTCTCAGTGAAATAGTTGAAATAGAGTTCTAATTTTTTGGCTCCCGAGGTTACTACTGTCTACTTTCATATGAGTCTAATAACTTTAAAATCGGAGAACAAAAACCAAAAGGAGTTTTGGCCGCTATCTCAAAATATTGACCATAGTGCGACGTTCGTTTAGAAATTTTATTATAAACAATTTCTATGTTTTAATATTTTTTTTTTAAGTTTTTCTTTTCGGAGATGTTAGTTAATCATTTTTTTATCGATTCGTTTACAGTTTGCTTTCCCATTTTATTCTTCTATATATGGGGATATCCATACTAACGCGGTTTCTTCTGTGATGATGAGTCCCTGATGCATCCTTTCAAAGATTTGACAATTAAAAATTGGCTAATGTACGTTGCTGGTCTAGTGCTGGCAATAAATGTGGTATGTATCTTTCATCAATGAGGTTTTTTTTTGTTTTCTTTTTTAGTTTTTAACGGCAGCAAATATTTGCTATGAATTTTAAAAATATTGAAAGGGGAAAAAACGAAACTATTTTGCTAAAGAAGTAGTTGCGTTGCAGTTATGTAATTAAAACATTCTTTTCAAATAAAAAAAATTAAAGTAAAAAAGTATGTAAAAGTTCATTATCTAATCACTTGATACAGCTGCGGCTTGTTGTTTAACGAACCACTGAATTACAAACAAAAGAATTGTGAAAAAGTCAAAATTCCTAATATGAAAACACATTCGCACAAAACAACGGCTGGAAAATTTGTGAAAAATTTTTTCCTGAATTTTTATTTATTTATTGATATATAATTTTTTTTCTTCAATATTTTGAAAAATTCCCGAACACACCTGCATACTGCGTCAATTTATAAACGACTCTTAAAAAAAGAGTGGTGGGTGAGTGAGCTGTACTTGAAATTTTGTTTATTACTCAAGAGAATTTTGTAATAACATAAAAGATTCAACAACAAAAGCATTGACACACGATACTTATCATTAGAATTGGAATCCTTAACCACAAGAATGTAAGATATTTAATGCCAGAATCAGGACAACATATTCTTGTTGAAGCTCTAATTTGTATGTGAGAGTAATAGTGGTTGTTGTCTCATATCGAATATTTTATACAATATAAAACAATGAAAGTGCTATATTTGGCAATTCCGAATCTTATATACCCTTCACCATATATGTACAACCACATATACATTTAAATCGCATAAGAAATTATTTCTAACTTTAAAGTTTCTCTGTTCAAAAAATACCTTTTTTCTTTAAATTGAAAGTTTTTCTTATGGTTGTTGTCCCAACTAAGTTAATGAAAATGTTATTGGATCAGATCCTTGTATAATCCAGTGGTGACTAAGTAGTAAGTAGAGAAAACCTCCCCAATTTTCTTAATTTTTTATTATAAACACAATCACCTGCTGGAATATAAAAGAAAGTTGAAAAAAGGATATGAAAAAATTAGAGGGAGGCGTGGAGTTTTAGCCGCTGCCTCGAAGTACGTGGGCCGAGCTTGCTGATTTTCAAAAGCATAACTACTCCTGATCGTATGGCGTATTTAAATTTTCTCTAGCTCATCTAGTGACTTGGCAAAGTTGATTTCAACACGAATGGATAGATAGACATCGCTCAATCGATGGAAATAGATATTACTAAAATAACCAACGGAATGAAAAACTTAAGGCCGGGGCACATAGAATCCGTCATACGTTGTACATGCAAGGTACAGCGAACATTCATTATTACTTCATTGCAATTAATACGGTACTGGAACACCATGTGCAAAGTTTTAAAGAAAAAAGTGTGAAAAAATAAATAAATATAAATTAAAGGGTTTTACAATAGTTGATATAATCTAATATATATTTACAAAATGTTGAACCCTTATAGACAGACGGTTGAAATATACTAAAACCTGATTGCTAAATCTTCTTCAACCGCAATGATATAATTTAAATTTGGAAAAAAGGGTGCCCCTTTAGTTGCTGTAATTTTATGTATTTATATTGCCAAACTATTGATCAGTTTAACAAGTATAAAGTTTGGAGATATTAGGGTGTCCCAATAGTTAATGTTATCTAATGTATGTTGCCATACTCTTGAACCGTTATAGGCAAACAGATGAAGTCTGTTTTGCAATCGGTTTGTTTTTGCAGGAATTATTTTAAATACTGTCAAGACAGTGTCTTTTCGTAACAAAGCCTTATGTGACAGTAGAAAAAAAGTTCAAATAGTTTAAGAATTTGAAAAAATACAAGGAATACCAACATCTCTTGTAACATGTGCTTTTTTAGTGCTTCTGTTTTTTTTACGTATGTCTCGTATAAAAAGGTAAAATTTGTAAACATATAATGATTTTTATTATAATTCAATAAATCGCTCTAAACCTAATTAATTAAATGAGCTAATCTAAAAGTTTTATCTAATATCTTTATATTGCGATTTATAAAACAAATTTTCATACAAAAAAATTCCTTTTGAATGCGACCATAAAAGTTTACTAATTTTTTATTTTTATTTTTTTTAATTTTTCATTAAATTATTATTTGAACTTTGAATATTATATAAATGAATAGAAATTATTTTGGCTTAAGTTAATTTATTTTTAATTTCTAATAATCTTTTTAAGAAATAAAATTTATTTTTACAAATGTATGCGGACGTTTTCCAAAGAAAACAAGAAAAATTAGACGCTAGCAGAATGAAATGCTGCACTTTCTGGACCGCTACGACCTTCATCAGCATTCTTCGCATCTATCTACTTTATGTTATGTATTTTTATAAACGATCAAATAAAAATTAATTTTTAGTCATAAAATGATTTGCATATTTAGCTATGTTTTTGTATATGTGTACATAAAATATCTAACACATGATGTACATACTTTTGTATTCAATTAATTTTAAATATAAAATTAAAGTAACAGTGCATTATATTACCATGATAAATAATTCCAATTTTACTCAACAAAATAATATGCACAAAAAATTTTAAATAAATTCCTTATAAGAGGAAAATAGAAAATATATATAATATTAATTAAAAAAATATATATACATATATAATTTGCTCTTGTGTGTTTTGTTCCACTCACGTACATATAATAAGCATATTGTGGCAACGCTGTCACCACAATTTACCCAAGAATTGTTTAAAGATGCCTTGAAACTTCACACAGTTTTAAAATATATTCGAGAAAGTATATGTGTTATTTATACAGTATTGTACCATCAAGACGTTTTGAAACATTTCAAGACATATTGTATGGAAAATTTGTCATAAAACATATTTTCAAATTAATTTTAATTTGTATGTACATATATGGCTGTATAACTTGAGAAAGGAGTCGTACGTAAAATTCAATTGATTGAATTGAAAGGAACAATATGTTTTTTTTTATTTATATATAATACGTGGAAAAAATACACTTTTTATATGATTTCAAATCTAATATAAACTATTACAAAAATAGGAAAAAGACTGACTGTTAAAATAGTTTATGAAGTGTGAGATTTTAATTGAAAATAAACTTCAGTGGCGTATTAAACACAAAAAAATAGCACTGTAAAGAAATAACTTAAAGAAAAAATATTTTTATGTAATTTCTATTCAGGCGTATGGTACCCATACAAAACTCACTGATAAAGTTTGACCCAAAAGAACAAAAATTTTATTTAAGTATTTCGATAAACTGTTATTGCTTCCAGATCTGTTTAGTGTTTTCCCTATTAAACATTTGTACAAAATATAACATAGAGTCATAAAATAAAAGGGTTTGAATTAATAGAAGTATTTATAAATTTCACAGTTCACTAAAAAAAATTTAGGTCATTTTTTTAAATAACACATGTTCAACACATATTCTCTTTTCTTTCATAATAAAAAGTGTTATTTCTTAACGAAACAAGTGTTTAATTGTTGCAAGGCAATTACGAAATCATTGTAAATTATTGACACTTTTCCTAAGCTTTTTTTTCATCACTTAATAAAAAAGACAACAAACACAATAAATACAAAGAAGAGAACAAAATAAAAAACAGATGCTTTAATGACTCAACTCTTTAGGGGAAAAACATTCTTAAAATTTGAATCACTTGTCAGTTCCATTTTTTTTCTTGTGTCGCAGAATGGCGAGATATCTAAAATTTATTGTATTAAATGCCGAATATGTTGCGTAAAAAGACTAATTAATTTTGAGGCATATTTCTTATAAAGTGAATTAATTATTATATAATTTTACAAGAGCCTAATTACGTAATTAAATTTTATAAAAAAGCGCTGACAAATTGATAAATTAAACATAATTTACATCAATATCAACAATATGTGTGCCATACAGGTAATTAGTTTGTGAACTGTGCATAATTAAAATCACAAAACGGAGTCGTACAGTGTGGTGCAAAACTCCCATTTTATTAAATAATCGGCAATAGCTCGGCTTTTTATATAGACCTCAGAAAGTCACATAAACTATATAAACTTGAACGATTCTCTTTATCCTAATTTTCTCATTTTGCGCAAACTTAGCAATACTAATTTGACCGTAATTAAAGCAATGCATAACCATTGGGACGAATGGCTTTTTAATGTTTACCGAATTCTGCGGCTTTAGGTTTGCTAATATTAAATCTTTTGACATTTTATAGTTCTGGATCAGACAATTAACACAAATATCGATTAGAGTTAGTCAAAAAGAGTTCGGATTAACGCTTATGTATGCTTATGAGAAATACTTTTTAAAAACTTTGTTTTTGTTTAATTGGTGTCTGGTTGTTACAGAAATCCGATTTTGGAAGCTGTCCGTTGTCAAAGATTAAAAAGGTTGCCAAGAGTAGTCACGATATGTGGTAGAACTGTATCGGTCCAGAGAAAACGAAAAGAGAAACGTCTTTCAGTATTATGTAGAGTTATCGAAACTTGAATAGAAAACAATATGAAATTTGCCAAAAAGACTACGTTATGTGATACTACTATTGCGCAACAAACCATCTGAAACTTTGAAAAAAATAATGAGAAAATAGGCGGTGATTTAAAAGACCAAGAAGTTTTCGCCTCAAACGTTCAACAGACGTGCTCAATTCAAGAACTATCTATTTTATCTGCTGGTATAAAACTAAAATGCGATAATGAAATTGCTAAAATTTATTCAATATACTGTCCCCCAAGATACAATATTAAATTTTTTAAACAGCTTGGATCTAGATTTATAGTTGAGGGTGATTTCAACGCCAAACATCAATGGTGGGGCTCTCGATTATCTAATCCTAAAGGAAAAGAACTCTATAAATGTCTGATAAAATACCATTATAATTCCCTATTAACAGACAGTCCAAGATACTGGCCAACTTATCCCTCTAAAATTCCAGATCTTTTGGATTTTGTTATCTATTGGGGTATACCAAGAACTTTTTTAAACATACTGGAGTGGGACGATCTCAGTTCAGATCATAGTCCAATAATATTCCAATTTAAATCAAAACATTGTAATATTTAAAAAAAAAAAAAAGAAACAGACACGGAATCTTTAAAACATTTTAATTTTTAACCACATACCCAGCTTAATGAGATAAGAAAAATTGTTAATAAAATGGAATATTAAAGTTAATACAGAAAAATCTGTACATTTTACTTTTACATTAAGAAAGGTTGATTGTCCTACTCTTTATTTAAATGGAGATCCTATTCCAAAATAGAGTAAAGTAAAATATTTGGGTTTACATCTGGACAAAAGGCTAACATGGAAACAGCATATAAAAGCTAAAAGAGAACATTAAAACAAAAACAAAAATGTATTGGCTATTAGGGCTAAAATCAGAACTCAGCCTAGACAATAAGCTCATTTTATACAGACAATACTTAAACCTGTTTAGACTTTTGGTGTTTAGCTGTGGGGAACATCTAGTAATTCTAATATAGAAATAATTCAGAGATATCAATCAAAAACACTTATATTAATAGTTAACGCCCCATGATTTGTAAATAACAAGAAATACATAATGATATCAAAGTATGCACAGTCAAAGATAAAAGAAATGCATGTAGTGAGAAATACTTGAACAGAATTAGTAATCATCCAAATTTGTTAGCTATTGCACTTTTAGATGACAGTAACGAAGTAAAAACGCTTAAAAGATATCATGTTCTTGATCTGCCTTTTAAAATCTAGATTTATCTCTTGTTTTTTTTAATATATACGTATGTATATTTATGCTTGTACATGCTGTTTTTCTTATCGATTTCACTGGAAATTAATAATATAAGTTATTGTTAACTAGTTATAAGATTTGCTAAATATTTCTTGTAAAATAGAAAAGAATACAAAAAAAAAGAAAAAAAAAACTTTTAATAGACGCAGACAGACAGTCATAAGCTTAGCAACATTTTATTGAAATAAATCGAGTAAAGTTTCAATAGTTTTTGACGTCAAATAAATAAATGTGCTAGCAAACATATAAAGTTTTAAAAGGGTTGTACATCCTTTAGGACAAAAGTCAAATGCCACAATTCTATTGTTTCAAGAAAAGCTTTTAACACGTCCAGGCCTTAAATGTTTTTATTATTTGTGATGATTATTGTTCATTGTTTTTGCTAGAAATCTCTACAAAATAATAAGTTAATTTCTTGTAGGAATACTTTATCTTGTTGAAATTAATAGCAAAAAGACAATACGAGGGTGAGTCAACATGCATTAATAATAAACTTATAAAACGTGTTTTCTTAACAAATTATATATATTATTTATTATTTGTTCTTTTAGATTTTAATAGAAAAACATTAATTTTGTACTGTCACGAACTAATTCTACTTAATATTTTTGCTATTGTTATTTAACTTTGAATTTAAATTTCCGTGTAGATTTTTCAATTACTTGACGCAATTGCGGAATGAATGAAAATTTAAAAAACCATTAAAATGGTTTTAAAATAGTTTGTTTTCTGAAAGATTTAAGAATTCTACGCCTGCGTATTCTTTTATAGTCTTTGATGTAATTGTTATAAAAAATCAGATTTCAGAAAGTACACTAATCGTACACACAATGTTCTGTTCAAAACCAACCCGTACATAATTTTCTTTTCATAACAATTAAGTGTGTTACTAAATTTAAAAGTTTTCCGTACACAACCACGAATGTGTTTTATTAAAATATTTATTTGCGTACACGTACGCGAATGTACCACTATAGCTATTGTTTGCGTACGCGTACTATATTTTTAGTACGCTTACGGTAAATGAATACATGCAAAAATAAAAATAACTCCGTGTACGGACGGCAAAATAGTACCTGTTACGATAGCCCAATATAATTTTTTTATTGTTATTATGATTGGTTTTATTTAGTAAAAATTTAAGTATTCCATTGCAGATTGATTTTGATTATTAGTAAGTAGTGGAGTTCCTTGTAAATTCAAGCGAGGGTTATAGGAATGGCTCATTAATAAAAATGTGTTATAAATGGTGTTATAAAAAGTAAGGATTAGAGTTAATAATTTGCTTATATTTGACATTATTGCGATTATACCTAAGGAAAGAATTTTTGATGTTTACTGGTATCATAAAATAATTATTTTCATTTGGGTTTTTTGTTTGTCCAATTGTGTTCAGGCTTTAAATTTGCATGTGTTATTTGTTGTTGAAGCTAATACTATATGAAATAACTTGTAAAAATATTTTTTCTTTAACTGCTCTGGTGGCTCTGATTTCGAATAAATAATGTAAACACTATGTTCATGTACTTAACTACTATAATATAATTTGATACATATATAGAATTATTAAAAAAATAAATGATTAACATATTTTTAAAAGCTTTAAATTTTTCTTCGGTGTAGAAAATTCCGAGTAACTTTGTATTGTTTTATACTAAGGAACCTTCTTTGTATTCCCACTAAAATATTCCAAAAAAATTATGGAGCTTTTTTCTGATACCGTTTCTTTTTTGCTGTTTTCATGTAGAGGTCATCAGTAAGTGGTTGATTAAAGTTGATTTGAAAGAATTTCGAAAGCACTTAAGTGTTCATTTGAGACATTTAAATCACTTTCTCTAACCTACAGTTTTTTTCTTTTTTTGGAAATTAATAGAAGGAAATAATTGTATTTAAACCAGTTAAACACAATTACAAAGTTTTATATCAAACTCAAGTTTTTTCATTCCAATTACAGGAATTAAAAAGGAAGGTATATGTCAGATATAATACATTATTCGCAAGTTTCAAAAGCATCTTTATGAACAGGGTAACCACTACCTTAAGTTTCCAAAATAATGCAAAACGGTTCAATTAATTCTTTATCAACATCAGTGATTTCTGAACTCTTTTCAGTGCTCCTAAGAACCGTCTATTAATATAACGATTATTTGTGGTGTCTTCTTACGTCTTTTGCTTGTCTACACAATGTCACTTTTACTTTTCCACTTTCACTTCCACTTTTTATACGTTTTCGACTAACTTAAAGCAAATAATAATTATATTTGCCTTAAGATTTGTTTTCACGTGTTATATACCAGATATCTTAAAGACCATATCTAACGATTCCTCTTTTGGGAGTTTTTAACCATTTTTCAAAAATATCCTTTCGAAAAAGAGTGGTGCTCATACTGTAAAAGTGGGTAAAATGTGTGGCGATCTCAAAATTGTGGAAGATCTGTTTGGTTTACCTTAATAATGTAAAAATTTGAAAGATAACCCAAATATTTTTTTAAAAAGCAGTAGATAGTACTTCAGGCAACAATAATACTTCTTAGTTATTTTTGTAAACGTATTTCATTCATTAGGAAAGGGATGGATGATCAACCAGATTGTATTCAACGTGCTTACTAACATGACTGCTAGGGATGAGCGATCCCGTGATTTTTAAGGAACATCGTTACCAGTGAATGCGCTTTTCAAATCACCGTTCTTTTAAATAGTTACCGTGATAACCATTTGCAGTTCTTTTTTATTAACCGACTTCAAAAAAGTCGAAATGTTGCTTTTTTATATTTGTGCCTCCAGAACTCAGTCATCTCTGATCCGATTTTGAAAATTTTTGGTAATATGATAGATTATGCTTACAAATTCGTCCCGTTTTAAAATCAGTTCATAATCTTTAAAATTAAAGGGTGTCCCCATACAACATACATATTTTTTGCGTGTATTATGTACTGTAAAAGGCGATTCTGTAAAATTTAAAATTAATGTTCATTTAATTTGGTATATGACCATACTTTTTAACAATTGTAGACAGACGATTGAAATTTACAAAGAACCTGTATTACTAACTCTCTATAACAACAAGTATAAAATTTGGATTTGGAAATAAACAGGTGTCCCAATAGTTGATATAATATGGTGTATGGGGCCGGAATTTTGAACCGTTATAGACGGACAGTTGAAATTTACGAGGGACATGTTTTGCTGAGTCCGCTATAACCAGAAGCTTATAACTTGAATTTAGAAATTAAAGGGTGTTCCCAAATTAAATGTAATTTGTTCTATATGGCCGTATTTTTTGAGCCGTTGTATACAAACACCTTAATTTTAGGCAGAATGTCCACTACTTTATTTGGTATAATAAGAAGTTTAAAAATGTTATATTATAAAATAAAAAGTTGATATAATCTTATGTATAAGGGCAAACTGTTGAACCGCTACAGACAGACGGTGGAAATTCAAACAGAACTGCAACAGCAAGTATATAACTTGAATTTGGACATTAAAGGGTAAGCCTATAGTTACTGCAATTTGATGTATATTGCCAAGCTATTGAACAGTTAAACAAGTATAAAGTTTGAAGATATAAGGGTGTTCCAATAGTTAATGTAATCTAATTTATGTGGCCATACACTTGAACTGTTATAGGCAGACAGATGAAATAGGAATAGGAAATAGGTATTTTTATCTCTACATTAAAAGCAGGTGTAGTTAAATTTGCGCAGATATATAGATTTCGGAACACTGATTGATTATAGGTTCATGCGTGAAGTTTAGAAGAAAGAATAGTTGTTGTTAATAAGTAGAAGCAAGAAAAAGATATACAGCTTTGATATACATATAAAATACTGAAATAGTCAAAAGTCTTAAAATTTAATTAAATTTAAGTTTGTTGTTGTTTAAGAACGTTCTTACGCGGAACTGTTATTTTATTAACTTAGTCACTGTAGTGACTAGTGATTTTTTAATCACAGTGATTTAATAACAGGTACTAAAATATCGCTCATCTCTAATGACTACACAACTTAAACTCTACTTAAAAAGAGGAAAATTTTTATTTTTTGCACTTTCTGCACTTCTCACCCAATTTTCTTTAATACTTACAATGCAAATAAATTAATTAAACTTGTAATATATTTCCCTAAAACAGAGATCTTTAATCACAACCTACGGTCTTTTTAAAATCGGAAAATATTTATTGACAACAACTGCTTTTAAAGCTTATTTTACAAAGCTTATTAAACAAAAAAAAAAAAAAAACACGAATTACAGTTACCTATTGCATTAAGAAGCTTGTTAAATGATCAGAAGGAATGTTGCCAGACATTTTTTATTTTTTTCCAGCTAGATTTGTGCTTTATGACGGTGTGCTCTGGTGTTCTATAAAAATCGGAAAACAGCTCTTCAGCTATGGTGAAATATGTTAGTGTGGCCACTTTACTAAGGCGGATATATTTGTAGATCTCCTTTGTACATTACACAAAAAAAAAACTGAAAGCAAAATATTAAGCCGACTACATTTTTAAATATTTGTCTAATGAAAGAATTCCTAAAATTTTTTGCATAATTTCATAAATAAAGCGCAAGTTAAGTTTTACTGCAGATAGTTATGCGCAAACAAATATATTTCATTCACGCTAATAAATTGTCTATGGGAAAAAAATCTTTAAAAATATTATTCAATAAATAATTGAAACAACCTTAAAGTGACAAAACACATGCCAGACATCAACAACCAATTTGGTTTAAAAACCCTGAGGCAAATGGCAATTATTTTTGTTGCTATCTGGAAGCATTAACCCGTACTCATATAGAAGAGCACTCACGTTTAGTAGATATTTTTGTTGTTTTATGCAAATTAAATGGAGTTAAACGCCAAGTGCTTCAAGGAGTAGTTAAAATTAAAACAATTTATATTAATTATTTTTATAATAAGGCGTGTTATAAGCTACATGTAAAACTCGTTCGTACATTTATTGTTTTTGCATTTACTTTAAACTTTATATAAGAAAAAGAAAACCTATTGAATTGGGCAGAGAATTGTTATTAATAAATTGTAACATATTTTCTTTGACAACTAGGGACTGATTCGTTTTGCAATTTACAAGATAATAATTAGATAATTTCTAGGAAAATGTTAACATAATTACGTTTAGGAAACAGTTTCAAATATACTTTTATTTGTATGTGGAATTGTGTGCATTAAAACTTGTTTTTTTTCATTTTTTTTTTCTATTTTAAATTAATTTCTGATGCCGGTTTATCAAAAACGGGTTTGCTGCTTCACTTATAAAAATAAAACATAAATATTAAATGGAATTTCATATTTATGTAAATACACACATACATACTTTATTTAAATATCTGGGAAAGTATTCACTACAAAAATACTAGCAATTTAATATCTTTTTGCAAATGTCTGCATATTTTTATAATTATGATTGTAAAATAAGACGCAACAAATATTTTAACCCTGGAGTTAATGTCGACGTCGTTGACGGCGTTTCAACGCCGAAAAAGTTGAAACAGATTGAACTTTTACGGCGTTGCAACGCGTTGAGATTAACTGCTCTCATACAATTTCATACGATTCAACTTTATTTTTGACATTTGACGCTGTCAATAACTCCAGGGTAAAAGTCAAACTTATTGTATTTAAAAAGCACTTATGTTAAATTTATAAGTATAAATTTTTAGCAATTGCTGTTGCTTTCAAAATAATATCATAAAATTAAATATTTTATTTTCAATTTCAAAAGTAACAATAATTTTCATTAAATCGGCATCCTGGAATGAATTGTAATTAAATTAATAAAGAAGTTTATTTATTTATGTTTTGGTTTTGGTTTTGGTTTCTAATTTATAGACAACTATTTTATTAATCAACAAAATCTAATCATATGTATGTTTATACTTCAGAATAAAAAATATATTGGGATGTATTATTAATTTTATCGTTTTAATCTAACGCTACGTTAACATTAGACAATGCTGTCATGACAATAAAATAATACATATTAGTTGTCAAAAATTCTAACAATTGCTTCTGTAGTATAGGCGTCCAGACAATAATTATGACAATTCATTATGAGCACGTTCTCGGAAAATTAAAAACAGCTTTAGAGTTTCTTCCTGCTGTTTTTCCATTTCTATTGTTATATGCAAAGAAAATTTTAGTAATTAAAATAATAATTTAGTTAAAATTTCATTTAGTTAAAGCAATTACAAAATCATTTGTCGGCATACGTCAAATCACTGTCTTGTTTACTGTCTTCAAAATATTCAAGACAGTAATTCAGACAGATTTAATAAAATCACAAAAATTTATTATTGGTAATAAATCTATTTCCTATTGTCATTGTTCTATTGAACTCATCAAGGGATCATTTATGTTTGTTTAAAGTAAAAGCTTACAAATCAGCGTAAAATTCAAATCTACCAAAACTTTTAAGCGATTTTGTATAGCGATGGCCTAAGTATCATCTTATTTAGGCTTAATACCGAAGATATAATTGCCAAGTTCCTAATAAAGATTAGAAGTAGTTGAGATTATAAATATCTAGGAACAATAATCACTCTTTTTTATTCTTACGTATCATTCGTACTTTCTCTAATACAATTCCGTCAATTTGATAAGTTGGCCTGAAAGTGGTTCCAACTATGCTGGTGGTTAAGGAACACTCAGTGACTCAGCAGACAGTATAGCCATTTTCTCCTCATCTTAGTGGTATTTTTTTACAGGAGGCCTTAACTAAATTCATATCCAGTTTGGCCGAAATTAGAATTTATAAAATTTTTAATTTATAGAAATTGTTAGTTGAACGGTTTATATTAAAATAAAAGAATTAAATAATTCGGTTCATTTTTATTTTAATTTCGAAAAATTTTTATTAAGAAAAAGACATTTATTTGCAAATATTTACAAATGCTTACTAACAAAAAAGTAGGAAAAATTAGACACCAAAAGTATATAAGGCTACACTCTAAAAGTCATCTTTTTAGCCAACTAATTTGTAACTAAGTATACGAGGAATAATCATGATGAATCAATGTTGATAGATCGCCACACATATAATGCAATTTTGAATAAATAAATAAATACGCAAAAGGAATAAAGGAAAAACAATAAGGCAAGAACCGACTTCAAAACAGAGTTCAGCTATCTGTCTATAACAGTTCAGAAGTTTGGCCATACAAATCAAATTACATAAACTATTGGGACACCCTCTAATTTCTTAACACTCGTTTTATATTTGCTGTTATAGAAGATTTAGCAATTCAGTTTCTTTATAAATGTTAACCGTCTGTCTACAACTGTTTAACAGTTTGACCATGTACATAAAATTACATCAACTATAGGGGCACTCTTTAATTACTGAACTTATATTGCATACTTCCTAGCAATACAGGTTCCCTGTAATTTTCAGCTGTCAGTTTTTAACGGTTCAAGACTTTAGCTAAATAAATTAAATTAAATATTGGGACCCCCTTTAATTTTCAAAGTAAAATACAGTTTCTTTGTAAATTTCAACCATCTGTATGACCGAGAATGCATTTGCTCTATTTTAAATGAGACATGTTGCAGGAAGTTAAGATTCATCTATGCGATTATGACAAGTTACTACTCATAACGTTTATGTATTTAATATATAACGATACAGAATAAATAAAAAATATAAAAAAAATCCGAAAAATTAATTAAAATTCATTTGTTATCATTTAAATTGTTGCTTCTGTTGCAATTGGTACACTAATCGCAGTTAAAATTGTTGTTAAAAACAATTGTTAAAAGCACTTTTTTATTTATTGTTGATGACAACAAAAAAGAAACACAAAATAGACTCGTTAACGTTAAAATATTCAGACAAAATATCCACAGGCTCTCAGCCACCATTAATTTGTTTCAAAAAATGGCGCCAGTAGCCACATATCTGGTTCATTCCATTATATTACGTCGATAAAATTATTGCTCATTTTCCACTCAATTCCTTCTTTCTTTTGAAAGATGTCCCACACACCTCAGTTTGAAACAAATTATGATGGATTTAGCGTGAAGCTGCAATTATTGTTGACAGTCATAAGGCTGTTGAGTGGCGGATTGACTGACATGTAAAAGACAGGATTACAATTTTTATTCTAAAAACAAGGAAAGAAGAAGAACGAAATCATGCAGACAAAAAAACAAAACAAATTTAACTATAATTATGGTGATCAAAATTAATGAAATTATGTTAGTTGTTGTTTTTAAGAAAATGTTCATTAAGTTTTACATGCCTCTTATTTGCTGAAGAAATACTTGTGCAAACAGTGAAAAATGTTACTTGTCGATGCATGTGCCTGAGTCTCGTTCGATTGTATATGCTCCATGTTTTCAATTGCTGTTAAGTTCATTTTTTCATTCAACTCGCAAGCACGTTCCATGTAATTGAAGTGATTATTCCCCTCATTAGTTTATAACGATAATCTGGTATTAAGTTTCTGTGTTAACTCAAAACGTATTAATTATTAAGAGTCACAGTCGAACAATGTGATTACGTACATAATATTGATCGGTATTTCTTAAAAAAAGTTGAGGAATCTTAAAATAACTATTTGTAAATTAATTTTATTTAATTTTTTCTTTTAAGTATTTAACAAAATTAGTCAAAATATTGAAGTTTTAATTGATTTGAAGGAAAGAAAGAAATAACTCGTGTTATAGATAAGCGACTATTGAGCCAAAACAACGCTTGTCAACCATTAAAACATCGTTTGTAATTAAAACATCCTTTTAAAATACAGACTATCCAGTTTAAGAATTGTTCATGATTGATTATGAGTTGAAAATGTAACAACATAAAATTGAATAGAAGTTGCAATAAAAACCGCCAGTATATAAAAAGAATTTTTGGTTTTATATAAAACTGATTTCTTATAAAATTGTTTTAAACGGGAGCCGTATGAATACTTTTACTCACCACTGTGGGTATATTTCTCATTTTGATAACCGGGCAGTTTCTTTGGTTTTAATGATAATTCACCCAACGTCATCTTTTTAAATGACCATAATTTAATAATAACTATATGGTTGAAGAAAATCTAACACATTGTCGTTCCTAAATTTTATTACTTTTGAACATAACAAAAAAAGGAAACATTGTTTGAAAATTATCTTGTTTTGATCACTACCTGATCATTATATGATTATAAGCAAAATAATATGTTCGTTAATTAATGTTTCATCTATTATAATTTTTTGCCGGATTTAAAACAAATTTTAATGTTTTTTTCTTCTATTATCTAAATGTAGTTTAAATATTTTAAATAGAAAATATTTGAACTTATTTTCACTTTTAGGGAAAAATTAAAATTTTACTATTATATTGTTAGATGTAAGTTAAAGAGATCTACTTTTTCGTCGGTCTAGATAGCAACGCTGAACAAGACATCGAGTAGTTCGTGTCATGTTTAGTAGTAAAGAGATCGTAATCAGAGTTATCTCTTGGGTTTTTTTTAAGTTGCACAAAAGGTTGTTTTCTATACAAACAATCAAACTGTAACCGAAAATATTTTATAATTGGTATGGAACACAAGACACCTATTTTTGGAATTTTTGTCTGCATGTCTGTGTTCACATCACGTAAAAACTTCTGGATGGATTTCGATCTTAGTTCCAATTCAGAATAATTTTTTTAAACAAATAAATTAAATTAGTTTTCGCTTAAGTTCAATTCCATTTTCTTTCTTATACAAAAACAAACAAAAAAACAATTTAGAATGAAAATTGAATTAAACCTAACCCCAAATAGAGAATAGAGAAAATAGAGATACTTATGAGAAGAATAGAGATAGTTATGAGAAGCACCCAATTTCACCGGTATAAAGTGTGGCGAAATAATAATTTTTTAAGAAAAAAGTTATGTAATTGAAATTAGCGAACAATTTCTGTTAAACTAAGATTTCCGTTAAAAATAGTTCGAAGAATTCATGTTATCCTTGCTTGAATAGATGAAATGTCGATTGCTATAACCACTATAATAACCAGTATAAATATTCAAAATTAAAAGGTGTCTCAAAAGTTCAATTAATTTGATGTATAAGACCATGCTTTCGAAGAGTGTTAGACAGACGGTTGAAATTTAAAAAGGACCTGTAGTTCTAATTCCGCTATAACGAAGAGTATAAAGTTTGGGTTTAAAAGTAAAAGGGCGCCACTGCTTTATATTATTCTTCTCGAATTCACTATTCAATCACAAATGTAAAGGAACAAAGTTCTTAATATTGTAATTTTATGCTTTAAAATAGCTTTATTATTCAACGTGTTTTAATTCGTAAAATAGATTGGGTTTAGTAACTCGAATTTTAAAAATATCCAGGTACCCCCCGTGCCGCTTTATACTGAAGGAGTTCCCGGGATACACACTCATCCCCCAAATAAAATTGTGGAACCACCACTATCTTGTAGTAATAATTCTGCACATTCTTAACATTTTTAAGTAGTTATTTAAAATATTTACATATTATTAAAATTTAAAAATTCGTTTAGAACGTAATTTTGTGAATAACATTTTGTTTTCATCTCAGAAGATACAAAATATCATTTTAACCTTGGATGCAATTAGATTTAAACTAATAAAACTACTGAAATGTGTTCTGAACATTTCGAAAGGTTGTTTGAAATAAGTAAATTATTCTTACGAGTATTCGTTAAATTATTTTTATCTCAGTTACCACAATTTGATACCTGTGTATTATTTATTATAAAATTTAATTTGCATCTTGTAATTGTACAGACTAAATAAAGGTGTTGATGTTTATCATGGCAAACGTAGCAAACATTTGAATAGACATACATACATACATGCATACGTTTAAATGCCAAAAATAAAGTATTTATAATATTTTATACAAAATACTTTTAGAAAACTTGAATAAAGTAACGGTTGAATAAAAAAGAATGTTCTTCGTGTAGGCAAATCATAAAACATATGCCCTATTCACAAGCCCCCTAGTAAGTGCTAAGTGCTAACAAAATACAACGGTGCTAGCTGTGTTGTTGGTAATTTTCATGCAAACATGCGATACAACACTTAGTACTTTTTTTCATATGTTTTTCAAACGTTGTATAGTGCCTTATTTTTTAATGTGATTTTTGTTTTATGTTTTTTTATGTTTAAATGTTTTATGTTTAAATAAATTATTATTTTTGTGTTCATGTGTGAATTATATTAAATTAAATTGAATTAAAAGATATTTTTATTAGTTTTATTTATTTAATTTATTGATTTGACTGATTTATTAGAAAGTGGAATAAGTCATTTCTGTTGTATATAGTAGGAGTAGGTATATTGGAAACATATCTTAAGGTTTGTTCTCTGCCACCTTGTTCTAAATTATATTTAATAATAATGTTATGAAGAATGCAGGAAGTCATTATCCAATCATTGCATCTTTTCTTATTTTGTGCTGATAGCATTCTAAACTTAAGTTCTTTTAAGCTTCCAAATTTTTCCTTCAGTAATATAACTTACTTGAGTCAACCATTAATATATCGAAACTATATTTTTCACACAAAAAATTTATTAATTTACTTTTTTCTGTTTTCTCCCCCATTTGGGGGAATAGCACCTTTCTTCTTTTTATTCAGTTTTTGACGTATGAAGTACAATGTACAATGGCACATTGATACAATGGTTGTTCACAAAGAAGTAAACAAAACGTAGTATGCAATACTACCTACACCTTAGCAGAGCTTGTGAATACGGCAATAATCTTTAATTGTACAGAAGATATCAGCTCAGAAGCTTCAATGATTTATGAGAATGCTGCTGACGTCTAACTATGGAGGAATATTTTAAATCTACTTTACTCACGGCAAAAAGACAAAAACAAAAACAAAAAAACATCTCCTCATGTTTAATGCATTTAGAAGATGATTAAATGAAGAGAAAAATCGAAAAACGCATAAAGACTCGTGGACGTTTGTGAGCAAACAACTATTTAAATAAATTCGTAGTCAGTGATTACAATACACAAGTAATATTTAAAATTAGATACTGCATTTTTTAGTAGCGTGTTAGAAGACGCAACTATTTTGTTTTCTTTTTTTATTGTAAGAGGTACAATTAAACATTAAAATAAAAGTATACGAACTTTTAAAAAAATATTAACATTTTTAGCAGTTTCATTTGTAAAACGAATTTTTTTGTAAATTAGACAAATTTGAACACAACTTTAAAAAATTAAAAAAGGTGGTATTACAGAAGGAGAAGGTTAAATTAATTGTTAACGAACTCAGAGCTGACGGAACATTAATTAACCAAATAAAAATTGCTTCACTTTGGCTTCTTATTCATAATTTTAATCAACAACATGAGAACAAAACTTAAAAATAGAAAAAAAATTAAAAAAAGATGAAAGGAGGCGGTAGACCACAGTTTGACTCTAGTGAACCACCACTCAGCGGCGAATGGAAATCAAGCGGAGGGAAAGTTTTTTTGAAAGGTGGTCAGTGGACAATGCTTTGATTTAGTAGATATAAAGAAGCCAAAACCATACCATGTGGCATCAAGTGAGCCATAGAGCCCGGCCGTTAGTCCCTAGGTTGCAAAAGGAAAAACTAATTAAAGGGGAAAAACGTTAATCTAGTGTGGTCAAGGGACTTCAAGGTACATTGAGCCCCAAACATGCAAAAGCTTCTCCATGTTTTTCAGGTTTTTATGCTGTCTCTTATTTCAATGGGTTTGAAGTGTACACCCTGGGGCGGTAAACGAGGAGGCTGCTAGATTCCAAGGTCAGAGTCCTAGTAGGGGGTTAGAGGCCAATAGTATAAATGGGCAAGGGACTTCAGTGAAAGTCCATTGAAATACAAATTAAAGCAACGGGTCAATTAATGACATACGAAGGACGTAATGAATCTATTGTATCATTGGAGTTAATTTCAAATTTGCTTTTCAAGTTTTTTTTCACTTCGATATCATAGAGATGTTCAAAAAAAGAACACTGACTCCGAGTTCTCAACATAGAGTTTGCTTAAGTAGGAAAAACAAGATGGGATGAGTAAAGTTACGATCGTATATTTTTAAAGACCTTCAAAAGCCATTTTCTAGGAAAAATATTTGATAAATTTTTCCATTACGTAGTTTCAAGAGTGGCTTAAAGTCCTTGAAAACCCCATCTTCATGCGAATAAAAAAAAGCCGGCAACATATCTTGATGGGGCTAAAAAGTACAGTGGCTGTCTCATGTACTTTTATTTTGGCATAATGACAATGTCTCGAACGTCTTCTATCAAAAATATTAAATTCTCTCCAATGTATTTTATTGGTCTGGTCACATTTGTTGAAACTTTGCAGGAATTAGGAACTTTTGAACACATTTTCTTTGGACTTTTGTTCAACTGCATTGGAAACGGCCCAGCATTTACATGCTCTCTCGTTTTCCAAAGCGCTTTTGGAAACATCCTCATACATTTCTCATTAATTTCTTCATTCTTCTAAGGATCGTTTTGTGCCGCATTAACTCAACAAATACAATCGTTTGTAATTAAATTATTAAAAAAATGTAGTTTATTAATTTTTATTTCATGAGTGTGCGGCACAAGTTTACTGTCTACTCCATGCAAATGACAATTGATGTAATTGTTGTTTGTTTTGTTGTGGCGCAGTAAAGTCTACAACATTACTTACACTAGTTAATTGATTATTTTTGGTAAAAAGTCACATTAGTTATGATTTTTTATAACTTTTTTACGCCAAATTATGTAAACTGTATTACTGACAGAGCGACATGGTATTAATCGTACAGGCTGTCTTAAATATTGTTGCGAAAGAATGATATTGACAAAAAATCCTTTGATTGGCTCATACCTACAATTACATAAATACAAATTTGATAAATGAAAGAAGCTGCCAGATGTTTCCATGTAAATACAATCTAGTCGTTTTAACTCGGATGTTAACATAAATCGGCGGTGGGAGTGGTACAGAAGTATTTATTGAGCAGAAAGTCCCAAAGTAACCTTGTATTTGCGTGGTACTAAAGTGTGTGATGTTCAACAGTGCCACCAACAAAATTATACAGGACTGCGTAAATGAAGTGACACCAAGTGTTTAATTTTGCAATAAAAATAATCCAACGAGCAAATAAAACTTAAAAGAGAAATATTTTTCCTGTCTTAAAAACTTTATTTGAATATGTTGAAAATACTGCTTTGTCTGAAATAATTCTTTTTATTCTGTTGAGGTGCAATTAAAGTGGCGTAGGTGTTAAGTTTAAAATTTATTTTAAAAACATTGTATTGAATTCGTATTTATAAATAAATGTACAAATTAATTTCTTTATTGCACTTTTGAATGAATGGATGGTTGGGAAGTCGAAATGGGAAATGTGGCATGCTTCTTTGTTAGTTGTGTTGGGTTTTCATACACTTTTGTTAAAGAAAAAGCGATTATGCATTTGTCAATGCTGCGCTTTGTTTGAGTTTTATTGCAAAAAGTCTACTACACATCATTATGTTTCTTCCATTTGTTGCATTTGCATGACTATTTTCGACACAGCAGGAATTTATGGAAATATTTTTGGTATCAGTAAGCAGCAATTTACTGGGTATGAGAGCTGACTTTTGCACAAATGCTTGCACTTCCAGATCAAGTAGATTGTAAATTTGTTAAAAAAATAAATTTATGTAAACAAAATCACAAGTTGTGGATATAAAATTTATTTGTGATTGTTTCAATATTTCAATAAAACTTCAATTGGAAATTTTATTAAAAAATATTAAATATTTATTTTTTTAACTAACGAAGGTTGTTCTTGTCAGCGCCTTGTGTATATTAGACGAAGAAAGTTGTACCTACTTAATCATTTAGTTTACTTTTGTAATTTCATTACATTAATTTTGTCTATTCGCAATGAACCTAAGTACAATAAAGTCTTGGGTCTAGCTGCTCCATTACCTTTTCAGTCTGTGGATACTAACCATTGATCCTGGGCTTAGATACAAAAAAGTTTTGCTTATAAAACATAACATCACTTAATGAGTGTCCTTTCAAGTTCCATTATTTTATTGGTCGAGAGGCTTGTTAAGCCTTTCGGGTTGGACTGTACTGAGTTTCCAGAATAATAGTTCCAATATCTTAGTTCACTTAATAGTAATTTCAGCTACCCAGAGCCCTTAACTTCATATCAAGGATTCCAGATAATATAAACTTGCTCGTCTTGGCTATCCGCCTTCTCTCTACTCGGCTAATTTCAGGTAGTATTAATCTGAAGACTGACCACTAATTGTTAACAATCACGATCATTAATTTTTGTCGAATGCAGTTCCACTTTTTAAGTTTGGACGTTTGTTTTTAACAAAATAGAGATGTGAAAGACCTTAAAAATATCTTTAGTGTTTTAACAACTTTAAATAAAAATTCTTTTGTTGATGGCTTTAGAGATTTTAAAAATTGTAAAAGTAAATTTTCTAATTATGCGGTTTATTCACAACCTCCTGGTATTGATAAATCAATAGCACTTGAACTGTGTAGCCCGCTGGGTTTCCATTACTTGTCGTCTAGGGACCAGATTACTAGATGCGAAATGAAGCTAAAAAGAAGCATATATAAAAACCTTAACAATAAGAAGGCGACAAAGGCGCACCTAGGGGGGCTATGCAAAGTGTCTCGAAATATTTTTCCATTTGCTTAATTAGTTTTATAGAAGTTCGGAAGGTTGTGGCAAAATTAAAAAAATTTTGTTTTTCAAACGCCGTAAAAGTGAGTATTGTTTTTAAAATTTTTTTTACTTGAAATCATTTGATAATTTTTATCTGCCGTATTTTTAAAGTATCAAAATAGATTTAAAATCTATTTTAGGATAAATTTGTATGGAAAATTTGTCATAAAACACATTTCAAAGTTACTTAATTTTTTTTTATTCCTTTTCATCTTAAATTTTCTGTTGGGTATATTGTACATGAAGTAACAACAACAACGCACCTTTTATCAAACTTGTTGCTGTTTTCTTAATTTTATGGTTCATGATTTGCAAATTAATTGACAACAAATGAAGAAAACGCACTCATTTAAAAATTATGTGTTTTTTCGGTTAAACTGAAGGTGTCATTAAGCTCATTTTAGTATTTATTATTACATCACGATCTTGTGAAATGTAGAGTAGTACCTGACTAAGAATTACATAAACTGCATTTACAAATATGGGACTCGTTTTTGTAAATAATAAAATTACAGAAACAAAACGTTTTAAATTTGCTGTTGGATTTAGTGAAAAATTGGTTTGGAAACTCATTGTTGCCCTTTTTTGGCAACATAAAAAGGGTGTTATTTTAAAAAATATAATTTACATACAGACAAGCAAATCTTCTCACGGCATTTAAAAAAATTTGAAACACAAAACAAAATTTAAAAAGCTCACATATTCTGTCTCAGCTGCTTGATGGTTTAAAATGTAGATTATTACCCTTAACAATCGATAATACTGACGCAAAGAATCCTAATGGTACAGCATCGGTAAAGCCATATTTATGAATGTGTCAGCAAAGTGGATGCGGCCATTTGCTCGATGCATTAATCTGAAGGGAAAACTACAAAAAAATTCATGGAAAACCACAAACTATTTTTTTTTCAAGAACGGAACCCCTAAAATTAAAACAGACGCAAGAGTATCAAATTTTTAATGCACCTCTAAGGAGCTGCTATTTTCCTTAAATTAATTTAAAAAAATTGCTTTCTCGAAAACTGACAGCTATAAAATCAAATGAAACATGTATTCTTGAAACGGCTCAAAAAGTTCTTTATACTGAAAATATAAATATTTAAATTATATTAAATAAATGAAAAATGAATTTTTAAAATTGACAACATAAAATCTTCAGTTGTTTCTTCTCATTCCACTCTTTTGCTTTGAATCACGTATAAATAAACATTCAACAAAATTTGTACATGTGCTTGTCCAGCAGTCGTGCAGTTGCCAGTTGAGGCAGAGTCATGAATTTCTAACTTTAAAACCTGCAGTTGGTTTGATTTAAGTTTCGTATTTTTATTTTATTTAAATCTTGAACAATTTTTTGTTTGATTTCTGAAGTTGTAGCAGAACGCCAAGTGCTGCCAGCGAACGAGGTTGTCAAACTCCTTGAGGCGAAGTTATGAGCTTCCATATCTAAAATATTTTCTCAAATGTAAATATGAGTGTTCAAAGAATGTTTTTCTATGTTATTTAATTTAGTCCAAAATTGTGTAATATTGTTGTTGTTTTTTTAATTAATTGTTTGTGTGTGTCTGTTTAAACAATTTAATCCCATTTAAATAATAAAAATCGCTGGTTAAAAGCTCTTTATACTAAACGAATAAATTATTTTCGCACTCAAAAATGTGGACAATTCGACAAGGGAATATAATTGCTTAAATTTTAAATTTTAAGGACAATATAAAAATTTTTGCAAGTGTAATGATTATAACTTTTTAAATACAAATATGCATAAAATAGCTTTAAGATTTTTGAATAACGACAATTAAATTGCATGTTATTCGAATAAACAAATTAATTACGTTTTATTTGAAATTAAAATGCAGTTTTTTACAATCCATAAATACGAATACTTGGCCAGGTGCGGGTACAGATTTTAAAGCTTTAAATTTTTTTATTTCTTGACTTTTGTTTGCAAAACATTCCTTTGTACCAACTGGTTTTTTAAATCAATTTTGACTTTTATTGAAATATTGGGGTTGTAAAATATCAATTTAATGTTTAAATATAAATTAAACCTAAATAAACAATTCCTAATCTTTATGATCAAAATGAACACTTTTTTAATGTCGTTTATCATATTGGCTGTCAAATTTTCGTTAGGATTTATATTTTAATACGATTTTTATATGTAATGAATAAAACGCGTTTTTAAATTAGTTGCCGTAATAAAGTTATAGAAAAAAGGACTTATACTATCAATTATAGCGATTAACTTTCAATCAGCAAACGTATTTGCAATTAAATTTTTTTTAGAGTTTTCACAAAATCTTGACTTTTTATGTGACAGGGGTTATTTTTAAAAGTATCAAACAGTTTTATTAATGACTCTTAAATGCTAGAGAGTTTTAATCAATTTTTTAACTAAAGTAACGATGCGGTTTTAGGCTTATCTTAATTGCACCAAATTAGAGCCATAATTTATTCGAAATTCGTATAAATTAAAAATTAATACCTCAGCTAAGGAAAATGAAATATGGAGTATCAAAAACCATGTAAACAACTAAAAAACCATGTTTGTTGCGTTAGAATTTAAAATGACAATACAAAACACAGAAGTTGTTGAATGATTTTTTTTTCATTACAATCTGATGAATATCTTAATGGCATTTATTTTTAAATATGATTTCAGGCATTTGTCCGCCACTGCTAGAAGTTGCATGGTCCATTTAATTGGTTAATTTTTTACTACTTTTTTCCATAAGTCTGGCAGTATGGCGTCAAAGGTGACTTGAATGTTGGCTTCCAATACTTCAAAAGTTGATGTTTTGTCTGCATAAAGCAATGATTTTAATTGCCCCAATCAGAGGCGTTAAATCACATGAACTTGGAAAACAGACCACTTCTGTAAGTAAAATTGTCACCAAAAATGTTTTGATAATTCCGCTGAATGGCAAGTTACGTCATCTTGTTAATGTTTAGAAGATTAATTTTTGGGAACAAAAATTTAGTCAGGATTTAATAGAATTTGTCAGTCACCGCATTCAATCAGCTCCTTATTCATTTTGAAGATAATTCTTTAAAAGAAAACCCGACATGAAAACAGATTTCAGTTATCTGTGTATAAGGGTTCAAATATTTATCCACATACATTAAATTACACTCGTTAATTTTCAGATCCAAAATTAATACCTGTTGTTGTAGCTGACTAAGCAACACACGTTCTTTGTAAAGTTAAACCGTTTGTCTACAACTGTTTAAAAGAATGGCCAAATTAAATAAACTATTAAGGCACCCTTTGTTTAGAATTTTTATTTTTATAGAAATTGAAGTTCCGTCTAAGTTTTAAGCGTTTTCCTATAACAGTTCAAAAATAGGCCCATACTTACTTTATTTTTTTTAATGACTTTATGATATTGGGAGCAATAGTGACACGCAGTTATTTTAAATTATTTTCTATTTTTTAAGCTTTGGGTCCTTATATTTGTTAATAATATTTTATTTCAATATTTCGGTACTTTCTGCGTACCTTCTTCAGGAAAGTACCGAAATATTGAAATAAAATATTATTAACAAGTATAAGGACCCAAAGCTTAAAAAATAGAAAATAATTTAATAAAAAAAGGGTCGAATAATCATTATTAAACGCAGTTATTTTATTTTAAAGCGCCGCTCTTTGCGGTCCATAAAATACGAAAAAAAACATGTTTGCTGTATGTGGACACCCTTTGCTTTTTGCAATTATGAACAATTTTAAAACCGGTTTAGAATGAGTTTTACAGGCACAAATATAAAAAAGCATCATCATGTAGATGAATTGACTTAATGACAATCCTGTGATAAAAACGCTCATATAAACAACAACAAGTTTTTTTTTTAAGAAAATTTTTAAAATTCAAGATGACTTGCCAAAACTAACAAACAAAATAACAAAAATATAACCACAGTTTGACATTCTCAGCATACAAACCATAGATATCGAATAAGTTAGTTCTCATTAAACTAAAACAAACACCGTTTATAAGCAAAACTATGGCAATGCATTTAAAGAAGCTTGAGTCAGACCCAAACCCGTTAATAGAAACCATCTTATATTATAATATTTACATGACTACAATTGTATTGTGTATTTTTTTGCAATTAGTAATTTGAATACTTACTGCTATTTCAGTTACATTGAAAATTCAAAAGATAATTGAAAAAAAAAACGTTTTTATGTAACGTTTCAATTTTTAATAAAACTGGTCCAAAACTAAAGTCAGATATGAAATAAATAATAACAAACAAAGGCTTTTTTCAAGTGTTTTTTGTAATGTAAACCTTAAGATACATATGATCGGTAACTTCCGTGACAATTTTTTTTATTAAAACCATCAAAGGAAAGATAAATTTCAGTGCTTTAAATGAAATTGCGCCAAAGATATTTCTGGTATCAAATAATCAGTTAAATGCATCCTTTCTTCTTTGTCATACAAAAAAAATTTTTGCATCTCAAATAGGATATGCCTGAAGTGCTACTTCTCTTTAATTTTTATTTAAAATAAAGTTGGTTGTACATGTATATTTAATTAAAAAGTTTTGCATTTAATATGTAATTGAGTCGAATAAAAATTTAATGAATTTTCAATCTAAAAACAAATAAAATATATAATAGGTGCAAAAGCGTTTTTCTCTGCATTTAAATATTGTAAGATTTGTGTCATCGCCCCTGCGTGGGTGACCCATATTGACAAAAGTTATAGAAAAGACCTCTCCATGAAGTTTTTTCTACAAATGAAATACCAAAGAAAGAATGCGCTCTCTGAGTTGTTCGATTCGCGGAGCAGTCGACTAGAAAATTTTTTGCATCTAAAAATTTCAGGTTTTGGGAACGAGTTTCCTAATTTAATAAGAAAGCCTTCCATTGTAGTAACGGTGAAATTTAGACACACACTACTGTCGATAAAAATTGAATACCCATAAATAAAAATTTTATTTCGTTTGCAAAAGCTGGATGCGTAACAATTAAGCGGCATCTGAAATATCTGTTGCTTTGTGTTTTGTGATTTGTCGTTTATAAAATAGAATACAAAAGGAGATACCTTAAGAAAGGTGTGCCATTTGCAGGCACAATGCAATTTTCAACAAGCAAAAGTCATTACGAAATACAAAAAATAAAAAACCTGAGAACTATGCATACATTACAAGTTTTTAAACTTGAAAAAGTTTTTTTTTCCTAATATTCTTTTAAAATATCCATCTATAGAAAAAAAAACTCTAAAGTGCTTCGTGCGCGGAAATCATGTCCTTGTGTTTATGTTGCTACTGCTTATATCTTTGAATTTTCTTTGTTTATATATTTTGAACATACATTGTTTAATGCAAAATTGATTAATTGAGAATAACACTCAATTAATTGAATATAAATAAAACTTACAAAAATATTTTAATGGTAAAAAATCATAGACGAGCTTGCGTAAATGGCTGTCAGAAAAACAAAACATCAAAAGAACACAACAAAACAAAAAAACATGCACGTTTTTAAAAGTCAAGGACGCGTTCAACAAAAGAAATCCAGTATCATGTTTATCATAAAATTTGAACATTTAAACGACGGATGATCGAATCACGACAAACTTAACACAAATTCCCCTTTTCTTAACATAATTTAACTTAATGTAACAGAATTTTCTCGTACAAAAGGAAATTTGAAGATAAAAATCAACAATATAGTGTAACAAAGCAAAAACAACATTAATGCAATCACCCCAAACCTCTCACATTATTAGTAAAAGTGAGTGTATGGGTGTTTATAATATGCTTAATGCATCATGATGCTAAAATCTGTACTAAATCAATGTATCACGAAATTAGAGGACACCATCTAATAATGCAACCAGAACAACAACAATCACAACAAAACATGCAAATAATAAAATAATAAAAAATATTGAAAGGTTTTGCTTGCAATCGCAGCTAATGAAGCGTTAAATGCTTTTTTGTTATTGCTGTTGCTGTTTGATGGTGCTAGGATTTCCTAATAGCGAAATACCAGATAGAAAGTGGTTTTGAAGGTAGAAAATAAACGTGACTGGTAAATATCAAAGTTTCAAAATATTGGTAGTGCGAAAAAAAGATTGATAAACACTGTACATTTGCTAATATTCACAGATACTCATTCGTTTTTAGTGGAGAATACTAAATAGATGGTTATAAATTTTTAAGCGAGAGCTTTTACTATTTCTTTTATTTTTTCTTCTTTTTTTAAATGTTTTATGTCTTGCAATGTTGAGTGTGAACAAGAAACTAGTTTTATTTTCAAAACGAAAAACAATCCAAAGAAAAAGCATAAGAACATTGTACTTTAATGAGAAAGAAAAAAAATTAAAATTTTTATGAACATCAGTTGAGAAGGCAATGAAACGCCCAGTCTAACAATTGGATTCGCAACAAAAGACACAACACTCATCGTATTCCTTCTTCTAAACATTTTTCACACAAGAGAACACCCCTTGATATGATGTTACGAATGACTACTACACAGAGAAAATGACAAACATGCCTAAAATATGAACCTGAGCCTCTTCATTTAAAAAAAAAAAGAAAAAAAAAGAAAATGAATTTCACGTATTTAAAACATTAATTTTGCCCACCTACAGAAAACTGGCACAGCATCGAATACAAAAAACAATATTTGAGTTTTGAATAATAGGCCTGCAGGAAATTCGGAACAATTACCTTAAGCCCGATTGTTTAATGTCATTTGACAATGGAAATGGTACCAAAATTTATTAATTTTATGTAAATGTGTATCAAGACAGAAGGCCCAAAAAAAATTTCTTTTCACATGTTACAATTTCTAAAGTTATTTGTCCCCAGCACAGAACAAACCGATTAAAGCGTTCGTCTGACAGGTGACAGGTGTTAAGAGTATCTAAATGGTGTTGTGGTGTCACGTTTAAGTGGCAGCTCCTTTTCATTTAAGATATTCAGTTTCGTGTGGGTTCGCTTCCCTCTGGGTGGTGCTTTTCGGAGAAGACTCAAGTCAAATGAGGAGAACTTAAAAATAGTCTAAAAAAAGACCCGCGTATCAATTATTTTACCGACCCACAAAAATCTTCACACAGCCTAGTGGCCCTTACAACATAAAAGAAAAATATAAATAAATAAAAAAGGATTCGCTTAAAAACGAAACAACAGGCAGGTCATACATTAAGATGAAAACTCAAATAGAATTATTTCGAAAATGTTCGTTTTCTCTAAGTGTATTTATGAACATTAAACATTGAACAATTCTTTCAATTTATTACCACTTAATGTCCGTTTTTAACAATTTTTGTCTCATAAAAATAACAATTATTCACACAGTCGTTAATTTTACTTTTACAATTAGCATAAAATAACAACAACTATTACAACAATAAAAAACACTTACATTGGGAATGTTTTTCATAAAGAATGAAGTCAATTAAAGGCAGTACAACATTTTTTGATTTGATTCCTTTATAAGTCCTATTATGTTTTGGCAATATTGACATGTTTATCATGTTTTGTGTCAAAATTTGTTTAAATTTATTTTAATTTTTCTTTTACTTTACATTTCTCTTGTTTTTTACGTGTTTATTTTCATTTTTATTATGTTCTATCAGGGATGGAAATTACACTTTTCCAACTCAAGTTGCATTGAATATCCTTTTATTGAATTCTTGTTTAAATTTACATTATTATAGTCGTTAAAAGGTCATTCTATTACTTTTTTTATAATAATTAAGTAAAATTAATATTAATTTTTTAGTTAGAAAAATTATAAAATGTTACCTACTTTGCCGTCTCTGAACTGTTTTTTGACATAATACATGAAATTTTGTATTTGTGTTGACTTGCATATACTTAATATAAATATACTTTGGCAACTACCCAGTTAGCATTTGGAAGATTGTTTTTACAAAAATCACCAAAGTGAGTCATTTAAGACTACCCAAGATGACTTAAAACTGATTAATCAGTTGTGCGTTTTAAAAGAGACTCGAATATCATTCCGACAAACGCAAAGAAAGCGACTTGTTCAAAAACAAAAAGTACAAAAACCAAATGCTTGAAATTCGACTGTTTTTAGAATTTTTAGAGACATATAAAACGCAGTCTAACGATGAAAAAATGATTCAAATACATATTTTATTTTTATATCTTTTCGTAAAGAAAATAGAGACACAAATGTAAAATAAATTTTTTCAAAATTAATTTATTTGAATTTTAAGAAAATTACGAATAACATGCAAACGAATGTAACACTACGTCTTGACGAGCAATTGATTGGTTCGCACATGAACAAAACGTCAGCAGAATAGGTTTCAAACATTTGTTCATGTTTGTCTGCGTGGAGGAAACTTGGCGAGGTAAATGTGCTTCGATTTCTCGTTGTTTGAAAACGACATGACATCGACAACGATGGTCTACACAAGCCATTTTAATGTGCGCACATGAAATTGTTCAATGTTTGAACAAATCAATGCTTCGTCAAGACAGCGTGTAATAAACAATAAGCAAAACTTAGTTTGCAATGTTTAATTTTGGGAAAATATAATAAGAAATATTCGTATAATATGTTTCTAAGAAGACTCGCATACGGCTAGTAATATGATCAAAAATTGACTCGAAAAAGTATCGTATTTGATTATAAGTACGATTGAAAACAGTATCGAAAATGAGTCGAAAACGCGAGTCATAAGGGACTCGTTCAGAAGAGTCGCGGCTAGGGTACCATTTTCTACCGACAAAACATTCATTTTCGACTCTAAAACGAGCGCATAAACGATTATTTTAATCGTGTCGAGGAGTCAAAAAAGACTCGAATATGATCAATAATTCAAAAAAATGCTAACTGGGTACCAACCAAAAAAATAATTTTGTATTTGTGTTGCACACATACTCGCTCATGCATAACAACCCAGTTAGCATTTGGAAGATTGTTTTTACAAAAATCACCAAAGTGAGTCTTTTAAGACTACCCAAGATGACTTAAAACTGATTCATCAGTTATGCGTTAAAAAAGAGACTCGAATATAACTCCGACAAACGCATAGAAAGCGACTTTCTAAAAAAAAAAAAGTACAAAAAGCAAATGCTTGAAATTCGACTGTTTTTAGAATTATTTTGGAAACATATTTAACGCAGCCTAACGATGAAAAAATGATTCAAATACATATTTTATTTTTTAATTTTCGTAAAAATACATACATATGTCACTTCGTAAAAAAATAGAGACACAAATGTAAAATAAATTTTTTCAAATTTTTTTAAATTCATTTTTTTAAATTTGAATTTTAAGAAAATTAAGAATTACATGCTAACGAATGTAACACTACGCCTTGACGAGCAATTGATTTGTTCGCACATGAACAAAACGTCAGCAGAAAGGTTACCAACATTTGTTCATGTTTGTCTGCGTGGAGAAAACTGCTTCGTTTTCTCGCTGTTTGAAGCCGACATGATATCGACAACGATGGTCTACAATAGCCATTTTAATGTGCGGACATGAAATTGTTTAATGTTTGAACAAATCAATGGCTCGTCAATACGGCGTGTTATAAAAAATAAGCAAACCGTTGTTTGCAATTTTTCATTTTGAGAAAATATATTTGAAATGTTCGTATAATATGGTTCGAAAAAGACTCGCATACGGCTAGTAATATGATTAAAAGTTGACTCGAAAAAGTATCGTATTTGATTACAAGTACGATTGAAAATAGTATAAAAAATGAGTCGAAAACGAGAGTCATAAGGGACTCGTTCAGAAGAGTCGCGGCTAGGGTACCATTTTCTACCGACAAAACAATCATTTTCGACTCTAAAACGAGCGCATAAACGATTATTTTAATCGTATCGAGGAGTCAAAAAAGACTCGAATATGATCAATAATGCTAACTGGGAAAACACACATTAAAATTTTTCTCATGAAGGTATTAAAAAATCCGTTGCATGTTCGAAATTTTTGATACGTTTTCGGTTCAATTATAATTTTGTAACAATTTGTCATTTTTGTTGCAACACAATTTTAAAAATCTTTTTCAAAACAAATCTAATTAAGTGTGTGAAAAACAATAACAAACAAAACAAACCCAAATATAATGTTTGTTAAGGCTCGTTGTTAGTTGTTTGTCGTTTAGTTGCGCAATATGTTGAACCGTTTGGAACCGATTGGAATAATCCACAACATTGGTACTGTCTTTTATTGCTTTTATGGTTTTTGTTTTCATAGAGTCGTGGTGTTACATGTATTCTGCTTAATGGATTCAAAATGTCCTTTTAATTTTTATGCGTTTCAGAAAATACGGTTAAATGCGTTATTGCAGTGACATTGTAGGAAGTTATTGTTGTATATGTAGGAATATTTTAAATGCAGGCAGACAACCCTTTATTTATAAATTAGAAATTAATAAATATAATAATCGTATGTGTTTTGGCTTCCGAATTCAATAGCGCAAACTTTTTTGGTGTTCGTTCCCACTTTATAAGTTCGTATACGAAGAAAGATACTGGTATTGGCCTTTGAATAAAAAGTTGGTGAAAACAAAACAAATCAGCTTTCTCTTCATAAAAGTCCGTTTAAATATAACGAAAGATTAAAAATATATACTGTATAATTTAATCTGGTAGAATTTTGTTTTATTTTAACAATTAAAGTTTTTTTTTAATAGTAAAAAATTGTTCTTAAAACAGTACAACATTTTTCTAAAAAGCTTCAGATGTAAGAATACCGAGTATGTAAACAAGCAATGAGAAAATTAGATTTCATGTGCTTTCTGCGGAAGCCAGAACACCCACGGTAACTTATTGTCTTTTATTAAAGTGTTTAGTTATTAGGACAATGTACAGTAGGAAAGAAATAAAAAATATTTATATTTATTTGACATTTTTATTTTTCTTAAAATAAAAAAAAAATATATATATCAATAAAAAATATAAATTAAATTAAGAAATTTCAAGAATTTTCCTTTAGCATAAAAGAGAAGAAGATAAACGAAAGGAAAAAAAATTACTTGGTTTTTTAATCATTATTAAAATATACACTAGAATTGTCTACAAAAAAGGTAATAATGTGACATATACTCCTTGTTATATACGCGCCTTTATTTTAATAATTAAAAATTTATTGCAACAAACATAAGTACAACACAGGTTTCGATTTTTATTTAAATATCTTAATAATCAATATGTTGGTTAAATTTATATTTTCATTAAAAAATAAAACAATATATTTTAATTTAGTTGATATATTTCTTTCATTACGATTCCTATATCTTTGGGAGCATAACATCTATACACTTAATATCTGTACTAGAGTTGTATTTCTAAGGGTGCCACCACAACAAATTATTTTTTTTTTTTTAATTTTCAATATTAAATAATAGAAACTTTTTTTTTTTTTGAAAAGTATAATTTTTTTGTACTTTTGGCATACATGGGAGTTATTACTTAGATAGACTAATTAATTGTGACTTTCATTAGCATTGGATGATTAATAGCAAGGCGGAGTACAACTAATTCAGTAAGGCCAAACAATTTTGGCTTTTAGCAGGCCATTAGGTTCATTGTCCATTCAAAATTACCAGAAAAGTCCCAATCATGAAAGAAGAAAGCATGAGGTTTTAAAGTGAAAATATTTCTTTTAATATCAATTTATTGGATAATTTTTATTATACTGACAGCGTTAGAAATTATTTCAAGAGAGCAAGCTAGAGATAATTTTTATATGTATCCAGTGATATTCTTAGTTGAAAAATAAACAAGAAGTCCCAATAACGTTTCCACTTATAATAATGGACACTAAAGACGTGCACTAGTATATCCAACAGTATGGCAAAAACAGATACATCATATACATAACAAGTAAAACTGATACAAAAGAACGAATGAGTGTAGTGAATATTGTATGCTTTCGCTTGTGCGTACTCACACTATGGATCAGAGTTGCCATATGAGAAATTGACTTCCTACCAATAATTTTCAAAAATCCTACCAAAACCGTTCACAGCCTACCAAAAATTTAAAAATGCATTTCTTGCACATAAACTCTGTTATACTCATTTGGTTTTTTTCCGTAATTGTTGAGATGGAAGTTTATCTTTTTAGAATAAACACCCATTTCTTTTCTGAAGCCAATCAAATTCGCTTAACCATTCGCTTCTAAATTTTCTTTTGACTGTTTCTTTACAATGATCACTAAAAGTATTATATTACTTAAAAATGTTTTAAAACAAAAATTTTAAGAGTGGTTTTACCTGGTTGATGGTATGTCGTCTTCTGAAAATAAACCTTCACTCAAAAATATTGTTAATTTCAATTTCATAATATTGTTCGGATTTCTTAAGCCATGGTTATAGCTTTAATCATCTCCATGCAAAAAGCAGAGATGTTTTTTACTTCACCTAAGACAGTTTTTGAAAGCAGTGGTAGCACTATTCAAAGTTATTGTTTATTTAATTCAAAGTTATATTTTTTTTTAATTATATGTACTGAATTTTTAAGGTGAAAAATTAACTATTACTAAAAAATTGCTACAGGAGGAAATCCTACCAAAAATTTAAAAAAATACAACAAACCAACCAAACTACCAAACCGTTTTTTAAAATCGAAAAACTACCAAGTTTGGTCCGATTGGACCAAAGCGGCAACGCTGCTATGGATATAAACATATACAGTTGTTTATGGTATTGCATAGAGTAAGCAAATTATCAGTTTTTTACTCTCAAATATCTGTTGTACCATGAGTATTTGGATATATCTGTTTATGAAACAGATATTTTTGATACTTGTGTGCTGCTTATGATAGAGGCGAGAACTAGTAAGCAGCATTTTAACTTCGTAATAATAACCCGAATTGTAATTATTATTGTTCAGCTTTAGTAATTAGTTTATATGATTTTAAATGTGGAAATAGCAATATTTATAATATTAATGAAAATTTTATTTTATAAAAACAAATGGAAAATTAATAAATTGTTGTCTAGTTGCGCGTTGAGTTACGAGTATAAGGATAGAATTAATTCAATTAAGAAATTTTATTGTATGTTTATTTAAAAATATTAATTCCTCTTTGATAAAAACTAGTAAATAGTTAAAATTAATATATAAAAAAAAGGTTTATTACATACATCTGTACAAACATATGTACATAAAAATAGAAGTTCGGAAAAATTTCAATAAAAAAAATTAGGGAAAACATTTACATTTCTAGAATACACCCAGTAATAATATTGTCCCTTTTATATATATTTACATATTTAATAACGTAATTTTTATTTTTTATACACTTAGAAGGATATTATAGTTATGTTATTTGTGCATTAAAAATTTCTAAAATTTACTAAAAAAACCTCTTTTCAGCATTAAAGAAAAGTCCTACAGCTTAAATAAATAGAGTAAAAATTATTCGAAATTAAAAAATTATTGAGAAGTTTAAAAGAAAAAAAAAAGAAAAGTGTAAAATGGACAAGCTCGTTGTAACTGCTTACCAAGGTATAGTCAGCTTAACAACGGTAAATATAAAATATAACAGTATAGTATATCTCTAACAAGTGTGCGTAAATAAGTGGCTGTCAACCACTAATTAGAATATATAATGAATTGATTGGAAAATTAATTGTTAAAAAATGCAAGTTTCTTATTATAAATGGGAGCAATTAATTAGATGGACTAACTCGTTGACAATTTCATAAATGCTTATGATGTTGTTAATATTTTCACTATTTTCACTAGCGGTAATTTTATGAAAAATTTTGATCGATAATTAGTTACATGGCTTTAAAACATACGTTTTACTACACTAAGTAAACGCCATAAAGCATATTAAAACAATATTTTAAAGTGGCATTTTTATCACAAAATTCTGGTGAAATATGTACGTTTTAACATTAGGCACTATAAGAATATATTTAGTTTTTGAGTAAGTAATAAGATTTGCTAGCTGGGGTTTGAGTTAAATTTAGATATCAGACATCAAGTTTTATTCCTATCTCGTTTAAATTTAATAAGTTATTAAAATTTTCGAATGCATATCTATCAACGAAAGGGTTAAGGTTTATTTTTTATGCATAGATCTTTTTAAGGTTTTGCTATTATAATTTTACTTTTCATAAAAACAGTTGTTTGTTTCCAGTTTTAATTCCATTTCATTACCATTATTAAAACAATTATAATTAAAATAAAATTATTAGCATGATATCGTAGTTATTTTTTCCTATTTCATTATTTTAACTAATGCCAAAGCAATTATAATGGTAATAAAATTTTATTTTTATTTTTGCTAAAAATGTTTAAATATTCATACTTCATTTTAAAATTTTAAAAATAATTTGGATTCAAAAGGTATTTTAAAGCCAACTTAATATTAAAATATTTTTTAATTGATTTTAAATTATCAGGCTTTTCGCCTCTCTAAATATAGAAACATGCATACATATATTTAGTTAGTTATTGTATCCTTAGAACTGTTGTAATTGTTGGTAAAAGTTGTTAAAAAACATAATAGTAATTTAAATACAATTATACGCATTAGATTCATAAATTTTTGTTAAAGAATTCAGTTTTGTATATTCAACTTCAATAAAACAATTAAAGATATTGATCATGTTTAGAAACAATAATTTTTTTTTTTTTAATTTTAATAAACCAATGCATGTGTACGTATAAATGGATATTAATTCGCAGCACGCAATAAGTACTTATAGTACAACCATCAATATCTGTTTATACCCGTTTATGCAAAACATAGGAGAACAGATATGTTACTCAAATTCTCTCTTTACTCATTCGTATCCATCCAAAGAGAAAAAGTAACAATATCAACTTATTATAAGTTACTTATATCAGAAACACAAAAGTACTCATCTATACGCACTCATAAGAGTAGACGCACAAAAACTGATATAAACAGATATATCTGTGCACGTCTTTATTGGACACACTAATGCAGCAAAAGAAAATATAAAAATTTATCTTTATATCAACTTGTGTATCAACACAAATAAAAACTAACCCCGAAAACTGTAAATGTATCTAATAGTAAAAGATACAAACAAAACTTTAACAAATGTTGCAACGTTGGTGATTGTTCTTGATGTAAGCAAATGTTGCATGACTACATAAACAACTAAAAAACTTACAGCACGTTTAATATACAACAGTTGTCTAGTTAAGTTTGCTTGTGACACAACAATGAGCACGTAAATAATTTGAAAAGATTCATAACAGGAATTGTATCCAAACGGTATTTATTCGTACGGCAGAATATCAATCGGATATTGTAAGTTGAATTAGTGATGAAAAATATGTTTTAAGAAAAAAATTTAATAAATAAAAATTTATGAATTTGAGTAAGTTAAAAAAATGTAAGTTAAATAAATAAAAAAAATTGTTTATTGTGTGAAAAAAAACAAATTATAATTAAAGGTTCTTCTTTGTGTTGATTTTGTTAAATTTATACTTTGCGATTTTACACCCTTAACTTTATTTACACTAATCTTCTAAACACGAAATCTCTGGAACTATACTCCTTTAACGCACGATCAAAACATTTTAACAGGTTCCCTGTCCGATGTATCAAATGTGATACAAAAATATTTTTTTGTACCATGATTACAAAGTCCATGTATCATATATGATACATGATACCCTCAATGAATCATTAGTGATACATACCACATATGATACATGCAACGTATGGGATCTAATTTCGAAACGACAAGTTCATGCAGCATATTTGATACATATATTTTTACCGTTATAAATCCAGTAAAGATTCGTATGGCTAATTAAAAAACACATTAGTAACCTCGAAAAATACCTATAACATTAAAATTACAAAAATATATGTGGGACGTATACCATTAAAAAATAATTTTTGTATGGGGACAGGGAACCTGTTAATACTCGTTTTGAAGTTAAAGTTTCTTGTTTGTTTCCTTTTTTAAAATTAGGAATTGTGAAAGATATTTCACAGAAAATTTGTTGTTATCCATAAGATAAACAAAACATCCATTAGCAATTACCTTAGAAAGAAATTTTTTACTACTCCAGAAGAGGTTTTTTGTATTGAGTTTTATTTACTTTCATTGTCCTAATATACATGTTTCTTTTTTTTTGTTTAGTTCTCATTTGGTGTTTGTCTTAAGTTTAAAGAAAGTGTTCGCATACATTTTTAAGAAAAATATCTAAATATTTAAAAATATTTTACATTTTTTATTTATCAAACAGTAAATACGACGTATTTACCTTCCAGCTGCGTATTGGGGTATCTATGATCGCTTATGAAAAGAATTACCTCTTGAGTTCTTAAAGAGGCTATAGGCAAACGACTCTAAAAAAACAAAAAAAGTTGAACAGCCAGCGACATTTTTTGTTTACACTGTTGGTGTTAATTGGTTTTTACTATTTCTTACCTTAAGGATTGAATAAAACTAATAATTCTTTTATATTTGAATTAGGCAGTGTAAAAAGCATTGTAAAAATTATTATTTATTAAATTGTGTGACTCAAAAGCATTTGTAAACTTAACTGCTTTCCCTATACTCGTACATATATTTAATATCGGTTTGACTAAATAGTTCGACAGATTAGTTAAAGTTACGTTGTCTCATAATGCAGCCATAGATACTTCCATAAATACATACATTCATATATTCAGTTATAGTATTGAATACATGTTTAAAATAACTCCGCAAGTTATTTGGGTTCTTATCGCTACCTGAATATGAATACTATCTTTAAATCGCCATAATTCATAAAATATTATGAAGTAATAAAGAGGGAATAAATATTCGCATGTATTTTTAACTTTGTATGTTCAAGATAATCTTCGAAACTACTTGTCCGATTTTAAGAATTCATAGAATAGTGTTCAAAAATTACAATAAAGATAATACATTTTTTACTCTAAATACAATCGGATGAAATAACTGAAGTATCACCTGGGGCCCATCACTCCTTGGAATATGTGATACAAATCAATCGATTTAAAAACTATAGTTTTTGATTAAGGATGTGATAAATGAATTTCGATCGATTTTAATACACAAACCATAAACAATAATTTTTTGGAAAATGAAACAAAATCGAAAGGATAGCTTTTGAAGTCATTAAATCCCATCATTCTAAAAAAGTTAAAATATAGAAAATCTTCCAAAATAAGAGGAAGTTACCGAATTTGAAAAACACAGTGAAGTAGAAGAGCAGCGCCTCTGCTTGACTACAAATTTCAAAACACAAGCAAGAATGCCTACAGGTATAATAAAAAAAGTAAAAGGAAGGGGTAACCGTATTGCTTGGTATAGATTGGTGTTCTTCAAAACAAAATATACACTTATTTGTACAGCGTATCATATTATAGTTTATGTCGCTGTTTCGCGAGCGGTATCAGAAATAAATCTCTATTTAAATTCATTATCAAAATACTTAAATTTAAGAAAAACAGTTGGACGAATTAAAATTATTGAGTTTGAGATCTATGTATGTGTGCCATTAGGTTTGAAATTGTATATTTAATGCAACGCATTGTGCCAGAATTAGGAAATTAGGTTATGGAAAGGCAAATAAAGGCAGTAGTGGTTATGGACATTTGATTAGAATCTTATCTTATCTTGCTAATTTTCCAGAGCTTCTTTTTACACAAGGTTTGGAGTTAAGCAGGAAGAACAGACAAAGAAATCATTTTGCATTACTTACTTTTAATTTCTAAAACGAATTTTTTGTGCGCTTTTTTTTAAATTTCCAGCGATAAAACTTTCTTTTCTTTTGCACTAAGCATTAGGATTTCCAACAAATTTTCTAAGAATATAGATCTATCCAGTGGATGAAGTGCATGCATAGAAAGTTTCAAGTGCACACTTTTGATTATCGAATATCTTTCTTAACTTTGTCTGTTGGTTAGTATTCAAGAAGGCACGAACTGTATTTTTCATCGCTAAATTTATTGCATTTGACATTCTATTAGGAATGGAAAAATATCGACCCATTTTGTATTCATGAAATTAACTTTAGTAATAATTATCAAATTTATAGGTTGTAAACTCACAATCCGACCTCAATTAGTTAGAAATTAAAAATTCAAGGCGCACCATGTTTAACTAAAATAAAAATCCTTTCAATATATCAGCGCACATTTTATTTGTTAATTCGAATTAAAAGATTTTATTAAAAAGAGTAACTCAAAAGATAAAAAAAACATTTGGAATTTTAAAAGGTAACCAACAAGAAAGCGCCACTAACTAAGATGTCTTATTTATTAAAATCATCAGCATTTAACGTAAGAGCAAATCCTCTTATAAATTATAAATGAACAGCGGCCACGGACGACCGACAAACGACTACAACTACGACCGACAAACAGTAGCAACAAAGGCAGTGTTCCTGTGTGGTCTGTAATAAGGTACAATAATGTCTTTGTTTGTTCACTTTAATTTTATTATGAAATTACAATTTATTTAAATTATCGCCTACACCTTTACAATTCTCAAAACTCATCTAAAAATTTTATACCGGAACCAATATGTCCATCTCCCCATATTTGCAAGTTGATGGTAGTTAAGCAAGGTTGTATTTCAACAGTGTGTATTTGAGATGGTACATAATAGGGCAATTATTTGCCGTTGATGACACTCTTCAACATACTGGCCCACCTTGAAAGGACTCCTTTCAACAATCAATGAAGAGGGGGCAAAGCTTCGATACAGGTCGCTTTACTAGTCCACGTTTTGTTTTGATTGTTGCTACCCGTACAAGCCCGTCTTTACCTGGATGCGTTTCCGTAACTCTGCCAATCAACCATCTAGCAGGAGGTAGATTTTCATCCTTTAAAATAACCATGTCATCTTGTTGAAGGTTTATCAAGCTTTTTACCCACTTTGGTCTTTTCTGAAGTTGATTAATGTATTTCTTCGACCATTTCGACCAAAACTTTTGAAGTAATTGCTGCATGTACTGCCACCTGGTTAGACGATTAACATTGATCTTCATTAAATTTTCATCTGGCAATGTGGTCAGTGGACGAAGAATTAAGAAATGGCCTGGTGTCAATGGATCAGGGTCACCTTCAAATTTGAGGCACAATGGGCGGGAATTAAGGCAGCATTCAATTTGGCATAATAATGTGGTAAGTTCTTCATACGTTGTGGATGAGTTACCAAGGATACGGGTTAAGTAAAACTTCATAGACTTGACACCTGCTTCCCAGATGCCTCCAAAATTTGGTGCTGAGGGAGGGATGAAGTGCCACTGGAGTTGTTGATTTGTTAATTCTCTGTGAATATGATCATGGTTGTTTTGTAAAAATTCGTTCAATTCCTTTAATTTTTGATTGCACCCGACAAAATTCGTAGCATTATCAGAATAGATATGACTGGGTTTACCACGTCTGGATATAAATCTGCGTAGAGATGCCTAAAAAGCTGCGGTAGTTAGTTCAGTCACTGCTTCCAGGTGTATTGCTTTAGTGTTTAAACATACAAATACTGCAATCCAGCATTTATATAATCTGGATCCTCGACCCTTCCATGAGCGGACAAATACTGGTCCAGCAAAGTCAATGCCGACGTGAAAAAATGTTGCTCCTGCTTGAACGCGATATGGAGGAAGATCACCCATTTGTTGTTGATAAGGTCTTTGACGATATCTCATACATGTTGTACATTTGTAAACTATTCGTTTGAGAAGATGAGTTATGTGTGGAATCCAGTATTGTAAGCCTAGTAGATACTGCAATTGTCGTACACCAGCATGAAGATATCTGAGGTGGTAATAGTTTACTAATAAGTGTGTCAACCTGTCATCTTTGTGTAGCACGTACGGATGTTTTTGATTATAACTTATGTTCGCGTTTTCTAGACGACCACCAACCCTAAGTATGCCATCGTTATCTAAAAACGGTGCTAGACCTGCCAATTTGTTAGTTGGTGCTAGTTGTTTCTTACACGTTAAAACGTTGATTTCACTGTGAAAATATTTTTGTTGTGAAAGTTTTATCAATAGTTTCCTTGCTGTTTCAAGTTCTGTAGTTGAAATAAAACCAGTATTCAGTTTATGCTTGGATTTTTTAATATACAGTTATGCAAAACGCAGTAAAATTGCTGTTACACGAAGAAGTTTTGTAAATTCGGAATATCGATCCGTTAAATCTTCGTTGTTGGTATTAGTTACAGTGGCAATGATGTTCCTCTTTTCATCTAGACAAACATCATCAGGGACCTTGGGTACTTTTTGAAACTGTAAAGTTCGGCTTTGTAGAATTTGGGGGCCTATCCACCACAACTGGTTATCCACAAGGTCAGAGGATAGTATACCTCTCGTAGCTAAGTCTGCTGGGTTTTGTTTCGATGGTATATGGTGCCAGTGTGCAGCAGGTAGATGATTAATTATGAATGAAGTACGGTTAGCAATGAAAGTCTTCCACCGGCGAGAGTGATCACTGATCCAGGCTAACACTACTGTAGAATCTGTCCAACCAAATGTTGAGACTTCTTTAAATTGAAGAGCATCCTTCACCTTGATCATTAACTTCACCATGAGTTGCGCTGCGCACAGCTCTAACCGAGGAAGAGTGATTTGCTTTAAGGGAGCTACCCTTGTCTTAGCCGTTAATAAAGATGTTGAAATTAAGCCATTCTGTTTTACAATGCGGATGTAAATTGCAGCGGCGTACGCAAGCTCTGAGGAATCTGAAAACCCGTGGAGTTCAACGATATCATCTATTGAAAATCGAAACCATCTTGGAATTTGAATATTTTTCATCTACATGATATCATACTTTAATTTAAGCCATTCTTTAGTCGTATCGTCAGACAATTCTTGATCCCAACATACACCCTTTACCCAAAGCTTCTGCATAAATATCTTGAACTGTATAACCATTGGAGCCAGCCTTCCTATGGGATCATAAATTTTTGAAATTTCGGACAAAATATGGCGTTTAGTTATTAAATCAGATGGGCTCATAATTGGAAAACTGTACTGGAAACAATCAGATGTTGTATTCCAAACTAGTCCTAAGGTCTTTACTGTTTCTGAAGAATTGTTCATATCGTCTGGTGTTGATGCTTTGTCTAAAATACTAATGTGTTGTAGAAATTGTTTAGAATTTGACGACCATTTGCGTAAATTAAATCCTGCTTTAGACAATATAAAACATAACGATGTACGAAGAGAATTTGCAGATTTTAAATCTGGAAAACTAGACATATAGTCGTCTACATAGAAATTGTTTAATATTTCGTGTGATTCTCTTGGAAATTCTAATGAACTGTCAATAGCTACTTGCTTTAAAGTACGCGTTGCCAAAAATGGTGCTGCTGTTGTTCCATACGTCACTGTTGTGAGTTGATATTCCTTCACGTCGTTGTCTGGAGCCTTACGCCATAATATCGTTTGATACGCTCTATCTGATGGGTGTACTATTATTTGTCGATACATTTTCTCTATGTCAGCGGCAAAACCAATTTCATATTTTCTGAATCTTAGCAATATTGTATAAAGATCATTCTGAACTGTAGGTCCAACAAGCAAGTAATCATTTAACGAACAATTGTTTGAACTCTTGCATGAAGCGTCAAAGACTACGCGTAGTTTTGTCGTTGTACTGGAGGGTTTAAAAACAGCATGGTGCGGCATGTAATATTTTCCTTCATTAGAGGCAACCAACTGCATGTGGTTCAAACCTTCATATTCTTCCATAAATTCAAAAAATTCTACCTTAAGCTCCCGATTTCTAATGAATTTACTCTCCATAGATTGTAGCCTGCTAAACGCTTGAGACTTAGACTCACCGAGTTCAATTGAGGTTTCTTTAAAAGGAAGCCGTACCATGTACCTTCCATCTTCTAATTTTTGAACGTTTTCTAAAAAGTGTTTTTCTGCCTTTTCTTCTTCTGGACTTAAGTATTTATTTTGTCCTTGACAATCTTCGACTTCCCAAAATTTCTGTAACTGAGTATCCAAGTCTGAATAAACGTGGGCGATAAATGTTGACTGCTGCAATCCAGTAACATTTCCCATTACTATCCAGCCAAAAATAGTGTTTATGGCTATCGGAGCTCCTGATGGATGGGAAATTTTACCGTCCAAAATGCAATACGCGAATACATCTGCGCCTATAATCATGTCAATTCTATTTCTCTTGTAGTATCCGGGATCAGCAAGTTCTAAATTTTTAAAAGTCTATACCAGTGTCACTAATTGTATGAGATGGTAGATATTGCGTCAAATTCGACAAGCAATATGAATGAGCAATTATGGTTCTGTTTGTTTTAGCCGTAAAGATTTCAAGCTTGACTTTTCCTTTCGTATAATTAGGGTTACTATTGCCTACACCATAGAGCAGGGTTTTGTTAAATTCCGAGTTAGTTGTAATCGCTGGACACAAGCCTCTGAAATAAGAGTTGACTGTGCGCCGGAATCAATTAAAGCGCGGCAAGGTTGTAAAGTATTAAACCTATCGCGAACCATTACAATAGCCGTTGGTAAAAGTGTGGTTTGTTGTCTTTTCTGTTGACTTGAGTTAATACTAACTGAAGTATCATTACCAATGTGCTTATTTTGGTAAGTTTGTCCATTAATGTGAAGTAGGGTATGGTGCCTTAAATTGCAAGTTCTGCATGAACTTGACTTACAGTCTTTTGAAAAATGCTTTTCTTTTAAGCAGTTAAAGCAAAGTTTGTTTGTTTGTACCACCTTTCTACGTTCATTAATGGTTAAACATTTGAATTGCTGACATTTGTATAAAAAGTGAATGCCATTACATAATGGGCAAGACTCTGTAATTGTTGTCATTGCTATAGCTTTACCTTGTGCATGTCGTGTAAAAGATTTAGTTTGCTGAATATCCTCAAGTTCCAGTAAACGTTTTTTCAAAAAATTTAACATCTGTTGGAAAGTCTGTAATTCATCGCCGTTTTTCTCTCTACGCCAAAGTGTTATAGATTCTGAATCTAGTTTATCTTGAATATGGTATAATAAAATAGGATCCCAAGTATCTATTAAATTATTGATAACTTTCAAAGCATTGTAGCTTTCTACTATATTATTGTAAAATCGTTTAAATTCTGTATATGTTGAATTCTTAACGGATTTCTGTTTAAAAAGTGAATCAAATAATTGTCTTTCTATTAAATCTGGTCTATTATAGTTTTCCATAATTAACTTCCAAGCTACCTTATAATTATCGTTTGTTGGAGAGAGATGTTTTATGATAGACGCAGCTTCACCTTTTAACTTTGTTTGTAAATATTCTAATTTCTCGACGTCGGACAGATTTGTCTTTGAGTCAACCATAGCGTTGAACAAATCTCTAAATCTTATCCAGCTTGTAAAATCAGGGATTTGTGTAGGTGGTAAACGTAGTTCGGTGTTAATACCAGTTGAATGAAGGTTTGTAATCGCCGATAACGTAGCTGAAACGCACTCTAGAATGGATGTGGTTGCTGTCTGTTGTTGTACTATTGCTTGTATCGATGTGCTTAAATCGTTGGCAATATGCGGAATATTCGCTTGGGAACTATCTTCGACTGTGTCATTAAAGTTATTTTTAGATCGATTAGACCAAATAGCTTTCACCGTAAAAAACATCTCATCAATTTCGTCTCTATAAAAATTCTCAATTTCTAATTCCTCTTCGCCTTTGCATAAAACATCAAGCTCGTCTTGTAATTCTTTGTACTTTGTATAAATAATATCTAATTCAATTGTACGTACCTTTATTTCGTCATAGGTTGCATTTTGATTAGTTACAAAATTGTGTATTTTTGTTATAGAACGTTTAATTTGTGCACGTTTTCTTTTTAAAGATTCCATCTTATTTGTTTTCTTGTTAAATTTAATTTCAAGTAAATTCTTAATGTTTCGATGCTTGTTAAAGTTCTAGTTATCAAAAATGTTCACTGTGTTACATACAAATTGATTATTCTTTTAAGAGTTTTAAACTGTAACTTTAACCTTGACACACTGCCTCACATATGCACTTGACCTAGATTTTTATTGTTTAAAGGGCACCACTAATATCTTATTTATGTAATGGTCACAAATAGGGTTATTGTCTTCGATAATTTAAACAGTCTGAAAAGCACTGCACTCCATAATTCCACAATTTGCTTTACATTGATCACAAACCGCATGTACATAAGTAATATTTGCGCACAACTTTTCTGCAAATTATCAAGCAGATTCGGATCGAATGGACCAAAAAAATGTTCCTGTGTGGACTGTAATAAGGTACAATAATGTCTTTGTTTGTTCACTTTAATTTTATTATGAAATTACAATTTATTTAAATTATCGCCTACACCTTTACAATTCTCAAAACTCATCTAAAAATTTTATACCGGAACCAATATGGTAGTTAAGCAAGGTTGTATTTCAACAGTGTGTATTTGAGATGGTACATAATAGGGCAATTATTTGCCGTTGATGACACTCCTCAACAGGCAGCATAAGATACATTTCTAGTAATTGATTCTTTAAAGAAGGAAAGAAATAAAAGTCGATTACACAAATGTGAGAACAATTTATGACGTCACAGAAATAAATGACAATAACGATCACAACTACATGAAAAGCCGCCAGAAAAGAGCGAATAATTTAAACTTTAAAAAACTATAACAACAAACACAAAGATTAAAATTTATTACACATTTTTTTGTTTAAAGTGAATTCAAAATATTGAAGAGATCAACTGTGCAAGGAAAACCATAATGAGTACTTTAAGACCGAACAGTATTTGCGACACGACTCCCCTAAAGAGGCTGGATAGTTTGAGTAGTTGCAGTAAACCATCTTCACCGACAAGCAATGGTAATGCTGACGTGTGTGGGTGTACCAACAACAGCAACAGTTGCCGCCGCAGTAGCAACAGTCGCTGATGGTGATTGTTTGGTGGTTGTCCGAGGTCTGGGTGCTACTGGTCATGGCAGTGATACAACAACTTCGTCATCGACCACAAGAACAAGTACAACATTATCGTTAAAGATTCATCACATGAACAATTACAACAACAACAATAATAAAAACGAGAAAAGTTTAAATATTTTTGGTAATTCCGGCATTGGTGGAGGTGGTAGTAGCGTAGTAATCGCTCTTGGAGTGGGTAATAAACATAAAATGGAGTTGTATGGCACCCAGAAAATCTTCAGTCGTCTTCTTGTGGATTTGATAATATTGGCATGTGGTAAGTGATTAAATTTTATGAGTTGCTGATTATTTATTATGAAATTTAAAGAAATTGTTCGTATGTGGACTTAAAGACAATATTAAAGGTGTTCACTAAAAGTTCAATTATAACGTAGATGTGTATACTGAGGCCTTAGCTCTCGATTTATATAATTTTAGACCTCCTCTCTTTTGGACTCTTCATGAAGTTTACTCTACAAATGAAATACCAAAGAGGGAATGCGCTCTCTGTGTTGTTCGATTCGCGGGGCAGTCGACTAGAAATTTTTTAGCATCCAAAAAATACAGGTCTTAGAAACGAGTTTCTTAATTTAATAAGAAAATCTTCCATTGTAGTAACGGTGAAATTTAGACACACTCTGTTGTCGATAAAAATTGAATACCCATAAATAAAAATTTTATTTCAAAAATATCTGTTGCTTAACGTTTTGCGATTATTCCTCTATAAAATAGAATACAAAAGGAGATACCTTACGGAAAGTGTGCTTTGCAGGCTCCATGCAGTGCAATTTTCAACAATAAAATAATCATTGGGAAACACAAAAATAAAAATCCTAAAAAATATTTATACATTAAAAGTTTTGAAACTTGTAAAAGGTTTTTTTTCCTAATATTCTTTCAAAATATCCATCTACAGAAAATAAACTCTAAAGTGCTAAATGCGGGGAAATCATAACCTTATGTCTTTGTCGCTACTGCTTATATCTTTGAATTTTTTGTTTATACATTTTAAACATACATGGATAAATGCGAAATTGATTAATTAAGAATTACACTCACACAGAGAAAAGAAATTCGTTATAATAACCGAATTTGTTGCCAATCCAATTTCGTCGGTTGTGTGTATTATCTTGAATTCGGTCGTAATAGCTGAATGAATATTGTGAATCAAGAAAACAAGATTGCGGAGATTTTTGGCGCAAAACTGGAAATTTATGCATAAATTCTAAACGGATGCATCAATTTGAACAAAACTTTAAATGGAAAGAAAAAAAGATATAGTCGAATAAAAATTTTGTGTTTGGGCTTGAAGCTTTAGCAGGAAAATAGCTATTTCGGGCTACCAAAGTTTCAAATTTCTTTTGATATAATAGTTTTTAATAACCTTCATGCCAAATAACTGAAAGTAAAATAAATTTGTTTTCAAAATAAAATAAAAACCGAAATGTTTAAAAAAAAGTTAAATTTTTATTTTATTTAATTTTCTTTTTTTGGTAATGCTGTAAGCTTTAAGCTCCGCATTAAGTTTTCGAATTTTAAAATACATTTTTGATCTAAAAAATAGCTTTTTTACTTTTTTATCACATTTAATATCATGAGCCTGTGTAGTTAAATCTTTTACAAAATCTTGTTTAATTAGAAGACCGTCTTTTTTTTTTTTTTTTTTTTTTTTTTTTTTTTTTTGTTGAAATATTTGGTTCATTTCTTCAATGTGTTTCATAGTTTTAGGTGTCGGCTTTATAAGTCCGCCCTCAGATACATGATCAACATACGAATACGTTGGACTTTCCTCGTTTTGTGCAACTGCAATATCTGGTATATCATTTCTAAGTTTGTGGCAAATATAGCCTGCGGGGTTTTCGAGACCATCATACTCGTCGAAATATTTTGCCTGCAATAAAGAAGATATGAAATTACAATTTGACACTTTTGGAATGAAGTAAAAATTACCACTAAGAGGCTTTTCCAGGTCTGGAGTATCATCGCATTCAATATTTCCATTATTTGATATGATGCCGTCGTTGTGCCCGAGGATATACGATTTTAATCGATATTTAAATTCAAGTTGATCTGGGTGGTCGTGAAGTCCAACTTTTGCAAAACGTCCTGGTTAAGACGGTACGTAAGGATAAACTGCAAATTGTATCTTGATTTTATGTCTTCATATAGACCTTTAATGGCGTTATTTGATTTAATTATTCCTAAAAGAAAAATGAGTTGCACGTTGTAAATAGACATACATATTCATAGAAAGAAGAAAGATTTTACAATTAAATACCTCTTTAAAAAGGCAGAAAGGCTTTTTTTTGCAATTGACCTCATTTCTTTTACCATTATCGTCACTTCATCGAGAATGTTATTTTGCGTTTCTAAGGCAAGGCCATAACCGTGGCAACGTTCCCTTGCATCAGGACAAGGAATTTTGACGTTCATTACATCAAACCAGTCATTGGTCTAGACAAATTAAAAAAAGCTTTAAATACATATTTTAATTTAATTTTATTTCGAATAATACTGATTTACCAATTTGAACAGTCGATGACATTCTTTCCAGTTTAAACCCTCAAGATGGCCTAAACTGGCTGCCCTCGTAATAGCCTGGGCTACAGTATGCGAAAAGAGTTTTGCAGCCAGCTTTACTTTTTGTCTTTTTGTGATTGCCACATTGAGGTATGCTTGAGGTATTTTGTGAGTAATGGTAAGACCTTCGGATGTAACATCTAATAAATTAGAAATAACACAAAATGGTTTCGAAGAAGTTTTAGCATGTGCGGGACGTCTGCAAACACAAAAACTTTTTCTTCGTTAAATATAAACCTTAAAAAGAAAACGCAAAATTTTATTGTTTATTAATGTATGCATATACGAGGGCTGCTATATATATTTCTGGCCTGGCAACACTGAGTGCTGCCAAGTGCAATCTGACATTTCCATTGGAAAGTTTGTCATTTTTAAGCATAATCGTACTCAAAACGTTTTGACGTACGACCATTATTTGTGTTGTTAACAGTGACTTGAAAAATTAATATAGAAAAAAATGGAATTAGCTCGTGAACATTTTCATGCCATCATTTTTCACAACTTTCGACGTGGATTATTACGACAAGAGTGCATTGATGAACTTAAGTCTTTGTATGGCGATGAAGCACCATCCTATAGCACTGTGAAAAAATGGTATAATGAATTTAATCGTGGCCGAAGCTCGCTCAAAGACGAATTCCGTGAAGGTCGTCCAAAAACGACTGTTGTGCCAGAGAACATTGATGCCGTGCGTGAACTCATAATGCAAAATCGACATGCGACGTACAGAGAGATAGAAACATCCTTGGACATTTCTTCCACCAGCATACATTCGATACTGCATGAACACCTGGCCGTAAAAAAGGTTTGTTCTCGTTGGATCCCGCACAATTTGAAAGTCGCTCAAAAAAAGGCTCGTGTCGATTGGTGCAAAGAAATGTTGCAAAAATACGATTGCGGTGCTTCAAAAGACGTTTATAAGATCGTCAGAGGTGACGAATCATGGATCTATCGACCGTGTGGGTCTTCAAAGACGAGCAAAATCCAACGAAAGTTGTTCGTGGAAGAAGCACTTCGAAGCAAATGGTCGCCTGTTTCTTCGGAAAAACTGGTCATGTGGCGACTGTTCCGCTTGAGCAACGTAGGACGGTCACTTATGAGTGGTACACAACAATTTGTTTGCCTGAAGTCATCGGAGAAATTCGAAAAACCAACAAGAGAAGACGAATCATTGTTCACCATGGCAATGTGAGCTCTCACACATCAGCTCAAACCAGAGCGTTTTTGACCGGCCAAAACGTCGAATTAATGGGTCATCCGCCGTACAGCCCTGACTTGGGACCTAATGACTTCTTCTTGTTTCCGCACATCAAGAAAAAAAAGGCGTGGTCAACGATTTCCGTCGCCAGAAGAAGCTGTTGAAGTGTTCAAAAACCATGTTTTAGAGGTGTCTCAATCGGAGTGGAAAAAGTGCTTCGACAACTGGTTTGAGCGCATGCAAAAGTGTACATGCTGGAGAATACTTTGAAAAACAATAAAACCATTTTTGATTATAAATATTCGCATTTTCACTATTAGGCCAGAACTATATAGAGCAACCCTCGTATGTATGTAATATATAAATTATTAAGATTACTATGCTTTTCTTCTGTAACTTGTAGCTGATTAAAAAGTGCTCTATTGCCACCACCTAGGTCACTACTGTAAAACTGCACGACTTAAGCTTTATCAAAATATTTTTCAAATTGGCAGTCATGTTACAGTTATACTCGTCAAATATTGGTTGCTTCCACTTTGTAACTAAGCCTTAAAACAAAATTTGAATATATGTACTTAGTTTTAACTTCATAGGTTGTATAAAAAAAGGGTTACTAAACTAAAGTTTATGTGTTTTTTTGAGTTAACATTAAATGTAATAATGAATTATGCAAAATCTTGACTTACATACCTCTTATAATAGATAACTGTACGTAATTTGCTGTGGCTAGTGTTGTATCAGAGGATCTATCGTAGCAGTATGCTTTTCCAATTTTTGCCTCGTCGAAACTTAAAACACATATTTTGTCGTTCTCGGCCATATGTGTTGCTGCGGACAGAAGCTTGAATACTGGCTCCAAAAAGCCAGTATTTATTTCAACTTTTTGACACCATGCTTGCAGAGTACGTACAGCAGGCAAAGGGAAATGTTCTCTGTACATAAGCTTGTACAAATTAGCGCTCGCTGCGTACAATGGTATTCCTTGGGTAATATCTTCTTCACACCATTTTGTGCGTCTGACGCCTGCCTTCAATTTTGAAATTTGCCTTTTAGTAAAAATGACTAAAAGTTTTTTTTTTCAAATTGTTTAATTCGAAATGAGCCTTCGTCAATTTAGTTTTTAAATTATTGATTTTAAATTCATAGATTTTATAATCTTTCCTTTTTTGTTCTTCCAAAGCTCTTAGTTCTGCTTCTTCTTTTTTTAAAGTGTTTTTAAGGTCAGAATTCTCTTTAAGAAGATGATCTCTGAAAGTAAATATAATAAGTAATATAAAGAATCCATCAAAACTCATATTCAACAAACCTTTCCTTTTTTAAACACTCTATTTCACTATTATTATTAGGGAAAATGTTTTCCTTTTGGCTTTCAACAAACTCTTCATATTCTGGATGTTGATCTTTAATAACTTCAGTTTCCATAACCTGCACTTCTGGCCTTTTTATATCTAGTAAAAAAATGCCATTATAAGTAATTTTATCACTATTGAATCTTTATTTTTACCTTTGATAACATGCTCTGCGTTTTGTTCTTTAAGAAGCATTTCAATAATTTTTTTATTTTCACGCTTTTGGATTCGAGTTGATTGTTTCTTGTAAGCCTCTTCATTTTTAGGAGATACATTACGGATAGTGGACACAGCGCCGCACTTCAAGATTCTTTTATTAGTAAAACCTTATTATGGATTTGTAAAAATTGAATTTTTAATTTTTATCAATATTATATAATAAACTTACCCATCTCATATTGCAAGTTGTTTTCAAAGTCTTCGGTTTAAAATGTTCCATTCAGACATGCGACGTTTTCACATTGAATTTTTCCTTGCGGTCACAAAAATATAACCACTGTTTTATTAGACAAGGGCGAGAAGGAAAATTGCAAAAGCTTATTTTGCATGCTTTTGTATTGTTTCCATTTTTATATTTATTAACTGCACACTTCATTCTGTTGCACTTTCCATACACGAATGAAGTTTGTTTACAAAAAATAGTCTATTCCTAAGTCACGCATTAGAGGGAGAACGCAATACAACAGTGTTCGAAAAAAAACTAAAGTACGCAACGTTTATATACTGTACTGATCGTCATATACAAAGATCGCAAACACATTCACTACAACAAGAACAAAACACTTCGTTTCTCTTTAAGTGTTTACGAACATGTACACAAACTCTAACAAAACGTACTGAACAAAGTTCACAAACACTATTTCTTAGTGCTTGTGTACAAAGTACGCTAAAATGATCAGTACAAAACGCAAAATTGCGTTTTAGTGAACTTTTTTGCGTACACTAACATTTTTTTAGTGTACGCGAGGTTTTTTATTTATTGTTGTTTGTAATAATAGAAATATTTCGCCTATTATGAATAATAACAAATGTCGTTTAGTGAAATGCAAATAAATGTCCTATACAGTAGTTTCCGCTTAAGTGAGTTCCCCGCTTTAAAGCGCAAAAACAGCTGCCAAAAAAAAAAATCCTATCATTTGCATTGCAAAATTTTTACTTAAGTGCGCCCCGCTTAAGAGCTTTCCCCGCTTTTATGAGCAAATTTTTATGCATACAGCTGTATAAAGATAAGAAAATCATTCACTTAAGTGCGCTAAAACACAAAACGCATTTTCAAAAGAAAACTATCTGGTAAAGCCGTTTTTTTAACTTTAATGTGGCAACAATGAAATGATAAAGATGAGAATGTAAACAAAATGAAAAATACATAAAGTTTTTTAAGTTGTGAACGAAATTTTTGCGGCAATATGAGTGGAATAAAAAGAAAAACTTTAACTTTAAAAGAAAAAATTCAATTAATAAAAGATTCTAAACAAAAACGTAAAAGTGAACTATGTAAAATATATGGTTGCTCAATAGCATCCGTGAATAGAATTATTAAAAATCATGAGAGCATTTTGAACACTGCTAAAACAAGCAAATTGTGCTCTAGACGTAAAAGAACAAGCAGTTTTGATGAAATAGAACGTGCGCTTTCAGTGTGGTTTAATCACATGAGAGAATCTGGAGCGACTGTTTCGTCTCAAATGATTTTAGAAAAGTCAAAACAATTTTCTGTTCAAATGAATAAGGATTTCAATCCCAGTGCAGGTTGGCTATATAGATGGCAGAAACGTGAAGGAATTCGGCTAAGAAAGCTTCATGGAGATGCAGCATCAGCAAATGTGGAAAGTGCAGATAATTACGTACATAAAATTCTACCAGAGTTAATTTCGACGTACGATGCTTCACAGATTTTCAATGCAGATGAGAGTGGTTTGTTTTTTAAAGCTCTTCCAAAAACAACTTTAAACAAAAAAGGCCATCAGTTAAGGGTTATAAAACATCAAAAGACCGGTTGACTTTGCTTTGTATTTGTAACGCTGCTGGTGACTACAAAAAAATTGTGGTGATCGGAAAACAAAAAAATCCAAGATGTTTTCGAAACAAGATTTTACCCCTAAAATATTATTCACAAACTAAAGCTTGGATGACTAAAAGCATATGGGAAAATGTCATGGTATCTCTTAACAATGAAATGGTGTCTCAAAATCGACAAATAATTTAATTTGTTGATAACGCTGCTTGTCATAAAGTGAATATTTCTTTTACAAATATTAAAATAGAATTTCTTCCACCAAACACCACTTCACTTATTCAACCGCTCGATCAAGGAATAATACACTGTTTTAAGTCATACTATAAACAGAATATAGTAAGAAAACAGATTTGTCACGTTGAAAATGGGCAATCTCAAGAAAACTTTTCGAAGTCTATAAACATTTTAACGGCCATGAATATGATCAAACACTCTTGGTGGTTGGTGAAACCTACAACTTTAACCAACTGCTTTATAAAAGTAAGTATGTACATACATTCACTCTTTTTTAGTTGGTATATTAATGAACATATGGTATACACATACCTAATACATATATATTTATCTTTTAAATAGGCCAAATTTATTCAATCCGATGTAGTGAGCAACAATACGGAAGATGACGATGACTGCAGTCTGGGCGATATATTAATAAATAATGTTCAAAATTAATTTGAAGAGTTCATTCGCTGCGACGAAAATTTGGAGTGCTATGGCCAATTAACTGACGAAGAAATTATTAAAGAACATTTAAATGAAGAATTAGATGAGACATCAGAGGAGGAAGATTGTGCTGAAGTCATTCCTACATTGAAAGAAGCTTTAAATTCTATTTCAGTTTTGCGACGATTTTTTTCAGAAAAATGTAAATATATAAATGAAATAGAAAGTATGGAAAGAGAAATATTAAATCATTTTAATAAACCATGTTTGCAGTCAAAAATTACAAGTTTTTTTTAAGAATTAATATCTGTGCAAAAATTATATGTATATATATATATTTTGTATACGTATGTACTTCCTATGAAATATAAATAATCGTTGTTTTTTGTTTGTTTTTTTATATTTAAGTATGAATGAATTACTGTTTGTTTTGTTTTTAAATGTTTAATAAGAATTTGTGTATTTTTTTTAAGTTAAAATAAAAAAATCAAAATAAAATTTTTGACGATTTATTTCTACTTTTTTTGTAAGTGCACAATTTGTTCATTTATCCGGATCTTCTATATATGCGCCAATTGCGCTTTTATCCGGGTTTTCGCTTAAGTGATTCCCCGCTTACGTGCGCCAAAAGCTGTGCATTTCGACATGCGCACTTAAGCGGGGACTACTGTATATTCTAAAAATTAATTTTTTTTATTTGTAGTATTTTTAAATAAAGATTAAAAAAAGAGACATTTAGGAAATCAATTTCAATTTTTTATGATGAGTATTAAGGGTTAATTAAGAATTAAAGGGATTAATTCGTTCTTTTTTTGCGCAAGCAGCAAAAAAGAGCAAAAAGAAAGGCCCTGTATTTTCCAATTATATACTATTTAACATTAAAAACAGTATATTTGGCTTTTGTATATCAATTTATTTCCCAATAAAGAAAGTTTTTAATTTTCAATCAAAATATACTATAAATATGCTTGCAATTTATTATATCAAAAAAGTTATAAATAATATATTAAGGTATATACATACATATATACACTAATATATGTATACATATGTATGGATAAGTAAATACTATACTATATATTACTATGCTTAAATTGCTATCCTTTTAATTAATTTCAGCTGTGGAGCTCGTAACTGTATTCTATAATTGTATTATGATATTCTTTATCACTTAGTATACTTAGATTTTATTGCTGTTATGTAATATAAGTGTTATGGCCTTGAAGGCTATTTATTGCATATTGTTTGAATAAATAAATAAATAAAAAAATTAAATAAAATTATTAATAGATTTTAATTTTCATAATTAAACTTTCCATTGGCTTTCACCATTACCCAGTAAAAAAAGTGAAGAAAAAGATGTGATTAAAACACCACATCTATACGAACGAAGTGGTGCAAATTCGGGTGAAAAACCTATGAATTTTACATTGGCATGTCATTGAAGGTATATTGTTCGTTTTTAACAAAATTGTACTACTTTTAAATAGGTTTCTAAATGCTAAAAAGTTTCTGTGACGAGAATTAATTTTTAAATAATAATTTAATAATTTTTTGCTAACTTTAGATCATCTCTTAAATTAGACTTAAACGATTTTAAATTCGAGCTCTTATCATACGTTCTATCTAACAAATAAATTAAAATTGTACCATTAAGAACAAAATAAGAGAAGGGGCTATAATAAAATCAAATTTCTTTAGAAAACGTGCATTCGTATTGAAAATTTGCATTTTTTGATAAGCAACGTGCTTATTTAAAGTTAAATTGGTTGCTTGTTTTTAAAATAAATTGGTAGTTTTTGTAATAAACTAACGAAATAATATATTAAGAAACTTGGGGTAATTTAAGACAAGCTGTTTGTTATGACTTCCATTAAAATTGTGTTAGTCTAACCAAATTAATATTGATATGAATACCACTCGTATTCTTACAAAGTTAGTTAGTTGATTAAATAGGTGATGTTTACAATGTATACAGCCTAAAGTATATAGATGCGAAGAATGCTGATGAAGGACGCAGCGGTCCAAAAAGTGTAATTTAGTAATTTTTCTTTCTAAAAAAGGATCGTAGAAATTAAAATAAATGAACTTAAGTCAAAATTAATTTCGATTCATTAATAATAATAATGTTTTGTAACTTTAAAGAGAGAACGCCAACTTCATACTGAACATTTAATCATTTTGTTTTGCTATGGAAGATCTTAACTTAAGTTTTGTTTAATATTCTTGTAGTCATGCGAGGAAAAATGTGAATCTTAGAAGTAGTTCAACATGTTATTTGAAAAAATATTTTAACAATAACTAACAAAATCTAAAAAAGTTGTATTAGCTTTTTTGGATGTAAATTAGATGCCGTTCTCTAAGAATGACATACATTATTTTTTACTGGGTAGTATATGTTCGACATTAGTTGCCGTTAATCTGTTTCCCTGATCTGATAAAATAAATTTGAGAGATGAAAATAAGCGTTCCACGCTTACTTGAGTAGAAGGTACTGCCAATATTATTTCAGCTAAACCTGAAAGAATGTTATTTTTGTTATGCCAGTATTCCAAAATATTGCAGTTCAGCGGAAGCCTTGACTCCCGCTCATACATCATAAAAGCGTTTTCCAGGTCAGAAAGATAAGACGAACTGCTTTGGATTGTACAAGGATCCAAAATCTGCAAATAATCGGCGAAGGATTTTGCACTGCCACTCATTCGAGGAACATCTAAAGCTTCAGTTCTCAAATTGCTACTAAGGTCCTCAAATACAATTTTCTCAATTACAATTTTACGTTTGTAAAGAGCTATTATATACTCTTTTGCTTTTTCCTTTTGTTCTAACTCCAAGCAAACTCTAATGCGTGGGTCTAGGTAAATTGCTGCAGTAAACAATTCATTATCGAACATTTTAGCTCTTCTTTCATTGATGGACTCTATTAGAATCAACGTTAAATTGTTAGGCTGCACATTTTCCAGTTGGAAAAGAATATCCATAATAACTATATAGAGTTGACTTAAACATTGTTGCTGACATTGAATTTTTTTCGTGGCTTCACACATTGGTTTAAATACTTCAACAAAATGTTTGATGAATATCCAATCCTCATCACTAATATGTGAATTTTGGTTTTCAGTGCTTAACATACCAGCTTTTCCTGAATTTCCAATAGGCGAGCAAGCATGTCGAATGTAGAATTCCATCTTGTTTTTTTGAATTGCTGCTTTTTAAAATATTAAAATAATTTTGAGTTCGCAGTTTTTTTACAATTCATCTGCATAAGTCTAATTTCATCTTTATGTATGGTGTTGTTATTACATCGTGCACACAAAGCTGGATTGTGTGAGCACTGCAACGTACACCATTTATATCCATTGATGTAAACTTCATTCTAAGTTCTTCAATTTTTGAGTCAAATTGATTGTCACTACTATGTTCTTCTTTTACTGCGACTTCGTCTTCATCCAGAAAAGTCTGTAATTCATTGTTAAGGTTTTTTACAGCTTTAATCATATTGGCGCCATTGTCGGTGGTGATGGAAATAATTTGTTTCAAATCAATATTATAGTCCTGAAGAACTCCCAGAATAATGGCTTTTAAATATTCGCCTGTGTGGCTTGCTTTTAGCTCCTTGACCGCCAATGTCTTTATATGAATACATTTGTTTTTAATGTACTGCACATTTACTCCAAGAACACTTAAGTCTTGTCTTGTAGCTGCATCAATTTTCAGTGATATTAATTTTTTGTTCAAATCTCCAATAATTTCTTCTTTTATATTATTAGAAAATGCGATTATTTTTTTAATGACATTATGCTCATTCACGGTTATACGCAAAGCATCGAAAAAAGGTTGTACAAGCACTTTGAAGGCACGATCTTCCGCCATATGTAATGGTCGTCCATTTTTGGTAAATAGTTCTACAATCGCTTGTTCGATGTTATTTCGATTTACATCACTTACTCTCACTGTAGTTTTCAATGTTTTTGAAACAGCTTTCGAAGCACACTTCTTCTGGATATACTCAGCATACAATTTGAGATGGCATACCTTTAAATACCTTTCCAGATTTCCGTGTGCTTGGATAATGTTTTATTATTACAGTTGTCGTTGTTGCAATATACTTCGTTTTCGCCATTAGCAAGGTATGTATTATGCAATTCGTTATTTTTTGGACGCGGCATTTTGAAGTGTGGTTTGTACGAGGGTTAAAAATTCACTGAAAAATTGATTGACACTTATCAGTTTATATACTTATTTTTTTTTGCACAAATTTATATGGGTTTTTTTAGGAAATACCATCATTAGAAAAGTCCGGTACCTGTTGCTTCACAAACCCATTTTTTTAACGGCTTATTTTTTATTTTACACTGTTTCGCCAATCGGTCACAAAAAAATTTGCATACCTTTTAATGTGTAAAATTTCCATAATGTTCTTTTTTACCTGTTGAAATTTTGACTATCCTTTTACAATAAAAAAAATCACAACATTTTCTTTGAAGTGTTGAAATTTTACATTTATTCTCAGGTAGTTTTTTTAAAAACATGCAAAAGTCTAGCTGAGTCATTTTGAACACTTTAAGTAGGTATGATAAAATTTTTCAAAAATACTACAAATGGAAAAATAATAATTTTTAGAATATATAGAACATTTATTTGCATTTCACTAAACGACATTTATTATTATTATTCATAATAGGCGAAATATTTCTATTATTACAAACAACAACAAATTAAAAATCTCGCGTACACTAAAAAAATGTTGGTGTACGCAAAAAAGTTTACTAAAACACAATTTTTTCGTTTTGTACTGATCATTTTAACGTACTTTGTACACAAACACTAAAAAATAGTGTTTGTGAACTTTGTTCAGTACGTTTTGTTAGAGTTTGCGTTCTTCTTTTTGTAGACGTTGTGTACGCACATACAAGTTCACAAGCACTAAAATGGAATTTTAAAGTATTTTATCAGTGCCGTACGCTATGGTTTGTGTACAGTTTTTTTTCGAACACTGTCAACAAACTAACGGACTTGCGCAATGCGCAATCTTATTTTCTTGATTCATGAATGAATATAGCACTCACAACTACAGTTAAACCTATATTAACCGGGCATCTATTAACTGGCTACATCTATTAACCGGCATGCAGATCTTTTTGATTTTTTACCTCTATTATCCGTGCTTTACCTCAATTATCCGTGCTTTGGTTTTTTACCTCTATTAACCGTGCTTTACCTCTATTATCCGTGCAGCATTCATATGATTTTTTATTACATATATTATTTTAAACCGGTGATTCCCCTTTTTAATGTGTGGACACAATTGTACTACGTGCTTCTATTTTAATTCATTATGTAAGTGAAATTTGATCTGTTAGCACTTGTTTTGGGTTCTTTCAATTAAAGACAAAATTGCTTTGATTAACGATTACGATAAGAACATACCTGTAAGGTCACTATCTGAACAGTATGGAGTTGGTAAGCAAACTGTGCGCGATTTAGTGAAAAAGAAAGAAGAAATTTTGCTTTATGGTTCTAAAAGTGATTCAATAGATGGCTTCAAAAATAGATATACGCTCAAAAATTCTGAAAATCCGGAAGTAGATTTGGCATTAAGTGAATGGTTTCGACAAGAAAGATTTAAGGGAACACCAGTTTCAGGTAAGTTTACTTCAAAGCAGGGCGCACATATACCTTTTTCAATTGTAAATGAGAAATTTAAAATTGTAAATGGGAAATTTTGAATTGAAAATGAGGATTTTTCAATTGAATTCATTTGAAAAGTTCTCATTTTCAATTAAAAATTTCTCATTTTCAACTTAAAATTCTCTATTTCAACTTTAAATTTCTCATTTACAATTAAAAATGGTGTAGTATGGAATCAGCAACAACTTTTTTAAACTTTAGGAGAGATGATTATTGAAAAAGCAAAATTTTTCCATGCTGAGTTAAACATTAATTCCGAGTGTCGTTATTCATCTGGATGGCTGGAGAAATTCAAAAAGAGGAACGGAATTCGAAGGCTGAAGTCATCGGGAGAAAAACAGTGTGCTGACTATGTTTCTGCTACAATGTTCGTGGAGCAGATTTACAACGCGGATGAAACCAGCCTATTTTGGAATTGTTTACCTCATTCCTTAGCCTGTGGAAGTGAACGTACCATTGAGGGATACAAAGAGTCTAAGGAAAGAATCACAGCCTTGTTATGTGCCAATGCAGCTGGGACTTATAAGTGTAAATTAATGACTATTGGAAGAAGTGCGAAGCCAAGAGCTTTAAAAAACGTTAAGAGCCTTCCTGTAATTTACAAATCCAATAAAAGAGCTTGGGTAACCCAACAAATTTTTTTGGAGTGGTTCAATAATAATTTCGTACCAGAAGTTAGAGAACATATGGAACAAAGTGGTTTCGAAAGAAATTGTAAAATTCTTTTACTTCTGGACAACTGCCCAGCTCACCCAGATGTGGACGCAATGATGTCTGAAAACGTTGTAGTAAAATATATTCCTCCCAACTGCACATCTTTGATTCAGCCCATGGACCAAGGAGTGATTCGAAGTTTTAAATGCAATTATCGCCAGTGCAGAAACTCTTATGTGCAAACAGCAGACATGAATTCGTAAAATCATTAAATATAAAATGTGGACAGCAGCTGCTTCTTGGGATGCAGTATCCGCCAAGGTTTTGATCAATGTTTGGTCTAATTTACTAGCTTTTGAAAATGAACTAAGTGGCCGTCCTGAAATACAATCAGATATAGAAATACCGGCTGGTTGTTCCATTGATAATTTATCAGAGTGGATGGAGTGCGATACTGATGTTATGCCGTTTGCTATTTTATCAGACAATGAAATCATTGACATGGTCAACAGCGTTGTCAACTTGGTGCGTTTCGCACCATTTTTGGTGCTTTTTCGAATTTTTTGTGCGAAAATTTCACGTGTTGGTGCGTGGTGCGTTTTTTTTTTAAATTTTGGTGCTTTTTTTAATTTGTGGTGGCACCAAAGCAAGTTTAACACCACTCTTTTTTTAGTGTGAGAAAAAAATTTTTTGTACTATTTTTTGTTTCAATACCATTTCGTTTAAGACGTACCAAATCATAAGCACAAAATGAAACGGTATTGTTGTTGTATTAATTTTTGTTATGTTAAAAAAGAAACATTACACTGTAGATTTTCATGGTCATTGTTTTTGTAGTAAAGGCTGCTGTTGTATCTGTTAAACAGCTTAGCAAAAGCAGAGTTTTGTCGTGATCAGTTAACTTTTAAGCGACTTCAAAAAAAGAAGGAGGTTAAACAATTCGACTGAATGTTGCTTTTTCATGTTTGTGCCTGCAGAACTCAGTTATTTCTGAACCGATTTTGAAAATCGTTGGTAATACGATAGATTATGCTTATAGATTGGTCCCGTTTAATAAACAGTTCATAATCCTTAAAATTAAAGGGTGTCCCCATACATATTTTTATGTGTATTATGAACTGTAAAAGACTATTCTGTAAAATATAAAATGACTGCGTATTACTATGGCTCCCAATAACAAAAACAAAAAGTTTTACAAAACAACAAACAAACAAAAAGTTATACAAAAAAAATCTAAAAATTAAAGGGTGCCCCCATAATTGATGTAAATTTACTTATATGGCCCATATGTTTTGACCCGTTATAGATAAACGCTTGTAAATTGTACAGAATGTCGGTTGCTATGGCCGATATAGTAACAAGTATTAATACTAAAAATTATAAACTAAAGGGTGCGCCTATAGTTCACTTAAATTGATGTATACGGTCATACTTTTTAACAGTTGTAGACAGACGCTTGAAATTTACAACGAACATGAATTCCTGAGTCCTAAATCATTGAAGATTTTAAATAAAAAAGAAATTCTAAAACTTGGTGCGTTTTCTCTTAAATGGTGCGTTTTTTCTCCACTTTGGTGCATTTTGAAATTTCAAAGTTGACAACGCTGATGGTCAATCAAGCTCAGGAGAGTGATCATAGCTCAAATTCCGAAGATGAAGAGACTGAAATTGAAACTCCAACTTTATCATAGGCAATAGAGGCCTGTAATGTTTTGTTAAAGTTCGTAGAAAATTCTCCAGCTATATCAGAAACAGATAAACTTCAGATGCATCGTATTCAAAACCATTTATTTAAGGAACAATTAAAAACAATGAAACAAACTAATATAAAAGTATATTTTAAATAAACGAATAGTTGTATGTTTTAAATTAAAATATGTGGTATATTTGAATCTATAAATATATACATAAATTGAATTCTTGAATAAAAACAATTTAAAAAAAATGCAATTTTATACGTTTTAATAAAACCTCTATTAACCGTGTATTTCGATTATCCGTGCTAGTCCCGGTCCCGCGCGAGCCGGTTAATCGAGGTTTAACTGAATTTAAAAAAAATGATTCTTGGGTGACTATAAAATATTATTGTGAATTAAATAAAAAAATAAAATATTTTAACATCTACTTTTTTTTAAATAAATTGTAGAAAAAAGTTTATACATCATCGACCTATGGAATTCATCCTACTTTACATCATGATTCTTCTTTTCCAAATAATTTCTTCAACTTTCCAACCCATACCGCCCTTTTTGCTGCTGCAAAGTGCATTACAAATTTTAGAATTTTTTAATTTACAAACGTTTTTCTAAGAGAACTTTTCACAACTAATAATATATCTTTATATTTTTAAGCTCAAATATTGATTTTTTAGTAATGTGCACAAATTCGTTTTTATTGCGTCACACATTTTTCGATTTTAGAATACACAATCGATTTTTATGATTCTAACTACCAAAAATTGGGTTTCAGTAGTAATGTGCTGAATAAGTTTAGTTGCTGAATAAGTTTAGTTGCATCTTGCAGGATAACTTTTTCAAGAGGTGTTACAACCGACATTTAGACACAAATATCATTTCTTAGCTTTTAATATAAAAAATAAGTCAAAATTACAACTAATTTATGTTAAAAATCAAATATTTATATTAGTAGTTAAATTTTAAAAATCTCGATCGAATTTTAACCAATCTTTTTTCTGTGTGTAATTAATTGAAAATAAATAAAACTTACAAAAATATTTTTTTAATGGTATAAAATCATAGACAAGCTTGCGTAAATAGCTCTCAGAAAAAAAAAACATCAAAAGAACACAACAAAACAAAAAACATATGCACGTTTTTAACAAAAGTCAAGGACGCGTTCAACAAAAGAAATCCAGTATCATGTTTATCATAAAATTTGAACATTTAAACGACGGATGATCGCATCACAACAAACGTAACACAAATTCCCCTTTTCTTAACATAATTAAACTCAACATTACAAAAAACAGAATTTTCTCGCACAAAATTAACCCTTAAGTGTATACCTGGACCTGGCCAGGCATTTTTTGATTTTTTCAACTTTTTTATATAATTAAAGGAATAGAAATTATTTTGGCTTAAGTTCACTTCTTTTTAATTTCTAAAATTCTTTTTTTAGAAAGAAAATTTATTTTTACAAATGTATGCGGACGTTTTCCAGAGAAAACAAGTAAATTAGACGCTAGCAGAATGAAATGCTGTATTTTCTGGACAGCTACGACCTTCATCAGCATTCTTCGCATCTATCTACCTTAGTTGTGTATTTTTATAAACATCATCTATTTAACCAACTAACTTTGTAAATAAGAATACGAGAACACTCATATTCATATCAACATTAATTTGGTTAGACGAAATTTACACACAAACCAACGTATTTCCTTACTGTTCTCTCTGTATTTCGTCTTGTACATTTGTTTTGGCTTTGTTTCAATCATCGATTGAACACGAATGCAAATTTGTTTTAAGTCATTCTTACTTGTTTACTCATAACATTATAGATGCTGTTCCAGTATCATTTTGATTGTTATTATGTAAGCATGAATGCTCGCTGTGCCTTGCGTCCGCATACATTTGTAAAATAGGAACTTAAAAGTGCCATTTAAAAATAGGTATTCGCGATTTATGTGTTTTCAGCGAAAAGTAACAATTTAGTTAGAAAAAAATGTTTTTAATATTTTGTTGGTAGACCCTTCTGCTTAAGTACTGCTTCGAGACGCCGTGGCATAGAATCAACAAGGTTTCGTGTCAGATCGGGTAAAATTTGTTTCCATTCCACTTGCAAAGCTTCCTTCAAATCCTTTGTGTTTCGAATGTTGTAGTATTTAATTTTTTTTTTTTTTAATCGACCATAGGTTTTCGATCGGGTTAAGGTCTGGACTTTGAGGAGGTGGTTTCAGGTATTTGGGACAATTATACAGTACCCATAAGCGCGAAATCGGATCGTTGTCCTGTTGGAAAATAAATCTGTCTGCCAAGCCGAGTTTTTCAGCACTTTGATGGAGATTTTGTTTTAAAATACTTATGTACTTTTTCGCATCCATTATTCCACCAATAAAGTGAAGATTGCCAATTCCTGCTGCACGGAAACACCCCCAAGCCATGACGGAACCACCACCATGTTTGAATGTTGGCAACATATTACGACTACAAAGACTCGTATTGACTTATCCCCATATTTTTACGCGTCCATCTGATATTTTCAAATTAAACTTACATTCATCTGTAAAAATGACAGGTCGCCAGAAGTTTTTTGAATGATTTTTGCATTTTTTTGCAAAGGCAATACAGCGTAGTTTGTTTAATTTGCTAATAAAGGGCTTTCGTGCCGCAATACGGCTTTTAAAGCCTAGTTTCCTTTTATAACTGCGAACAATCTGTGGTGTAACTTAAACATTGAAGTTATTTTTTATTTCTGTGCCAGTCTTACGGCACTTATCCCAACGTTTTTGCGAATTTCTCAAAAAATAAATGATTGATGTCTCCGTGTCAGTTTGGTTTTCGGACCTTTTCTTAAAATTTTTCAATTCTACCAGTCTTGAAAAATGTATTTACCACAGTTCTGATAGTTGAATCACTTCTTTCCAAAATTCTTGCTATTTGGCTCACCCTTTGACCATTGGAATACATTTTGATTATCATTTTTCGATTTTCGTTTGAAAGTTCGCTCTTCTTGCGACCCATGCTCCAAAAATTGCTATTAAGCACTAAATATTTAAAATATTTTTTATTTAAGTTTTCTGAAGTGAAAAAATAATTAGTTTTAATGATCTCCTGCTTTAAAGTTGCCTTTAACGCCCAAAACTATGAAGCTGCCATATATCGCGAATACCCATTTTGCCAAGCCAAAAAAGTAAAATGGCACTTTTAAGTTCCTATTAACTATAAATTTACTTTCTTTTTTGATTAAATATAATTTTTTTAATAAATACAAATGAATTTAATAAACCATACAGAAAAATTTTGGTTTTTGCTTATAGAATTGCACAAAAAACTGAAATCGCGAATACCTATTTTGCATACTGTAAATTTTCTTTCTAAAAAAAGATTTTTAGAAATTAAAAAGAAATGAACTTAAGCTAAAATAATTTCTATTCATTTATAATATTCGCAGTTCAAAAAAATAATTCAAAAATTAAATTATAAGCACGCTAGGCACAGCGAGCATTCATGCTTACATCATAACAATCAAAATGATATTGGAACAGCATCTATAATGTTATGAGTAAACAAGTAAGAATGATTAAAAACCAATTTTTATATAATTATTAAATTTATTAAAACAAAACTTTATGTATTCCTTAATCAAAGTGTTTTTTACAAGAAAACGAGGAAAAAGCGTAAACCTAAACAACGTGGGCGTGGCAAATGGCTTAATACAAATTTTGTGCAAATTGTATCCACCTGGGCCTGGACAGGCTCAACCAGCTTTTGCATTAACATCAATGCAAAAACAAAAAAAAAACGTTTGAGAATAAGCAAAATCTCTGAGAGTCCAGTAGCAAAAATACAAAATGCAAACTCATAAGCCATATTACAATCTCTCCTAATATAAAGGCCAAAAATTTCTCACTTATAAGCTTAAGTTGATGTTGTTGATAAGTTTTAAAGCAAAACTCTGTTAGAATGAGTTGTGAAATTGATAAAGTTTTGGAGACAGTTTCAAAATCAGATCCAACTTTTTTGGAAAAATTGGCTGAGGCAATTGCCAGCGTATTTAACGATGATGTCGAAGAAGATTTACATATTGGCAATGAAATTGCAGTCTCAAACGAAAGCGAATATGAAAGCCATAACGAAGAAAGATACCAAACAGAAAAAGCTTCAAAATCTTTCTTGTATGGTAATGATGGAACAGAGTGGTCAAAGCAATACCAACTCTAAGAAACTTTGCCTCGCATAATATATTGAGAGGTTTCGGCAGCCAACTTGCACAGATATTAAGCATTGGATATATTCCGCTTTTTCGCAAATGATATAAAAGAAATAATAATAATTGAGACCAACAGAAATGGGAAGAAATATTTTGATCAAGTTGAATTTTAAAAACTGGACTCCAATAACAATGTCGGAATTGAGGGCTTTTATAGGCGTTTTGATATGTGGTGGAGCAACACATAATAACACACAAGTTGCCCCTTTGCTCCGGCAAACAAAAAATTTACCCATATTTCGTGCAACTATGTCGCTGAAAAGATTTAAGTTACTTTTAAGACTTATTCGGTTTGACGAAAATCGAACTAGATTTTTTAGAACTCAAACGAATAAATATAAATATAAATTTTAAAAATACTTTTAAACCATACGAAAACATCACAGTAGATGAACAGCTTTTTCCTTTTAGAGGTAATACGAAGTTCACGTAAGATACGGGATAAAATTTTGGTGGGCATGTGATGCTAAAACTCATATTCCGTTGGAGGGAAACAGTTATGTAGGTAAGGAGCCAGGTGAAGAACGAGCAGAAAAGCAAAGGAAAAAAGATTTAATACGCTTTGCTATATGGTATAAAGGTTCCGGAAAAAAAATACATAAGCTTTTTCATACCAAAGTAAAAAATTTACCATATATTAAGAAACTCTTATGAACATCTATACAAATATTTTTTTGTTTTGTAGGAACCAGTTGCGACTGAAACTCAAAAAAGCGGATCTGAATTTCTAAATGCTGCCCAATTTGTAAAGAAAAAGACATGAGACGAAATAAGATACTTTTATAAAAACTGCAAAAATCCCGTATGTCTTCAGCACTCTAAAAGGAGAATATGTTTGTTTTAATTGTTAAAATTTTAAACCAAAATTTAATTATTTTTCACTTAACTAAATGAGTTCTTCTTTTTTTTATCATATTGAAATGTGATTGTATTATTTTTTTTTTTAATATATTGTTTTTCTTACTATGAATTTTTAAGCATACTGTTATTATTCAGTCAAAATACAAGTGGTTCCAGCCAGGTTCCAGGAGGCTGTTTGTGCCACACAAACTAGGTGTCTACTTAAGGGTTAAATTTAAAGATAAAAATAAACACTGCAGTGTAACAAAGCAAAAACAACATTAATGCAATCACCCCGAACCTCTAACGTTATTAGATAAAAAAGAGTGTATGTGTGTTTGTTTTTATATTGCAACAAATATGCTTCATGCATCATAATGCCAAAGTCTGAACTAAATCAATGTATCATGAAATTAGAGGAAACCATCTAATAATGCAACCAAAACAACAACAATAACAAAAAACACATGCAAATAATAAAAGAAGAAAATATATTGAAAGGTGTTGCTTGCATTCGCAGCAAATGAAGCATTATAGGCCGTGTCAGATAAAACTTTTGCTTTGCGTTGCGTTGCAAATTCGCTTTGACATCTAAGATAAAATGCACGAACTTATATGAAGTATGTCACATAAAGCACTTTTAACGCAAAGCAAATCGCAAAGTTGGGCGACACTCATCATTTTGCGCGCTTTGACAATTAGCTGCTATACATTTATATTATTTTTGGCAAAATCGAACGTAAAAGAGTTAAGAATTTTAAAATATTATTTTTTTTATTAGATATTCTTCCTTTATTATTTTTTTTTAGAAAATTATGGAAGAAAAACTTATAAAAACAAACAATAATTAGGCGCTGTTAAAGTTTTTATTGTGACATACCACTTGCGTTATACGCTTTTTTTTCAAAGTTTGAAACGTCACGCAAAGCGATAAAGTTTTATCTGACACGGCCTTAAATGCTTTTTTGTTATTATTGTTGCTGTTGATGGTGCTAGGATATCCTAACTGCGAACTACCAAATAGAGAGTGGTTTTGAAGGTAAAAACTAAACGTGACCGGTTAATATCAAAGTTTCAAAATATTGGTAGCGCGAAAAAAAAAGATTGATAAACACTGTACATTTGCTAATATTCACAGATACTCAAACGTTTTTAGTTCAATGGAATACTAAACAAATGGATATAAATTTAAAACGAGAGCTTTTACCATTTCTTTTATTTTTCTTCTTTTTTTAAATGTGTTATTTCTTGTATTCTTGAGTGTGAACAAAAAACTAGTTTTATTTTCAAAATGACATGCAAAGAATAAGCATAAAAACTCTGTACTTTTTTGAAAAACGATATATAATTAAAAATCTACATGAACTTCAGTTGAGAAGGCAATGAAACGCAACAAAACAAAAACACAACATGAATCGTATTCTAAAATAACTTCCTTCTTCTAAACATTTTTCACACTAGAAAACAGAAAACACCCCTTGATATGAATTTACGAATAACCACTACACGGAGAAAATATTTGGATGTAATTAATGAGAAAATAGAATTAAAATAGTATAAAGTTTGGTGGAATAAAATATATCCAAATTTTAAATAATAAACATTGTAAAATTGAAAGCTTTTATGTTTGCATGTTTGTTGCTCAATCAGGCCAAAACGGCAAAACTTTTTCGTTCAGATTGTTTTTGTACAGATTAACGTATAGAACGCAGCTTTTCAGAATCTCAAAATTGAAAGGAAATATACGAGGGCTGCTCTATAAATTTCTGGCCTAATAGTGAAAATGCGAATATTTATAATCAAAAATGGTTTTATTGTTTTTCAAAGTATTCTCCAGCATGATTTATACACTTTTACATGCGCTCAAACCAGTTGTCGAAGCACTTTTTCCACTCCGATTGAGACACCTCTAAAACATGGTTTTTGAACACTTCAACAGCTTCTTCTGGCGACGAAAATCGTTGACCACGCATTTTTTTCTTGATGTGCGGAAACAATAAGAAGTCATTAGGTGCCAAGTCAAGGCAGTACGGCGGATGACCCATTAATGCGACGTTTTGGCCGGTCAAAAACGCTCTGGTTTGAGCCGATGTGTGAGAGCTCGCATTGTCATGGTGAACAATGATTTGTCTTCTCTTGTTGGTTTTTAGAATTTTTGCGATGACTTCAGGCAAACAAATTGTAGTGTACCACTCAGAAGCGACCGTCCTACGTTGCTCAAGCGGAATAATCGCCACATGACCAGTTTTGCCGAAGAAACAGGCGACCATTTGCTTCGAAGTGCTTCTTCCGCGAACAACTTTCGTTGGATTTTGCTCGTCTTTGAAGACCCACACGGTCGATTGTTGTTTCGTTTCGGGCTCATACGCATAGATCCATGATTCGTCACATGTGACGATCTTATAAACGTCTTTTGAAGCACCGCAATCGTATTTTTGCAACATTTCTTTGCACCAATCGACGCGAGCCTTTTTTTGAGCGACTTTCAAATTGTGCGGGATCCAACGAGAACAAACCTTTTTTACGGCCAGGTGTTCATGCAGTATCGAATGTATGCTGGTGGAAGAAATGTCCAAGGATGTCTCTATCTCTCGGTATGTCGCATGTCGATCTTGCATTATGAATTCACGCACGGCATCAATGTTCTCTGGCACAACAGCCGTTTTTGGACGACCTTCACGGAATTCGTCTTTTAACGAGCTTCGGCCACGACTAAATTCATTATACCATTTTTTCACAGTGCTATAGGATAGTGCTTCATCGCCATACAAAGATTTAAGTTCATCAATGCACTCTTGTCGTGATAATCCACGTCGAAAGTTGTGAAAAATGATGGCACGAAAATGTTCACGAGTTAATTCCATTTTTTTCTATATTAATTTTTTCAAGTCACTGTAAACAACACAAATAATGGTCGTACGTCAAAACGTTTTGAGTACGATTATGCTTAAAAATGACAAACTTTCCAATGGAAATGTCAGATTGCACTTGGCAGCACTCAGTGTTGCCAGGCCAGAAATATATACAGTAGCCCTCGTATTAAGTATAAACTAAGCCCCAACATAATTTCAGGTGTTAGACGTAGTCACGTTAACGAGCTATTCGAATATATATATATATATATATATATATATATATATATATATATATATATATATATATATATATATATATATTTGTCTAACAATTGGCGAAACTGTAGTAAACTTTTACAAACAATTTAATTATAACAAACTGTCATGTTAATTAATGCATGCACCAAAAATTTTTTATTTTAAAAATGACTTAATGTTTTTTATGTTAAACTCAAACTTTAACATAATTACAAACATACATAAGTGCATGCATGATTCGTGCGAATAAAAGACTTTATATTGACTCCTTAAAAAAATAAAAATAAGAATAAATTGTTAATCCCAGAAGAGCTTTTGTTCAACATGAGATAGTTGACAGTTATTTCTTTGAAGCTCCGAAAAGATTATCTTGTTTAAATATATGAGGGATTTGGAAGGTTAATAAATGACAAATATTCCTAAAATATGATTTTAAAACTCTTCATTTTAAAATATTCTTCTCATATACGAGGGTTAATAAAATCGCTTTAAAAATGCTATTTTTTTTTTTTTTTTTGAGAAAAAAGAATTAATTTCTTATATCTAAAACGTTCATTTTGCCCATCTACTGAATACTAGCGCAGCCTCGAATACAAAATGTAATATTTGAATTTGGAAGAAAATGGGACAAGCACCCTTAAGCGCCATTTTTAATGACATATAATACTGAAAATGACACCAAAACTAATTAACTATGTATAAATGTGTATTAAGACGGAAGACACCAAAAAATTCTTTTTCAGATGTTGCACTTTTTAAAGTTATCTATCCCCTGCACAGAACAACCCCATTAAAGTGTTCGTCTGACAGGTGACAGGTGTCAAAGAGTATCTAAATGGTGTTGTGGTGTCACGTTTAAGGGACAGCTCCTTTTCATTTAAGATCATCAGTTTCGTGTGGGTTCTCTTCCCTCTGAATGGTACTTTTCGGAGAATACTTGAGTCAAATGAGGAGAGCTTAAAAATAGTCTAAAAAAGGATACGCGTATCAATTATTTTACTGACCTACAAAAATCTTCACACAGCCTAGTGGCCCTTTAAAAACAGATAAAAAAAAATTCGCTTGAAAACGAAACAACAAACAGGTCGTCATACATTAAAATGAATATATAATTATTTAGAAAGTGTTACTGTTCTCTAAGTGTATTTATGAACATTAAACATTGAACAATTCTTTCAGTTTATTACGAATTAATGTCAGTTTTTAACAATTTTTTGTCTCATAAAAAATAACAATTATTCAGAAAGTCATAATTTTATATTCATAATTAGCATAAAATAACAACAACTACTACAGCAAAAAAAAAACACTTACATTGCGAATGTTTTTCATAAAGAATGAAGTCAATTGAAGGCATTACAACATTTTTTGATTTGATTATTAAATAAGTCCTATTGTGTCCTATAGTGACAAAGACAACTTCCAACCAAAGAAATAATTTTGTATTTGTGTTGCACACATACTCGCTCCTGAATAACCAAACACACATTAAGACACTTCTCATGAAAGAGTTAAAGAATCCAAAGCATTTTTGAAACATTTTTCGGTTCAGTTATAACTTTTTGTCAGTTTGTCATCTTTTGCTACAACAAAATTGTGAAAAATGTAACAAAAGTCAAATAAAATAAATCCAAATATAATATTAACAAACAGTCGTTGTGGCTTAGTTGGGCAAAATGTTTACCCTTTTTGTCTTTCATTTAAGTCTGATTTAAATAAGCCCCAACTTTTAAATTGTCCTTTTAATTGCCCTCCTGCGTGTTTTATCGATTTTATGGTTTTTATTTTGATAGATTCATAGTGTTACAATTTTTCTGCTTAATGGATTCGAAAATTTCCTCTCAATTTTTATGCGTTTTAGAAAATACTGTGCGTAGTGACAGTGATATTGTAGGATTTTTTTTACGTATATGTATGAATATTTTAAATGCAGATAGACAACCCTTTACTTTTAAAGGTTTGTTAAAGGTGTTTTGGCTTCCGAATTCACAAGCAATTTTTTTTTGTACGTTTAAATATAACGAAAGTTCAAAAATATAAACAGTAGAATTTTGTTGATTTTTTTTTAATAATAAAAATTGTTTTTAAAACAGTACAAAATTTTTCTTAAAAGCTTTATACTAAAAAAAAGCAATTAGAAAATTAGGACACAAAATTTCAGATTTATATGAAATATAGATTTCGTGTGATTTCTGCGGAAGCCGGAACCCACACGATAATTAATTGTTGTTAAGTCATCTTTTATGAAAGTATTTAGTTACAATGTACGAAAAAAATAAAAAATATTTTAATATTGTTTTATTCGACCTCTTTATTTTTCTTAAAATAAAATAGGAAAAATACATTTAACATAAGTAAATAAATTTTGCATTAGCATAAAAGAGAAGAAGATAAACAGAGGAACCAAATTATTATGTTTTTTAAACAAAATTAAAATATACACAAGAATTGTCTTGAAAAAAGGCGAATTTAAATGTTCATTTATATTGGAAATTAAAAATTTATTCTCGTACAACAAGCATAAGTATAACACACGTTTTAAGTTTTATTCAAACATCGCAATTATCGACAAATTTGTAAAAATTTATATTTTTATTTTAATTTAGTTGATATATTTTTCTTTTATTACGATTCCGTGTACAACTTAATCCTATTCTATGTTATCGCTCAAATGTTTGTCCGCTTGGCAAAGACCTCTATCTTTGGGAGCATAATATCTGTACTGCAATTGTACTTTCAAGGATGCTACCACAACAAATAATTTTTTTAATTCTCAATAATAGAAAATATTTTTCAGAAAAGTATAATTTTGTTGTACTTGTGGCATACTTGCGTGTTATTATTTAGACAGACTAATAAATTGTCGATTTCGTTAGCATTTAATAATTAACAATGCTAAGGCTTTTATTTTTAATAAAGGTAATGCTTTTACTAAAGAGGAAAAGGAAAAGAAAAAAAAAACATGATTATGAGTGACTAATGATTAAACGGTTTCAAAGCATTATTATTAATCAAAGTCATTCCTTGTCTTTGTGTAATAAATAAACTTCCTAAAGTATACCAGATCATTCAAATTCCATTCCTATGACAGAAACTTGCTGAAACTTTAAAGCTTTCACATTCTCACGAGAAATCAGAGAATGAGAGCATAATTTTGTTTTCCTGTAGGAACTCCTAGGGTTAGGGTGTTCATCATTAAACGAGTTCATTATAAAATCGTTATTATTAGTGAAAAGAATGTTATTGAAAAAGTCAGTTGCATTAAGTGTTAGTCAAATTTATTGGAATAATGCAATGATAGTGAAAATATTCCAAGCACGATTTTTGGTAACTGCTATTTGAAACAGTGCTTGTTTTTAAAATTTTTTTTAACATTTGAAATAGCAAAACAGATTTGTTTTTCTATCGCCCCATATATTTTTTTTTATTGAAATTATTTCACTAAACTAGATTTGTTCCAAATGATATGGAAAAATTAAAGGCAGGCGTGGTATTTAGCCTGCTGTCTTGAAAGACATTGACCGATGCTAATTTTTAATAATAAAATTTTCGAAACTATCAGGCATTTTCTGACAATCGCAGATCGCCTACAACTTGCGATGCGAGCTGAAATCGCATGAAACGTGTTCCGTAAGTCACAATCGCAAGAAATTTGGCGACTTCAAATCGCAAGCACATACTGAAGTGAAGCTATGAATATTTCTTAAAATAATCTTTAATACAAAAGTAAAAGCATACACAAGTTAAAATTAATATCTTCTCTTTTATTTTTAGCAACAACTATTTTTTTTCATAATTAAGGTCGTGAATATTGAATTTAAAATATTGTTTGTTTTGATTGTTTTCTTTAGTACTGGCGATTTCATTAAAACAGCTGTTCTAATTGATTTTCGAAAATATACTAGTATTAGTGCGATTGAACGTATAGTTGGTAATCAAATAAAATATGCGATTATTTACTTTTATATTAAATTTAAAATATTCGGTGCTTATTAAATTTGTGATTTAAGTTTTAAGGTACCTTAGTAGATTTATTTAAATTACTTTTAGGGGATATGAGTTCCGAAAAATAATTTTTAAGTGCTGGTTACTTATGTCGTAAGTAATCTTTTTCTTTAAATATGGCAAATGCAATATCACTAATATAAAATTCATTTGTCGATAGAATAAATCTTACCTTGTGTTATTTTTTTAAACTAATAAATATCTTTTGGATTAAACTAATCTCTAAGCGTCCGTTTTTAATTCGGTCTTGTTGTTAATTGCATGTTTTTTAAGAAATTAAACTAAGCAAGGCTGCTTCCGGCATTTTGTTGTAGTTTTCTTTTGTTTGTTTGTGTTTTGCACCGTAAAATCATATGTTTTTCTTTTTGAACATAAAAAAAGCAAATCGCAAGCAAAACGCGTGAGTTTTAGAACATGTAAAACAAAAGTTGGCGTTGCGAGTGTCAGAACATTCCTGCATGTCTGATCGATTATTTAAATTTTCTCTTGTTCATCTTGTGCCTTAGCAAAGTTAATCTCAACACTAACAGGGGCGGACATCGCCAAATCGACTTTGCTATGCATAAGGACTCAGAATATATATACTTTATACTGCCGGCACTGAATATTATAGAAATTACAAATGGAATGAAAAACTTAGATGATTGAAAAATTAAAAAAAATTGTAAATTGTAAATCTCAACTGAAAGGCAGTTTCTACTAGTAATTGAAGTGCATTTTATATTACACTAATTTAAATTTATAATTTTTTCATATTTTATGCAGTTTGAAAATTAAATTAAGATTGAACTATCTTCTTTTTAACCGTTATTTTTCACATAGAAAGCTATTGCAAAAAAATAACATTTTATTTTTTCAACTATTAGAATATATTTAATGTCGAACATATTACAAAATACAAAAAAATGTCGAATGTCGTTTTCAAAAACCGTAATAAGGTCAATTGTTTCGAAGAAAAACCAGGGGCTGTGTAAAAGTTAAGCAAAAACCTAATGTTGAATAGAATTTATTAGAACTCAAAAATCATTTGAAGTAAGTTAAAACTTATACTTAATCAAATGTAGCAAAAAAAAATGCAAGCAACATAAAGACGTAGTTTATTTGTTGATGCTTTCATTAAGATTTCGTATTAACCGACACCTATCATTTGGAATAATGATTTATAATGTAATTAATGTGATATCTTACCTTTTATATTAAGTAGGATCTTTCTTATATTTCTTAATAAATATTTGAGGAGAATAAAAAAGTTTCTTCCATAATTTAATGGTAACGTCTTTCTAAATTTAAGCTGGATGCAATATCCCCTAATAGAAATCAATTTTTTTAAGTTGATTGAAATGTAAGAGTGGCTACAATTATTTTATTTGTTTTTACGCGACCAAATAACAGTGTTAAACTTTCTTAGTTGAAGCTAAGTAACTGTGATCGCTTAGATTTTTGCGGTATAGCGGTATGGGATGTCATCAGACTTCTTTTAGCTTTAACCAATTATTGGCACGCTTAGATCTTTGTAAAGGTAGAGGATTTTATACACCAGAAAGCTGATTTTATACACCAGGAAGCTGCTACTGAGATTCCTTGAATCCCAATAGCGTTTCCGCTTAAACTATTGGATATATGCAGCAAAACAAAATGTAAAAATTTATCTTTACATCAACATGTATCGCAACGTAAACGAAAACAAACCCCTAAAACTGAAAATGTATCTAATAAATAAAAGATACAAACAAAACATTACAAATGTTGCAACATTGGTGATTATTCCTGATGTAACAAAATGTTGCATGACTACATAAACAAATCATAACCTTACAGCACGTTTAATATTCAACAGTTGTCTAGTTAAGTTTGATTGTGACACAACAATGAGCGCGTAAATAAATCGAACAGATACATAACGGGAATTGTATCAAAGCGGTATTTATTCGTAGGGCGGAATAAAAATCGGATATTGCAAGTTGAATTAGTGGTGAAAAATATATATATATTTTTTTTTTTTAATTAATTATTTATTGAATCTTCAAATATATTTTTGAACTAACAATAATTACTCATATCTTAAGCCTAAAATAACAAAATAAATATACTTATTATGTCCAGCCAATGCTAGACAAAAAAGATGTATGTTTCACGGTTGCTTCTATCATTGTGGGTTATCCCTCTGATGTTCGGGTGAGAGAAGAAATGTCCCTCCTTCTTAAGCGAATGTAACCACGTTCATTTAGCATGTTTCGAGCTAGCGGATTTGGATGTGTTTCAAGTTTCTGCAAATACGTTACTGCATATTTCGCTATTTCTGCTTTTACTGATGGCACGTTTAGATCTTTGTGGATGTTCGAATTTCTTATGTACCAGGGAGCAACTGTAATCATCCGTAGAATCTTATTTTGGCGCCTTTGGATTTTTTCTATATTGCTTGCAGAGGCAGTGCCCCATAATTGAATGCCATAACACCAAATTGGTTTTAAAATTGTCTTGTACAATAAAAGTTTGCAATCTAAAGCGAGAGTGGAATTTCTGCCGATAAGCCAGTTGAGTTGGACTGCTTTTAACTTCATTTGTGTTAACTTTGATTCTATGTGGCGTTTCCAAGTAAGGCGCCGGTCAAGATGTATGCCGAGATATTTTACGTCTGAAAGCTGCGGTATTGTTTGGTTATTTATGCGAATAGGGGGGCACGATTCCCTACGCAGTGTGAAAGTTATGTGACTACATTTTTGTTCATTCACCTTAATTCTCCATTCCTTCAACCACTTTTCTAGAATTAATATATGGTCTTGTAAATATCGTGATGCTACTTCGGGACTTTCGTGAATGCTTAAAAAAGCTGTGTCGTCAGCAAATGTCGATGTGTGGATTCGGACACTAGTTGGCATATCTGAAGTATACAACAAGTATAAAATGGGCCCCAATATACTACCCTGGGGAACTCCGGCTTCAATTGGCTCAGGTGAGCTTAAAAAATTGCCTTCTTTAACAATGAATTTCCGATCAGTTAAATAACTGTCTAACAGCTTATATAAGTTTGCGGGCAAATTCAGTTTTAACTTATATTTTAGGCCATCGTGCCATACCTTATCGAACGCTTGAGAAACGTCGATAAAAAGCGCAGAGCAGTATTTTTTTCTTTAAAGGTCTTCTTAATTACGTTAACTAACCTGTGAGTTTGTTCAATTGCACTATGTTTTTTTCTGAAGCCAAATTGATGGTCCGGAATACATCCTTTGTCGCTTAGAATGGGGTTCAGCTTATTTATTAACATCCTCTCAAACAGCTTTGACATATTTGATAAAAGACTTATAGGCCTGTATGATTCAACTTTTGTGTGGTCTTTTCCTGGTTTAGGAATCATAGTTATTAGGGAAACCTTCCAATCTGGAGGAAAGTACTCAAGACGTAAAATGGCGTTAAAAATAAAAAGAATAATTTTGCGAGCTATATGGGGTAACTCGAATAACATCTTTTTAGTGGTTTTATCAAAGCCAGGGGCTTTCTTGGTGTTTAAATCAGTTATTAATAAATAAATAAAAATTTATGAATTTGAGTAATTTAAAAAAAAAAATTGTTATATTGTATGAAAAATAACAAATAATAAGAAAAGGATAAATTGCAACACAATAATCTGATTACAAGGTAAATATGATAAGAGATTTTTGTTTGCTTTGTTTTTGTTAAAGTTATCGTAATCGAAAAGCGATTTAAGACCCTTCACGTTATTTTCACTGATCTGTTTAGCACGAAATCCCTGGAACTATTTTTGCTTCTTTAACGACCGATCAAAATATTTCTAGACTCGTTTTAAGTTAAAGTTTCTTGTTTGTTTCTCTTTTTTAAATTCGTAATTGTGAAAGATATTTAACAAAAAATTTGTTGGTATCCATAAGAAAAAAAAAAAAAAAAATCAATTAGCACTTACCTTAGAAAAACATCTTTTTATTATTCCTGAAGAGGTTTTTTGTATTGAATTTTTATTTTCTTCCTGATATACATGTTTTTGTTTGTTTGTGTAGTTCTCATTTGGTGTTTTTTTTCTTAAATTTAATGAAAATGTTTGCATACATTTCAAAGAAAAATATCTAAATATTCGAAAATGTTTTAGATTTTTTATTTATTTAACAGTGAATTCGAGGTATGTATGTGCCTTCCAGCTGCGTATTGCGGTATCTGTGATCGCTTATGAAAAAGAATTGCCTCTTGAGTTCTTAATGAAGCCATAGACAAAAGACACTAACAAAAAAAAAAAAATGTTAAACAGCCAGCAACATTATTTGTTTACGTTTTTGGTGTTAATTTGTTTTTACTATTTCAACCTTAAGGATTTAGTAAAACTAATAATGCTTTATATCTGAATTAAGCAGTGTAAAAAGCATTGTTAAAATTATTATTTATTAAATTGTGTGACCCTAGAGCATTTGTAAATTTAACTGCATTCCTTATACTCGTACATATATTTTATGTCAGGTAAGTTTGACTAAATATTTTCAACAAATTAGTTAAGGTGGTCAATAACACGCTGTTTCTTAATGCAACCATACATACATACGTACATACATACATACATACATAAATATATACATTCATATTCAGTTATGTTTATGAATATTTTTTTAAACAACTCAAGTTCTTTTAGGTCTCCATATCTACCTGTATATGAACACCTTTATATCATCATAATTCATAAAATATTATGAAGTAATAGAGAGGGAATATATATTTGCATGACTGTGTAGTTTTAACTTTGTATGTTCAAGATAATCTTCGAAACTACTTGTCTGATTTTAAAATACTTTGAATAAATAAATATGATCAAAAATAAAAAAACCGCTAGTAGACTTTTAAACACTTCCCGCAGACAGAACTTATTATTGCGCCAAGAATTATTCCTATAATACAAGAATTTTTGTGGTTAAATATTACAGTAAATATATTACATTTTTTACTCTGAATACAATCAGGTGAAATAATTGAAGTATCACCTGGGCCCATTACACTTAGAATATGTGATACAAATCAATCGATTTAAAAACTATAGTTCTTGATTAAGGATGTGATGAATACTCTTCGATCGATTTCAAAACAAAAACCATAAACAATAGTTTTTAAATACGAAGCAAAATCGAAACGATAGATCTTAAAGTCATCAAAAACTATCATTCTAAAAAAATTAAAATATGGAAAATATTCCAAAATTGGAAGAAGCTACCGAACGCCTCTGCGTGACTGCAAATTTCAAAACACAAGAAAAAGGCTACGGATCTAATAAAAAAAAGTAAAAGGAAGGGGTAACCGTATTGCTTGGTATAGATTGGTGTTTTTCAAAACAAAATATATTTTCGTACAACGTATCATATTAAAGTTTAGTATAAGTTGTTGGTAAAAAAAGATCGAAAAAAGTCCAAACTTTTAATATTAGTCACTAGCTTGAACCGCTGTTTCGCGAGCTTGATTTTATTTTTATAGCTATACACTTTATAATTAAAAAGGTATAAGAAATAAATTTCTATTTAAATTCTTTATCAAAATACTTAAATTTAAGAAAAACAGTTGGACGAATTAAAATTATTGAGTTTTTTAGATCTATGTGTGCGTACCATTTGGTTTGAAATTGTATATTTCATGCAACGCATAGTGCAAGTGGTTGTGGACATTTGATTTGAATCTAATCTTATCTTATGTTATCTTATCTTACTAATTTCCCAAAGCTTCTTTTAACACAAGTTTTAAAGTCGAGTTATTTTTTGTTAGCAAACTCTACTGTTTGAGTAGAATTAAGCAGGAAGAAGAAACAAAGCGGTCATTTTGCATTACCTACTTTTAAGTTTTAAAACGACTCTTTGTAAGACTTTTTGAAAACTCTTAGCGGCAAATCTGTATCTTCTTTTGCACTTAGCATTAGGATTTCGAACATATTTTCTTAGAATAAAATTCTACTTAGTAGGGGAACGGCTGCGTAGGAAGTTTCAAGTTTGCACTCGTCAAGTATATACTCTGGCTGAGGGAGAGAGAGCGGTTTCGTAAATAACATAGTTATAATGGGAGGTCTCATTAAACTGCAAATTAAAATTTGATTTTAAATATTGGTGAAGCGGTTTTGAAATCGAATAAGTGGTTTCGTCGATTACCTTAAAAAATTAAATCCGAATTTTGTATTTAGTTAATGTCTACTCCTAAAGTTTGTTCTAATTATTGACGATTTTTTTTAAATTGGTTGAGTAGCTTTAGGATAACCTCTAGCAGTTTTTTGTTTTTGTAAATTTAAGAGATGAAGTTATCCCAATGTAAGAATTCTATCGAAAATTACGCAAAAAACACTTTGATATTTTGCCTTTCCATATAAAGATATTCATGATTTTTATTTTGGATTAATTACTTCGAAAAATGTATTTGAATATCGAATATGTTTCTTAACTTTGCCTGTTGGTTATTACGCTAAGAAGTGCCGAAATGTTAATACAGCATCTTCTTGATCACTAAATTTATGAAATTTGACATTCTAATAGGAATGGATAACAAATCGACCCAATTTGTGTTTATTAAAAATAACTTTAGTAATATTTATAAGTTGTAAACTTACAATCTGACCTCAATTAATTATAAATTAAAAATTTCAGGTGCACGAATTTTAACTAAAATGAAAATCCTTCAACATATCAGCGCACATTTTATTTGTTAATTCAAATCAAAAGATTTAAATAAAAAAAGCGTCTCAAAAGACACTTGGAATATAAAAAAAGTCGATTACACAAATGTGAGAACAATTTATGACGTCACAGAAATAAATTACAAATACGACCACAACTACATAAAAAGCCGCCAGAAAAGAGCGAATAATTTAAATTAAAAAAATTATAACAACAACAAACACAAAGATTCCAATTTATTACACATTTTTTGTTTAAAGTGGATTTGAAATATTGAAGAGATCAACTGTGCAAAGAAATCCATAATGAATAGTTTAAGACCAAACAGTGTTTGTGACACGACTCCCCTAAACGGTTTGAGTAGTTGCAGTGAACCATCTTCACCGACAAGCAATGGTAATGGTGACGTGTGTGTGGGTGTAAAAACAACAGCAACAATTGCAGCCCCAGTAGCTACAGTCGCTGATGGTGATTGCTTGGTGAGTGTCAAGGGTTTGGGTGCTACTGGTCATGGCAGTGATGCAACAACTTCGTCATCGACCACAACAACAAGTACGATAATGTTTATCGTTAAATAATCATCACATTAACAATTACAACAACAATAATAATAAAAACGAGAAAAGAGTTAATATTTTTGGAAATTCCGGCATTGGAATTCCTCTCAGAGCAGGTAATAAACACAAAATGGAGTTGTATGGCACCCGGAAGTTCTGCGGTCGTCTACTTGTGGATTTGATAATATTGGCATGTGGTAAGTGATTAAATTTTATGAGTCGCTGATTATTTATTATGACATTAAAAAAAAAATTGTCAGTATGTGGACTTAAATACAATATTAAGGGTGTTCAATTAAATTTTGATTAAAACCCATATATGTGTACTGAGCCCTTAGCTCTCGATTTATATAATTTTAATTCAAATGAAAATAAAAGAAAAATTAGCCAAATTTAAAATAAAATTTATAAGCTATTGTAGAATTCCTCGGAGTGCAAAGCACATATTAAAAAAAATGTAAACGTGCCTTTAAGTCCCCTAAAAACTCAAAAAACGAATTGGTAACCTCTTTTGTAAGAAAAACAATTTTTTGCGACATTTTGTCCCCGTTCTGGGAGTAAATAAATTAAAAATTAAATTTTTTTCACCATTTGATTTAAACCTCTATTATCTATATACATAATTTCAGAACCTAGTAAGAATATCTCGTTGAGTTTTGATTATGTGGCAACTTTAATTCTATATTTTATTTCTCAAAAAACCACATTAATCTGATTTTTTCAGTTTTTGAGGAAAATGTCATGTAAAATATGGAGCACGAAAAACAAAATTTTCGATAAAATAAAGCAAAAAACAACAATAACCAACAAAAAAGCACAATTAAGTCTCAAAACCGTAAGGAAAATAGAAGCGATTGCCTTTTTTGAGTAGACTTCAATATTTATGGACTGATGTTTCTAAATTTCAATAGCACTCCTTTCGAAATTATATCTGAGAGAATGGTGTCAATATTTTTTTTTTTAGCTTACTTGGGGACATGGCAAGACTGATTTCAACCTAATTACGGAAAGACGGAAGGAACAGATGGACATCGCTAAATTGATTCCTCGGAATAAGAATGCGGTTGGAAATGAATATTGTAGAAATAACAAGCGGAATGGCAAAGATTATTTACATATTATTATTATTACATTGTATTAAAAGATGTTATTAGTTATTAAAATATTTTATTATATATTTCCTATTTTTATTAAATGCTATTCGTTAACACAACAAATGCAGGAACAACAATGTTTATGTGTTTATTTAAAATTATTAAATAATTTTCCGCTTGGCGTTTTAATAAAAATATCTTAAGTGCTTATTATCATTTTACAATATTATTCAGTGTTTGTAAAAAAACAGTACACTAACATAGCGTACTGTTTGACCAACACAAACTATAAATTTTTTTTTATTGTTTATGAATCTGTACGCAAACAAAATACCGTACACAACGATTGTAGGCTGATGCTCACAAACACTACGATAACGTACTGAACTTTATTTAAGGGTTATTTTTTTGTTTGTGTACTGATCTTAAAGAGTTCACTACGTAAAATGTAGTGTATTTTAGAGTATTTTTTAGTGAACTTTAGCGTATTTTTTAGTGAACTTTAGCGTACTTTTTAGTGATCTTTAGTGTTTTCTATAGTGATCTTGCTTGTAAATTATTTTTGTGTTCTTTTGAGAATTTTTAGTAGATTTTAGCGTACTTTTTAGTTATCTTTTCGGTAATTTAAAATTTTTTGCAATGTAAAAATCAGTAAAAAAAAAAAATACGAATGACAAAGGTTTGGAAAAACCAACTGTCAATTTATGGAGTTTAAAATATTTAAAATGCTTTTACTGCAGCATAAAAAGTGTTAATACAAATAATTTTAGAAGCAGGTAAACATATTTTTACATCTGCTTAAAAAAATGTCTAAATTGTAAGAATTATTTCTTCAACTTAATGGAGTAGGTAGAGAACAGACGAACTTGAATCAGCTGTGTAATAATTTATTTTTGTTCTCATAAGTTGTTGGTTTGTTCAAAAAATTTTTATTTGCACGATTACAATTTGTGTGTTATTACTTCAATATAAACATTGTAATAAAATTTAAGTTATTTTTCTATTTTTTTTAACAGTATTTAGTGTTCTTTACTTTGAGTTCTTTAATGGCCAAAGTTCTGATTTATATACACTTATTTTTAATATACTGCACATTTATACCAAGAACACTCAAATCTTGTCTTGTCGCTGCATCGATTTTTAATGACACTAGTTTTTTTTTCTTTTAAATCTTCTATGATACTCGTATTAGACTTAATTTAAAAAAAAAAAATGTTATTATTCTATCAGACACATTGCGTTCATTTACAGTTATATCCAAGGCTCCAAAAACAGGTTTTGCTAATATTTTAAAGGCGTGATCATCCACCATATGGAGTGGGCGTCCATTTTTTGTAAAAAGTTCCACAATCGCTAATTCGACATCATCTCGATTTAAGCGATTTGATATTATTTTCGTGTTAAAGATGTTTGTTTTTGGTTCTTAAAGCAGTTTTCTTTGCAACATAGTCTGAATACAAATTATGATGAAATTGTTTAAGGCGTCTATCCAAGTTTCCCGTATGTTTACATAATATTTTGTTTTTGCAACTTCCATTGTGGCATATTATAATACCTCCACTATTTTCATCGAATAAATCGTGCAAAAATTGCTCGGCATTTTCTCTGTTTTCTCATTAAGTGTGAAATTATACTAACATAAATCTAACAAGCTTCTAGTAAGAAGACTAACCAATAAGTTCTCAAAACAAATTTTTTCCTACCTAGAATGCACGATAACAATGAAGTCTTTTTTAATGGGATTTGTAGTTATTAGGTACCTGCAAAAAATTTAATTTTAGATAAACTAGGGCTTGTTTTCATAGTTATTTATGGGGAATGTTTAAGCAGATGTAAAAATATGTTTAACTGCTCATAAAAATATTTGATATTAACAGTCTTTATGCTGTAACAAAAGCATTTTGCATATTTTATACTACATAAATTGACAATTGGTTTTTCCAAACCCTTTCTATTCAAAAATATCTTTTACTAATTTTTAAATTTTTCCAATTTAAAATTACCTAAAGTAATTTTAGGATGCTTCTCCACCAGTTATCAGTTTTTCATAAGAAATGATATAATTTAAGCCTTATTTTGATACTAATTTCTACATTTCATATGGTAAAGATGTTTATAAATTCATTTTATTATCAAATACCTAATCCTAAATAACTGATTTATTTATTGGATTATATTTAATCTTAAAGTTTTGGTTTTATATTAATTAAAAGATAATTTTCTTAACAAATTTTATAAATACAAAATTAAAAATTGTACTAATAAATTTTCATTTGTTACGGAAAGTGCAAAAAAAGGTACGCAAAAAATACTCTATACTGTAAAGAACACTAAATACTGTTAAAAAAAATAGAAAAATAACTTAAATTTTATTACAATGTTTATATTGAAGTAATAACACACAAATTGTAATCGTGCAAATAAAAATTTTTTGAACAAACCAACAACTTATGAAAACAAAAATAAATTATTACAAAGCTGATTCAAGTTCGTCTGTTCTCTACCTACTCCATTAAGTTGAAGAAATAATTCTTACAATTTAGACATTTTTTTAAGCAGATGTAAAAATATGTTTACCTGCTTCTAAAATTATTTGTATTAACACTTTTTATGCTGCAGTAAAAGCATTTTAAATATCTTAAACTCCATAAATTGACAGTTGGTTTTTCCAAACCTTTGTCATTCAGTATTTTTTTTTTTTACTGATTTTTACATTGCAAAAAATTTTAAATTACCGAAAATAATATCTGCCAACCAATTTTTAATATATTTTTTTTTCAATTATCAAATTTAACTTTTATTTTTACTTTTTTCTATATTTGTTTTATAAAAAAAAGTATTTATAAATTCAATTTATTAACATATACTTTATTTTAAATAACAAATTTCATCGATAAATCATAATAAATGTTGAAATTTAATACTATATAAATTAAATAAACTTTAGAACTTCTTTTAATACAAAATAAAAAATTGTATTTATTAAATTTTCAATTGTAATTTTACAACCAAAACCACTATGAAAAATTTCAAAGATAACTAAAAAGTACGCTAAAATCTACTAAAAATTCTCAAAAGAACACAAAAATAATTTACAAGCAAGATCACTATAGAAAACACTGAAGATCACTAAAAAGTACGCTAAAGTTCACTAAAAAATACGCTAAAGTTCACTAAAAAATACTCTAAAATACACTACATTTTACGTAGTGAACTCCTTAAGATCAGTACACAAACAAAAAAATAACCCTTAAATAAAGTTCAGTACGTTATCGTAGTGTTTGTGATCATCAGCCTTCAATTGTTGTGTACTGTATTTTGTTTGCGTACAGATTCATAAACAATAAAAAAAATTTATAGTTTGTGTTGGTCAAACAGTACGCTATGTTAGTGTACTGTTTTTTTAGAAACACTGAATAATATTGTAAAATGATAATAAGCACTTAAGATATTTTTATTAAAACGCCAAGCGGAAAATTATTTAATAATTTTAAATAAACGCATAAACATTGTTGTTCCTGCATTTGTTGTGTTAACGAATAGCATTTAATAAAAATAGGAAATATATAATAAAATATTTTAATAACTAATAACATCTTTTAATACAATGATACTGTGCTAACATATAAGCTTGGAGATTTATGAAATATTATTTTTATTTTTTTATATCCTTCACCATAGGTGAAAATAATATATGTAAATAATCTTTGCCATTCCGCTTGTTATTTCTACAATATTCATTTCCAACCGCATTCTTATTCCGAGGAATCAATTTAGCGATGTCCATCTGTTCCTTCCGTCTTTCCGTAATTAGGTTGAAATCAGTCTTGCCATGTCCCCAAGTAAGCTAAAAAAAAAAATATTGACACCATTCTCTCAGATATAATTTCGAAAGGAGTGCTATTGAAATTTAGAAACATCAGTCCATAAATATTGAAGTCTACTCAAAAAAGGCAATCGCTTCTATTTTCCTTACGGTTTTGAGACTTAATTGTGCTTTTTTGTTGGTTATTGTTGTTTTTTGCTTTATTTTATCGAAAATTTTGTTTTTCGTGCTCCATATTTTACATGACATTTTCCTCAAAAACTGAAAAAATCAGATTAATGTGGTTTTTTGAGAAATAAAATATAGAATTAAAGTTGCCACATAATCAAAACTCAACGAGATATTCTTACTAGGTTCTGAAATTATGTATATAGATAATAGAGGTTTAAATCAAATGGTGAAAAAAATTTAATTTTTAATTTATTTACTCCCAGAACGGGGACAAAATGTCGCAAAAAATTGTTTTTCTTACAAAAGAGGTTACCAATTCGTTTTTTGAGTTTTTAGGGGACTTAAAGGCACGTTTACATTTTTTTTAATATGTGCTTTGCACTCCGAGGAATTCTACAATAGCTTATAAATTTTATTTTAAATTTGGCTAATTTTTCTTTTATTTTCATTTGAATTAAAATTATATAAATCGAGAGCTAAGGGCTCAGTACACATATATGGGTTTTAATCAAAATTTAATTGAACACCCTTAATATTGTATTTAAGTCCACATACTGACAATTTTTTTTTTAATGTCATAATAAATAATCAGCGACTCATAAAATTTAATCACTTACCACATGCCAATATTATCAAATCCACAAGTAGACGACCGCAGAACTTCCGGGTGCCATACAACTCCATTTTGTGTTTATTACCTGCTCTGAGAGGAATTCCAATGCCGGAATTTCCAAAAATATTAACTCTTTTCTCGTTTTTATTATTATTGTTGTTGTAATTGTTAATGTGATGATTATTTAACGATAATGTTGTACTTGTTGTTGTGGTCGATGACGAAGTTGTTGCATCACTGCCATGACCAGTAGCACCCAAACCCTTGACACTCACCAAGCAATCACCATCAGCGACTGTAGCTACTGGGGCTGCAATTGTTGCTGTTGTTTTTACACCCACACACACGTCACCATTACCATTGCTTGTCGGTGAAGATGGTTCACTGCAACTACTCAAACCGTTTAGGGGAGTCGTGTCACAAACACTGTTTGGTCTTAAACTATTCATTATGGATTTCTTTGCACAGTTGATTTCTTCAATATTTCAAATCCACTTTAAACAAAAAATGTGTAATAAATTGGAATCTTTGTGTTTGTTGTTGTTATAATTTTTTTAATTTAAATTATTCGCTCTTTTCTGGCGGCTTTTTATGTAGTTGTGGTCGTATTTGTAATTTATTTCTGTGACGTCATAAATTGTTCTCACATTTGTGTAATCGACTTTTTTTATATTCCAAGTGTCTTTTGAGACGCTTTTTTTATTTAAATCTTTTGATTTGAATTAACAAATAAAATGTGCGCTGATATGTTGAAGGATTTTCATTTTAGTTAAAATTCGTGCACCTGAAATTTTTAATTTATAATTAATTGAGGTCAGATTGTAAGTTTACAACTTATAAATATTACTAAAGTTATTTTTAATAAACACAAATTGGGTCGATTTGTTATCCATTCCTATTAGAATGTCAAATTTCATAAATTTAGTGATCAAGAAGATGCTGTATTAACATTTCGGCACTTCTTAGCGTAATAACCAACAGGCAAAGTTAAGAAACATATTCGATATTCAAATACATTTTTCGAAGTAATTAATCCAAAATAAAAATCATGAATATCTTTATATGGAAAGGCAAAATATCAAAGTGTTTTTTGCGTAATTTTCGATAGAATTCTTACATTGGGATAACTTCATCTCTTAAATTTACAAAAACAAAAAACTGCTAGAGGTTATCCTAAAGCTACTCAACCAATTTAAAAAAAATCGTCAATAATTAGAACAAACTTTAGGAGTAGACATTAACTAAATACAAAATTCGGATTTAATTTTTTAAGGTAATCGACGAAACCACTTATTCGATTTCAAAACCGCTTCACCAATATTTAAAATCAAATTTTAATTTGCAGTTTAATGAGACCTCCCATTATAACTATGTTATTTACGAAACCGCTCTCTCTCCCTCAGCCAGAGTATATACTTGACGAGTGCAAACTTGAAACTTCCTACGCAGCCGTTCCCCTACTAAGTAGAATTTTATTCTAAGAAAATATGTTCGAAATCCTAATGCTAAGTGCAAAAGAAGATACAGATTTGCCGCTAAGAGTTTTCAAAAAGTCTTACAAAGAGTCGTTTTAAAACTTAAAAGTAGGTAATGCAAAATGACCGCTTTGTTTCTTCTTCCTGCTTAATTCTACTCAAACAGTAGAGTTTGCTAACAAAAAATAACTCGACTTTAAAACTTGTGTTAAAAGAAGCTTTGGGAAATTAGTAAGATAAGATAACATAAGATAAGATTAGATTCAAATCAAATGTCCACAACCACTTGCACTATGCGTTGCATGAAATATACAATTTCAAACCAAATGGTACGCACACATAGATCTAAAAAACTCAATAATTTTAATTCGTCCAACTGTTTTTCTTAAATTTAAGTATTTTGATAAAGAATTTAAATAGAAATTTATTTCTTATACCTTTTTAATTATAAAGTGTATAGCTATAAAAATAAAATCAAGCTCGCGAAACAGCGGTTCAAGCTAGTGACTAATATTAAAAGTTTGGACTTTTTTCGATCTTTTTTTACCAACAACTTATACTAAACTTTAATATGATACGTTGTACGAAAATATATTTTGTTTTGAAAAACACCAATCTATACCAAGCAATACGGTTACCCCTTCCTTTTACTTTTTTTTATTAGATCCGTAGCCTTTTTCTTGTGTTTTGAAATTTGCAGTCACGCAGAGGCGTTCGGTAGCTTCTTCCAATTTTGGAATATTTTCCATATTTTAATTTTTTTAGAATGATAGTTTTTGATGACTTTAAGATCTATCGTTTCGATTTTGCTTCGTATTTAAAAACTATTGTTTATGGTTTTTGTTTTGAAATCGATCGAAGAGTATTCATCACATCCTTAATCAAGAACTATAGTTTTTAAATCGATTGATTTGTATCACATATTCTAAGTGTAATGGGCCCAGGTGATACTTCAATTATTTCACCTGATTGTATTCAGAGTAAAAAATGTAATATATTTACTGTAATATTTAACCACAAAAATTCTTGTATTATAGGAATAATTCTTGGCGCAATAATAAGTTCTGTCTGCGGGAAGTGTTTAAAAGTCTACTAGCGGTTTTTTTATTTTTGATCATATTTATTTATTCAAAGTATTTTAAAATCAGACAAGTAGTTTCGAAGATTATCTTGAACATACAAAGTTAAAACTACACAGTCATGCAAATATATATTCCCTCTCTATTACTTCATAATATTTTATGAATTATGATGATATAAAGGTGTTCATATACAGGTAGATATGGAGACCTAAAAGAACTTGAGTTGTTTAAAAATATATTCATAAACATAACTGAATATGAATGTATATATTTATGTATGTATGTATGTATGTACGTATGTATGTATGGTTGCATTAAGAAACAGCGTGTTATTGACCACCTTAACTAATTTGTTGAAAATATTTAGTCAAACTTACCTGACATAAAATATATGTACGAGTATAAGGAATGCAGTTAAATTTACAAATGCTCTAGGGTCACACAATTTAATAAATAATAATTTTAACAATGCTTTTTACACTGCTTAATTCAGATATAAAGCATTATTAGTTTTACTAAATCCTTAAGGTTGAAATAGTAAAAACAAATTAACACCAAAAACGTAAACAAATAATGTTGCTGGCTGTTTAACATTTTTTTTTTTTTGTTAGTGTCTTTTGTCTATGGCTTCATTAAGAACTCAAGAGGCAATTCTTTTTCATAAGCGATCACAGATACCGCAATACGCAGCTGGAAGGCACATACATACCTCGAATTCACTGTTAAATAAATAAAAAATCTAAAACATTTTCGAATATTTAGATATTTTTCTTTGAAATGTATGCAAACATTTTCATTAAATTTAAGAAAAAAAAAACACCAAATAAGAACTACACAAACAAACAAAAACATGTATATCAGGAAGAAAATAAAAATTCAATACAAAAAACCTCTTCAGGAATAATAATAAGAAGTTTTTCTAAGGTAAGTGCTAATTGATTTTTTTTTTCTTATGGATACCAACAAATTTTTTGTTAAATATCTTTCACAATTACGAATTTAAAAAAGAGAAACAAACAAGAAACTTTAACTTAAAAACGAGTCTAGAAATATTTTGATCGGACGTTAAAGAAGCAAAAATAGTTCCAGGGATTTCGTGCTAAACAGATCAGTGAAAATAACGTGAAGGGTCTTAAATCGCTTTTCGATTAGGATAACTTTAACAAAAACAAAGCAAACAAAAATCTCTTATCATATTTACCTTGTAATCAGATTATTGTATTGCAATTTATCCTTTTCTTATTATTTGTTATTTTTCATACAATATAACAATTTTTTTTTAAATTACTCAAATTGATAAATTTTTATTTATTTATTAATAACTGATTTAAACACCAAGAAAGTCCCTGGCTTTGATAAAACCACTAAAAAGATGTTATTCGAGTTACCCCATATAGCTCGCAAAATTATTCTTTTTATTTTTAACGCCATTTTACGTCTTGAGTACTTTCCTCCAGATTGGAAGGTTTCCCTAATAACTATGATTCCTAAACCAGGAAAAGACCACACAAGAGTTGAATCATACAGGCCTATAAGTCTTTTATCAAATATGTCAAAGCTGTTTGAGAGGATGTTAATAAATAAGCTGAACCCCATTCTAAGCGACAAAGCATGTATTCCGAACCATCAATTTGGCTTCAGAAAAAAACATAGTACAATTGAACAAACTCACAGGTTAGTTAACGTAATTAAGAAGACCTTTAAAGAAAAAAATACTGCTCTGCGCTTTTTATCGACGTTTCTCAAGCGTTCGATAAGGTATGGCACGATGGCCTAAAATATAAGTTAAAACTGAATTTGCCCGCAAACTTATATAAGCTGTTAGACAGTTATTTAACTGATCGGAAATTCATTGTTAAAGAAGGCAATTTTTTAAGCTCACCTGTGCCAATTGAAGCCGGAGTTCCCCAGGGTAGTATATTGGGGCCCATTTTATACTTGTTGTATACTTCAGATATGCCAACTAGTGTCCGAATCCACACATCGACATTTGCTGACGACACAGCTTTTTTAAGCATTCACGAAAGTCCCGAAGTAGCATCACGATATTTACAAGACCATATATTAATTCTAGAAAAGTGGTTGAAGGAATGGAGAATTAAGGTGAATGAACAAAAATGTAGTCACATAACTTTCACACTGCGTAGGGAATCCTGCCCCCCTATTCGCATAAATAACCAAACAATACCGCAGCTTTCAGACGTAAAATATCTCGGCATACATCTTGACCGGCGCCTTACTTGGAAACGCCACATAGAATCAAAGTTAACACAAATGAAGTTAAAAGCAGTCCAACTCAACTGGCTTATCGGCAGAAATTCCACTCTCGCTTTAGATTGCAAACTTTTATTGTACAAGACAATTTTAAAATCAATTTGGTGTTATGGCATTCAATTATGGGGCACTGCCTCTGCCAGCAATATAGAAAAAATCCAAAGGCGCCAAAATAAGATTCTACGGATGATTACAGTTGCTCCCTGGTACATAAGAAATTCGAACATCCACAAAGATCTAAACGTGCCATCAGTAAAAGCAGAAATAGCGAAATATGCAGTAACGTATTTGCAGAAACTTGAAACACATCCAAATCCGCTAGCTCGAAACATGCTAAATGAACGTGGTTACATTCGCTTAAGAAGGAGGGACATTTCTTCTCTCACCCGAACATCAGAGGGATAACCCACAATGATAGAAGCAACCGTGAAACATACATCTTTTTTGTCTAGCATTGGCTGGACATAATAAGTATATTTATTTTGTTATTTTAGGCTTAAGATATGAGTAATTATTGTTAGTTCAAAAATATATTTGAAGATTCAATAAATAATTAATTAAAAAAAAAAAATATATAAATATTTTTCACCACTAATTCAACTTGCAATATCCGATTTTTATTCCGCCCTACGAATAAATACCGCTTTGATACAATTCCCGTTATGTATCTGTTCGATTTATTTACGCGCTCATTGTTGTGTCACAATCAAACTTAACTAGACAACTGTTGAATATTAAACGTGCTGTAAGGTTATGATTTGTTTATGTAGTCATGCAACATTTTGTTACATCAGGAATAGTCACCAATGTTGCAACATTTGTAATGTTTTGTTTGTATCTTTTATTTATTAGATACATTTTCAGTTTTAGGGGTTTGTTTTCGTTTACGTTGCGATACATGTTGATGTAAAGATAAATTTTTACATTTTGTTTTGCTGCATATATCCAATAGTTTAAGCGGAAACGCTATTGGGATTCAAGGAATCTCAGTAGCAGCTTCCTGGTGTATAAAATCAGCTTTCTGGTGTATAAAATCCTCTACCTTTACAAAGATCTAAGCATGCCACTAATTGGTTAAAGCTAAAAGAAGTCTGATGACATCCCATACCGCTATACCGCAACAATCTAAGCGATCACAGTTACTTAGTTTCAACTAAGAAAGTTTAACACTGTTATTTGGTCGCGTAAAAACAAATAAAATAATTGTAGCCACTCTTACATTTCAATCAACTTAAAAAAATTGATTTCTATTAGGGGATATTGCATCCAGCTTAAATTTAGAAAGACGTTACCATTAAATTATGGAAGAAACTTTTTTATTCTCCTCAAATATTTATTAAGAAATATAAGAAAGATCCTACTTAATATAAAAGGTAAGATATCACATTAATTACATTATAAATCATTATTCCAAATGATAGGTGTCGGTTAATACGAAATCTTAATGAAAGCATCAACAAATAAACTACGTCTTTATGTTGCTTGCATTTTTTTTTGCTACATTTCATTAAGTATAAGTTTTAACTTACTTCAAATGATTTTTGAGTTCTAATAAATTCTATTCAACATTAGGTTTTTGCTTAACTTTTACACAGCCCCTGGTTTTTCTTCGAAACAATTGACCTTATTACGGTTTTTGAAAACGACATTCGACATTTTTTTGTATTTTGTAATATGTTCGACATTAAATATATTCTTATAGTTGAAAAAATAAAATGTTATTTTTTTGCAATAGCTTTCTATGTGAAAAATAACGGTTAAAAAGAAGATAGTTCAATCTTAATTTAATTTTCAAACTGCATAAAATATGAAAAAATTATAAATTTAAATTAGTGTAATATAAAATGCACTTCAATTACTAGTAGAAACTGCCTTTCAGTTGAGATTTACAATTTACAATTTTTTTTAATTTTTCAATCATCTAAGTTTTTCATTCCATTTGTAATTTCTATAATATTCAGTGCCGGCAGTATAAAGTATATATATTCTGAGTCCTTATGCATAGCAAAGTCGATTTGGCGATGTCCGCCCCTGTTAGTGTTGAGATTAACTTTGCTAAGGCACAAGATGAACAAGAGAAAATTTAAATAATCGATCAGACATGCAGGAATGTTCTGACACTCGCAACGCCAACTTTTGTTTTACATGTTCTAAAACTCACGCGTTTTGCTTGCGATTTGCTTTTTTTATGTTCAAAAAGAAAAACATATGATTTTACGGTGCAAAACACAAACAAACAAAAGAAAACTACAACAAAATGCCGGAAGCAGCCTTGCTTAGTTTAATTTCTTAAAAAACATGCAATTAACAACAAGACCGAATTAAAAACGGACGCTTAGAGATTAGTTTAATCCAAAAGATATTTATTAGTTTAAAAAAATAACACAAGGTAAGATTTATTCTATCGACAAATGAATTTTATATTAGTGATATTGCATTTGCCATATTTAAAGAAAAAGATTACTTACGACATAAGTAACCAGCACTTAAAAATTATTTTTCGGAACTCATATCCCCTAAAAGTAATTTAAATAAATCTACTAAGGTACCTTAAAACTTAAATCACAAATTTAATAAGCACCGAATATTTTAAATTTAATATAAAAGTAAATAATCGCATATTTTATTTGATTACCAACTATACGTTCAATCGCACTAATACTAGTATATTTTCGAAAATCAATTAGAACAGCTGTTTTAATGAAATCGCCAGTACTAAAGAAAACAATCAAAACAAACAATATTTTAAATTCAATATTCACGACCTTAATTATGAAAAAAAATAGTTGTTGCTAAAAATAAAAGAGAAGATATTAATTTTAACTTGTGTATGCTTTTACTTTTGTATTAAAGATTATTTTAAGAAATATTCATAGCTTCACTTCAGTATGTGCTTGCGATTTGAAGTCGCCAAATTTCTTGCGATTGTGACTTACGGAACACGTTTCATGCGATTTCAGCTCGCATCGCAAGTTGTAGGCGATCTGCGATTGTCAGAAAATGCCTGATAGTTTCGAAAATTTTATTATTAAAAATTAGCATCGGTCAATGTCTTTCGAGACAGCAGGCTAAATACCACGCCTGCCTTTAATTTTTCCATATCATTTGGAACAAATCTAGTTTAGTGAATTAATTTCAATAAAAAAAAAAAACAAATATATGGGGCGATAGAAAAACAAATCTGTTTTGCTATTTCAAATGTTAAAAAAAATTTTAAAAACAAGCACTGTTTCAAATAGCAGTTACCAAAAATCGTGCTTGGAATATTTTCACTATCATTGCATTATTCCAATAAATTTGACTAACACTTAATGCAACTGACTTTTTCAATAACATTCTTTTCACTAATAATAACGATTTTATAATGAACTCGTTTAATGATGAACACCCTAACCCTAGGAGTTCCTACAGGAAAACAAAATTATGCTCTCATTCTCTGATTTCTCGTGAGAATGTGAAAGCTTTAAAGTTTCAGCAAGTTTCTGTCATAGGAATGGAATTTGAATGATCTGGTACACTTTAGGAAGTTTATTTATTACACAAAGACAAGGAATGACTTTATTTATAATAATGCTTTGAAACCGTTTAATCATTAGTCACTCATAATGATGTTTTTTTTCTTTTCCTTTTCCTCTTTAGTAAAAGCATTACCTTTATTAAAAATAAAAGCCTTAGCATTGTTAATTATTCAATGCTAACGAAACCGAAAATTTATTAGTCTGTCTAAATAATAACACGCAAGTATGCCACAAGTACAACAAAATTATACTTTGCTGAAAAATATTTTCTATTATTGAGAATTAAAAAAATTATTTGTTGTGGTAGCATCCTTGAAAGTACAATTGCAGTACAGATATTATGCTCCCAAAGATAGAGGTCTTTGCCAAGCGGACAAACATTTGAGCGATAACATAGAATAGGATTAAGTTGTACACGGAATCGTAATAAAAGAAAAATATATCAACTAAATTAAAATAAAAATATAAATTTTTACAAATTTGTCGATAATTGCGATGTTTGAATAAAACTTAAAACGTGTGTTATACTTATGCTTGTTGTACGAGAATAAATTTTTAATTTCCAATATAAATGAACATTTAAATTCGCCTTTTTTCAAGACAATTCTTGTGTATATTTTAATTTTGTTTAAAAAACATAATAATTTGGTTCCTCTGTTTATCTTCTTCTCTTTTATGCTAATGCAAAATTTATTTACTTATGTTAAATGTATTTTTCCTATTTTATTTTAAGAAAAATAAAGAGGTCGAATAAAACAATATTAAAATATTTTTTATTTTTTTCGTACATTGTAACTAAATACTTTCATAAAAGATGACTTAACAACAATTAATTATCGTGTGGGTTCCGGCTTCCGCAGAAATCACACGAAATCTATATTTCATATAAATCTGAAATTTTGTGTCCTAATTTTCTAATTGCTTTTTTTTAGTATAAAGCTTTTAAGAAAAATTTTGTACTGTTTTAAAAACAATTTTTATTATTAAAAAAAAATCAACAAAATTCTACTGTTTATATTTTTGAACTTTCGTTATATTTAAACGTACAAAAAAAAATTGCTTGTGAATTCGGAAGCCAAAACACCTTTAACAAACCTTTAAAAGTAAAGGGTTGTCTATCTGCATTTAAAATATTCATACATATACGTAAAAAAAATCCTACAATATCACTGTCACAACGCATTTAACAGTATTTTCTAAAACGCATAAAAATTGAGAGGAAATTTTCGAATCCATTAAGCAGAAAAATTGTAACACTATGAATCTATCAAAATAAAAACCATAAAATCGATAAAACACGCAGGAGGGCAATTAAAAGGACAATTTAAAAGTTGGGGCTTATTTAAATCAGACTTAAATGAAAGACAAAAAGGGTCAACATTTTGCCCAACTAAGCCACAACGACTGTTTGTTAATATTATATTTGGATTTATTTTATTTGACTTTTGTTACATTTTTCACAATTTTGTTGTAGCAAAAGATGACAAACTGACAAAAAGTTATAACTGAACCGAAAAATGTTTCAAAAATGCTTTGGATTCTTTAACTCTTTCATGAGAAGTGTCTTAATGTGTGTTTGGTTATTCAGGAGCGAGTATGTGTGCAACACAAATACAAAATTATTTCTTTGGTTGGAAGTTGTCTTTGTCACTATAGGACACAATAGGACTTATTTAATAATCAAATCAAAAAATGTTGTAATGCCTTCAATTGACTTCATTCTTTATGAAAAACATTCGCAATGTAAGTGTTTTTTTTTTTTGCTGTAGTAGTTGTTGTTATTTTATGCTAATTATGAATATAAAATTATGACTTTCTGAATAATTGTTATTTTTTATGAGACAAAAAATTGTTAAAAACTGACATTAATTCGTAATAAACTGAAAGAATTGTTCAATGTTTAATGTTCATAAATACACTTAGAGAACAGTAACACTTTCTAAATAATTATATATTCATTTTAATGTATGACGACCTGTTTGTTGTTTCGTTTTCAAGCGAATTTTTTTTTAATCTGTTTTTAAAGGGCCACTAGGCTGTGTGAAGATTTTTGTAGATCAGTAAAATAATTGATACGCGTATCCTTTTTTAGACTATTTTTAAGCTCTCCTCATTTGACTCAAGTATTCTCCGAAAAGTACCATTCAGAGGGAAGAGAACCCACACGAAACTGATGATCTTAAATGAAAAGGAGCTGTCCCTTAAACGTGACACCACAACACCATTTAGATACTCTTTGACACCTGTCACCTGTCAGACGAACCTTTAATGGGGTTGTTCTGTGCAGGGGATAGATAATTTTAAAAAGTGCAACATCTGAAAAAGAATTTTTTGGTGTCTTCCGTCTTAATACACATTTATACATAGTTAATTAGTTTTGGTGTCATTTTCAGTATTATATGTCATTAAAAATGGCGCTTAAGGGTGCTTGTCCCATTTTCTTCCAAATTCAAATATTACATTTGTATTCGAGGCTGCGCTAGTATTCAGTAGATGGGCAAAATGAACGTTTTAGATATTAGAAATTAATTATTTTTTCTCACAAAAAAAAAAAAACAAAATAGCATTTTTAAAGCGATTTTATTAACCCTCGTATATGAGAAGAATATTTTAAAATGAAGAGTTTTAAAATCATATTTTAGGAATATTTGTCATTTATTAACCTTCCAAATCCCTCATACATTTAAACAAGATAAACTTTTCAGAGCTTCAAAGAAATAACTGTCGACTATCTCTGAGATTAACATTTATTCTTGTTTTTATTTTTTAAAGGAGTCAATATAAAGTCTTTTATTCGCCCGAAAAATTTGGCTTTGTAAGTAATGTATCATGCATGCACTTATGTATGTTTGTAATTATGTTAAAGTTTGAGTTTAACATAAAAAATTCAGTCATTTTCAAAACAAAAAAGTTTGGGTGTATGCATTTATTAGTGTGGCAGTTTGTTATAATTAAATTGTTAGTGAAAGTTTACTACAGTTTCGCCAATTGTTAGACAAATATATATATATATATATATTCGAATTGCTCGTTAACGTGACTACGTGAAATTATGTTGGGGCTTAGTTTATACTTAATATATTTCCTTTCAATTTTGAGATTCTGAAAAGCTGCGTTCTATACGTTAATCTGTACAAAAACAATCCGAACGAAAAAGTTTTGCCGTTTTTGCCTGATTGAGTAACAAACATGTAAACATAAAAGCTTTCAATTTTACAATGTTTATTATTTAAAATTTGGATATATTTTATTCTACTAAACTTTATACTATTTTAATTCTATTTTCGCCTTAATAACATCCAAATATTTTCTCCGTGTAGTGGTTATTCGTAACATCATATCAAGGGGTGTTTTCTGTTTTCTTGTTATTTAAAATATATAAACAATAAATTCAATGATATAAGCAGTTACGAGAAATTCATAAGGATATAAATTCCCAAATCAACCATTTTAGAGTTTATTTTCTGTTGATGAATATTTTGAGAGAATATTAAGAAAAAAATTTTTTTAAGTCACTAAGCTTGCTTAAGGTAAATAATGAAGAAATAAATTTTAAAATTTGTAATGCATGAATATTTTTTAATTTTATGTGTTTCTTAACTTTTTATTGTTGAAAATTGCACTTTTATATATATTAATATGCTATTTTAGACAGGAGAAATCACAAAACATAAAGCAACAGATATTTTTGATGCCGTTTAATTGTTACGCATCCAGCGGTGTTTGTTTTAGTTGTATGAGAACTAACGCGAAATGTCAAACTGTGGTAATATTTTTTTATTTTTGTTTGTAAGGTTTAGCAAGTCATCTAAAATTGTAAAATTTTTCTTTAAAAAAAAACTTGTTCGCGAAGTTATTAACATTTTTATTGCAGGATTGTGCTTAGTAATGGTTAAATGGTTACGTCCATAAGCATATTTTTAACTTAAAAAAAGAAGGAGGTTTTCAATTCGTCTGCATAATGATGCTTTTTTATATTTATGCCTGCAAAACCCATTCACTTCTAAACCGTTTTTAAATTGTTCATAATTGCAAAAACCAAAGGGTGTCCACATACAGCAAACATGTTTTTTGCGTGTATTATGGACCGCAAAGAGCGGCGCTTTAAAATTAAAAAAACTACGTGTCGCTATTGCTCCCAATAGCACAAAGTAGTTATTTATTTATTTATTTGTATTTGGAAGGCCACAACACAGAAAGGTTATATAGGCCGTGTGTATGTATACCAATAAAAAAAATAAAATAAAATAAAAAAGAGTAAAATAATATCTTAAAAATTACAATTAATTTCATCTTATTACAATTTTCTTTTGTAAAATTTTCAAAAGGAGAAGAGAAAAAAGATATATATTAAATACAAGGCTTTTAATCCAATTATACAAATTTATTTCAGTAAGGAATTGTTTAACTTTTCCGAATTCATTATTTTATGACAGAATTTCAATGCGATTTATTTTATATTTAAGTCGTTTTTCTTGCTATAAGCTACAGTCATTAAATATATGAAAAACACTTAAAACTTCACCGCAGTTGCAAATAGAGGGTTGTTTCTTCTTAATAATATATTTATAGGAAAATAATAAGCAATGGAATATTTTTAGCACAGTAAATTTAATGATATCAGTTTTAGTATAGAAAGAGCTTCAAATGTATGGACGATATTTTTTCAATTTTATAAAGCTTAACATCATTACTGTTCTTCCTTGTATCTCCCCAGATATCTCGTATATATTTAACTGTTAAGTTTCTATAATCCAATCAGAATCATATTATTACTGAAAATATCTTGCAAACCCTCTAATACGCTTTTACTATCGGATATTATTGCAGCTAATTCACTTGAATACGTGTTGTTATGAATGAGTCCTCACCGAACACTATAAATCCTAAACTTTCATTCATTACAAAACTATCTGTGTAAAATTTAGAATAATTTATGTATTTCGTTTAAACTATTTCAAGAAATTTTCGCTGAACTACTTCAGGAGTCATTCGACTTTTATATTAGAAAAGCACCAAGGGGCAAAATGAGAGTATGTACGATTTTTAATGGATTCAATATTAATGTTGTATTTAGAGTTGACTTTCTTTAGTTCATCTATGGTTCTTACATATAAAGGAAAAAATTTCGTGTTTCTCGCTCGGAGAATGGACTAGTTTTAAAAGCCCCAAGAGAGAGTAGAATGCCTGTATTTAGTATAGGAAATCATTGCGCCAGATGAGACATAGTAGTAAAAGAATATAAAATTGAAGCATAGTCTATCGTTTGAAGAATAATTGAGCGTAATAGTTTAAGAAGAGTATAGGGATCAGATCCATATTGAGAACATCGCAACATCCTAATAATATTCAGTTTCGAATTAGCTTTAGCTTTTATGTTTTCTCTATTAGTTTTAAACATTAATTTTTCATCGAACGTTACTCCCAAGAATTTAAATTCTTTAACAAAAATAATTTCTTGACCATTAATCATGATATTAAGATTAACTTATAATGAGTTTATTTACAGTCAACAAAAAAAAAAACAGAAGGACTTGTTCAGTATTTGCTAAGCTATGCAGCCGTTTTTCTTCAGCACCCAACAGTGCCGATTTCCAAATGAGAAGAGAAAGAAAGACCTTTTTTTCTTTAAGCTGTTCAATCAATTCTGTCTTTATTTTTTTAAATTTCCAACTTATATACTAATTTATTCTATGGTCAGCATTAATTTGGCACAATAACCAATCTATAGTGAATTCCCTGTTCCCACGGGAATTTGCACTATTGACAAATTCTTTATTTCTTTTTTTTTTAGTTACCATAATTTGTTAGCGCGTGAAAACAATTAATCATATTACATTACAAAAATCATATACATTATTCCTATGGCAACAGTTCACCACAAAATGTTTAATGTTCATTTATGCTGACCAAGCACAAATTCAATTCATAATTTTACTTCACTAAATTCTTAAAAATACTTATTGTAAACAAATATGGATTGAATTTCAAGTTCAATTAACTTATATTAAATAATATTCTTACAGTGCCTTTATTAAGTATAGATGCACTACAAACTATTAAATGTTGTTTTCTGACGTCTTGAGAATTTAATTGCTACAGTTTTTTCCTTATTTAACTGAAATCCACTTGTATTATTCCAACTTTCAAGTTTTTTGAATTTTATTAATAATAGCCGAAATTATTTTACCTGAGCAATATATAGCAAGATCATCTGCGTATAACAAACTGTAACATCTTTTTTACAGTTTTTTAATATATCATAAATTTCTAAAAGAAAAAGTAAAACATTTAAAACTGAACCCTGAGGAACGCCATTTTCAAGACTGTGGTAATCGGAAGATGTATTTCCTACTATGCAACAAAATTCTCTTCTGAGTAAAAAATTAGAAATAAACGTTGACATATTCCCTTTTATACCTGATAAATTTAGTTTTTTGAAAATTAGTTGGATGTCGAAAAAGACAGCAACTAAATCTCAACCAAATGAAAAATTTTCCATTATATCAGAATGAGGAGCACAAAGTAATATAAAAATAAATCTAAAAATTAAAGGCTGTCCCATTGGTTACGTAAATATGGGCCTATTTTTTGAACAGTTTTAGACAAACTCTAAAAACTTAGATAGAATTTGAATTGCTATAACCACAAAAATTATAAATTAAAGGGTGCCCCGATAGTTCATTTAATTTGGCCATTCTTTTATACAGTTGTAGGTAAGCGGTTTAACTTTATAAAGAAAGTGTGTTGCTAAGTCAGCTACACCATCAAGAATTAAATTTGGATTTGGAAATTAACGAGTGTAAGTTGATGTATGTGGCCACAGTTTTGAACCCTTATAGACAGATCACTGAAATCTGTTTTGAAGTCGGTTGTTTTCGAAGAATTATCTTCGAAAAAAACTGACTGGCAAATTCTATTGAATCCTGACTAAATTTTTGTTCCCAAAAATTAATCTTCTAAACAATAACAAGATAACGTAACTTGCCATTCAGCGGAATTATCAAAATATTTTTGGTGACAATTTTACTTACAGAAGTGGTCTGTTTTCCAAATTCATGTGATTTAAAGCCTCTAAATTGCTTTTTATGGGGCAATATTAATTCATTGCTTTATGCAGATAAAAAATCAACTCTTGAAGCATTGGAAGCAAACATTCAAGTAACCTCTGACGCCATACTGCCAGACTTATGGAAAAAAGTAGTAAAAAATTGGACTGCTCGAATGGATCATGCAACTTCTGCAGTGGCGGACAAATGCCTGAAATCATATTTAAAATTTAAATTCCATGAAGATATTCATCAGATTATTATAAAAAAAATCATTCAACAACTTTTCTTGCATTTTCATTTTAAGTTCTCATACAAGAAAAAAAAACACCCGTTTAGCTAAAAAAAACTTATCGATATTTTATATTTCGCTTCCCATAATTATTAAATTGCACGAACTTCACATAAATCATGGCTATATTTTGCTGCAATTAAGATGAGCGTAAAAACGGGTAATTTTAATCAAACTTTGATTAAAATTTAATATTTAGGACTTATTTGGCAGAACTGTTTCCATCTTTCGAAAATAACACGTCATGAGAGAGCTAAAATTCAAAATTTTGTGAAATTTAAAATAATAAATTAATTGCAAATATATGTATATGCTGATTGAAAGTAATCGCTATAATTGATAGTAATTTCTTGTTTCTATAACTTTATTGTGGCAACTAATTTAAAAACGTATTTTATTCGTTATATATAAAAAACGAATTAAAATATAAATTCAATCGAAAATTTTACATCCAACATGATAAACGACATCATAAAGATCAAGAATTGTTAATTTAGGTTTAATTTAGATTTAAATATTGAATTAATATTTTACAACCCCAAAACTTCAATAAAAGTCAAAACTGATTTAAAAAACTAGTTGGTTTAATGGAATGTTTTGCAAACAACAGTCAACAAATAAAAAAAAAAATAAAGCTTTAAAATCTGTACCCGTACCCGGCCAAGAATTCGTATTTATGGATTGTAAAACGATGCAGTTTAATTTCAAATAAAACGTAATAAATTTGTTAATTCGAATGACATGCGATTTAATTGTCGTTATTCAAAAATCTTAAACCTATTTTATGCACTTTTATATTTAACATTTTTAAGTCCGAAAATAATTTATTCGTGTAGTACAAACAGCTTTTAACCAGCGATTATTATTAACTAAATGGGATTAAATTGGTTAAACACACAAACACACCCACACAAATAAATAAACAAAAAAAAAAAAACAACAAAATTACACAATTTAAGATTAAATTAAACAACACTTGATATTTTTTGCACACTTAGATTTAAATTTGAAAAAATATTTTACATATGTGAAGCCCATAACTCCGCCTCAAGGAGTTTGACCACCTTGCTCGCGGGCAAATAAAAATTAAAATTAAAAATTAAAATCAAACCAACTGCAGTCTGCAAGTTTTAAAGTTAGAAATTTATGACTCTGCCTCAACAACTGGCAACAGCACGACTGCTGTAACAGGCACATGTTCAAATTTTGTCGAATGTTGTTCTTACGTGTTTCAAAGAGTGGAGTGAGACGCATGGCATAAGATCAATATGAAATAATATTTACTTACATCTTGAACAACATTTATGATGCATGGATTGATTGAAGTTAACAGGAATTTAAAAAGTAAAAGATTTATAAAAAATATTTAATTTAACACTTAATGACCAAAAAGCATGAATGACCAGAAAGCATAAAGTGTTTTCTAACTTCAATGAAAACAATAAAACCAGATTAGAAAAAATAAATTATCAGATTTAAAACCTTTTGAGAAGAAACTACTGAAGACTTTATGGTTTCAATTTCAAAAGTTTATATTTTCAGTATAAAGAACTTTTTCAGTCGTTTGAAGAACACATGTTCCATTCGTTTTTATAGCTGTCAGGTTTCGAGAAAGCAGTTTTTTTAATTTATCTATTTTGAGAATAATAGCAGCTTTTTCTGAGGTGCGTTAAAAATTTGATTCTCTTGCGTCTGTTTTGATTTAATGTCCTTGCCAAAAAGAGTTTGTGGTTTTCTAAGTATTTTTTTGTAGTTTTCTCTTTAGAATAATGCATTTGCCCTAATCCACTTTACTGACACATTTAAAAATGTGGCTTTACGACCAATGGGTCGATGCTGTACCATATCATTTCTTGTCAAGCGTAATAATCTACCATTTAAACCATCTACATTTTGTTTTGTTTTTCATATTTTTTAGATGTCGTGAGAAGAACTGCATGTCTGCATGTAAATTACATTTTTAAAATAACACATATTTATGTTTCCAAAAAAGGACCACAATTTTTTTTAAAACTAATTTTTAATTAAATCCAACAGCAAATTCATTAGAATTCGTGTAATTCGTGTAATTTTATTATTTACAAAAACGAGTCCCATATTTGTAAATGCAGTTTGTGTAATTCTTAGTCAGGTACCAATCTGCATATTACAAGATCGTGATGTAATCATAAATACTAAAATGAGCTTAATGACATCTTCAGCTTAACCGTCATTTTTAAATGAGGGCGTTTTTTCATTTGTTGTAAATTTAGCTGCAAATCATGAAAAATTAAGAAAACAGCAACAACTTCGATAAAGGGTGCGTTGTTGTTGTTACTTCATGCACAAATATACCCAACAGAAAATTAAATTAAATTAACGTTGAAATGTGTTTCATGACAAATTTTCCATAAAAATTTATCCTAAAATATGTTTAAATCTATTTTAATATTTTATGAATACGGCAGCTAAAAATTATAAAATGATTTCAAGTGAAAAGATACTCACTTTTGCGGCGTTTGAAAAACAACAATTTTTTAAATTTGCAACACCTTTTTGAATATCTTCAAAACTATTTAAGCAAATTGAAAAATATTTCGAAACAATTTGCATAGTCTTCTAGGGGGGCCTGTGTTGCTCCTTGTTTTTGAGGTTGTTATCCAGTAAACCACTGGGAACGACCATAAGTCCCTAGACGACAGTTCAAGTTCTATTGATGAATAGAGTGGATAATGAGAAAATTTAACTTTTAAATCTTTTAAATCTCTAAAGCCATCAGCAACACAATTTTTATTTAAAGTTGTTAAAACACTAAAGAAATTTTTTAAGGTCTTTCAAAACTATGTTTTGTTAAAAACAAAAGTCCAAGCTTAAAAGTGGAACTGCATTCGAGAAAAATTAATAAAATTAACAACAAGTGTCTTTCAGTCTCCACATTTGTACCACTTTAAATTAGCCGAGTAGAGAGAAGGCGAAAAGCCAAGTCGAGCCAGTTTACATTACCTGGAATCCTTGATATGAAATTTGTGGCTATAGGCAGCTGAAACTACTTTTGATAGGACTAAGATATTGGAAATATTATTCTAGAAACTCAGAACAGTCCAACCCGGAAGGTGTAGCAATTCTTTGAAATTAAAATGAGAGGATTACTCTAGACCTTTCAAATAATGAAACTTGAGAGAACACTCATTAAGCGATGTTATGTTTTATAATCAAAACTTTTTTGTGTCAGGAACAGCTAGAGCCAAGACTTTATTGTACTCAGGTTCATTGCGATTAGACAAAATGAATGTAAGGAAATTAAATATGTATATACAATCTGTTTGCCTCGATCTTATGATTGTCATGACAACATACAGTGTTGACAAATAAAATGAACATACGATTAAAAACAAAATCGATAAAGATGTTGTTTTTTAACCGACTTCACAAAAAGAACGAGGTTATACAATTCGGCTGAATTTTTTTATATTTGTGCCTTCAGAACTCAGTCATATCTGATCCGATTTAAAAAATTTTTGGTAATATGATAGACTATGCTTACACATTGGTCCCGTTTTAAAAACAGTTCATAATCTTAAAAACTAACGGGTGTCCCCATACAACATACATATTTTTTATGTGTATTATGAAGTGTAAAGGGCGATTCTGTAAAATTAAAAATGACTGCGTATTACTATGGCTCCCAAAAACAAAAAATTATACAAAAATAAAATTAAAAATTAAAGGGTGCTCCCATAATTGATGTAAATTTACTTATATGGGTCTATCTTTTGAACCGTTCTAGACAAACGCTTGCAAATTGGACAGAATGTCCAATGTTATGGCCGTTATAGTAAAAGTATGAATATTACAAATTATAAATTAAAGGGTGCACCAACAGTTCATTAAATTTGATGTATATGGCCATACTTTTGAACAGTTGTAGACAGACGCTTGAAGTTGTCAACGAAGCTATATTGGTAAGTCCGCTATAACAGCAAGTATAAAATATGAATTTGGAAATTAAAGAGTGGTCCAATAGTTAATGTAATTTTGTGTATGTGACCAAACTTTTAAACCGTTATAGACAGATGGCTGAAACATAAAAGGGACTTGTATTACTAAGTCCGCTATATCAACGAGTTTATAATTTGAATTTAGAAATTAAAGGGTGTCGTATAAGTGATGAAGATTTACTTATATGAGCCTATCTTTTGGACCGTTATAGACAAACCCTTGGACAAATATCGAATGCTATGGCCGTTATAGTAACAAGTATTAATATAAAAATTTATAAATTAAAGGGTGCGCTAATAGTTTATTTAATTTGATGTATATTGCCATACTTTTTAACAGGTATAGACAGACGCTTGTAATACACAACGAATCTGTATTCGTAAGTCCGCTATAATAACAAGTATAAAATATGGATTTAGAAGTTAAAGGGTGTTCCAATAGTTGATATTATTTCAAGTGTGTGGCCGAACTTTTGAACCGTTATAGACAGAACGCTGAAACTTAAAAGGGACCTGTGTTTCTAAGTCCGCTATATCAACGAGTTTATGATTTGAGTTTGGAAATTAAAGGGTGCCCAATAACAACTGTAGATTTACTTATATAGGCCTATGTTTTGAAAAGTTATAGACAAGCGCTTGTAAATTTGACGCAATGTCCATTGCTATGGCCGTTATTGTAACAGCTGATAATATTTAAAATTATAAATAAAAGGGTGCACCCCTTTGGTATATGGCCATACTTTTAAACAGTTGCAGACAGACGGTTGAAGTTTACAAAGAACCTCCTCTATAGCAACAAGTATAAAATTTGGATTTGGAAATAAATGGATGTCCCAATAGTTGATATAATATAGTGTATGTGGTCGGACTTTTAAACCGGTATAGACAGACAGCTGAAATTTACAAGGAACAAGTTTTGCTAAGTCTGCAATAACAAGAAGCTTATGATTTGAATTTAGAAATTAAAGGGTTGCTGCAATTTGATGTATATTGCCAAACTTTTGAAAAGTTTAAAAATTATGTGGCCATACACTCGAGCTGTTATGGGCAGACAGATGAAATCTGTTTTAAAATCGGTTTTTTTTCGCAAGAATTATTTCAGTGTTAAGTGTCCTTAGTCCTTGCACCAGCTGGCATAGGACTAAGGACATTCTTAACACTAGAATGTGTAAACTAAGGAGGTGGTTATAAGTAATCGTTAAACAGTATTTACTTAAGCCAATAGTAAACTAAATGATTAAGATGGTACAAGCTACTCCGTTTAATTTAAACTTGGTGCTGAAAAGAGCAACCATTTTGGTAGAAATAAAAACGTTTAATATTTTTAATAAAACTTCCAATTGACGTTTTATCGAAATATTAAGATAATTACAAATAAATTTTATATCTACAACTTTCATTTGCATAAATTAATTTTTCTAACAAATTTACAATCTATTTGATCTGGAAGTGCAAGCATTTGTGTAAAAGTCAGCTCCTATACCCAATAAACTGCTACTTGCTGTTACCGATGAATCATATTTCCATAAACTCCTGCTGTGTCGAAAACAGTCATGCAAACACAACAAACGCAAGAAACATAATGATGTATAGTAGACTTGTTGCAATAGAACTCAAACAAAGCACAGCATTAACAAATGCATTATCGCTTTTTCTTTAACAAAAATTTAGAAAACCCAACACAACTGACAAAGAAACATGCCACATTTCCTAATTCGCCTCTTCAATCATCAATTCATTCACAAGTACAATATTAAAGTAATTCATTTGTACATTTATATGTAAATACGAATTCAATACAATGTTGTTAAAACATATTTTTAGCTTTACACCTACGCCACTTTAATTGCACCTCAACAGAATGAAAAGAATTATTTCAAACAAAGCAGTATTTTTCAACATACTCACATGGCGTTTTTAAGACAGTAAAAATATTACTTTTTCAAGAAGAATTAAAACAATTGCTTATATTTTTTCGTTTTATTTGCTCGTTGAATTCTTTTAATTGAAAATTGAACACTTGGTGTCACTTCATTTATGCAGTCCTGTATAGTTTTATTAGCGACACTGTTAAACATCACACACTTTAATACCACGCAAGTACAAGGTGGCTTTGGGTCTTTCTGCTCAACAAATACTTCTATACCACTCCCACCGGCGATTTATGTTAACATCCGAGTTAAATTCTTCTTACATGGAAACATCTAGCAGCTTTTTCCAGTTATTAAACTTGTATTTATGTAATTGTGGGTATGAGCCAATCAAAGGATTTTTTGAAGTGGTGTTAATTTTTGTAAATAGCAATATTATTCTTTCGTAACAATATTTATGATAACTGTACGATTGATAACATGTCACTCTGTGGCGTAAAAAAGTTAGAAAAAATCGTAATTGATTTGACTTTTTACCAAAAATAATCAAACAACTAGAGTAAATAATGTTGTAGACTTTACTACGCCACGAAAAAACAAACAACAACTACAACAACTTTAATTTGCAAATAGTAGGCAGCAAACTTATGCCGTAACACTCAAGGCGACGCAAAACCATCCATAGAAGAATGAAGAAATTAATGAGTAATGTATGAGTATGTTTGCAATAGTACTTCAGAAACTGACTGAGCAAATAAACGTTACAATAAACGTTTGCAATGCCTTTAAGCCAAAGTCCTAACAAAATGTGTATAAAGGGGTCTAATTCCTGCAAAGTTTCAATAAACGAGAGCAGACCAATAAAATACATCGGACAGCATTTAACCTCTTAAGTGTGTTTGACGTGTATACACGTCGAACCAAATCTTTATTACGGTGCGTTCGACGTATATACACGTCGAGAGAAATAAAAAATTATCGACTATAAAATCTCTAAATTTTAATGAAATCCAATACGAATATTATTTGATTATTATTATTATTTTTATTATATTATTATTATTACTATTATTATTTATTATATGCTTGCAGTGACTAATACGAAACAGTATCAACAAAAATAGTTCGACGTATTCGATCCAAAAGATTTTAATTGCACACACGGTCGAGGTTTTTTAAAACTAAATTCCACTGGCTAATATATCTGATACAAGGCGTGCGAGACATTTTCATTATACCATAATGCACTTTGAAGCCCACCAAGGTACGTTGCCTGATTTTTTTTTATTAGCTTAAAGATAAGTTTTTAAAGGATTTTAAGCCAGTTTTGAAACCACATAATTGACCAATTTATTAATTATTGTTTCAAGAATTGAGCTTTTGAAAGTCTTTAAAAATATGCGATCTTAACTTTAATCATCGCATCCTAGTTTGCCTATCTAAGCAAACTTTATGTTGAGAACTCGGAGTAAATGTTCTTAAATCATACATTTTTATGAAAGCTCTGTAATATCTAAATGAGAACAAATTTGAACTTAACAATGATACAATAGATTCATTGCGTTCTACGTATATCATTAACTGAACCGTTGCTTTCATTCGTATTTCAATGGTGTTCCAGTGAAGTCCCGTGCCACCTTATACTATTGATCTAGGATCTATGACCTTTGAATATAGCAGCCTCCTCATTGACCGCCCAAGGTTGTACACTTCGAATCCATTGAAAAAAGACAGCATAAAAACCTGAAAAACATGGAGAAGCTTTGGCATGTTTGGGGGCCCAATGCGCTTTGAAATCCCTTGACACCACTAGATTAACGTTTTTACCTTAAATTTATTTTTCTCCTTTTGCGATCTACGAGTAGGGACTAACGACAGGACTTATTGTTCACTTGATGCCCAGTGGTATGGTTTTTGCTTTTTTATATCTACTAAAGCAAAGCAAAGGCCGGAGCATTGTCCACAAACCGCCGTCCAAAAAAAAAAACTTTCCCTCCGCTTGAGTTCCATTCGTCGCTGAGTGTGATCTATTTGCCGCTCTGAAGTTCTCTTGATTCCCTACTCCAGTGGTTCATTACTGTTAAACCGCAGTCTACCGCCTTTATTAACCCTTTTTTGAATTATTTTTTCTATTTTTATTTTAAGCACTGAAATTTATCTTTGCTTTGATGGATTTAATAATAAAAATTGTCACGGAAGTTATTGATCATATGTGCCTTTTGAATTACAACACAAAAAACTCTTCAAAAAACCTTTGTTTGGTATTATTTATTTCATATCTGACTTTAGCTTTTGACCAGTTTTATTAAAAATTGGAACGTTACAAAAATCGCTTTTTTTTCAATTATCTTTTGAATCTTCAGTATAACTGAAATAGTAGTAAGTATTCATATTACTAATTGCAAAATAATGCACGCCAAATATTATTATCTCTAATAACAACAATAACTTACTACTAAGGCCACAAACCTTCTCTATATTCCATTTTGCTTAATACTGACATATCACTCTCAATTGCAATTTCAATTTTTAAGCGATTTAAAATTCTAGATTTTTCTAATACGGAAAGCCTGTTTTATTTGTTGTTTCTTTTAAACTTGTATTTATGTTCTTGTTCTTGAGGACGACCCAACCAAAATTGTTTCAGTTCGGAACTATAAAAATTATACAATTATACTTAGCTAAAACCGTTAAGCATTAGGCAATAATATTATCGCCCAATTATGAATATTCTCATGGATTTTTTTCCCACGGAAAAAATTTTTCTCGAGAAAATATTCCTCCAATTATGATTTCCGTGGGAATAAAATATTGAAAAAGTGGCATCATTGTTATTTGAAGGAGTTTTTTTTTGTTTATTTACATATAATTTTTAATTTTATAATGCATAATACCTACTTTTTCCGCGATTTTTTTGACTTTTGGCAGTCAATCAAATGGGGTAAAACTTATAATGGGAGAAAAGGGAAAAGTGAAAAAACTTGCACGAAATTTCTGTTTATAATTGGGCTGCATGATTAATTTCTCTGGTGTTCAACAAAAAAGAATTGTAGTCATATAAATGTTATAATTTAAGATGAGTTCTATTAACGGGTTTGGGTCTGACTTAAGCTTCTTTAAATGCATGGCCATAATATTGCTTATAAACGGTATTTGTTTTAGTTGAATGAGAATTATGGTTTGTAAGCTGAGAATGTCAAAATGTGGTGATATTTTTGTTGTTTTTGTTTGTAAGGTTTGGCAAGTCATCTTGAATTGTAAAAATTTTCTTTGAAAAACAACTTGTTCGCGAAGTTTATGTGAGCCTTTTTATTACAGGATTGTGCTTAGTAATGAAGCTCCATAAGCATATTTTTAACTTAAAAAAAAGAAGCAGGTTTTCAATTCATCTACATGATGATGCTTTTTTATATTTGTGCCTGCAAAACTCATTCACTTCTAAACCGCTTTTTTAAATAGTTCATAATTGCAAAAACCAAGTAAGTCCGTATACTCCGCTGGTGCAAAATTTATCGGTTGTTTCTGTTGATGTCTTGAGATTGTTGCGTAGAGTGTTAGTCGTTTTTAGTATTGTGTGTAAACCTTTCTCCGGAAAAGGTTAGTTAATCTAATTGTCTTCTTTCTTCTTGTTTTTGTTGTTGTATTGTCTGAGTAGTTTGTCAATGGTTGTGTGTTTATGTTGAGTAGGATGGTTTGAGGAGCTGTGGATAGTTGTGTCTGTCATGGTTGGTTTTCTATAAATGCGAAAGTTTTAGGTATCAATTCCTTGTGTTATTGATATGTTAAGATAATGTAAAGTTCTGTTTTGCTCTTTTTCCATTGTGTATGTGATTTTGTTATGTATTATGTTTAAGTTTATAAGAATTTGTTTGACTTTGTCTCTTTCAAGGATGCATATTATGTCGTCTACGTATCTGTAGTAATGGGTTATTTTATGTTTTTCCATCAGTTTTTTGATGTGTAGTTGTTCTAAATGTTGCATTAAAAACTCTGTGAAGATTGCAGATGTTGGGTTTCCCATGCCGAGTCCATCAGGTAGTTTATAAAAGTTATTGTTGAATCTAAAGTAGTTTTGTTTTAATATCGTCTTTGCAATATCCATTATTTCGTTGATATATTGATTGTCGTGTAAGTTAGAAAGTGTGTTACGTAGGATAGTCAAAGTTTCGTGTGTGGGTATTGATGTATATAGATCTTTTAAGTCAAAGGAAACGAGTCACGTGTTATCAGTGATTTTGATGTCCTTAATTTTGTTTATGAGGTCTTGTGTATTTCGTAACATGTATGTGTTCTGCAAATTTATTTTCTCTTTTAAGAATGTGGCAAGGTGTTTGGCCAAGTTATATGCAGGCCCAGGTTTGTAATTTACTACAGGTCTGATTGGAATATTTTCTTTATGAATTTTGGGTTGTGCTCTGAGTGTAGGGGGTTCTGGGTTCATGTTTATGTTTATGTATAACCTTCCCTCAGTAAACGTTTTGCAGCGTTTTAATAGGCTTCGTATTTCCCTTTGGAATGAATCGGTTGGGTCAATCTTGAATTTTGTGCATTTTGATTGTTTTATGAATTGTTGTGTCTTTCTTGTGCATTATTACAGTTGTGTTCCCTTTGTCTGCTTTAGTAAATAATAGATTATTATTTCTGTTCGTCAGGATTAGTTTTAGATGCAGCGTGTTCTCTTATTGTTTTTTCAAGTACATCGGCTATCTTGTGTCTCATGTGTTCTTGTCGGTCAGTTGGTAAGTGTGTAATAGTAGCTTCGGCGTCTACAATTTTGGTTTCAATTGTTTTTGGTTTCAATTGTTTTTGGTTTCAATTGTTTTTTGTTTTTTTGTCAAAAGGTAGATTATGTTTTAGTCCCTTCTCCATTAGTTTTGTTTCATTGTCGCTAAATTCTATGTTTGTCAGTTTTTTCACCCGTGGGTAAAATTCCGAGTTTGTACGTTTTTCAGTCTGTTTTGTGAGTTTTGTAAATTTTCTTTCCATCCGCTTGTATATTTGTCAGTCATCTGATTTTGTATCCTTTCATGTAAATTGTGTAAAAATGTGGGAAATAATTGGCAAAGATTATGTCTTATTAACAAGTCTGGTACTTTTAAATAATTATGTTAAGTTTTCTTATTGAGTTTGTCTTTTTAATGTTAAGTGAGCGTATCTCAGTCTTTATCCATGTCAGTTGGAAAATAACGAGTGTAAATTGATGTATGTGGCCAAAGTTTTGAACCCTTTTAGACAAATAGATGAAATCTGTTTTAAAGTCGGTTTTTGTTCCAAGATTTATCTTCAAAATAAAAAAAGAGCTGAATGAATGCGGTGACTGGCAAGTTCTTTTGAATCCTGACTAAATTTTTGTTCCCAAAAATTAATCTTCTAAGCATTAACAAGATGAATTAACTTGCCATTCAGCCGAATTATCAAAATAATTTTGGTACCAGATTTATTTACAGAAGTGGTCTGTTTTCTGAGTTTTTTTTTTTTTTTTTTTTTTTTTTTTTTTTTAATTCAATTCTTTATTAATGATTATTGTTTTACAATATGTAGTGCCTCTGCGTCTTGAAGACATTGTTGAGGCGAGTTGGCAAATAAAAAAAATATTTATCATTAAATTTTCTAATAATAATAATAAAAAAAAAATAATAAAAAAAAAACAATAACAAATTTTAAAATAAAAACTTTAAGATAAAACTGAGAATAGCTAATAATCACAATAGAAGCATTTTTAAATTTTGAAAAAGATACTCTTTAATATTTTTTTTGAAAATGGAAATTCGAACAATATTTCTAATGTTTTGAGAAAGTTTATTAAACTCTAAACTACCAATGTGTTCTACTCGTTGTTTTGTTTTTTCCAATCGACATAGAGCTACTCTTAAATTCGTATTATTTCTTGTGTTGAAAGCTGTTTGATTTCTTGAAAACGTAATTGTATGATGTCCAATGTTGTTCAGTGATTTGAAGACATAAAGTAAAAGTTGCATTTTGTGTAAGCCGTGTACAGGAAGAATGGTTAAAGCTATGTTCTTATACAAAAGAGTTGTTGAAAACATCAGAGGCAAATTAAAAACAGTTTTCAATGCTCTATTTTGAACTCTTTGTAATGATTTAAGTTCATTGGTTTTTTTATAAACATATATTATAGGCAAATAGTTTAAATGGCTGTGTATTAAAGCCTGATATATAACCAATTTTGTTTTCGTGTTGAATTTATTTTTAAACTTATATAGTAGACCAACTGCAGACAACACTTTAGATTTTAATTTCTGAATATGTGTATCCCATGAGAGATTGCTTTGTAAGTGCACACCAAGGTATTTTGTTGAAAAACATTCATTTACTTCCTTTCCATCTACCCAAATGCTAAAAACTTGATTATAAGCTAAATACGGTTTGAATCGCAATATTTTAGTTTTTTCAGCATTCAGCTTTAATCTATTAAGCCTTACATATTCTGAAATTAATGCAGCATCGTACTCCATATGAGCCTTTAACGCAGTTTCATGCTTATAAGGATAAAAAAGACTTATATCATCTGCATACATAAACATTTTTCCAAATAACTGCAGATTTTTTATATCATTTACATAAATTTTAAATAAAAGTGGACCCAATACACTTCCTTGAGGAACTCCATATTCAACAGGACCAATAAAACTTTTTTCACCATTCACCTCAACATACTGCTTCCTATTTTCCAAATAACTCCTTAACAACAACAAGTCTCGTCCGTTAACACCATAGTATTAAAGTTTATTCATCATTATATCGTGATCGACAAGATCAAACGTAAAATACACCACCAACACCATTGAAGCCATCATCCAAACCTTTACATATATTGTTTATTACGTTTATACCCGCTTCTGTGCCACATCCTTTTTTAAAGCCATACTGGCAGTTATATAATAAATTATTGACTTCAAAATATGAAGAAAGCTGTTTGTAAATAATTTTTTCAAAAATTTTATCAATTATTGGTAACAAAGCAATTGGTCGAAATTCTTCTAGCAGTGTAGCTTTAGATTCTTTTGGTATTGGTATAATTTTTCCTATTTTTAAATCACATGGATATATTGAAGTGTCAATAATTTTGTTAAAAATTCTCACAAGGTATGGACAAATAACATCCTTACATATTTGAAGTATTTTTGCTGAGACTCCGTCAGACCCAGAGCTTTTTGTAACATCAAGTTCTGAGATGAGTTCAGCTATTTCCAGCTCTGTAGTATAAGAAAAATTAAAGATGCTTTGACATTGATTTAATGTTCTAAGGGCATTACACGAGTCACTAGGTAAATGATCAATTTGCTGTTTTAATATTTTAGGTATTTGAAGAAAGTACTGGTTAAAGAGATCACTCTTAAGGTGGTTGTCTAAAATAAACTCCCCATCAAAATCTCTTACTTTTATTTGATTCTTTAACTTTCTACCAAGATTTTCATTCAAAAATTTCCAGCATTTTTTCGGCACCTGTTGTATTTGATTTAAATGATTGTAGTAAAAGTTGTTCATAGACTGCTTGCAAGCTTTTCTGATCACGTTACTAATTCTTTTTAATCTACCTTCAACATCACGTTTTTTTCTTTCTTTCAAAAGAGTTTTCTTATATAATATTAGAGCTTGTAAATTTAGATTTAGCCATGGTGTCAACTCTAGTTTTATCAATTTTTTTTCAGTTTTCTCCACAGTAGAATTTGCCGTTGCATTTAAAATATGTGATATAATTTGCGAAGTATCAATCGACGGGTCACCAGTTTCTTGAAAAGCTTCTAAGTAGTTAGTTAAACTTTCTTTTGCTCGTTCATAATTGCATATTCGGTTAACTTTTTCAACATACTCGGAATTCGTAGCATTACTTTTTAGCATACAAGATATTATATTGTGATCTGTCAAACAGCATTCAATGGTATTTATCAAAAGTTTATCTGGGATATTACTATAAACATTATCTATACATGTTCCAGATTCCGGACGAGTTATTAACGTATGACAGTTTTTATAATCAAAACTTGACAAAATATTAATTAATTCTGTAGAAGTGTTGTTAATAAAATCAATGTTTGAGTCTCCAACTATAATACTTGGAAAGCGACCATAACTCTCAAGTAGGTTTTCAAGTAAACTTAAGAACGTTTCAACATTGCACTTTTGAGATCTATAAAACGTTGTTAGTTTTAAATGTTTTCCATTGATTTTATGGTTAAGCAAAGATATTGTAATACTTTCAATAAAATCCTTGCTACAACAAGTTTCAACATTGTAATGAAAACTGTTATTTATGTAAATTGTTGTCCCACCATATCCATCTGATCTGCAGCAATGAACAACACCATAACCAGGAATATTATAAATCTGAACTAAGTTTGAATTAAACCACGTTTCCTGAACTGCTATAATACTTGGTAGTTTTGGTAATTTAGAAATCATATATTTAAATTTATTAAATTTATCAATGGAAGAAATGCTTCTTATGTTTATTGAAATAATATTCAAAATAGGAAAATTTATTCCAGAAAAATAAGTACTGAAAGATTCAAAATTTAAAAAATGTTGATTATTAATCATAAAAAAAAAACAGAAATATTTAAAAGTTATTCAAAAATATAATACTATTTTTTTAATTTAAGTTATTAAGACGGTGACATAAATGCTGCATTGGTTTCATCCTCATCATCATATGTATTCTCAACTGCTACTGGTGGCTGAGGATTAACTCTACGTCTTTGAAGCTTGTTTGTTGTGGCTTCCAAAAGCATATCATCAACCTCCCCTTCAGATCTGATTAATCTTGGCTTAGAAATTTCGCTTCGTTTTGCATATACTGCACCACTATAGGTGTACACGGATTGATATCCCACTTTATGTAGGCTTTTAGCATGTCTAAAAAGATTTAAAGCCTCTTTACTAAGACAATCATTCACATAAACCGATTTTGTTTCTTCTTTTTCTTTCAATTTTGGTTTAGCTGACATTAACTTTTGTTTAGATTTTTTCGACCCAAATTTTACAATAATAGATTGTTTTTCATTTTTAATTTTACTTGAGGTATTTTTTCTTTTAATAAAAAATGCTTCCTCAACATCATCCTCTTTCAATTCTGCACCAACATCTTTTGCAATGTCTAACAACGTATCAACTGCTGTTAAACCTTCCTTTACTTTAATGCCACTAATAACACAATTATTTTTAACTTTTTCATCATTTAAAAGCTTTACAGAATCTTTCAAATTGTTTACTTCATTCTTTAATAAACGATTTTCTTTTTGTACTAAATCAATTTTCTTTTTGTTTTCAGCCACCCCTCGTATAATCTCATCAAATTGTTTTGACATGAATGTTATTGTTTCTTGTAACGAAGACAGCTGATCTAACTTCTTTAATTGTTTTAGTTGTTTTTTTATTTCAATTAGTTCTTCTTTTACTGTTCCATCACATTCTTTACAAGCACTACATACATACTCTTCACTTTCATTTTTTAATAAATGTTCAAATTGACGTTTATTTAAGCTTGTACATATTGAATGGTAACATTTGGCGCATTTATCACAGTCAATGTAATCTTCATTCTCCTTTACCTCTAGTTCACATTGGCCACAGATAACTTTTGCATTTTGTATGCTGCGACGGCCTTTACCAGACATACTTTAATGTTTTTTTATGCTTTACAATTTGCTTTATAAAGTAAATAACAGTAAGCTATTGTTTAAACAAAATAAACCACTGTTTTTAAACAAAAAATATAATTCACAAGAAGAAGCTAGAATTTTGAAGTTTACGCGAAAGGGTTGCCAACACATTTATTTATCTGATTTAACGCCTCTGAATTGCCTTTTATGGGGCTATATTAATTCATTGCTTTATGAAGACAAAACTTGTGAAGTATTGGCAGCCAACATAAAAGTCACCTTTGACGCCATACTGCCAGACTTATAGGAAAAAGTAGTAAAAACTGGACAAATCGAATGGACCATGGAACTTCTAGCAGTGGCGGACAAATGCCTGAATTCATATTTTTAAAATAAATGCCATGAAGATATTCATCAGATTATAATTAAAAAAAAATCATTCAACAACTTCTGTGTCTTGTATTGTCATTTTAAATTCTAAAGGAACAAAAAAACACCCGTTACATAGCTTTTTAAATAAAAAAAACCTATTGATACTTCATATTTCATTTTCCATAAAAATTCTTTAGCATTTAAAATATATTTATTACAACTGTTTGCTACTTTCAAAAACAACACCTGGTACGTAAAAAGTGAAGATGTTGTGAAAACTTAAAAAGAATTCAATTGCAAATTGTATGCTGATTGAGAGTTAATCGCTATAATTGATAGCAAGTTCTTGTTTCTATAACTTTATTACGGCAACTTATTTAAAACGCATTTTATTCGTTACTTATAAAAAAATGCATTAAATACAAACTCCATCGAAAATTTTACATCCAAAATGATAAACGACATTAAAAAAGTTTGCAATTTTAACATAAAGATTAAGAATTGTTAATTTAGGCTTAATTTAGATTTAATTTAGATTAAAATATTTAATTGATATTTTACGACCCCAAAATTTCAATAAATATCATAATTGATTTAAAAACCAATTGGTTTAATGGAGTGTTTTGCAAATAACAGGCAACAAATAAAAAAATTTAAAGCTTTAAAATCTGTACCCGTACCCGCCCAAGTCTTCGTATTTATAGATTGTAAAATGATGCAGTTTAATTTCAAATAAAACGTAATAAATGTGTTAATTTGAATAACATGCGATTTATCTGTCATTATTCAAAAATCTTAAAGCTATTTTATGCAATTTTATATGTAAAAAATTATAATCACATTTTGTATATAAAAGCATTTACAAAAATATTTACATTGTCCTTTAAAATTAATATTTAAGCAATTATATTCCCTTGTCAAATTGTCCACATTTTTGAGTCGGAAAATAATTTATTCATTTAGTACAATCGGCTTTTAACTAGCGATTATTATTATTTAAATGGAATTAAATTGTTAACCACACACAAACAATTTAACCAAAAGACAACAACAATAGTAACACAATTTTGGATTAAATTAAACAACATACAGCAACCACCCAATTTAACAATGTTTGAACATTTACATTTGAGAAAATATTTTACATATGTGAAGCTAATAACTCCGCCTTAAGGAAGTTGACCACCTCGTTTGTTGGCGCTCTGCTACAACTGCAGAAATTAAACACAAAAATTTTCAAGATTTAAATAAGACGCGAAAATGAAATTAAAATTAAACCAACTGCAATTAGAAATGTAAAACTCTGCAAAGTTAGAAATTCAAAACTCTGCCTCAACTGGCAACTGCTGGGCCAGGCACATGTACAAATTTTGTCGAATGTTTATTTATACACGTTTCAAAGCAAAAGAGTGGAGTTAGACGCATGACATAAGATACAATATGAAATGATATTTGCTTTCATCTTGAATAACATTTATGGTGCATTGATTGATTAAAATTAACAGGAATTTAAAAAGTAAAAGATTTATAAAAAAATATTAATTTGAACACTTAAAACTTGATCGTTTAATGGCTAGAAAGCATAAAGTGTTTTGTAATTTCAATGAAAATAAGCAATAAAAACAGATTAGAAAAAATTATTTATGAGAAGAAACATTTGAAGATTTTATGTTGTCAATTTTAAGAGTTTATATTTTCAGTATAAAGAATTCTTTCAGTCGTTTCAAAATACATGTTTCATTCGGTTTTATAGCTGTCAGTTTTCGAGAAAGCAATTTTTTTTAAATTAATCTATTTTAAGGAAAATAGCAGCTTCTTTGAGGTGCAATAAAAATTTGATACTCTTGCGACTGTTTCAATTTAAAAGGTTCCGTTCTTGCCAAAAATAGTGTGTAGTTTTCCATGTATTGTTTTGTAGTTTTCCCTTCAGATTAATGCATCGGGCAAATGGCCTCATCCACATTGCTGACACATTCATAAATATGGCTTTACCGATGCTATACCATTCTTTTCTTTGACTCTGCGTCAGTATTATCGATCTTCAAGCGTGATAATCTACCATTTAAACCATCAAGCAGCTGAGACAGAATATGTGAGCTTTTTAAATTTTGTTTTGTTTTTAAATGTTGTGAGAAGATTTGCTTGTCTGTATGTAAATTATATTCTTAAAATAACACCTTTTTCATGTTGCCAAAAAAGGGCAACAATGAGTTCTCAAACCAATTTTTCACTAAATCCAACAGCAAATTTAAAACGTTTTGTTTCTGTAATTTTATTATTTACTAAAACGAGTTCCATACTTGAAAATGCAGACAGGTGCTAATCTGCATATTACAAGATCGTGATGTAATAATAAAATGAGCATAATGACACCTTCAGCTTAACCGGCAAAAATACATTATTTTTAAATGAGGGCGTTTTCTTCATCTGTTGTCAATTAATTTGCAAATCATGAAGCATAAAATTAAGAAAGCAGCGACAAGTTCGATAAAAGGTGCGTTGTTGTTGCTACTTCATGTATAATAAACCCAACAGAAAATTGAAATGAAAAGGTTCTTGGTAGAAATAAATAAAATAAATAAATTATCTTTGAAATGTGTTTTATGACAAATTTTCCATATAAATTTATCCTAAAAAAGATTTTAAATCTATTGTGATACTTTAAAAAAACGGCAGATAAAAATTATCAAATTATTTCAAGTGAAAAAATTTTTAAAAACAATTCTCACTTTTACGGCGTTTGAAAAACAAAAATTTTTTAAATTTTGCTACAACCGTCAGAACTTCTATAAAACTATTTAAGCAAATGGAAAAATATTTCGAGACTTGTTGTTAAGGTTTTAATCTATGCTTCTTTTTAGCTTCATTTCGCATTTAGTGAACCATTGGAAACGACCATTAGTCCCTAGATGACAAGTAATGAAACCCAGGTAAGGAATTACTAATTCCCCAAAAATAAAAGTGCCTTTTGGTAGTGACCAAAATAACTAGTACGGGTGATACGACACCAACAGAAGTACTACTTCTACAGGTGTGGGCCTAACATCTGGCTAGTGTTTGTGGTGGAATTGATAATTCCCTATAGAGCCACCATTTGAGTGGGTCCTAACGCAAACCGACCGTGCTAACGACGCTCAGTGTTGGCACCGCAACTGGCTGGTTTTGTGGAGGAATTACTAATTCCCTGTAAAACCATCTACCATTCCAGTGGTATCGCACAAAAGCCTACACTGTAGTAACAACGCGCAAATCGGAGGACGAGATAGCCATTGTCCTGACGGAAGCGCTACTTCTATCAGAACGGTGGTTAGGCCGTCGGAAAGACTGGGACATTCTGCCAAGTCAAAATTAAGAGATTACTAATAAAACCCTTAAATACTATTTTGGCATTATGTTTTCTTTATATATATGTACCGACCCGGGACGCTACTGAGCTATCCCGGCGTACAGCAGAAAAGTGTCGTTACATTTTAAGTTCTACTGATGAATCAATGCCAGGAAGTTGTCAAAAAACTGGATAATTAGAAAAATTAACTTTCAAATCTTTCAAAATCTCTAAAGCCATCATTAAAAAATTTTTTATTTAAAGTTGTTAAAACACTAAAGATATTTTTAAGGTCTGTCAAAACTCTATTTTATTAAAAACAAACGTCCAAATTTAAGAGGTGGAACTGCATTCGACAAAAATTAATGATTGTGGTGGTAAACAATAAGTGGTTTTCAGTCTCCAGATTTATACCACCTGAAATTAACTGAGTAGAGAAGGCGGATAGCCAAGACAAACAAGTTTATATTAACAGGAATCCTTGATTTGAAATTCGGGGTCTGGGTAGCTAAAGTTACTATTAAGTAGACTAAGATATTGGAACTATCGACGAATAAAATAATGGAACTTGAAAGAACACTCATTAAGTGATGTTATGTTTTATAAGCAAAACTTTTTTGTATCTAAACCCAGGATCAATGGTTAGTATCCACAGACTGAAAACATAATGGAACAGCTAGAGCCAAGACTTTATTGTACTCAGGTTCATTGCTATTTGACAAAATTAATGTAATGAAATTACATATATACCTTCCGTTTGGCCTGATCTTATGATGTGACAGCATGCAGTGTTGACAAATAAAATTAACAAACGATTTAAAACAAAATCAAGAAAGAAGCTGTTGTTTTTTGTGTTAAGTGGATGTTGCTGAGCGTCGTCAATTGTTTATCCAGTACCAACTGGCATAGGACGAAGGACATCCATAGATATCATGATAGACTTCAGCTTTAACACTACAGTAAGTAAAATAAGGAGGTAGGTTAAAACAATCGATAAAAAGTACTCACTTAAGTCAAAAGTAAACTTAATGATTAAGACGACAACCTTGTTAAGATGAAATAAAAAATATTTAATATTTTTAATGAAATTTCCAATTGACGTTTTATTGAAATATTGAATAAATTTTATGCCTACACCTTGTGATCTTATTTGCATAAATTTATTTTTTTAACAAATTTACGATCTATTTGATCTGTAAGTGCAAGCATTTGTGCAAAAGTCTGCTCCCATACCCAGTAAATTGCTGCTTTCTGATACCAAAACTTCCTGCTGTGTCGAAAACAGTCATGCGAATACAACAAATGGAAGAAACATAATAATGTGTAGTAGACTTGTTGCAATAAAACTCAAACAAAGCGCAGCATTAACAAATGCATAATCGCTTTTTCTTTAACAAAAGTGTATGAAAACCCAACACAACTGACAAAGAAGAATGCCACATGTCCTATTTCGACTTCCCAATCATATATTCATTCACAAGTACAATATTAAAGTAATTCATTTGTACATTTGTATGAAAATATGAATTCAATACATTGTTGTTAAAATAAATTTTAAACTTAACACCTACGCCACATTAATGGAGCCTAAACAGAATGAAAAGAATTATATCAAACAAAGCAGTATTTTTCAACATATTCAAATTAAGTTTTTAAGATAGAAAAAATATTTCTTTTTCAAGAAAGTTTAAACAATCGCCTGTATTTTAACGTTTTATTTGCTCGTTTGATTCTTTTTATTGCAAATTTAACGCAGTCCTGTATAATTTTGTTGGTGGCACTGTTAAACATCACACACTTTAGTACCACGCAAATACAAGGTTACTTTGGGAGTTTCTGATCAATAAATACTTCTATACCACTCCCACCGCCTATTTATGTTAACATCCGAGTTAAAACGACTAAATTGTACTTACATGGAAACATCTGGCAGCTTCTTTCATTTATAAAATTTGTATTTATGTAATTGTGGGTATGAGCCAATTAAAGGATTTTTTGTAGTGGTGTAAATTTTTGTAAATAGCATTTTTAGTTTAGTTTTATAACAATATCATTCTTTCGCAACAATATTTAAGACAGCCTGTACGATTAATACCATGTCACTCTGTCAGTAATACAATTTACATCATTTGTGTAAAAAAATTAGAAAAAATCATAACTAATATGACTTATTACCAAAAATAATCAATAAACTAGTGTTAATAATGTTGTTGACTTTACTGCGTCACCAAAAAACAAACGATAACTACAACAATGTTTGCAAAAGCGCTTTGGAAAACGAGGGAGCATATAAACGCTGGACCGTTTCCAATGCTGTTGAACAAAAGTCCAAAGAATATGTATACAAAAATTTCTAATTCCTGCAAAGTTTCAACAAATGTGACCAGATTAATAAACAGAATTTAATATTTCTGATACAAGGCATTCGAGACATTGTCATTATGCCAAAATAAAAGTACATGCGACTTTAAGCCACTCTTGAAACTACGTAATGGTAAAATTTATCAAATATTCTTCCTAGAAAATGGCTTTTGAAGGTCTTTAAAAATATACGATCGTAACTTTAATCATTCTTTTTTTCTAATTAAGCAAACTTTATGTTGAGAACTCGGAGTCAATGTTTTTTTTTTGAACATCTCTATGATATAGAAGTCAGAAAAACGTGAAAAGCAAATTCATTACGTCCTTCGTATGTCAATAATTGACCCGTTGCTTTCATTTGTATTTTAATGGACTTCCACTGAAGTCCCTTGCCCCTTTATACTATTGGCCTCTAATCCCCTACTAGGATCTCTGACCTTGGAATCTAGCAGCCTCCTCGTTTACCGCCCCAGGGTGTACACTTTAAACCCATTGAAATAAAAGACAGCATAAAAACCTGAAAAATATGGAGAAGCTTTGGCATGTTTGGGGCTTAATGTACCTTGAAGTTCCTTGACCACACTAGATTAACGTTTTTCCCCTTTAATTAGTTTTTCCTTTTGCAACCTAGGGACTAACGGCCGGGCTTCTTTATATCTACTAAATCAAAGCATTGTCCACTGACCACCTTTCAAAAAAAAACTTTCCCTCCGCTTGATTTCCATTCGCCGCTGAGTGTGGTCTTTTTGTCTCCCCAAAGTTCTCTTGATTTCCTAATCCAGTGGTTCACTAGAGTCAAACTGTGGTCTACCGCCTCCATTCATCCTTTTTTAATTTTTTTTTCTATTTTTAAGTTTTGTTCTCATATCGTTGATTAAAATTATGAATAAGAAGCCAAAGTGAAGCAATTTTTATTTGGTTAATTAATGTTCCGTCAGCTCTGAGTTCGTTAACAATTAATTAAACCTTCTCCTTCTGTAATACCACCTTTTTTAATTTTTTAAAGTTGTGTTCAAATTTGTCTAATTTACAAAAAAAATCGTTTTACAAATGAAACTGCTAAAAATGTTAATATTTTTTTAAAAGTTCGTATACTTTTATTTTAATGTTTAATTGTACCTCTTACAATAAAAAAGAAAACAAAATAGTTGCGTCTTCTAACACGCTACTAAAAAATGCAGTATCTAATTTTAAATATTACTTGTGTATTGTAATCACTGACTACGATTTTATTTAAATAGTTGTTTGCTCACAAACATTAACGTCCACGAGTCTTTATGCGTTTTTCGATTTTTCTCTTCATTTAATCATCTTCTAAATGCATTAAACATGAGATGTTTTTTTGTTTTTGTTTTTGTCTTTTTGCAGTGAGTAAAGTAGATTTAAAATATTCCTCCATGGTTAGACGTCAGCAGCATTCTCATAAATCATTGAAGCTTCTGAGCTGATATCTTCTGTACAATTAAAGATTATGTTTTATGATTGGCCTACACGAAGAAGATTCTTCTTTTATTCAATCGTTACTTTATTAAAGCTTGCTAAAAATATTTTGAATAAAATATTATAAATACTTTATTTTGGCGTTTAAAAGTATGTATGTATGTTTGTCTATTCAACTGTTTGTCTACGTTTGCCATGATAAACATCAACACCTGCACTTAGTCTGTACAATTACAAGATGCAAATTAAAATTTATAATAAATAATAAACAGGTATCAAATTGTAGTAACTGAGATATAAATAATATAAAAACATATTCTTTGTCTTCATTTATTTATTTAACGAATAAGAATAATTTACTTATTTCAAACAACCTTTAGAAATGTTCAGAACACATTTCAGGAGTTTTATCAGTTTAAATCTAAGTGCATCCAAGGTTAAAATGATATTTTGCATCTTCTGAGATGAAAACAAAATGTTATTCACAAAATTACGTTATTGATGAATCAAGGTTCTAAACGAATTTTTAAATTTTAATAATATGTAAATATTTTAAATAACTACTTACAAATATTGAGAATGTGCAGAATTATTACTACAAGACAGTAGTGATTCCACGATTTTATTTGGGGAGATGAGTGTTGATTCCGGGAACTCCTTCAGTATAATGCGGCACAGGGGGTACCTGGATATTTTTAGAATTCGAGTTACTAAGACCAATCTATTTTACGAATTAAAACACTTTGAATAATAAAGCTGTTTTAAAGGATAAAATTACAATATTAAGAACTTTGTTCCTTAACATTAGTGATTGAATAGTGAATTCGAGAAGAATAATATAAAGCAGGGGCGCCCTTTCACTTTTAAATCCAAACTTTGTACTCTTCGTTATAGCGGAATTAGAACTACAGGTCCTTTTTAAATTTCAACCGTCTGTCTAACACTCTTCGAAAGCATGGTCATATACATCAAATTAATTGAACTTTTGAGGCACCTTTTTATTTTGAATATTTATACTGGTTATTATAGTGGTTATAGCAATCGACATTTCATCTATTCAAGCAAGGATAACATGAATTCTTCGAACTATTTTTAACGGAAATCTTAGTTTAACAGAAATTGTTCGCTAATTTCAATTACATAACTTTTTTCTTAAAAAAATTATTATTTCGCCACGCTTTATACCTGTAAAATTGTGTGCTTTCTCATAAGTATCTCTATTCTTCTCATAAGTATCTCTATTCTTCTCATAAGTATCTCTATTTTCTCTATTCTGACATACTTTTAAGAAAATAAGTAATTAAATTCATTATATTATTAATTGAACTGTTATGACAAAACAAATGAATTAAATATAATTTGACTTAAGTTCAATTCAATTTTCTTTCTAAATTGTTGTTGTTTTGTTTGTTTTTGTTTTAGAAAGAAAACGGAATTGAACTTAAGCTAAAACTAATTTAATTTATTTGTTTAAAAAAAGTATTCTATATTGGAACCAAGATCCAAATACATCCAGAAGTTTTTACATGATGTAAACACAGAAACGCAGACCAAAATTCCAAAAACAGGTGTCTTATATTCAACATCAATTATAAAATATTTTCTGTTACAGTTTGATTGTTTGTATAGAAAATAACCTTTTGTGCCACTTAAAAAAAATCCAAGCGACAACCCAGACTGACAACCCTTTACTACTAAACATGACACGAACTACTCGATGTCTTGTTCAGCGTTGCTATCCAGACCGGCGAAAAAGTAGATCTCTTCTTTTCTATTTAAGGATCTTTTGGTTTGATTTGTGTTCTCTTTCAGATGCTAAAATATTTAAACTATATTCAGATAATAGAAGAAAAAATTACGAAAATTTGTTTTAAATCCGGCAAAAAAATATAAAATATAAAACATTAATTAACGAACATATTATTTTGCTTATAATCATATAATGATCACGTAGTGATCAGAGCAAGATAATTTTCAAACAATGTTTTTAAAAGTAATATAATTTAGGAACGACTATGTGTTGGATTTTCTTCAACCATATAATTATTATTAAATTATGGCCATTTAAAGAGATGACTTTGGGTGAATTATCATTAAAACCAAAAAAACTGTCCGGTTATCAAAATGAGAAATATACCTACAGTGGTGAGTGAAAGTATTCATACGGTTCCCGTTTAAAACAATTTTATAAGAAATCAGTTTTATATAAAACCACCAATTCTTTTTATATACTGGCGGTTTTTATTGCAACTTCTTTTAAATTTTATGTTGTTACATTTTCAACTCATAATCAATCATGAACAATTCTTAAACTGGATAGTCTGTATTTTAAGAGGATGTTTTTATTACAAACGATGTTGTAATGGTTGACAATCGTTGTTTTGGCTCAAAAGTCTGTTATCTATAACACGATTTATTTCTTTCTTTCCTTCAAATCAGTTAAAACTATAATATTTTGATTAATTTTGTTAAATACTTAAAAGAAAAAATTAAATAAAATTAATTTACAAATAGTTATATATAAGATTCCTTAACCTTTTTTAAGAAATACTGATCAATATAATGTACAGTATCACATTGTTCGACTGTGACTCTAAATAATTAAATAGTTTTGAGTTTCCACAGAAACTTAATCATACAAATACCAGATTATCGTTATCGAGTTGAATGTAAAAAATGAACTTAACAGCAATTGAAAACGGAGAGCGTATACAATCGAACGAAACTCAGGCACATGCATCGACAAGTAACATTTTTCACTGTTTGTACAAGTATTTCTTCAGCAAATAAGAGGCATGTAAAACTTAATCACCATTTTCTTAAAAAACAACAACAAACATAATTTTATTAATTTCGATTACCGTAATTATAGCTTAATTTGTTTTGTTTTTTGTGAGCATGATTTCGTTCTTCTTCTTTCTTTGTTGTCAGAATAAAATTTGTAATCCTGTCTTTTAGATGTCAGTCAATCCGCCACTCAACAGCCTTATGAAAGTCAACAGTAATTGCAACTTTATACTAAATCCATCTCAATTGGTTTCAAACTGAGGTGTGTGGGAAATCTTTCAAGAGAAAGACGAAGGAGTTGAGTGGAAAATTAACAATAATTTTATCTACGTAATGTATTGAAAAAAACCAGATGTGTGGCTACTGGCGCCAAGTTTTTAAACAGATTAATGGTGGCTGAGTGCCTGCGGGTATTTTTTCTGAATATTTTAACGTTAACAAATTAATTTCGTGTTTCTATTTTTTATTGTCATCAACAATACATTAAGGAGTACTTTTAACGATTGTTTTATAACAACAATTTATAATGTGATTAGTGTTCCAATTGCAACAAAATCAACAATTAAAACGATAACAAATAAAGTTTAATTAATTTTTCGGATTTATTTTTTATTTTTAATTTATTCTGTATTGTTATACATTAAATACATAAACGTTACGTGTAGTAACATGTCATAATCGCACAAATGAATCCTTACTTCCTGCAACATGTCTCCTTTTTAATAGAGCAAATGAATTCTTGAAACCAAATAAAAATCTCGGTCAATACAAATATCCCTAACAATGAAATTGTGTATTATCGAGTTAGAACTTTAAAACCAAAATTAATCAGCCGAAAAACATTTAAAAGCAGCATAATTTGGTTTCAAAAACATTTACAAAATAATTCTTGCAAAAAAAACCGACTTCAAAACAGATTTCATCTGTCTGCCTATAACAGCTCAAGTGTATGGCCACATAAATAAGATTATATTAACTATAGGGAAACCCTTATATCTCTAAACTTTATACTAGTTCAACTGTGCAATAGTTTGCCCATATACATCAGATTATATCAACTATTTAATTTATAATATAAGATTTTTATACTTCTTATTATATCAAATAAAGTAGTGGATATTCTATCTAATATTAAGGTATCAGGTTCAAAAAATATAGCCATATAGGACAAATTACATTAATTTTGGGAACACCCTTTAATTTCTTAATTCAAATTATAAGCTTCTTGTTGTAGCGGACTTAGCAAAACATGTTCCTTGTAAATTTCAGCTGTTTGTCTATAACAGTTCAAAAGTCCGGCTACATACACCATATTATATCAACTATTGGGACACCCGCTTATTTCCAAATCCAAATTTTATACTTGTTATTATAGAGGAGGTAGTAATACAGGTTCTTTGTAAATTTCAATCGTTTGTCTGCAACTGTTTAAAAGTATGGCCACATACCAAATTAAATGAACTATTGGTGCACCCTTTAGTTTATAATTTTATATATTATAATCAGCTGTTACTATAACGGCCATAGCAATCGACTTTGCGTCAAATTTACAAGCGTTTGTCTATAACGGTTCAAAAATAGGCCTATATAAGTAAATCTACAGTAATTATGGGACACCCTTTAATTTCTAAACTCAAATTATAAACTCGTTGATATAGCGGATAATACAGGTCCCTTTTAAGTTTCAACGTTCTGTCTATTACGGTTCAAAAGTACGGCCTCACACTTTAAATTGCATAAACTATTGGAATACCTTTAACTTCCAAATCCAAATTTTATACTTGTTGTTATAGCGAACTTACAAATACAGGTTCGTTGTAAATTTCAAAGGTCTGTCTATAACTGTTAAAAAGTATGGCAATATACATCAAATTAAATGAACTATTGGCGCACCTTTTATTTTAAAATTCTTAATATTAATACTTGTTACTATAACGGCCATAGCGATCGACATTCTGTCCAGTTTGCAAGCGTTTGTCTATAACGGTTCAAAAGATAAGCTCATATAAGTAAATCTTTATCAAGTATGGGACACCCTTTAATTTAAAACTCGTTGGTATAGCGGATTTAGCAATACAGGTCGCTTTTAAGTTTCAGCGTTCTGTATATAACGGTTCAAAAGTTTGGTCACATACACAGAATTACATTAACTATTAGAACACCCTTTAACTTTCAAATTCAAATTTTATACTTGTTGTTATAGCGGATCTGGCAATAGAGGTTCGTTGTAAATTTCAAGCGTCTGTCTAGAACTGTTCAAAATTAAGGCTATATACATCAAATTTAATGAACTATTTGCGGATCCTTTAATTTATAATTTGTAGTATTAATACTTGTTACTATAACGGACATAGCATAATTTGCAAGCGTTTGTCTATAACGGCCCATGTAAGTAAATTTACATCAATTATGGGGGCACCCTTTACTTTTAAGATGCGGTTTAGCAACAAAAGTAAACATCATTTGTAAGAGCTACTGGAAAAAAAAGTATAGAATACTTACCCTTACATAAAATTGAGGGTGAAATATGTACGAGTAACATACTTTACACTTTTTTGTGCCACATATTTTCAAAAGAACATAGTTTTATCTTACACTCTCGATTTTTTTTAGAAAAGAACACAAAGGTGTAAAAAGTGTTGAACATATGCAACATTTTTGTCAGAGAAGAAAACGCCATAAGTGTTCCTTAATTACCAACGTGGCCAACTTATCAAGTTGACGGAATTGCAATAGAGAAAATACGAGTGATACGTAAGATTTAAAAAAATGATTATAGTTCCCAGATATTTTTAATATCAACTACTTAGAATATTCATTACAAACTTGGCAATCATACCTTTGGTTTTGAACCTAAATCAGATGATGCTTTGGGTCATCACTATTCAAAATTGCTTAAAAGTTTTAATGAATTTGAATTTTATGCTGATTTATTAACTTTAACTTTAAACAAACATAAATTGTCCCCGGATGAGTTCAATTGAACAATGACAATAGGAAATAGTTTTATCGCCAACAATAAATTTTAGTGATTTTATTGAAACTAACATTTGGGTCATTAGCACGTTGAAATATAATAATTTTGGAAAAAAAATGTAAAAGTACAAGTCATTTATCAATAAAATGAATGGGTATTTAAAAAGTTTATAAAAACTTGATCAAATTCATTGAAACTATTAAGAGTCTATAGACAAATAGATTAGATTTTATATCAAGCTGTCGAAATGAAGAATAAAATTTTGTTAAAGCGTTTTGGATTAAAAGGATGAAATTCATAACCCATCTCACGATGGTACTTTTTTCATTCCGAAATATTCTAAAATAATAACATTTAATTGGATTTCTTTGATTAACAAAAAATGTGTCTACAAATTATAAGCTAAAGCCGAAACATAAATAAATAAACAACTTTATTAATTTAATTACAATTCATTCCAGGATTCAAAGAAAATTATTGTTACTTTCAAATTGACAATAAAATATTTAATTTTATGATGTTATTTTGAAAGCAACGGCAAATGCTAAACATTAATATGGTATAAATTTAACATAAATGCTTCTTAAATACAATAAGTTTTACTTTTTAAATATTTATTGCGTCGTATTTTACATTCACAATTATAAATATATGCAAACATTTGCAAAAATATTTTAAATTGTTAATATGTTTGTAGTGAATACTAGCCCAGTTATTTAAAAAAGTATGTTTGTATGTATTTACATAAATATAAAATTCCATTTAATAAGTGAAGATTTTAAAGAAAATCAAAACAAAAGACTTAAGCAGCAAACCCTTTTTTGATAAACCAGCATCACAAATTAAAATGAAATAAAATAAAATGAAAAAAAAAACAACTTTTAATGCACACAATTCCATGTATAAATAAACGTATAATTAAACTTGTCTCCTAAACATAATTATGTGATCATATTCCTAGAAATTTTCTTATTAATTTTCTAATTATTCTTATTATTATCAAAGGGAGTCAGTCCCAAGTTGCCACAGAAAATATGTTACAATTTATTAACAACAATTTCCTGACCAATTCAATAGGTTTGTTTTTCTTTTAAAAATTTTATAATAAATGTAAAAATAATAAATGTAAGAACGTGTTTTACATGTAGCTTATAACACACCTTGTTGTAAAAATATTTAATATAAATTGTTTTAATTTTAACTACTCCTTGGAGAACTTAGAGTTTAACTCCATTTAATTTGCATAAAACAACAAAAATATCTACTAAACGTGAGTGCTCTTATATATGAGAACGAGTGAATGCTTCCAGATAGCAACAAAAATAATTGCCATTTGCCTCAGGGTTTTAAACCAAATTGGTTGTTGATGTCTGGCATGTGTTTTGTCACTTTAAAGTTGTTTCAATTATTTATTGAATAATATATTTTAAGATTTTTTTCTCATAGACAATTTATTAGTGTGAATGAAATATATTTGTTTCCGCATAATTATCTGCAGTAAAACTTAAATTGCGTGGTATGTATGAAATTATGGCAAGAAATTTTAGAAATTCTTTCATTAGACAAAAATAAAAAAAATGCCGGCTTATTTTTCTGCTTTTAGTTTTTTTTTTTTTTTGTAATGTACAAATTTTTTAAGGGGCACTACAAATATAACCCTTAGTAAAGTGGTAACACTAACATATTTCACCATAGCTGAAAAACTGTTTTCCGATTGGTATAGAATGCCAGAGCACACCGTGGTAAATCACAAATCTAGATGGACAAAAAAAATTTCTAGCAACCTTCCTTCTGATGATTTAACAAGCTTCTCAATACAAGAGGTAACTGTAATTCATGTTTTTTAGGCTCGGGTTACTAAAAAATAATCTTTGAAGTAAGTTGTTGTCAAAATATATATTCAGATTTTAAAAAGACTTGGGTTATGATTAAACAGCTCTATTTTAAGGAAATATAATACAATTTTCATTAATTTATTTGCATTGTAAGTATTAAAAATTTTTTTTATAAGAATTTCAAAAAGAGCAAAAAATAAAATGTGTCCTTTTCTTAAGTATAGTTATCCACTTTGGAGAGTTTAGACTGGTGCAATCAATTTATTAAGCATTTTGAATACAATTTAGTTGGCCACGGTTCAACGCCTGTGGCAATCAAAAAATAAAATGTTTTTTTCTGTTTAATTGTATAAATACATATTTAGAATTTACAGTACAGCACGCAGCATTCTTCATCTATACTTCTTCATAGCATATTCGCCGGCGAAGTAAAATAACTTATAAACTAATTATATATTTCTCCTTTCACTAGCTGTGGTAGCTCTTATCCATTCCTTTCCTATAGAATGTTACACGGTTACAAAAAGACCTAAGAAGTATTATTAGAGATGAAACGATACGAGTAAATACAAGTACATATTTGATACTTTCCTCTCGATAACAAGTACTTTAAGCATCGATACTTTACCACTGAGTACCAAGTAAGCATCGATAAAAAAGTACTTGTATCGGTCAAAAATACTCGTTGCATATTGACTTGAAATTTATGTTGAACGTGACGCCATTACAGTCTTTATGAAATGTGCATAAATTAGTTATCTGTGGTAGTGCGGTTAAAAATGAATAGGTCAGAACTTGTATATACTTTAATCAAGCATTTTTAATAACAATTTCTTAAAATATAGAAACAACTAGTTTGTAAAATTAACGTATCAGTTACATTTAATTATTTTTATATTTATTGCATATATTATAAATTTGACGCTGATTTTTATGTATGGAGTTGGATTTCCTGCAACGATAGCAATGAATAAATTCGGCACTGTCACCACCTGGTACATAATTTCGCCACGGTACGACCCACTTTTTTGCCTTGTATCCGAGGCAAACTTGATTTCATAAAAAAAATAAATCAATATGTCAATCGATCAGATATAGTGTCGAAAGAGGTGGTATTAGAAATCAGCATGATTGGTCCATGTCCTTGGAGACAGCTGCAAAACACCACGCCTACCTCTAATTTTTTCATATCACTTGGAAGAATAAAGTAACTCAACAAAAAAATTTTAATATATAGGACGATAGAGAATTAAAAAATAAGAAAAAAACATCAAATGAAAAAATTGGCGTTCGCCTATATTTTCTGAGTTACGGTGCTCTGACATTTTCATATTTTTTTAAATATTAAATTGGGTATCATTTTAAAGCTTTTGAAGAGTTTTATGGAAATATTAAAATGTTTTTAAAAAATTTTAACCCATTTAGAGCCTATGTCATTTTTATGTAAAATTATATAAATGCAGAACCAAATTTTTTTTTATTTTTTAATTCTCTGTCACCTCAATATTTGCTTTTTTGATTGGATTGGTGAAGGGTATATAAGCATTCTTACTTGTTTTTGATAAAATATTAATATTTTACTTTTAATATCAATTATAAAAATTTTAGAAAACTCTCCAACACATATTACACTTCCAGTTTCATAGCCGATATGTATGTATGTTAACAATATCCTTAAAGTACAAAATATTAAGGAAGTCTATGTTTTATATTTTTAAAGTACCTTATTCTTTTTTACAAAATTTTTAAAGAATTCTAATAAAATGTTTTTGGTGGAGGAAACAACATATATATGATATAAGAAGACGCACTTTAAAAATTTGTCTTGAATTTGTTCATGCTTTTAAGAATAAACAACAAAAATTTTAAATAAATTTTATTTATAGGAAGTAACAAAAATGTATTGCAAAATTCACCATTGCTCCAACGTTTTCTTGCAACAGACTCAAAATACAACCACCAAAATTGAAAAGCAAACAAAAAGTGCCATATAACAAAAAAGTGGCAGATTTAGCTCTTTTTAAAAAGGGGGCACTAAAAGGGTCAAGCATTCGAAAAAATAGCAATTTGATACTTAAGTAGCAACAACAGTCACGCTGCATTAGACCAGCGATTTTAATTTGTATTTTTCTTTGCCTTAATTTTATGAAATAGTCAACCGATACGAGTAGGTATCGATACTTTTTATTCAATATTGAGTACGTAGCGATATTTTGCGATCGATACTGTATCGAGTAAAAATATCGATACCGTAGTGATATCGTTCTATCCCTAAGTATTATTGTTGCCTGAAGTGCAATCTACTACTTTTTAAAAAAATATTTGAGTTAATCTTTCAAGTTTTCATATTATTAAGGTAAACCAAATAGATCTTGCGCATTTTTGCGACCGCCGCACATTTTACCCACTTTTATAGTATGACCACCACTCTTTCTCGAGAGGATATTTTTGAAATATGGTAAAAACTTCTAAAATACATCGCAAAGACATCTTTTTGACATTAAGAATCGTTAGATATAGTCTTCAAGATATACCAGAACACGTGAAAACAAATCCTAAGGTAAATATAATTTTTATTTGTTTTAAGCTAGTTGAAAAACGTGTAAAAAGTGGAAGACACCGTGATATTGTGGGTTGCTTGTAGACAAGCCAAAGCAGTAAGAAGGTAAAACAAATAACGGTTTTATTGCTAGACGGTTCTTAAGAGCACTGAAAAGAGTTCAGAAATCACAGATGTCAATAAAGAATTAATTAAACCGTTTTGAATTATTTTGGAAACTTAAGGTAGTGGTTACCCTGTTGATAAAGATGCTTTTGAAACTATTGAATAATGTATTATATCCTACATACCCCATCCCCGAAGTGTCGGAAATTCATCCTTTTCAATTCCTGTTATTAGAAAAAAGAAACTTGAGTTTGATATTTGAACAATTGTTATTGTGTTTAACTTGTTTTAATGCAATCATTTCCTTCTTCAACCAACCACTAACTGATGACCTCTACATGAAAAGCGCAAAAAAGAAACGGTATCAGAAAAGAGTTGCCTAATTTTTTTAGAATATTTTAGTGGGAATAAAAAGTTAAATAAACCACATAGTGTGAGAATAGTCTCATAATTCAATAGAGCTGGATACCCTACTGTTACTAATGCAGCTTTTGCAATGTCCTGCACACATCATCAAATTGTTCAAAAACAAATTTTCATCGTCGGACCATAAAGTTAAGTTCTGTTCAATTTTCGTATTTCGTTCGAAGCGTTTCTGCTTACGTTTTAAAAAAACCAAGGCCCCCAAATACTTTTTTAAAGACTTGAAAATTTTCGTTCATGCACAGAACATTACATTGAGTTTTCACGTGAAAAACATTGAAAGTTTCTGTTTCCGAAATAACTAAACTACTCATTATGACAGAGAAAGTAGAAACTCGAGTGGTATGTCTTGTGTAACCAAACAACATTTAACCTTACTGCTTCTGTAGCAATACATTCGATATATGAATGACGTATCATTCATACGTTGTCTAACAGCCTGGGTTTGTAATGGGAAATAACAACTGTAAATGTACGGATGATATATTCTGATTTTCGTCATTTTAGGGAGACTTAAGTCTGTATTTTGAATTTTTTTTAACTGGGTATTATCATGAAAATACCCATCTGTTTTAGAAAATTAGGCAAAACCACAAGAATTAATATGCACAGAATATTGCACGCAAAGATCAAAGATACAAAGTGATTGCTAGGAGCTTCTTTAATGTAAAATAGTAATGTAAAGTTACTCGGATTTTTCTACACTGAAGAAAAATTTAAAGCTTTGCAAAATTTTTATCATTATATTTTTTTATTAATTTATTAAATTATGTTATAGAAGATAACTATACGAAAATTGCATTTATATTTTTTATTTGAAATCAGAGTCACCAGAGTCGTTATTGCAAATATTTTGCTTTTTTAACAATGTCAAAACTTCTTTATTCCTAGCGTCCTTTCCGATATTTGGCCTATAGGAAGTGTGCAGGCATCTATAATTTAAGACCCTCTTATATTTATCACCTGGCACAGCTGATTCGTTATTTGAAGGTTCGTGGTAAAAACAAGAAAATTACTTTTACAATGGCAATTTTTTATTCAAATATCCGGCTCGAAGGACCATGAAATAAATTAATTTTATTTAAAAAAACGGGATTTTTTTTCATAAATATATTAATCAATTTTTAAAAAATTCTTTTTTTCGCGCTATTGACCCTCAATAATCAATATCGGTGATTTAAATAATAAATCGGGAAAATAGCACGAAAAAAAGAATTTTTTAAAAATTAATTTTATTTATAAATCTTTTTAGATATTTACAAATATCTCTGTTTAGAGATGTTAATTATAATTATTCTTAGTAATAATTATAATTATGCGGTGGTGTGTATTTAGAATTTTCTTTCTTTTCAAGATTCAGGTACATATTTCAGGTTCACCCTTGTGACTTTAAGCTTAATAGAGATAACGCGTAACGTTTTTTTTTCAATTCACAATCAATAAATGTTTTATTGTAAGAAAAAGAGAATTAGCTACTAACTTGAAGTTCGGAAAATAAATAATAATTTTTAATTCTTAAGTTAAATACAAAAGCCAGTATAATAAGATAATAAAGAAATATAATAACAAAACCTCGGTTTTACATTAAACACGAAGTTTTGTAGTTTTTTACATTGTATTTCAGTATGGACTAATGCTACATAACATAATTCATATGTATTTACAACTCATTACGTAGTAATTAAGTATTGATAAAACTATATTAAATAAAAATTGGAATTTATTATAAAATTATGTAAATGAATGAAATTGGATATGGCGCCGGGCTAGAATTTAGGTGGAGTTTATCGCACTTCCTGCATGTATCAAAGGAAGAGCACGATCCTATCGTATGGCTTCTTACCAAACAGTTAGAACAATATCGATGCTCCTCGACAACTTCTTTTCCCTTGTCTGCTGTTATCTTTAGGAATCTTTGACAAAAACATAAGGCATGCAGCCTTTTACACACTCCGCAAAGCGTTTATAGTGCCTTTGGCAGATGTTTTTGTTTGACGCTGTGACTTTCGCTTTGCCTGTTCGTGTTTCTGTGAGTCTGCGGTTAGGTCTGTGTGAAAGAAAAAAAGAAAAAAATATAATACAAATGGATAAGTAAGATAAACAGAACCTTGTTAAGATGTATACATGTGTTTGAGTGTGAAATGTGTAAATAGCAGATAACATAATTTGACAATTTGGCGATTTATGACTCCAGACACTATTCGTATGTCAGCCGTACGAGTATTGTTATCTGGACCGGGGTATGTTTTCTAAATCCTCCCTAAGCGCCACTCATAGGGAGTTTTTAAATCATCGACACCGCCAGCGAGATCTCCGATCTGGATATTCCGAGTAAGGTTCTACCATTTATAGCGCCTGTGCAGGGCTTTGAGGTTATCCTCTTTGCATCTGACAGAAAACTGATGATGGATTGTCTTTAACCTTTCCTATCTGTTCAAAAAGGGATCAGTAGTGGTTTGTTTAGGAAAGGCCATAATTGGTGTTCATCTTAAGAATCGATCTGGAGTCAGTGCGGTTAAGTCTGACGGGTCTTCTGAGAATGCCTATTGGGTACATTATATTTAACATAAAAATGACATCGGCTCTTAATGGCTTAATCACTTTTTAATAATTTTAGTAGTTCCATAAAGATCTTTTCCAAAGCATTAAAATGCTATCCATGTTGATATTTAAAAATATTTGAAAATTTCAGATCCCCTTAACTCGGAAAATATGGGCGATGGGATTCTTCACTCAATGTTTTTTTTTATTTTTTAATTCTCTATCGCCCCATACATTTTTTTTAATTACATTATTATCCCAACTGTCTGTAAGAACATGGGCCAATCATGCTGATTTCCAATACCACCTTTTTAGACACTATATCTAATGGCTTGACATATTTATTTTTTTTTTGTGAAATCAAGATAGCCTTGTGTCATTACGACCTACTCCACAATGAGAAAAAAGTTCGACAGTTTCTAGTCGGCAATCTGAAATTAATAAAGTCGAGAGTAAAGGTTAGCGATAGCTCCTGACTTAATAGAGGAGAGGTATTCAGTCGTAAATTACTAAGACGGCCGGAAAGAAGACCATAATACTAGCGTACTGCTTTGAACTACTTTTTAAAATAAAATGTTCAATTGTGGCGTAGTTGCGTTTTAGCTTCTTTAGAAAATTCTTCCTTTGATATGTTCACCCATTGCAACTAACTTCTCATTTTCAATCTGAAATTTTTTCAACTCTAGAAAAGAATGTTAGGAAATCAAATATTGTTGAAAGAAGATCATATGGTAGAAATACACCTTAAAAGTTTCTGAAATTACAAAAATCTAAACTATTTACCTGATTTTCATGAAACAAACAGCGATTTATAAAGGAGGATACACCCTATTGCAGAACAGGGTAGTACCACATCTTGTCAAAGTATGTGACCTCAAATTTTAAAAATGTTTAAGAGCTCATAATTTTATCAAAAATTAGCCGATTTAAAAATTTTTTATATGTATTAATCTACATTCATATATAGATAAAGAAAAACATGCTTATAAATTACATAGTATTTTTAGATAAGAAATTTTCTTCCCGTTAATTGTATTTTTTATTTAATTTCCTCAACAGACCCCATTTATGCGCAAGATGTCAACAAAATTTGGCCAGTTAACGAAAACCAATTTAATTACATCATCATCAGGCGAATTATTCAAGGCTTTATTTTAACGAAAAAGTTAAAAATTTTATAATTTTACTAAAACACGTTAAAAATCTACATAAAAAACAAAAAGTGCATTTTCACTAAAATTTCACATTTTCTTTAACTTTTTATGAAATTTCAAATTAAAAAAATTATTACCACTAACATAATGATGTCAGAGAAAAAATATTTTTAAAAGTTATTCTCTTTAGTATTAGCTTTCTTAACATCCTATACCTAAAACGTGAACAAAGCACATTAAGTGTTCTGAAAAACCACAAGAACAAATAACACAGGCAAATTTAAAGAGCACGAAAACAATTGGACAAACAAAAAACCCAAATGAAAATAATTATTTTATGATAACAGCAAACATCAAAAATTCCTTCCCTATGTATAATTGCAATAATGTTAAAATTAAGTAAATTATTACCCTTAATCCCTACTTTTTTAACACGATTTATTGCACATTTTTATTAATGAGCCATTCATATGACCCTCGCTTGAATTTTCATGGAACTCCACTACTTACCAACGATCAAAAACAAACTGCAATGGTAGACTTAAATTTTAACTAAACAAGAAAAAAATTACAACAGGATTATGTAATGAAGGCGTTTGCAATTATTAATCAAATATCACATTCAAAATCTTCGCAAGAAGAAAATGACAACATGTCATTTTCCGATCGGCTACTTCGTAAGATTATACTCCAACTACGTCAAGTGCCATACACTCTTAACCAGCACAATATGTCAACCTACTTCTAGATACATCGCACTTAACAACACAAAACCAAAATTATCACAAAAAACAGAACTACTTACTTAAGAGAAAAATCAATGCAACCCTTTGATACAACACAATTCAAAATTAAATCAGCTTGCAGAAATGGTACTTCCTGTACATAAAACTCAAGTATCTGAAGAACGTTTATTTAGAGCATTTGCAACAGTCTTGACCAAATTAAGATCTAAGTTATCAAATAAGTCTATTTCTAATATATAAATAACAAAATTAAACTTTGACATGAGCAACCTTAAAATAGAAAACAGTGAGTAACAAGAGTTTAATTTTATCCCAAACAGATAAATTCATTAACATATTTTGTTTATAAGCAGTTTTTTTGTATTTTATTTTTATTAATATTTGCCGTATTCACAAGTTCTGCTAAGGTGTAGGTAGTATTGCATACTACCTTTTGTTTACTTCTTTGTGAACAACCATTGTATCAATGTGCCATTGTACATTGTACTTCATACGTCAAAAACTGAATAAAAAGAAGAAAAGTGCTATTCATCATTTGTTATTTATAAGCCAAATGGGGGAAAAAACAAAAAAAAGTAAAAAAAGTAAAGTTTTTTGTGTGAAAAATATAGTTTCGATATATTAATGGTTGACTCAAGTAAGTTATATTACTCAAGAAAAAATTTGGAAGCTTAAAAGAACTTAAGTTTAGAATGCTATCAGCACAAAATAAGAAAAGATGCAATGATTGGATAATGGCTTGCTGCATTCTTCATAACATTATTATTAAATATAATTTAGAACAAGGTGGCAGAGAACAAACCTTAAGATATGTTTCCAATATACCTACTCCTACTATATACAACAGAAATGACTTATTCCACTTTCTAATAAATCAGTCAAATCAATAAATTAAATAAATAAAACTAATAAAAATATCTTTTAATTCAATTTAATTTAATAGAATTCACACATGAACACAAAAATAATAATTTATTTAAACATAAAACATTTAAACAAAAAATCACATTAAAAAATAAGGCACTATACAACGTTTGAAAAACATATGAAAAAAAGTACTAAGTGTTGTATCGCATGTTTGCATGAAAATTACCAACAACACAGCTAGCACTGTTGTATTTTGTTAGCACTTACTAGGGGGCTTGTGAATAGGGCAATTGTATATCTATTAATAAATTATTACAATGAATAAATTATTATATAAAAATAAATAAATTTTTTAAACTAAATTAAACAATTTTTTCATTTGCATTTAATACGTTTTTGCGATAGCTAATGGATACTTTGTTGTCTAACGTATATGTATTTTTTTGCCGTCCATACACGCAGTTATTTTCATTTCTTCATGTACGTTTTTCGGCACACGTACTGTAAATAAGGTACGTTCAAAATTCTCTGTCTTTCATGTACGTTTTTATAGCTACAGTCGTACTTTCACGTACGTGTACACAAATAAATATTTTAATAAAACAATTGTTATGAAAAGAAAAAATGTACGGGTTAGTTTTAGTTGTGACTTTTCCATTTATGTACGAGAGTTTTGTACAGTGAGTGTATTTTTCTGAATTCTGGGCAATAGATTAGAGGTATCCCCATTGAATCAGTGAACAACTTCATGCAATAATTTGGACTCCATGTCCACTTTCGGCACGCATCCATTAATCGACTTATTGTCCAGTGCAATTAGAATCTTCACTTCCACAGCAGGACCGAATGCCGAATTCACTCATTCCCACAAAATTTTTTTGTGTTTGAGGTCCAAAATGAAACAATAGGTCGTTGTTAGTATAAGTTAAATGTTGTGTCGTGATATATAAACCTTTCTTTGTCTGTATTTATTTTATTTTGTTTATTTATTTATTTATTCTATTTTATTTTATCGGTTTAGAGGGAATGGAAATGGACAAACGGCTAAAATAAACAACAATGAAATAGTATTAAATATTTATAGAAATTTCTCGATCCCTAAATAAACCAAACTGTCAAAACATTTTATTTCTTTAAATTCTGCAAGTTACACAAATTAATTATTTGACATTTCACTACCAAAATCAGAACAAGTATTTTTATTTATTTTTTTATTAATTTTTTTCCAGTTGAGCAATAACGCGAATGTATGTATTTCTAGACATTAACCTTAAAATTAAATTTGAATCTCATTGAGCAAATGGTAAAGATTTTTTCTAGTCTTTTTTTTTTCTAAGTTTTTACTTTTTAAAATAAAAACTACAAGAAAATTAAAAATTAGATTTATTAAATGTATGAATTTTTTATTACAAAAGAAACCGAATGTAACGTTCAAGTTCAAATGCATGCGATGCCAAGAAATTATGATTTGGCAAATTTATTTTTTTTTTTTTGCAATTTGATTTCGTTTCGTGATTTGTATGCATTTTCCTTTGAGTTGTTATTGGAGTATAATGTGCATTTTCTTTTGATCTATAAAAACGTATTGTTGCTCATGTGATCCTCTTTATATTTCATTTTTTTAATTTTTTTTTTTGTTGTTCAGTATTATAAATCCATGAGAGATCGTTTACGAGTAGTGTGAGAATTTATTATAAATATTCTTTTTTTGAACTTAGTTGGCGAAAACTTTTGAAATTACAACACCAAAAAAAAAACAATGAAATAAATATTTCTTATTCTTTTGATTTATTGTTTATTAATGCGTCGTTTGTGTTTAGAAAATGTGTAACTTGCATTGCTAATTCCAAATGATTAGTTGTTGTAGTTGTCTTGGCACTAGATTTCTTAAATTCATTCATTATTTATAACAATAACAACAACGTTGTTCTTTGATTGTGTAATCCAGGTGTTTAGTGGACTATAAAAGAAAGCGCAGGCGTTAAATTTTTAAATCTTTCAGAAAACAAACGATTTTAAAACCGTTTCAATGGTTTTTTTAATTTTGATTCATTCTGTGATTCATTGTGCGATTCTGTGTTGTGTCTGTCATGGTTGGTTTTCTATAAATGTCAAAGTTTAAGACAGACACAACAATCCACAGCTCCTCAAACCATCCTACTCAACATAAACTCGCAGCGTTTAGACACATGATTCACAGACTTAAAATAGTCCCACTCGCTCCAGATAAATACAACAAAGAACTCGATACAATTTACACTATAGCTAAAAATAACGGTTACAACCACACAGCCATCGACAAACTACTCAGACAATACAACAACAAAAACAAGAAGAAAGAAGACAAGGAATCAATCGAAACAACACGAAGACACATCTTTACTTATACAGGACCAGAAATATATAGATTAACCAACCTTTTCCGAAAAGAAGGTTTACACACAACATTAAAAACGAGCAACACTCTACGTAACAATCTCAAGACATCAATAGAGACAACGAATAAATTTAGCACCAGCGGAGTATACAGACTTACTTGTACTTGCAACCATACATACATCGGACAAACTGGACGAACATTAAAAACAAGGTTTACAGAACACAGACGATCATACAAAAGGAAAAGAGAAGACTCCAATTTCGCAAAACACCTTAACATACATGGACACGAACCAAAGGAAATAGATGAATGTATGACAGTATTACACCCAAGTAAAAAAGGACGAAGACTAGACATTCTTGAAAACATGGAAATTTACAAAACACGAACGTTTAACAGAGACATTATTAACGAACAGGTAAACACAACCTCTGACACGTTTTTCACATCACTAAAATTACTAAAACACTCTTACAAACGAAAAACACCCACAGACGGTCACACTTACCTATCCAATAATAAAAGACCCAAATATTAACTATTTACCCCAATAAACAAGACAGATATCAGGGAATCTACCTGCATAATACTATTTAAACGGACAAAAATTACCTAAACCCACCACCTTTTATTCTTAACAATATCTATTTTTAACACTATCTCTTCAGTTTTAATAAACACGCGGCTTGAAAATGATGTTATCACATCGAAAGCGCTCGCCGAACATCCAAAGTACACAGCCAGTGACGACGGTTATTACCGAAAATTATAACAACAGTTTATTATATACTGGCGGAATCAACCCAATTAATTTAATACCAAATATTTGATTGCTCGACATCTTACCTCTAAGAAGTGTGGCCTTAAACGTCCAATCGAATATTTTGCAATGTCAGTTGATAACTGACTGACAGCAGCACCGAAACCGAAGATAACTAATTTCTCATCGGGAATTTCATAGTCCATGAAAACGTATCGTCTAACAGTCGAGTTACCATTTAAATATTTTTTCTGATTTTCAGATCAAATAATTTCCACAATGATTATCTAAAATAAAGAAACAATGTTGAGTAATAATAAAAACGACTTTTGTTTATCTTTAATAATTTTAAATTCATTTAAAAGCTTTTAATAAATTTAGTAATTTTAAGTTAAAATAAAAAATGCAAGTTCATTATTCATTTGAAATGGGTTGTTTATATGAACTTGTGTCCTATAAATAATTTTAAAATTTCTATCCAGTATTTTGTACCGGAGTGCACGTCCCATTGTAGATTTAATACTTTGGCCATTAATTCTTAAAATAGTTTCTTAAAAGCCATTATGTTTTTAAAGATATTATTTTTTAAATATTTTAACGTGTTCTGTTTAATGTTTGAGACGAAAACATCTTGGTCTTTTAAATCAAATTTTCAGATGATTTGTTGTGCAATAGTAGTATGACATTACTTTTTCCTTTTTGGCATATTTCATATTGTATTCTATCTAGGTATCGATAAATATACTTAAAACTAAAACTTCTTTTCTTGTTCTCCTTTAAAAAGGTAAGCATTCGAATGATTGCTATTTTTAAAAACACTCTCTGGACCGATGCAGCTTCTACCACATATCGTAAATACTCTTGGCAACCTTTTTAATCTTTGACAACGGACAGCTCCCAAAATCGTATCTCTCATAAGCTTACATAACCATTGATACGCACTCTTTTTGACTAATTCTAATCGATATTTGTGTTTATTGTCTGATTCAGAACGATAAAATGTCAAAAGATTCAATATTAGCAAAATAAAGGCCGCAGAAAGGCATTCGTCCCAAATGGAAATCTAGAAGCATCAATAGATGATGTTTATTAGAGCGTTTGGATCTGCAATAGACAAAATGTGTTTTGTTAGTTTGCTAAGGCTAGATGTCATATTCCAACTTCTGTAAAGGTATGGAAAGTGAACAAACAGTGCACCTGGGTTCATCTGATTTTTCTGCACCAGATGGATGGTTACTAGTTATGCACTGCTTTAATAACCGTCAAATCAGTATTGTTAAGTTTGCGCAAAAACAAGAGAACTAGGCTCAAGAGAATCGTTCAAGTTTATATAGTTTATGTGACTTTCTATACCCTGAAGTAGGCGACAGTGTAAGGTCTATATAAAAAGCCGAATTATTGTCAGTTATTAAGAAAAAAAAAGTTTAAAAATTTTGCACCACACTGTACTACTCCGTTTTGTGATTTTTATTATATACGGGTACAGTTCACAAACTAATTGCCTGTATGGCAGGCAAATTGTTGATATTGATATAAATTATGCACTTGTTTAATTTATCAATTTGTCAGCGCTTTTTTTTATAAAATTTAATTCCATAATTAGGCCGTATAATTAATTCGTCTTTTTTTACGCAACGTTTTCGGCATTTAATGCAAAAGGCTGATTTAAATAACTCGCCATTCTGCGACACAAGAAAAAAACAAACAATGGAACTGACAAATGATTCAAATTTCAAGAATGTTTTTCCCCTAAAGAGTTGAGTAATTAAAGCATCTGTTTTTCATTTTTTCTCTTGTTTGTGTTCAATGTGTTTGTTATCTTTTTTATTAAGCGTTTAAAAAAAGTGTGAATAATTAACCATGATTTCATAATTGCGCTGCAACAATTTAACACTTGTTTCGTTAAGAAATAAAATTTTTATTAGGAAAGAAAAGAGAATATGTGTTGAACATGTGTCATTTACAAAAAATTTACCTAAATTTTGTAATGAAGATTGAACTTTGAAATTTATAAATACTTTTAATAATTCAAACCCTTTCATTTATATTTTGAACAAATGTTTAATAGGGAAAACACAAAAAAGATCTAGAAGAAATAACATTTTTTTCGAATGTATGTATACTTTATTAAATTTATTAAAATGTTATTTCTTTCAAACTTTATCAGTGAGTTTTGTATTGGAACCATATGCTTGACTAGAAATTATATAAAAATATCTTTTCTTTGAGTTATTTCTTTATAAGGCCATTTTTTGTGTTTAATACACTACTGCAGTTTATTTTCAATTAATATCTCACAGCTCATAAACTATTTTAAGAGTCCTATTCCTATTTTTGTAATAGTTTATATTAGATTTGAAATCACATGTAAAGAATGTATTTTTCGACGAATTATAAATAAAAAAACTTATAAATAAATTATCGTAGTGTTTTGTGATATTTTATTTTTCATCCTCTTTCAACTGTATAAAAGAGCAGAAAAAAAAACTCTGCCTTATACAGCAGAGAAAGAAAAATAGAATTACAATTGGTTATTGATGTTTTTGCTTAAACTTTGATTTTTGTCTTTGCTTTATTGTTTGGACAAAAATCTTTAGTTTATTTAAAATGTTTGTCAGAAGTTTCCTGAAGAATTAAGTAAACGGTAACGAAATGGCCATCGAGACGTGCTTTGACCCTCAATAATCAATATCGGTGATTTAAATAATGAATCAGGAAAATAGCACGCAAAAAGGTTTTTTTGAAAATTAATTAATATAAAAAAACATATTGTTCCTTTCAATTTAATCAATTGAATTTTAAATACGACTCCTTCTTTTCCATACAAAATTGTCCTAAAATTCATTTCAAATCTTTTTTAATATTGTATGAATACGGTAGTAGCTGCTTTAATAGGTGTAAAGATCACCAAGGTCGTGATATCCATCACATTATTTTCGTTCGGAAAAACGCCAAAAAAATTGCGACAATTTTACAGCAGGAGTAGACTTAAATTCATATTAGAGGCCTTCACAAATCAATTTGATCAATGCTTTACTGAAGTAAGGGCGCGACAAACAAATACTCTTAAATGCTGTAGAAACGAGACACAAAAGAAAAGTGGGTTGATGGCTTAATATGTCAACAAGATGTCTTAAAATGTTTCAAAACGTCTTGATTGTACCATACTGTATAAATAACACATATACTTTCTTGAGTGTATTTTAAAACTGTGTGACGTTTTAAGGCATCTTAAAACAATTCTTGGGTAAATTGTGAAGACAGCTTAACAACGATATCCTTATTATATGTACGTGAGTGGAACAAAACACACAAGAGCAAATTATATACACATTTATATATTTTTTAATTAAATATTATATTATATTATTAAATATATTTTTTATTTTCTTCTTATAAGGAATTTATTTAAAATTTTGTGTGCATATTATTTGGTATTTTTGTTGAGTAAAGTTTTATTTATTTATCATGGCAATATAATGCACTGTTATTTTAATTTTATATTTAAAATTAATTAAATACAAAAGTATGTCCATCATATGTTAGATATTTTTTGTACACATAGACAAAAAACATAGGTAAATATGCAAATCATTTTATGTTCAATTAAAGTGATTAAACATTAATTTTTAATTTGAAAAATCAGGTCATTTTTGATGTGAAACTGTCAAAAATTCTCATATATTTGCTAAGGTCTCTAAATAACAATCAGATGAAAGAATATTCATAAGTGGTATTGCAATAAAACAATAAATAAAAGCGAAAATATTGTATACAAAACGTCTAAGAGGTAATTTTAAATGAGATGCGAAAAGGGTAATAATTGGTTGTAAAAAATCTGTTGAAATACTTCAGACGTATTTGGTAATGTTAAATTAAATATTATTGCAATTAAATTGTATAATTTTTCTTATTTTAGATACCACTAAACAGTAAAATATTAATAATCATTGAACACTATAAATTAAAATGTTTTATTTAATTTTATTGAATTATTATTTGAACTGTGAATATTATAAATGAATAGAAATTATTTTGGCTTAAGTTCATTTATTTTTTAATTTCTAAAAATCTTTTTTAGAAAGAAAACTTATTTTACAAATGTATGCGGACGTTTTCCAAAGGAAACAAGGTAGATAGATGTGAAGAATGCTGATGAAGGTCGTAGCGGTCCAGAAAATGCAGCATTTCATTCTGCTAGCGTCTAATTTTTCTTGTTTTCTTTGGAAAACGTCCGCATACATTTGTAAAATAAATTTTCTTTCTAAAAAAGATTTTTAGAAATTAAAAAATAAATGAACTTAAGCCAAAATAATTTCTATTCATTTAAAATGTTTTAAATAAAAAATCTTTGCCATGCAAATTAATGTTTAAAAATTTTACAAGTTTAGAAAAGTTTCACGGTCACATTCACGAAGAATTTGTTTGTATGAAAACTTATTTTATAACAATTGTATATCTGCACAATTATTATTAAAAAAATAGTTACTGAATTTATGACTAATATAAATTTATTTAAAATTTAACTTTTTTTCTTAAAAATTATTTTTCTTATTTTTATTTTTAAACAAGTTGGCCTGTACAAAGCATCTAATCGTTCATACGATACACACATAAGAACAACAAAAGCATTAAAAAAAGCAAATATGTGGTTACACATATATGGCGAAGGGTATATACGATTCGGCATAGCCGAATATGGAACTTTTATTGTTTTATATTGTATAAAATATTCGATATGAGACGACAACCACTATTACTCTCACATACAAATTAGAGCTTCAACGAGATTATGTTGTCCTGATTCTAATATTTAATATCTAACATTTTGGTTTAGAGTTCCAATTGCAATAATCCGTATCGTGTGTCATTGCCTTTGTTGTTAAATCCTTTTTATGTTATAAAAAAATCCTCAATATTTCAAGTACAACGCACTCACCCACCACTCACTTCATCAAGAAGTCGTTTATAAATTGATACAGTATGCAATTATAATGTGATATTATAATGTGATATTGATAACGTCTTCATTCATGACATAATTTTTTCAAACGATGTAGGGTTTAAATCTATGAAAATACACATTGCTTTTTATTGCAATAAAGTTGGAGAAGCCATGTCTTGTAATAAAGAAAAAATGCACATTTAAAATTCAAACAAGAAAAAATAAATAAAAATTCAGGAACGAAAATTTTTCAGCCGTTGTATTGTGAGAATGTGTTTTCATATCGACTTTTACAAAATTCTTTAGTTTGTATTTTAATTGTTCGTTAAACAACAAGCCGCAGCTGTATCACTTGATTAGATAATGAACTTTTTTTAATTAATTTATTTTTGTTTTTGGAAAGAATGTTTTAATTACATGACTGCAAGGCAACTGCGTTTTTTCCCTTTCAATATTTTTAAAATCCATAGCAATTATTTACTGCCGCTAAAAACTAAAAAAAAACTAAATGGATGAAAGATACTTACCACATTTATTGGCAGCAGTAGACCAATAACGTACAACAGCCAATTTTCAATCGTCGAATCTTTTAAAGGAGGCATCAGGGACTTATCATCATAGAAGAAACCGCGTTTATATGGATATCTTCACAAAAAAAAAAACAAAATAATAAAACATGAAATTTGTTTACAATAAAATTTCTAAACGAACGCCAGAGTCATTAATTATTTACAACATAACTTCCTTCATAATCCAGTAAAAAAGCAAATTTTTTAGAAAAATAATAAACATAATTGCAAAGAAATCAAAGATAAAGAAATAACGTCATAAAATCAAAATTTCCACAGAAACATAAAAACTTACAAAAATTTTCAATTTGTTTTTTTAAGTTTTATAGCGCTTTGAAATGCATTTTTATTTGTTTTTTAATTTTGGTTTTATTAATTTTAGTTTCAAGTCGCCTTATTTAAAAGAAATATAATTTATTTATAAACTATTTCCATGTGACAAGTGTTACAAATAGGTTTATAAAGATGTCATAAGATTCTTTAAAAAACAGCAAATTTGTGTCATAAATGGAATTAGAATGTGAGAATTGTGGAGTCGGCGAATGTTTTATTCGTTTTTCTCCTACTTTAAAATGTTAAATATGTTTTTAAGTATGAGAAAATCTTTAAGTGGCCATTAGAATTTTTTTACAAATTAAAAAAAAAAACGTTGCATAGTAAATCATTCATATCAGAAATATCCCATCAATCTTTAATAAATTTCATGCAAACAAAACATCAATGCAGTCAAGACAGGTTTATGTCTAAGAAATTAAATAATATTTTGTTTCATTGTTGTTTATTGTTATTCTATGGAAGTTTTAATGTTCTCTTAACCTATTTTATTAATTCTCATTTGTTTAAACAACCTGAAAGGCAATTACTAGGGGTTTTTTCTAAAGAGGTTTGAAAAAATAATTTTAAGTTTTTGATTATACATACGTACATACATACATTATACAATATAATTCCTTGTACGAATAATGCTATTCAAAGAATGCAATAACTTCATATAAGGTCTCTAAATAACAATCAGATGAAAGAATATTCATAAGTGGTATTGCAATAAAACAATAAATAAAAGCGAAAATATTGTATACAAAACGTCTAAGAGGTAATTTTAATTGAGATGCGAAAAGGGTAATAATTGGTTGTAAAAAATCTGTTGAAATACTTCAGACGTATTTGGTAATGTTAAATTAAATATTATTGCAATTAAATTGTATAATTTTTCTTATTTTAGATACCACTAAACAGTAAAATATTAATAATCATTGAACACTATAAATTAAAATGTTTTATTTAATTTTATTGAATTATTATTTGAACTGTGAATATTATAAATGAATAGAAATTATTTTGGCTTAAGTTCATTTATTTTTTAATTTCTAAAAATCTTTTTTAGAAAGAAAACTTATTTTACAAATGTATGCGGACGTTTTCCAAAGGAAACAAGGTAGATAGATGCGAAGAATGCTGATGAAGGTCGTAGCGGTCCAGAAAATGCAGCATTTCATTCTGCTAGCGTCTAATTTTTCTTGTTTTCTTTGGAAAACGTCCGCATACATTTGTAAAATAAATATTCTTTCTAAAAAAGATTTTTAGAAATTAAAAAATAAATGAACTTAAGCCAAAATAATTTCTATTCATTTAAAATGTTTTAAATAAAAAATCTTTGCCATGCAAATTAATGTTTAAAAATTTTACAAGTTTAGAAAAGTTTCACGGTCACATTCACGAAGAATTTGTTTGTATGAAAACTTATTTTATAACAATTGTATATCTGCACAATTATTATTAAAAAAATAGTTACTGAATTTATGACTAATATAAATTTATTTAAAATTTAACTTTTTTTCTTAAAAATTATTTTTCTTATTTTTATTTTTAAACAAGTTGGCCTGTACAAAGCATCTAATCGTTCATACGATACACACATAAGAACAACAAAAGCATTAAAAAAAGCAAATATGTGGTTACACATATATGGCGAAGGGTATATACGATTCGGCATAGCCGAATATGGAACTTTTATTGTTTTATATTGTATAAAATATTCGATATGAGACGACAACCACTATTACTCTCACATACAAATTAGAGCTTCAACGAGATTATGTTGTCCTGATTCTAATATTTAATATCTAACATTTTGGTTTAGAGTTCCAATTGCAATAATCCGTATCGTGTGTCATTGCCTTTGTTGTTAAATCCTTTTTATGTTATAAAAAAATCCTCAATATTTCAAGTACAACGCACTCACCCACCACTCACTTCATCAAGAAGTCGTTTATAAATTGATACAGTATGCAATTATAATGTGATATTATAATGTGATATTGATAACGTCTTCATTCATGACATAATTTTTTCAAACGATGTAGGGTTTAAATCTATGAAAATACACATTGCTTTTTATTGCAATAAAGTTGGAGAAGCCATGTCTTGTAATAAAGAAAAAATGCACATTTAAAATTCAAACAAGAAAAAATAAATAAAAATTCAGGAACGAAAATTTTCCAGCCGTTGTATTGTGAGAATGTGTTTTCATATCGACTTTTACAAAATTCTTTAGTTTGTATTTTAATTGTTCGTTAAACAACAAGCCGCAGCTGTATCACTTGATTAGATAATGAACTTTTTTTAATTAATTTATTTTTGTTTTTGGAAAGAATGTTTTAATTACATGACTGCAAGGCAACTGCGTTTTTTCCCTTTCAATATTTTTAAAATCCATAGCAATTATTTACTGCCGCTAAAAACTAAAAAAAAACTAAATGGATGAAAGATACTTACCACATTTATTGGCAGCAGTAGACCAATAACGTACAACAGCCAATTTTCAATCGTCGAATCTTTTAAAGGAGGCATCAGGGACTTATCATCATAGAAGAAACCGCGTTTATATGGATATCTTCACAAAAAAAAAACAAAATAATAAAACATGAAATTTGTTTACAATAAAATTTCTAAACGAACGCCAGAGTCATTAATTATTTACAACATAACTTCCTTCATAATCCAGTAAAAAAGCAAATTTTTTAGAAAAATAATAAACATAATTGCAAAGAAATCAAAGATAAAGAAATAACGTCATAAAATCAAAATTTCCACAGAAACATAAAAACTTACAAAAATTTTCAATTTGTTTTTTTAAGTTTTATAGCGCTTTGAAATGCATTTTTATTTGTTTTTTAATTTTGGTTTTATTAATTTTAGTTTCAAGTCGCCTTATTTAAAAGAAATATAATTTATTTATAAACTATTTCCATGTGACAAGTGTTACAAATAGGTTTATAAAGATGTCATAAGATTCTTTAAAAAACAGCAAATTTGTGTCATAAATGGAATTAGAATGTGAGAATTGTGGAGTCGGCGAATGTTTTATTCGTTTTTCTCCTACTTTAAAATGTTAAATATGTTTTTAAGTATGAGAAAATCTTTAAGTGGCCATTAGAATTTTTTTACAAATTAAAAAAAAAAACGTTGCATAGTAAATCATTCATATCAGAAATATCCCATCAATCTTTAATAAATTTCATGCAAACAAAACATCAATGCAGTCAAGACAGGTTTATGTCTAAGAAATTAAATAATATTTTGTTTCATTGTTGTTTATTGTTATTCTATGGAAGTTTTAATGTTCTCTTAACCTATTTTATTAATTCTCATTTGTTTAAACAACCTGAAAGGCAATTACTAGGGGTTTTTTCTAAAGAGGTTTGAAAAAATAATTTTAAGTTTTTGATTATACATACGTACATCTTACATACAAACATATATATAATATATACACTTACATACATACATTATACAATATAATTCCTTGTACGAATAATGCTATTCAAAGAATGCAATAACTTCATATAATAACAAACTTAAGCCTTTTTAAAATAAAAAATTAACTTAAAATTTTTTATATTTAAATACTAAAGATAAAAAAAAAAAAAAAAATTTTTTTTTAATTATTTTTTAATTATAAACATCTGTTTAAATTTTTTATATTTTATATATCATAAATTTTTTATATCATAAATGTTTATATCTTTAAATTTGAAACATAATATTAATTTCACTAAAGTTTAACATTTACGGCAGAATTAGTATCAAGAGAAATACTTGTGTATAGATATAATGAAAAATATTAATACACACGTCAGGGAAACCTTGCAAAACTTTGGTACACCTCTAGATATAACAACACTATATATTTCCAGAAATATGTGACAAACAAATAAAATGTGACAATGAGGAGGGAGCCCTGCAATGAGAATTTAAAATCAAACAATTCTATATAACCGTACAAATGAAATTACCTATACTGGAGAGTAAAATAAACTGGATTCAAGGGATTTTGGGAAAAATCCTTTAGATAGGAAAATTATCTGGTTACTCTGATCTTCCGTTTTCTTTGCAAACGTTTCTTAGTTTCTTGTTTACTGACTCATATGACGCAAATTTGGTCACTAAATTTTTAATAGGCGTTAATGCCGTCCATATTAGAGCAGGCTTTTTATATAAATGCAAGAGACAAAATTTCTATAATTCCAGCATAATTTTAAATACTAAATGTCATAATTTATGCTAAAATGAGGAATCTTTCAAAATAATTAAAAGGGGAGCGTTTTAAGAAACATTTATTTTACTCGTAATTACTGTTGAAATAAAAGCAAAAGTATATTTAAATTTTATTTTATACGTCGAACTCACATATTAGTAATATACTTCCTAACTCGTTAATTGTATGGCGTTGGCAATAAAAAAAATTAACATCATTCCAGAATCAATGGCATGGCCATGACATAAATTTCAATTATGCGTAATACTTGCAGAAATCAACAACAATGTTTCAATGAAAAATAACAGCACATTACGAGTTTAATGTTAAATTGGAAGAAAAAAATATAATTTATTACTTCACTCGTTAACCACACATTTTTATTGTTGCTTGTGGAGATTTTTTTTTAAATGCTGTCATACAAATATTCCAAGTTAATTTTTTTTTCTAACGACAATAAATGCAATCAAAACTAGATGTGCAACCATTAGGGATCCTTCTTTTTCTAAGTAAATTTTAAATTTATGCATTAGATTTGTTATAAAGTTTCTTAAACTAAGAGTATTTAAAAAAAGAACGCAGAGTAGAGAAAAGTCCAGCGGCCAAATGGATATCAGCCAACGATTCATTAGGACTTTAATGTAAGTTTTACTCGATATCGAATGTCTTATTTTGACCTCAGTATTTTACATGTCCCTTCACATTACTTTTTAGATTCTTTTCATCAGTTTATTTCAGAGTTCAGAAAGTACACTCATCGAACACACAATGTTCTGTTCAAAACCAACCCGAACATATTTTTCTTTTCATAACAATCATGTGTGTTACTAAATTTTTAAATTTTCCGAACACAACCACGAAGGTGTTCTATTAAAATATTTTTTTGCGCACTCGAACGCGAATGTTCCACTAAAGCTATTGTTTGCGAACGCGTGCTCTACTTTTAGCACGCGTTCTGAAAAAAAATTCGTTGAGAAAGTAAAATAACTTCGTGGTTGAAAAAAGAGCACAATGAAAAAGTAAAATAATTTCGTAATTGAAAAAAGCGCACAATGAAAAAGTAAAATAATTTCGTGGTTGAAAAAAGCGCACAATGAAAAAGTAAAATAATTTCGTGGTTGAAAAAAGTGCACAATGAAAAAGTAAAATAACTTCGTGGTTGAAAAAATAGTACATTGAAAATAACTTCGAAGTTAAAAGAAGACTACATTGGAAAATGAAAATAACTTGGTGGTTGAAAAAAAAGAACAGGGTAAAATTAAAATAACTTCGTGGTTGGAAAAAAGAAGCAAAAATATATGCGTGTACGGACGGCAAATATAATAACATTTTTAATTGAAGGTTTTTTTTTAGTTAAAATTTAAGTATACCATTGCAGATTGTTTTTGAATATTGGTAAGTAGTAGAGTTCCTTGCAAATTCAATAAAATAATGTGCAATAAGTGGTGTTATATTAAGTTAGGATTATTGCAATTATACCTAAGGAAGGAATTTTTTATGTTTACTGGAATCATAAAATAATTAATTTTATTTGTGTTTTGTCATTTAAGTTCCTTGTAAATTCAAGCGAGGGTCGTTAATAAAAACATGCAATAATTATTGATATAAAAAGTAAGGATTAAGGTAATAATTTGCTTATCTTTAACATTATTGCAATTATACCTAAGGAAGGAATTTTTTATGTTTACTGTTACCATAAAATAATTACTTTCATTTGGGTTTTTTGATGTTGTGGTTTTTTAAAGCTGTAGATGTGCTTTGCTTATAATTTAGGTATGGGATGTTTAGTAGTGTATTTGTTATTGTTTTATTACTCTCTTCATTGTAGCCTGCATTATTTTTTTGTTGTTAAGCGTAAATGCGTTTTGCTTATGTTTTAGGTATGGGATGTTTAGTTGTGAGTTTTTTTTTATTGTTTTATTACTTCTTAATTGATGGTAAAACACCAAATTATTGGTACTAAGAACAAGACTAAAGAATTCGTGGTAAAAATGAATTTTGCTTGTTAACATTGCAAGAAGAGGCACTTCCAAAGGCTATCAATAACAATGTTATGTAGTAATTTTTAATGACGTTTAAGATTTGAATTATTTTTTGCACTTAGTTCTTTTTTACAGGTTTCAACGAGACACGTAAATTTGTCTGTTTCTTCATTACAAGTTGCGAATTTTTCAAAACAAAACTTATTTCGTTTATTGTTTGCCATTGCTTTTTACACGTCACAAAAAATAACACTTTAGGCCAGGATAAATATTTTCACACTGAACATGAATAAAAATTTGCTTTATTATATATGTATATCCTTATATGTATTATTTGTTGTTCTGGTATATTAAACATTTATATTTATTTTACATACATATGTATGAGAAAAAGGTAGAAAATCTAATTTTTTTGCATTCTGCAATGTAAACAAGAAAAATTCATTACTTTTCATTTACTTTTTCATTGTGCACTTTTTTCAACCACGAAATTATTTTACTTTTTCATTGTGCGCTTTTTTCAACCACGAAATTATTTTACTTTTTCATTGTGCTCTTTTTTTAACCACGAAGTTATTTTACTTTCTCAATGAATTTTTTTTTCCGGCACGCGTTCGCAAACAATATCTTTAGTGGAACATTCGCGTTCGAGTGCGCAAAAAAATATTTTAATAGAACACCTTCGTGGTTGTGTTCGGAAAATTTAAAAATTTAGTAACACACATAATTGTTATGAAAACAAAAAAAATGTTCGGGTTGGTTTTAGTTGTTTGTTTTTAATTTATGTTCGAGAATTTTGTACAGTGAGTGTACTTTTCTGAACTCTGGTTTATTTGAATAAAAAGCAAGTAAGAGTGCTATATTCGGCTATGTCAAATCATATAAACACTTCACCATATATGTAGATCTAATTTAGTGAAGTAATTTCAATCAAAAAAGCAATCATTGGAGTGACAGATATTAATGCATTCAGTTGAATAAATATTTAATTCCATTAATTTTAATTTAAACAAGTACGTTCATATGTTCATATGTATATTCACAGAGTATTAATCCTTTCATACAGAGTACCAAACTTGCATATTTGTAAGTTACATTTGCAATTGTCTGTTAGAATTCACGTGTTGTGTAAAATTAAATCGAAAGAAATCACATCGACTAACAATATTTTCAAAGATTTAAATACAGTTCTATCAATAATAAAAGCTATAAATGATGTTCGTAACGAAAATACATATGAATATGTATTTATGTAAAGATATAATTTTAAGTCTCAAATCGTTTCGTATTTTGTTGTATTTTGTATGACTAAAAAGCTTCAGAAAATTCAATAGATAAAAATACATCCAATATATTTTTTATTTCTTAAAACAAATGAATAAGTGAATTGGGTACATTCTCTGAAAAATTAATCTGCAATCAATAATCCTAATCAACTATTTTATTTGGGAAAATGTTTTTAATCCAAATGTATTAAAAGCCAATCGATCTAAGTCAAAGTTGTAACGTTCATTGATTAATAAAATGCACACAAATAATTACTTCTAAGTTTTTAAATTCAAAATTCAAGCATGAGATTACATCACATTTATTAAATTAAAATTATATTCTGCCATTAAAAACTGTTATCTACTGGAGAAAATTTTATTTACATGATATCTAAATAAACCAAATAGCTCCCTTTAAATTACGACGATGCCACTTTTTTATTATTTTGTTCCCACGGAATTCATAATTAGAGAAATTTATTCTCGAGAAAAATTTTTTCCGAGGGAAAAAAATTCCGTGAGAATATTATTCATTGGGCTGTATAATTAAACAAATAAAATATGTACGAAATATTTTCTCTAACCCAACAAAATTCTGCGAAGAAGAATTAAAATGTTCACGACAGGTAGTTTTAAATGTGCAAAATGATGCAAATGTATACAAAATCTATTAACATCAATACTATAGATCAATAGAACAACAAGATATACAGTTTGGGAACTTATTTGATTTTACGTTGTTCAGTTGCCAATAAAATTGAGCAACAACTATTGACTCTCAACCGCCATATTTTTTTTATTACAATATTTAAGACAAAGGCTATGAACTAAAATTATACGTGATCATTAAAGTAAAAAAATATAAAATAAATATTAGAAATAAAGTAAAAACGTACGAATAATGCCAGATGTTTTGATTTTTTTTTCTTATTTTTTAATTCTCTATATCCCCGTATATATATTTTTGTGATTGGAGTTACTTTACATGACATGAAAATTTAGAGGTGATTTGTGTGCTGCCTCTAAAAACCTGGACCAATCATCTGATTTCCAATAGCACCTTTTTCGACACTATATCTGATCGATTGACATATTTATTTTTTTATCACAGATATACTTCCCAATACATTCAATAAATTATTTTAAGTGAGTGGCTCACTTCTAAAGAATCGTTGAATGCCAACGACATATGTAATTTATTATATTTTTAATAATTTCTTAGTTTGGGCCTACCACTGCTCAACACCAATTCGCTTACCAAAAATACCAGAGATGCTTAAAAAACAATCTGATAATAGCGATAACGCGTTGTTTCAAAATTAAGCTTTTCCGCTGTTTTTTTTTATTACATTAAGTATGGACAGTTGTTAAGTAGACATTAATTGCGTTATTTTAATTTCTCCTAAAATAATGTTAAGCTGGCTGATGTTGCTTGACTTTAATAAACATCTATACATTTTTCAAACATGCCTTGACCTTGCCTTTCCTGCTTAATGAAATTCCCATAAAAGAAAACCAAGCCATAAGAACTAAGTGCAACTATGAATGATCTGTTTCTATTTATTTATTTTTTGTGTCCATCCGTTCATCTGCCTGTATTTTTTTTTTTAATAAAATTCTAAGCTGGATTTTTGTACATTAGCGGTTTTATGTTTCTAATGCAACTAAATCTTTTTGTATAGTAAATTGTAAACGTGAAATATTTTACATAAAGATGGCAGACATATTGTCTGCAGTTAAGGAATTTTAAATAAGAAATAAATATCTTTTTGGGTCAGAGACAAATATTTGGTTTTCATTTGTCTAAAGGGCAATTGTAAAGGCAAGTTCAAATTTATTTTTTTATCAATCCCTTAATGTATTAACGAAATTCTTTTTAATGTAGTTTTGACGACTGATAATTGAGGAGAGTATTGAGTTTCTTAATTATATTTCAATGACAATTGCAATTAGGAGGGTCTGTAACACAAATTCAATTATGCAATAGAAAAAATATATACAAAAATTGTGAGACAATTATTCCCAAAAAAAATGAGGTTTTCCTTAGTCTAAGTATTTTAAAACAGAAATTTTATTAAGAATAGCATTAGCTAAAAGCTAATGGCATTGTTGTTCGTGAGTGTGGTAAATAGAGCTGACCAACTTGTAGATTGCACCACCAAAAAAAAAATGGTGGTTTCTCTTTGCAAGGTTAGCCTTGGGTATAAAGAAAACAATTGCTGTTAATTCTCAATAAGGCGTATAAATAGAGAACAGCGGTTAATACCCCCAGACACCAGATCGTGTGGCCGTGCTAGATGAGTTTTTACCAACCAGTATATTGAAAGAGAAGATGAGATGGTTAAGGCAGCCCAATAGTAAAAAAATGAAATTGTGGTCGAAATTCGACGGTGCCTTAAATAGAGAGGAACACTATGTGGCAGGCATGGCTGAGTTAAGGGCCTTGTGGAAAATCATTGGAGTTCGTGAGTTCAAATCTCCTCAGAGACTTCGAATACTGTCGTCTGAATGGCTGCGTTGATGAAAAGAAGCATGTTTGCATAAAAAGACTGTCGATAAATTGTCATAAATCCAATGTTAAGCTGTTATTATTTAAAACAATCACCAACTTACAAAATGTAAACTGTGGTTTTTATTATTCTTATGATACATGGAGGCATTTCATATTTTTTTGTAGTTTGGGAAATTTCAATAGTTACGAGTAAAAGAAAATTATTTATTCTCTTTGAGTATAAAAACAACATGGCACAATCGAAGCAATCTTGTAACTGGTTGAAACTTACTCGGAATTAAGAAGAAAAATAAAATTAAAAGATTAGTTTTTACTCATGGTCCATAACGTCACATGTAAGAATTGGAAAGCAACAGGTTAAGGAACAATGAAAAAGGTTCTTCTCTAAAGTCACCTCAAGTGGCAACTTATCGATCAACAAAATTAATATTTACAGCTGACCGGATTTTTTTTCAAAAGAAAGAAACATCTGTTTTCTGCTTGATAAATTGTAACTTATTGAATTTAAATAAAAAATTTGAATTGGTTAAATTGCTTTTGTCAATTATATTTTTTGTATTTATAAAGATTTGTGATGGTTGTTTACTATCCAAGGCCCCCTATTTTTAGTGACTGTCTGTCTGTGTGTCTGTGTGCCTATTTAAATGTCTCAGGCTCTTAAGAAAGCAATGGAAAATCCCATTTAATTTTGTTTTCTTTTTCTTTTATTATGAAGTTTGTTTAAGAACTTCGATTTCCTCTTGTCGTCGATGTTAATGCGAGTACAAGTAATAAAATAGTTAAATAATAATTCTTCTTTAATGACATTGTTTCTTTCTCCATCTCACATTTTTCTAATTTTATGAGTAAAGACTGTCATAAATTATTATTTTGTGTTGTATTTAAGTCGATTATTTTGATATAACAACCAGTGGTTTTTGTTGCTTTCTTAAACATTTCTTTATTTCTTGTTTATTGATGATAAAAACTGAATAATTATTAATAACTTGATGACTGGGTTATAATTTCCAAAAGTGTTCAGTTAAATTAACCCCGTTTTTTTTTTTTTTGTTTAATTTGTTCAGTTTCTCAAAATAAGAATTTCATCTCGAGATTAATATAGAAAGATAGACAGACCACCAAAAGGTTTTGTGAACGAAAAAACTTAAAACATTTTTCTCTTTTTATTAAATAACCATTCTAAATTGCAATGTTTATATGCTAAAACAAATATAAGCTGGTTTGTTTAAAAGTGGTATAAATCCTTTTTTACATATATTGAAATATGAATCAATTTAAAAATATTGGCCAACTTTGATGAATTCGCGTGATCTTTTTTACACTAAACACCTTTTAAATTTTATTATAAAATAATAATTATTAAAATTATTTGAAAAAATAACCGATGGACTTATACCACTTTTAAAAATAACATTTTAGAAGAAATAAAAATAGAGCAAATTTAAGTTTATTATTTTATAGCTCTTAGCTTTACTAAAATAAATTTTTATGTAAAATGTTACAATGAATAAAGACATATGTACACTAGGGTGACAATGGTTTGTATGTAAAAAAATTTTTGTTCGAATTTTAAAGTTTTTTCAACGAAATATTGTGCCAATAGGTCCAAGAGTTTTGTGCCGAAAATTTGAGCCAAATCGGACAACGTTTTCTGGACGCGCATCCAGGTCAAAGGTCGGGTATTTGCATATTTCACAGCTAGTATGAAATAAAGTTGAGAAACTCATATATTTTCTACTTTATTTTACAAAAACATCTGGATTCTGTATACTTTTAATAAAGAGGACACTCAAATAGTTTTTTTGGGAACTAACTCTCAAATTTCCCTTGCGTCAAAGTGATCCACAAACTATTTTATTTCAAAAATGTTTAATATATGTATGCCATTATTGGCAATGTATATAAATTCTGTGTGCTTTTGATAAAATAACTTAAAAATATTGCAGGAAAAAGATAAGATACAAATTTTCAATTAACATAAAGTTTTTTATTTCTAACCTTAGCTTCTTATATTTTTTAAATTTCTCCATATTAGACAAATTTTGTAAATTGAAAATGCAATAATTGCAAAGAAATATTAGAAAAAACAATTGACACAAAGCAGGATGGAATATGCATAAATGTCTGCTGCGCTACCAGCGTCGACCGCATTCAATGGTCAATCTACTACTTTTTCTAATTTTAAAAAAAAAAAAATTATGATCGGTGATTTGGTAGGTTTTTTCTTTTAAAATCTACAGATCAAAATCTTTTTGCAGAGAATATAGATTAGCCTATATTTTTGTACCACCTGTAAAATATTAAACCATGTCAAGAGAAAAAAAAATTAAAAAAGTTATAATATATGATAGTTACTTTCATTAAATGTTGTTTCTGTTCCTCATCTTTTGTTATTTTGTCATGGTATTCTTGAATTAACTGAATGCCTCTTCCAGCACAATCATTAACAACAGCCAAGTTTTGAATAATTTGTTTCGCTCTTAGGTACTCTCCTGTAACACTCCAAGAACGTGGATCGTTCCTGAAAAACTATTGAAATTCCAAATCTCTTGAAAACTTTTTTGGTATTTTTTGAAAACAAATCTTGTAAAATATCAGAGTTGTCTCTGAAAATAAAACTTTTTAAGTTTTCCTTCTTTATTATTAGCTTCTTGCTATCTCTTCATCCTCATTTCCAGATATATCTACAGACATCTTTGCTACTAGCTTGCTTTTTGTTATGTTGTCTATCCTTTCGTCAAACAAAGAAAAGCCCACACATTCTTCGCTTAAGTAATACAGATGATTTAATACCTTTGAAATGGCTTTGTCTGCAATATTTTGATTGACTCTTTTGTAGTTTTCCAATTTTCTCAAAAACATAATATCATTTAAAGCAGCTTTATCCGCTTTATTTGAATCAAACCAAAAATTTTAATAACAACTTACAATGAAACCTGTTACTTCTATCAAAGCACTGATTTCAAAATCTGTTACTTCAGGAAATTGATTGCGAAAAATCACTATCTTTAAAGAGTATATAGCCTTGGCCATCCATCTTGCGTAGTGCACTGCACCGGGTTTTCTGAATTTTATTCCTAAAGGAGGATTGCCACCAAGGAATATAATTACTAACTCCAAAAATTCTTTATAATCATTTCTCGGGAATGAATCGTTCATTTTTCCTAAAGCAAAATCTAAAAGTTCACCAACATTATCGGCTATAATTTCCATAATTCGTGGATGAGCTATTCCTGGCACAAAACTATCTGTATTTATTTCTGGCCAATGTTTTTTGAATTTTTTAAAAATCGTTATGTCCGGTCCAGAAGACACTCCAACATTGGCCTCCGTAAAAACTGCTGCCAAAACAATTTCGAAAATATGGTGTCTGCAGCCTCGAAATAGAATTTCTCTTCCAATTGATCTCTCCAAAAGCACACATGCACCTTTCAATCTACCAGTGTTGGATGATGTTGTATCAAAAACAAACGCTTCCGTTCGTTCCAAAATATGTTTGTCTTCTAATGCATCATAAACTGCAAAAGAAATTTCCGCTCCAGTTCCAGAGGGAATATCAGGCATATCTATAATTTGCTCTAGGCCTGGAGCCGTAGCAATTATAGCCAAACGGTCTTCTGATTTTCCTGTTATTGTCGATAACAGTTTAGTGTCCCAATGGATGGTCAAAGGTTGATCACTTGCAGTAAACTTTTCTATAATTTTTTCACTTTGCGTTAATCTTAATTGCGCTCTTTCCCGACTTATGGAGGTTCGATTTAAAATATAATCGGATGTATCAAGTCCGACGGCGTCAAAAACTGCAACCAATAAGTGTACAGCATCTCTCTGACTTATTTTTAACTTGTCGAAAACTGCAGCTAGTCTTGAAGTTAAGACACTTTGCTTTTTCGTACAAGAAGTACTGCGAAAACGTTTTGCCTCAATCGAACATTCAGAATATTCTTCCTCTGATGTTGTAGCATCTTCAGACGCGGAAAATTCAATCATATTGCAGGCTGAAATAAATTTTGTCACAGTTCAGTAATTGCAACAAAAATTTAAAACAACGTTATTTAACATTTAATTAAATTTTTACCTGATGAAGTTGATGGTAATTCGTCACTTAATTTTTTACGCAACTCTTCTTGTTTTTGGCGATTTCTTTTTCTTTCCTCTTTTTTTTTTAGATTACAGTCGATTCCCAACATACAACCTTCGCGACCTTTCATTCTTTGTTTAATTAAAAATTGCTTGTCTTCTTCTAAATCTATTAGTTCCAGTGCATCGGTACGAGCAATATCGAAGAGATCGCCTAAATTATCGCTCCACAGTTTTCTTCTGTTTTTATGAATGTCGGACACTCTAGATATATTGTTTTTTGATCTTTCCATTCCTCATACAGACGCAACATTTTTTTTGTACACCAGTGCAAATCGTGAACAGGAATACGGGCCTTTTCCCAAAAAATTATACACTCTCTTACAACAAGATCAGCACTATCTTTTGCAGTTAATTTCGTTGTCCTCATATTATGAAAAAAAAAACTTTGAGGCAGTCCTCCTTCGAGGGAAGTTTAGAACCAACAATTTGGTGTTTTGAATAGCCTATTAAAAATATTTCTTCCCTTAACGAGGGCATTGTTATATATTTTTACCAAATTCACAAAAAATCTCTAACCAAAAGCACTTTACACAAGTAATGCACACGACTGAATGCAATTTATATAATTTTTGGGGAAATACATAATTCAGTCGTATTTTAAAAATCTAGTAGGCCTTGAAATTTATCATTAGAATCCGTTAAAAATAATGGTTGTTGTCTAGGAAATTAGCGTTTTTGAATAAAAGCATCTATTAATTTCCTGGCATAAAGGTTAATTACCAAAAAAGTTCTTTTTACTATTTTTTCACGAAAATATATAAATCCACATATTTTCATTAAATATTGAAAAAAAATAAACGAGTTCAAAAAATTTATTTCGTATATATTGTAAAATATGAAAATACCTGTCCTTTGACCTGGATGCGCGTCCAGAAAACGTTGTCCGATTTGGCTCAAATTTTCGTCACAAAACTTTTGGACCTATTGGCACAATATTCCGTTGATAAAAATTTTAAGTTCGCGAAAAAAATTTTGGCTGTCACCCTAATGTACACAAATAACTGAATTATCATATCGGTATATTTCTCGTGTAACATATTAAATTTGCTGAGGTTTTTTGGTCTTCCCTTTTTTCCAAGCAAAAAAAATTATTTTGAATGGCGCATTTTCTTTCACACTAATTTTATAAAAATTTTTGTATGGTTCATTTTTTTTAAAACTCATCCAATATTTAAAAGCAGTTCAAAATCTATTTGTCTGTATTTTTTGTTTAATATTGCATCTTGTAGAGATTCAGTTCAAACAAAGTCTATTCTTTTCATTTCCTAAAAAATTATAAAATTAAGCTATTTTTTCGGCAAGACTTCATTGCGATGGTCTTCTTCTTTAATTCTATTTCTTCAACTGCAAACTATCTGTCGTTTGGAATTGGAAGAAATTTATGAAAATTCTTTACATTAAACTTATTAGGATTGGACTTATTCCACTTTCAAACGAAATATTTGCGTGATAAAGTTTCACAGCAAAATCGTTTTTGTTTATTTTATGTCAAGATATAACTCTATTGAAAATTTGGCTATAACTATGGAGAGAAAAAGTCTATAGCTTATTAAAATAACCGTTAACTAAAATTTTTTTAAAAGAGGACTTATAACACTTTCAAAAAAACCAACTCGTTTAATACGACGAGGATTTTGTTGATTTCATCCATCATTTCACTTTTAAAATAATAATAAAGAAATGAATTTCGGTAACTGGATAACTGTAAAAGGAAATCATAAGTTGCTTCCATAACACATTCAGTATACTTTGCATAAAACGTTTTTTGGATACGTAGTTTGCTTCTCTATCTGCATTCAAAACGGTATTGCTGTTTTTATAACAGAATACATAGTCAAAACTTTAATTCTCTCACTTAGGAACAAGTTTCAATTAAATTTAGTATAAGAGCCCTTGAACGTGTGAAATGAAAAAAACACAATTTGTTTGTAATCGTCATCGAAAAGAATAGGAATAAAGCAAAAAAGCTTTTATTTTGATCAGTACTGTAGTAATTATTTAGTTGGAGAAGAATTAAGTTTTATTTCATTTAAAATGTATATTTGTTATACAGGCTGTCTGCTGGAAGGTATACTACTTTGTGCTTCCACCCTTTTGGAAAAACCTAGTCTTAACAGTTCATATTTGGCATTCGTGAAGTAGAAACGATTTCAATGAAAGACGCTCTTTAAGTGATAGAGCCAAGCATGGACCACAACGTACTGCAAGATCGAACACATTAGTGCAGCTTAAAAAAAGTGTTTAAAACAATCCGTCAACCTTAATTCGACGGCGTGATCAGGGGCTTGGTCCTTGAAGAACAAATTTGGCCACATTTTTACACAAGGATTTACATTTATTTACATTTTTACATGAATTGGGAGCGATATCGTGATATAATTGAAAACTTTTTAACGCCACAACTGCAAGCTTTTGGGGTTGAATAACAAGGCGGTGCCATATTGCATACCAAAAAAAAAAAAAATGTGCTCTAAAGGGCTCGCATTTGTGAGGTTAACAGAGCCGGACATTTAGCTGATATTTTATTCCATACACAATAGCCGATATTACATAAAATATTTATCAATTTGAAATCCATTCTCTTTCATTTAATCAAAAATTATAAAAAAAAAGTCGTATACCTTCCTGGCGGACATCTTTTATAATCAAACACAATGTTGTTTGCAACATTTTTAAAAAGATCAGAAGGCTGATGAATTCTCAGTTCTCTCTTTTGAAAAACGAAATCATTAAATACGCTGACGTATTTAAAATAACTCTTCTTAAAGCAACATCAAGTCCATTAACAGATAATAAATGTATTCACCAAAAAATGGATGAATTTCATTAAAAGAAAACGCATTAATAAAAACTAAATAAATAAGCAAAAATTAATAAAGAATATTAAATATGTTAAGATCTGATTACATTTTTACGATTCAAATGTTCAATTTTGTGCTAATGAATGGCAACCATGTGTAAACAAATGGCAACCATTTAAAAATAATTACTTCGAATCACAGTGGGTTTGAAAAAGACTTTTCTTTTATTTTATTTAAAGATCCTTATAATGTCATTAAAATTAATAGAAATTCGTTTAGTTTAAAAAAAGTCTTTGTTGATTGTCTAAATAAAAATAAATAAAAGTCTTTAAAGAAATAAATTCCGTTATAGTTTTGGGGCACTAAAAAACTAGTTTATCACTTAAGTTAATAGTAAGACAAGAACTTTGCATTTAAAAAAAAAATATGTCTTTAATTCTTGGCAAAGTAAAAATCCCATACAATCCCTTTCGTTTCGGCATTGCTAAAAAAAGGAGATATCGGTTCCTTGTTTGAGACTTTGAAAATAGTAATAAATATTGTCAACAAGTATGCAAAAGTGATTTTTGTCTAGCACTAATTAAACTTAAAATATAAAAGTGTTAGATGTAAGACTCGCACACTTACTGTTAGATCAATTTTAATTGAAAACTCAGTTAATTGCAGTTCCAACATTATTATAACCGACTCACAGAGGAGTATTTGACCCAAAAAGCTGGCCAAAAAGGCAAAAATTAGAGAATTATAAAATTAGAGAACAAAATTCTACATCATATCGTGAATTTAAAAGGGTCTAAGTTAAGGTTTGTAGTTGTAGGACACTGTTAAAGTCAGAAAGTGAAGAAACTTGCATGCGTTTTTATTGAATTCTTTCGATTTCAAGATATTTATATGATATTTTTTTATGGCTAAACGAATAGAGGTATTACATTGATTTTTTGCCTGAAAGATTTCATCAGCAGCTATTTTCAATATTTAAAAAGAAAAAATTATCTCAAATATTTATTTATAAAATTTTAATTATAAAAATAAACTATGTATTTAAATATATAAATTCTTACCAAAAACAAAAAAGGAAAAGCTTTTTGAAAGTGAAAAAGTTTTCGCAAATTTGCGCCATTATTTTTAGTGATTTTTTGAAAATTTTACCTTTTTTCTTTTTTTGCTCATAAGGCACTTTTTCTTATACTTTGTCGTCATAAACTTTTGTGTTTTTCGAATTATTGCTGTAAAATATTATTTATCACCTTTAGCAACTACCAACATGATGGATTACCTGCCCTTAAAAAAGGAATTTCTTTGAATTCAGTTTTTACTTTCTAAATTCAAATTTACTAACTGTAAGTTAACCCACGCATACACACCTATTAAACTGTTTTTGTTTATATGCGGTCTATATAACACTTCATCGTCTTCACGATACTTTATTTCTTCTGAAAATATAGTTAGATATAAACATATCTAATTTAAAAGGGTAACAAATGAAAATTACATTTTAAAACGGTGCAGGTATATAAAAAATGAACCCAAGTATCAGGTTATTGACTAAGTAACGGAAAATTGCACTTTGAAAAATATACATATATGGCTTGCTGCGCAAAATTCTTATTATAAGACTTTTGCAACTTTGAGAGATAACATGGAAAAAATTTACACAAGATTTGAGTTATTCCAAATAGTACAGGAATCTAATGCTAGAATCATTGACGAGAAGTTGCAGTTTTTAGCTAGTAAATTGTGTGCGATTTCAAAATGCCATATACAAGCAGTAAAGCAGTGTGTTGTAAATTTCAAAAATATTTTAAAAAGATATTGAGGTTTAGCACAACAAAAAGAGGACCGATTTTTAAGCACGTATGCTAAATGGCTGGAAGGAACTGTGACAATACCAGTATTTGGCAGTTCATCTTCAGGGCGACCAAAAAAAGAATTTAATGAAGCAAGTGAAAGAACAAAACGAAGAAAAACGCAAGAAATTCGTCAGCAATTAACAACAGGGGATATCAAATTTGCTGCGTCAATGAGCCAGAGAGCAGCGGGACATAGTGATGCGGCTAAATTAATAATGGATATAACACGATCTCCAAGAAAAGCAACAATTTTCAAGCGATCGTTAACAACTTCCGAGGTCAACACAGTTAATAAGCTTTCAGCGGAGGGTGCTTTAGCATTCTTTATAAATGCTGATATCACGAAAAACCAATATGAATATTATATAATGCCAATAAAAATGTATATCCATGCTACTCATTGCTAAAAAATGACATTAGCGGAAGTGAAGCTGCAATCTTTCCTCGACCACACAGCAACACGGTTATGTACATACCTTGATGATGTATTACAGCAGTTGGATTATGAAGAACTTCAGTTTCTGAAAAAGTTTTTGAGCAGTGACCCTTTTTTAAGCTGCAATACACAAAAAACCTTTTTTATCAGATTCTATTCAAATACTACTTCCTGATACAGATGATGATGCCCATGATGAAATACGTATGACATTATCATAATTTTGAATTTTTAAATTAGTTTGATTCTTTCATGTGATGAGTATTTAATAATATAAAATAAATATTAGAAGTAAACATGTCTTTGCTTATTCGGTTGTTTATTCTTTATAGAAAGCTAACCTACGAGACCAATTTTTTTTAAATATTTAATATTGGATAAATTATAATTTTGAGAAAGGAGATATTGTAAAATCCATAAAAAGCTATGTTTTATTTCCCTGTATCTACACAACTACAATAGTTCGACTATCTAAATTTAATTTGACTTGCTCTTAGAATAAAGTACAGTTGCAAACAAAATTTTGGCGGAATACGAGGAGGAGACCGGCATACGTAATAATAAATATTTTTTCTAAAAATACACAACATATATATTAAAATAAAATCTCTTCAAAATGAAAAAAAATAAACAAAGTTCTAAATGGTAATTGGGTGGGTGGTTGGTGGGTGGGGGGTGCCAAAAATAACACTAACCCAATAATAATCTGCCACTACCTTTTTTTATCAAACTAAAGCTAAAACTATCAAAAAAGTTAAACTTTTAAAACAAAAACCACGCTTAATAATTTTGGCCAGCTTTTTAGATCAAATACTCCTCTGTGCGACTTCAAAAAAAGAAGGAGGTTATACAATTCGGCTGAATGTTGCTTTTTTTATATTTGTGCCTCCAGAACTCAGTCATTTCTGATTCGATTTTGAAAATTTTTGGTAATATGATAGATTACGCTAACAGATTGGTCCCGTTTTAAAAACAGTTCAAATTCTTCGACACCGCATTCGGACATGCGTGCAACGAAAAAAATAATAATTGTTATCATGCAATTAAAATGAATAAACAGCAGTACAAACCTCCCGAGAGGCAAAAGGTAATTATTGTGTGAAGCCATGGCAGATAATTTAGTGGAAACGTCCAACTTAATATAAGAGCAACGGATAATTGTCAAGAAGCCCTTTATAATAAAAAGTAAGAGCAATAGCGGTTAGCGCAGGGAAGTGTAACAACATAACGACAGTGTACGGCAGACGTGTGTTGTGGCTACTGGATTAAAGGAGATGACTGGTTTTGATAAAAGAAGTAGTGGAGATATCTGTGGATGGTTAAGGTTACTAAACAAGGCATCGAGTAGTTCATGTCTCGCCGGAGTAACACAGTTGTGTAGCGTGGATGACTGCGTTTGTGGTGATAACGCATATTTAGTAAATACGAGACCAAGGGTTCGCAAGACCCGTAGGATCGAGAAGTATAGCCAGAGAAAGCCGTAAAGTTCGAAGATAGAATTTAGCCACAGTGGTATTTGCAATCAAAAGACTCCGTACGTATGTTTTGTCTACAAAGGGTAAAACGTAACATTCAATATATATATTCTACGTGTATTATGAATTGTAAAGGGCACTTCTGTAAAATTTAAAATGACTGCGTATTACTATAGCTCCCAAAAACAAAAAATTATACAAAAATAAATCTAAAAATTAAAGGGTGCCCCCGTATTGATGTATATTTACTTATATGAGCCTATCTTTTAAACCGTTATAGACAAACGCTTGCAAATTCGACAGAATGTCGATTGCTATGGCCGTTATAGCAACAATTATTAATAATACAAATTATAAGCTGAAGGGTGCACCAATAGTTCATTAAATTTTATTAATATGGCCATACTTTTAAACAGTTGTAGACAGACACTTGAAATTTACAACGAACCTTTATTGCTAAGTGCTTAGTCCGCTATATCAAAGAGTTTATAATTTGAATTTAGGAATTAAATGGTGTGACATAATTGATGAAGATTTACTTATATGTGCCTATCTTTTGAACCGTTATAGACAAACGCTATAGTGACAAATATTAATATTACAAATTATAAATTAAAGGGTGCGCCAATAGTTCATTATATTTGGTGTATATTGCCATACTTTTTAAAAGTTATAGACAGACGCTTGGAATTTACAACGAACCTGTATTGGTAAGTCCGCTATACCAACAAGTATAAAATATGAATTTGGATGTTAAAGGCTGTTACAATAGTTTATGTACTTTCAAGTGTGTGGTCGTACTTTTGAACCGTAATAAACCTGTATTGCTAAATCCGCTATACCAAGGAGTTTATAATTTGAGTTTAGAAATTAAAGGGTGTGACATAATTGATGAAGATTTACTTATATGTGCCTATCTTTTGAACCGTTATAGAAAAACGCTTTTAAATTTGACGCAATGTCGGTTGCTATGGCCGTTATAAGAGGGCTGCTATATATATTTCTGGCCTGGCAGTACTAAGTGCTGCCAAGTGCAATCTGACATTTCCATTGGAAAGTTTGTCATTTTTAAGCATAATCGTACTCAAAACGTTTTGACGTACGACCATTATTTGTGTTGTTTACAGTGACTTGAAAAAATTAATATAGAAAAAAATGGAATTAACTCGTGAACATTTTCGTGCCATTATTTTTCACAACTTTCGACGTGGATTATCACGACAAGAGTGCATTGATGAACTTTAATCTTTGTATGGCGATGAAGCACCATCCTAAAGCACTGTGAAAAACTGGTATAATGAATTTAATCGTGGCCGAAGCTCGCTCAAAGACGAATTCCAAAAACGGCTGTTGTGCCAGAGAACATTGCGTGAACTCATAATGCAAGATCGACATGCGACATACCGAGATATAGAGACATCCTTGGACATTTCTTCCACCAGCATTCATTCGATACTGCATGAACACCTGGCCGTAAAAAAAGTTTGTTCTCGTTGGATCCCGCACAATTTGAAAGTCGCTAAAAAAAGGCTCGTGTTGATTAGTGCAAAGAAATGTTGCAAAAATACGATTCCGGTGCTTCAAATACGTTTATAAGATCGTCACAGGTGACGAATCATGGATCTATGCGTATGAGCCCGAAACTAAACAACAATCGACCGTGTGGGTCTTCAAAGACGAGCAAAATCCAACGAAAGTTGTTCGTGGAACAAGCACTTCGAACCAAATGGTCGCCTGTTTCTTCGGCAAAACTGGTCATGTGGCGACTGTTCCGCTTGAGCAACGTAGGACGGTCACTTCTGAGTGGTACACTACAATTAGTTTGCCTGAAGTCATCAGAGAAATTCGAAAAACCAACAAGAGAAGACGAATCATTGTTCACCATGACAATGCGAGCTCTCACACATCGGCTCAAACCAGAGCGTTTTTGACCGGCCAAAACGTCGAATTAATGGGTCATCAAGAAAAAAAAGCGTGGTCAACGATTTTCGTCGCCAGAAGAAGCTGTTGAAGTGTTCAAAAACCATGTTTTAGAGGTGTCTCAATCGGAGTGGAAAAAGTGCTTCGACAACTGGTTTGAGCGCATGAAAAAGTGTATAAATCATGCTGGAGAATACTTTGAAAAACAATAAAACCATTTTTGATTATAAATATTCGCATTTTCACTATTAGGCCAGAAATATATAGAGCAGCCCTCGTAGTAACAGCTTATAATATTTAAAATTATAAATTAAAGGGTACACCAATAGTTCATTTAATTGGGTATATGGCCATACTTTTAAACAGTTGTAGACAGACGATATTAAAAGTATTTGAAATTGGTTTAAATTTTTTTAAAAACCTATTCTTAAATAAATTTTTAAATGTAAAAGAATTTGAGTTTTTCTATTACGTAAGTCATTACGTCGGAAGCATATATAAATTGACATATTTAACTTTACACTGGGGATTGAAACAAAAAAATGCTGAACATTAAAAATTACTGTAAAATAAATTCAATCCACATAATGTCTGTGTTAAGGTAAATTCTATTAAACGCCAATCGTTATCATCTGTATTGTTTGGTTTGACGATATAAAAGCTAAACGCAAATGAATCATTTTTAAACTGAAACTATGCATGACGCTCAACATAAATAGGACTGATTGTTCGAATAAAAGTCATACTCAAACAATTTGAAATTAACTGGGCGCATTATTGATCTTTTACTTTAAGCAAAAACAACAAACGCTCGCATAAAATAAATGATGAATGAAAGAATAGAAAGTCAGCCAGCTGCAAAGAATAACGGTAGCCGTTGTCAGGTTAAATACAAAATTTTATAGTTAATTTAAATCTTACTTGTTGAATAACTGAGAAGCTTTATTTTCCTCTTCTTTGTGGATTGGTAGATTATTTGTTAACTGTTTTTATTGTTGTTATTATGTCTAAGATTGTGGCTGACGTTTATATGGTTCTGCTTGATATCAATCAAGGCAAATAAATTATAAGGTGGTAGCGATGGCGAATTCATTAGTTTTCGAAGTAAGCGCGAATGTCAAACTACATATAAAAAACTTGCCTTGGATTTTTTATATATGGAGTTTGACAGTTATACTAACGGCGAAATTCAATGAATACGCCATCGCTACCACCTTATATTTGATTCGCCTTGATATCAATCAATTGATAGGAACCATGGCGAAATAATACCAGGTGGCCGCTTTTAGCGTTTAATTTAGCGTTTAAGGCTAAATTAATGAATTCGCCATCGCGACCACCTTGTATTATTTCGCCATGATAGGAACTTAGTGAAATGTCTATTTATGTAACGAATAAATAAATTAATAAATTATGAATTGTATCCATAAAAAAACAAAATCGATTACAATCAATTGTTGAGTCACCTGTAGAGCTTTTGAAACTAAAAAGTAAATGTTTAATTTTGTAGCAGTGCAATAAGTTTTCAAACAACTTTATAGAAAGTCACTGACTCAATTTCCTTAGGTTGGCACTGCCTTGCAAGCACAAGAAAGGGTTCCCCACGAGGATAATAGGTTTCTTCATATGCATTAGACCTCTAAGAAGTCTCGAGATTGAACATAAGGACTCATAATAGTCTTGCGTTTTGAAAACCCAACCCGTTAAAAATAATAATTTTTTGGTCGCGCGAGTTATGTAATTTAAAACAAAATCACTTTTTATATTTGATTTAACTTTATTCTTTAACGGTTAGAATATCAATGCTGTATTTTATATTTAAAATTCTTAAGCTTATTTAAGATAACAGTAATTAGAAAGAGAGAGTTATTAAAATATGTACAAAAATGAAAAGTAGTAAAAGAAACTAAAAGAGAATAATAATTAATAAAACATGAATTATAAAAGAACAATGATGCCAACTTGATCTCGTAACTGCTCCTCCGTTTAAATCAAGGACACTCCAGAGTCCTTTAAACGTCATATATAAAACACATTTTTTTTTTACATAACGGGATCGAATTGACAATTATTTAAAACTAAATTGACTACTCGTTTTTTTTGTTTATTACTATATATCAATAAATTTAACTTAGATTATTATATAGCTGTCTTGTATTTAGGTCACCATTATATTTGCATTTTCTTTTAACATTGGATATATGAACATTTTTTAAACTACTTATTCTAAATTTTGGTTCTTCCTTATGTCTAACGGCTTTGTAATTTTTAATACATCCCACATCCCTTTGATCGTAGTAAATTTCTCTATTTCTATTTCTTTTTTCTATGTAGTGCTTTTTATTTGCGAACATATAATTATAAATTTTAGTTTTGTCACAATTCCCATATTCAACATTAATCGGTTTCTCTTTTATTACAGAATGAATGCTGTTATTATAAAATTCCACTGACTTACTAATTTTGTCCTTAATACTTAAACTTTTCTGTTCAATTGTTAATGTTCGAATCTTTTCACTTAATGTGTTATGAAATCGCTCTATATCTCCATTTCCCGTACGGTTATTAGGTTTTACTAAGTGTAATTCAATATTTTCGACTCTTAAGTAGTCCTTAATATTTATGCTTTTGAATTCATTGTCTATAATTAGTTTTTTGAAATGTCCTTTTTGGGATTTAAATAGCCTGATTTTTTCAATAATGGTCTGATTAGTCCTGTCCTCTAAGAAGTATGCAGTGGCGAATTTTGAAAATCTGTCGATAAATGTCAAAAAATTAGATTTTGAATTGGTATAAATGTCCATGTGTATTACTTGTCCAATATCTGTAGGAGTTTCTGTCAACTGAAATTTTTGTCTTATGGGATTGCGATCGAATTTGGATCTATTACATACATCACAGTTATTGACATATTTTTGAACTAACAATCTTAAATTTGGAAAATAAATTAAATTTTTCAAACCTTCATAATTTTCATTTATTCCAGTGATAATGGTGAATTTTTTTAAAAGTTTCGTCTTCAGATGACATATCTAGGGCATGATAGGAACATCTTACGAATTTAACGTTATTAACCCCTTCAAATAATTCAATAATTTTACGTTGTAAAATATTGTATTTATGGTCGCTTAGTTGAGTAAATATCCCTATTTTTCCTTTATGTATATTACGCTTAAGTATATCCTCAAAATTATTTTCTAAATCATTTGAATTAATATAAATCTTTTTATTCCCATGTTTAATATCAACTTCCCTTATCTTGTCATCAGTTAGTATTATCTGAGTTTTAAACCTGTTAACTATGGTGTCCAAAATGCCTATATGATTATGAAGGTCTTCTTCCTGAGAGTGAACAGTTGCTGAGTCATCATCATCGAAGTTATTGTGAAGTGAATCATTAGAACTATGTAGTAAATTTATCTGACCTGTAACGTTATTAATCCTGCTCAAAAAATCAGCGACAACGTTATCCTTACCTTTAATATAATTTACCTTCAGCTTCAATATCCATCTATTTAGTCTGGGATTAAGTTCCCTACTCTGTGACTTTACGAATAACCATCGCAATGGTTGATGGTCTGAAAGAATTTCAAACTTAATTCCATACAAATATGGTCGAAAATAATTTGTGGCCCAAACAATAGCTAAAAGCTCTTTTTCAGTTGTTGAATATTTTTTTTCATGATCGTTTAAAGTTCTGCTAGCAAAACAAATCGGATGTCCATTTTGCTGTAGGACGGCACCAACTGAGTTAAGACTAGCATCTGTTATAAGCTGAAAGGGCTTCTTAAAATCAGGATATTTAAGTACAGGAGCTTCAGTTATAATTGTCTTCAGTTTTTCAAAGGCGTTAATAAAATTTGGGTCGTTTACGTTCAGTTTTACGTCTTTTTTTAGGTACCTTATCATGGGATAGGCTACTTTAGAGTAATCCCTAATAAATTTTCGGTAATACCCAGTCACACTTAAAAATGATTTAATTGCTTTAACCGTTTTCGGTAATGCAAGTTATAAAATAGTTTCGACTTTGGCCGGATTCGGCTTGACACCTTCAGGCGTCAGCATATGACCTAGATACAAAGTTTCCTTGGAAAAAAACTTACACTTGTTTATCTGTATCTTGAGGTTTGCTTCTCTTAATTTTTGGAAGACTTTGTTTATGTTTTGGGTATGTTCCTGAAAGCTTGTGGAAAATATTAAAATATCATCCAAGTTCACGACGCAGATCTTATTAATAAGATCTCGAAGGACTGTATTTATAAGCCTCTGAAATGTAGCAGGAGCATTTTTCAAGCCAAAAGGCATCCGTACATATTCAAAATGGCCATAGGGGGTAGAGAATGCTGTTTTCAACCGGTCTTCTTCTTTAACAAGAATTTGGTGAAATCCTTTAGCTAAGTCAATCGTAGAAAAATACTGGGCTCTTCCTAGTCTATCTAAAATGGAATCTATGTTAGGTATGGGGAATTTATCATCTATTGTTATTTCGTTCAATTTCCGATAATCAATCACGATTCTCCATTTCCTCTCACCGGAACTATCTAGTTTTTTAGGAACAATCCACAACGGGCTATTATATGGTGAATTGCTTTCTGTTATTATGCCCTGATTCAACATATCACTAATCTGATCACAAATTTCCTGCTCGTGAATATGTGGATATCGATACATTTTTGTATATATTGGCCTTTCCGTAGTAGTCCGAATTTCATGTTGAATAATGTCAGTATTATCTAAAACTTGCCCCTCCGTAAATATTAAATCTTGGTAATTTTCTAATATATTTTCCGAATACAACTTTTCCTCATTATTAAGATCATTATATAAATAATCTAGAACTTTAGGATTGATTTTTAAAGTTTCTAGCTGATGTATTTCATGTTTGTAATATGGGCAGGTTCTTACAAATTCAATGACATTCCCATTAATAGTAAGGGTCTCTTTTGTCATATCAACCACAGCTCCCAATGGCCGCAAAATATTTTGCCCTAAAATTGCATCGAATTGCTTGCCATTAAAACCTGTTAGTTTCCATGACATTGTGGCATTTTCGCTAAACTCTTTTGGTAATTCAGTTATAATCTCTCTATCTATAGTTGTTCTACCATTTAGAGACGTAAACGACATTGGATGTTTTAATGAAAGTCTTTTGTATTGTAAAAGAGCATTTTGATTTAAAAGTGAAGTAGTAGAACCTGTATCAATCAATGTTCTAATATTTTCATTTCCGATTGTAAGCTGAACTATTGGAAGTGTTTTGAAAAGGCTATTGTATGAAAATTTATTTGTTCCTGTTCTTCATAGTTATTTTCAACTTCTTGTAAATGGTCTACTTCCATTCTATTATTATTTCAAAAATTACTACTAAAATTTCTTGACTGAAAAGATCTACGATCATTTTGGGAGTTTGGATGGTTTCTAAAATTTTGATTGCTAGAACCAGGCATATTTAAAGCATTATTACTAAAATAAGAGTTATTTCGATTTTGAATTGGCTTATAATAAGAGTTCTGTCTATTAGAATTATTTTTATTTTCATATGTAGAACCAGTTTGGTTTAATTTGTTATCAAAAACTGTTCTAAAACTACCTTTATATTGCTTTTCGTCTTTTTTATCATTTTTCTTATATGTTAAAATATCCTCACGAATTAATCCTTCATTTTCTAATAAATTAAAAGCGTCTCTTAACTTTGACAAATTTTTGTTAATAACTACTGACGCTAAATTTACGTCAATATTATTCAAGAATGTTTTTAAAATAATTTTTTCAGCATAAGCTGGACTAAATTCTACAGGTTTCTCAGCATCGTATTCAAATTTTTCATTAATTCTACATAATATATTTCTTAAATGTTTATAATAGTTTTGAATACCACTGTTTTTTGCTTCAAATGCTTCTTGGTAGAGTTGGTGATACGTTTCTTTTACTCCAAAATTAGTAATCAAAGCTTCTTTCGTTTCTTCCCAGGTTGGATTGGGGCCTAAAGTTCTAATAACATGAAGAGCTTCTCCTTGTATTTTATTAAGAATAGTTCGCTGGTAAATGTATTGTTTAATCTCGGGTTGAGAATCTACAAGAGTAAATAATGTCTCCACTTCTCTCAAAAAAGATGTTAAACCATATTCATCCTCGCCTCTAAACTCACGTACTCTTTGAGCGTCTTTCAGGACGTCATTTATAGATAAAGAGCATGCAGGCAACATAATGAATAATAGTTATGTATATGATGTTTACTCAATTTTTTTTTTTAAATCTCTATGTAATTTTCGCTTTTTAGCTCCACTTAATTATATATACCAATAATTATGTTGTTGTGCACTTGCTTATTATTTTAAATTTTATTTTTTTTTAACCTTGAAATAAAATATTTGAATATTTCGATGTTAACGGCATTTAATCTTTGTCTCTGGTTGTTTTCTTTGTTGTTTTTTTTAGGCGTTACAAGAGTAAATTTTTAATCATGTGTTTTTTTTTATAGTTTTGAAATGACTTGTAAAATATGATCTGAAATGTTTTTGTTTTCATCTGATTTCTTTGTAAATGTTTATGCAATTATATGTGGCCAAGTGTGTATTAATATTTACTTAAAATGTTCACTTGTTACAAGTATTTTATTTTATTTCACTTGTTAAAAATATGTTACACATAAATATATATATTTATTCCAAAATTATTTATATTTTAAAGTTAATATTAATTTAATTCATAAACTTAAGTTTTTATAAATAATCTTTTTTTTTTTTAAGGTTCGTTTTAATGACTGCGCCAGTTATGTAATTTAAAACAAAATCACTTTTTATATTTGATTTAACTTTATTCTTTAACGGTTAGAATATCAATGCTGTATTTTATATTTAAAATTCTTAAGCTTATTTAAGATAACAGTAATTAGAAAGAGAGAGTTATTAAAATATGTACAAAAATGAAAAGTAGTAAAAGAAAGTAAAAGAGAATAATAATTAATAAAACATGAATTATAAAAGAACAATGATGCCAACTTGATCTCGTAACTCGCGTGTGCGATCACAGAATTCTTAAAATTTATTATTTACTTTTTTTTTTGTCTATGTTTGGTTTTTTTTGTGTGTAATATTATGTGTCAATTAAATTTTTAAGGCCATTTTTATATAATTTTTATTTAATTTTTGGTCAAATATTTGACTAATCTAACCGTTCCGTGAGTGTTATATAAAAGCTAAAATGTCACAACGCAACAATCACAAAAATTATAAAAAAATAATTTTAAAATAAATCAATAAAAACATAACAATTTAATATTTTTGTTCTACAGTAATTCTTCGAAGATAATATTTGTCATCGTATTATTTGGTAACTGTAATAGGCAGCACATTGAAATTGTGTTCAAATAACTCTCTTAATCATATGCACAACGCAGCTAAAAATTTGGTTGATTGGAATAAAGCGCGTGGGACACTTCACACAAACTGAATAAATATCATCTTGTACCAAGAGAACTACAACATGTACAGTCTTTATATTTTGAACTAGTAACTCAGATATTAGTTTTTATCATTGCGCGAATTACATACTAAATTAGAACAATGGGCGTGGTACCTTCCAAAAGTATTTTCATATACCTAAAGAACTGTAATAGGCAGAGTGTTCCAATTCTTATTATGGTAAATAATCAATCAAAATGCTGGCTGGATGTGTTACAATTGTTCTTATTGTAGATTTACAAATAGAATAAAAGTTCAAAATCTGTTCAAATCAAAAAAATAGTAATTATCGGTAGGGGTGTCAAGTAAAGCTCTTAATCTTCATATACCATAAGCACATACTGGATTTAATTTTGATAAATCGGGCGATTGATAATACTGATACTAAGTATAGTAAGGTAAAATAATAAGCCCAGGACGTTTCAAAGTTTAGCGGGACAAAGTAAACGAAATTCTATTTTAAATAAACACAATTATTAGTGTTAATCAAAAGAGATAAAATTATTTCTGAGTTGTATTCTTTTCTGCAACTAATATAAAAGTTAAAAAACTAACTAAAGAAATTACGTACTGCACTGTGTGAGTGATAAAAAAACGAAACAATCCCGCAAAATACAGTAAAACTAGCAACCACATTCTAGACATTTTCCTACTCTCATATATTAATTTTTAAAGATCTTAATGCTTACAGTGAATAAAAAAAGCACAACTTATTTAAACAACAATCTAAATTATTTGAAAATCATTATAAGTTCAGACGTTTTTGAACCCAGTTTTGAAACAACATATGGATTTGATTAAAACCAAATAAGAAGCGAAACAATATTTAACATATGAAATAACTTAATTAAGCTCACAGCTACATGTTAAAGAAAAAGAGTAAATTCACTCCTCCGATCGTGTTCATTATTTAATTTTGAATAATTATGATGTTCAAATTACAATCTAAACATGATCAAAGAATTTAATAGCCTGCTTACATTTCATTAAAAAGTCTATTTGTCTAGTGGCAGTCGGGCTTATCAAGAATTGAACAAACTACTTAGTAGCTGTTTAGACTACTTTTGTTTAATGGAAGAAAGTAAACACAAAAGGAATGAACAAATAAATAAGAAAAATGTAGATCCCAAAGGCACAAAATAAAGTCCAGTTTAAATCTAAAACAAACAGTTTGAAAATTTTTGCATCAAGAAATACAAAAAACGATTCCATTATTAAACAAACAAATATTTAAATTGCAAAAACTGTTTTTTATTTATTCAATTCATATTCAAATGATGCCTGCTGTCAAGCACGTGCTGAGTTAGAAGTTTGTAAACTTCATTTGTACGTCCGTCATTTCATGTGAGTTTCATGCGGTTTCCGTTCTGTTGAAAAGGCAAAAGAAAAAGACTCTGATACGATTCTTATCAGTCTTCTTTAACTTTAAAAGATGAAAATATAAGCAAAACATTAAATGAATGAAAAAATAAACACAATTAACTTTGAAGCCTAAAAAGGCAGAATAAATTACATAAAAGTAAAGCCTTGAGGAAGGAAGTGTTTATTGAAAACTAACAAGCGATATTGGATATTAAAAGTTGGTTGCAATTACTGTTAACAAAGTTTACTTGACGGATTTTTGTCTTCAATAAAATATTTTCTGTTAATTGCGTGATGCAACTAAACTTGTTCAACAAATTTCTTCTAATACCTGAATGTTGGTAGTTAGAATCATAAAATCAACTGTACCACTCAAAATCAAAATAGGTTGACATACATAATAAAAATAGAATTTAAACATTTAAAGTTAAAAAATATTTTAGTTTTAAAATAAAAAATTTTATGGGAGCAAAAATTTCCCAATTTAGTCGAAGGGTAAGTTCACGATTATTTAAAAAGGACTTTTATGCACAAAAATATTTGAAAAGGTTTGAATTATTTAGGATTGTCCAAACATATCGTATTTTCGGTTGAAATGGAAAATGGATGGTTTTAAGTGAAAAGTAAAAAATCCGGACGAAATACGAAAGCGTAATGGTGAGGATGAAGTTTACGTTTTGTATCATGAAATTTATTAAACATAATCATATTCTTGTAAACTAATTTTTAAATAAATGTTAAATCTAAATCATTTTTTTTTTAATTCACAACAATATTTTATATCGGTAGTAGTCCTTCTCCTCGAATAATTTTCTAAAACAGTTCGGAGTACCTCATAAATTTCGTCATGTTAACCGAACTTCAAATAATTCTCATAACCGACATAATTCGATTGGAAACAAATTCAGTTATCATAACGAGTCTGTTTTCTGTATGTAGTGCTCAAAATCGGAAAAACTAGAAATATGAGTTGTTAAAGCACTTTTAAAAAAGTTTTATTAAGACGCATTAGGTGGCATTACAGAATGGTTTTAATTTTTATAATTATGAATTTGTGTGCATTTCGAAGTAGTAGTAGTACATCAATGTGCGGCAGGTTGAAGTAGTTGTGTTATGGAGATCTTTTTATTTAAAGGGAAAAGGGGAAAAAAGAGAAAAATTAACAGAAAGCAAAAGGAAATAAATGTATCGGGAAGTCGTTGAGTTGTTATGCTAGTGTATGGAATACTTTATCACCACGTTCAAAACAGAATTTTTTTATTTTTGAAAATAAAAATCGGATTATTTTTATTTGTTGGAAAAGCTTCAAAAAGAATGATGTTACCAATTCGTGTGTAAGTTTTTTACACCCTTCAACACAAAAAGGTGAAAAAGGATATATCTAAGTTTGTCATTCCGTATGTAATTTCTACAATATCCATTTCCGACCCCATAAAGTATACCAAAGATTCAATCGTTTCTAAGATAAACAAACTAAACACCGATTTAGAAAATATTTTTATCTGGGCTTCTGCCAATGGCTTGAAAATTAACACTAAAGGTCTTGTTTTCATATCATTTGTAAAAACTATATTAGACCAGAAAATGATATTAATATTTTTATTCGTGGTACGAAAATTGAGCAAGTAAACACTGCCAGAAACTTAGGTGTGACATTAAACAGGACCCTAACCTGGTCAGATCATATAAGTCAGGCCTGTAGTAGTGTATACGGTAAGCTACGAAGTTTATGGTCCACACAACCTTTTACACCACTTTGTATAAGAACTCTTTAAGCTAAAACATATCTACTTCCAACATTATCATATGGGTCTGAAATTTTTTCAGGCTTCTCTTCCCGCGATATGAATAAACTAAATACAACTTATAATAATATTATCCCTTATATTTACGGTTAAAAAAAAAACGTGACAGAATATCACCATTTTCAAGACATTTTATTCAATTATGCTTTAAAAACTTTTTAAAATTTAAATGCTTGATTTTTCTTCACAAAATCATTGTAAGAAAGGAGCCAGAATACCTATATGATCGCTTGAAATTTGCTGGATCCCAAAGAGGCAGATACATTATACAGATGTGCCATCGGAACCATGCGTCCGAATGCCTAGTTTTCATCCTGAGCATATTTCTCTGGAATCAACTTCCTAATTATATTCAACGCACCGACAGCGCAATAAAATTTAGAAAATTACTTAACGATTATTTTATTATTTTATTTTAGTTTAGTTTAATTTAATTTAATTTTTCTAAGCATTATTATCAAAATTTATCTCTGTCTTAATTAAATTTGACTAATCTGACTTTAACACTTTAATTAATAAGATATATGTTTTGTTGTATTAGAAAATCAATCATAATAAATAAATAAAGTGTATATATTCTGACTTCTCATACATAGCGAAGTCGTTTTAGCGATGTCCGTCTGTCCATCTGTGTTAAAATCACCAAAAAAATAAATATGTCAATCGATCTGATATAGTGTCGAACATTGGAACATTAAGGTAACTCCGATCAAACATATAAACATATGGGGCGATAGAGAAAAATATGAAAAAAACATCCAGTGAAAATATTTTATTTTTTAAAATATCAATGTGGATATCATTTTAAAGCTTTTGAAGGGATCTTTAAGAATATACTAAATTTTTTTAAAAATTCTTAACCTTTTAAGAGCCAATGGCATTTTTATGCAGTACCAAAATTTTTTATATTTTAATTTCTCTGTCACCCCAATATTTGCTTTTTTGATTAGATCTACTTTACTAAACTAGACTTATATATATGGTTGTTTTTGTTTTATTTACAGCTGGAAAGGATGTGTATAAATTTGTCATTTCTTTTGTAGTTTTGTAGTTTTTACAATACTCCTTTCCGAATTTTTAAGGGGTCATATGTTCTTCAGAAGCTTTAGATTACCCAAAAATATATAAAAAATTGTACTTTAAATGAAAACAATTTAAATTTCATTCAAAACTGAAAATTCAAACAGAAAAACTTTAAATAACCGACCGTAAATTCCCCAAAAATGCACAAAAAAAAAATACTTCAAGAATATAATAATACAATTCCACTGGTGAAAGACACATATATAGAATCGACACAGCAAAATATAGCACTTTTACTTTAATGTGTTACTTGTGACGGAGTTCGGGAATTTGTACAGTTGCTCTGTATTGGAAAAGTGTTGTTCACAAATTTGTTCATTGTACAAAAATTAAAAGTTAAAACTAAGAGTTTCTCCACTCAACAGCGGTGTTTACGTATATTTTAAAGCGTCCCGCGAAGACCCCTAACAATAAAATAAAAAAAATACAAAGGACTACACAGGCGTGAGTTTTAGGATTGTGGCCTTATCGTTTAAAGTACAGGTAGAACCTTTAAAACTGTTTGATACACGATTTATATAAAATAAAAATTTGGCATTTTAGGGTCATACGGTTTTTAAACCGTACATCTAGTACATGCACAATGTGATACCGCATCTGCGGTAGAAACAGGTAAGAAGCAAAAACTTCCATTTAAGAGAGAACCATTTACAAAAATTAATTCTGCGTTATAACGGCATATTTCTTGAAACGTAATAGCAGATTGTAGCTTGGAACATGTCTATTTGAACGCTTTTTGTAAACAGAATATATTGGTATAATAACAGTAATTTTTTTCTACTTTCAATTGTTAAACTGATTGTGCTGATAACAAAATAGTGCGCCAAGACAAACAACTTTTAAAAATGGCAAATGCAATACACTCCACCGAATACCTTGATGCTTAGCATAAATAAAAATAACAAATTTACTAATATTTTGGAGGCTGTTGAATTACTTTAAAATTTAAATAAAAGTTGTGTTTTTAAAAAATTTTATAATAATATTTTTTAGCAACTTTGTTAACTCGACTCCTACCGCTTGGATTTTTCTTTAATTATTATATCGATAAATCAGGATCACGTCACGGCCCTTAATGGATCAAAAAAAGAAATAATTCTTGCGAAAAAAAACCGACTTCAAAACAAATTCCATCTGTCTTCCTATTACAGCTCAAGTGTATGGCCACATAAATTAGGTTGCAGCAACTATGACCCTATATAATTTCCAAATTCAAATTATATACTTGCTGTTGTAGTAGATTCTATCTGTAACGGTTCAACAGTTTGCCCATATACATCCGATTATATCAACTATTTAATTTATAATATAACAGTTTTATACTTCTTATTATACCAAATATATTACTAGGCATTCTGTCTAAAAATTAAGGTGTTTGTATACAACGATTCAAAAAACTCGGCCATACTCGTATAGAGCAAATTACATTAATTTTGGGAACACCATTTAATTTTTAAATTCAAATTATAAGCTTGTTATACGCATCCTTTAATTCATAATTTTAAATATTATCAGCTGTTACTACAATGGCCATATCAGTCGACATTGCGACAAATGTACAAACGCTTGTCTATAGCGGTTCAAAATATAGGCCTCTATAAATAAATCTACAGTAATTATGGGACATCCTTTAATTTCTAAATTCAAATTATTAACTCGTTAATATAGCGGACATAGAAATATAGGTCCCTTTTAAATTTCAGCGTTCTGTCTATAACGGTTCAAAAGTTTGGTCACATCCACAAAACTACATTATCTATTGGAACTCCCTTTAACTTCTAAACCCAAATTTTATACTTGTTATTTTAGCAGACTTAGCAATACAGGTTCGTTGTAAATTTCAAGCGTCTGTCTACAAAAGTTCAAAAGTATGGCCATACACATCAAGTTTAATGAACTATTGGCGCACTCTTTAATTTAAAATTTTTAATATTAATATTTGTCACCATAACGGCCATAGCAATCGAGAATCTGTCCAATTTGCAAGCGTTTGTCTATAACGGTTCAAAAGATAGGCTCATATACGTAAATTTACATCAATTATGGGGGCACCCTTTAATTTTTAGATTTATTTTTATTTAACTTTTGGTTATTGGGGGCTATAGTAAGACGCAGTCATTTTAAATTTTACAGAATCGACCTTTACAGTTCATAATACACGTAAAAAATATGTATGTTGTATGGGAACACTCTTTAATTTTTAAGATTATGAACTGTTTTTAAAACGGGACCAATCTGTAAGCATAATCTATCATATTACCAAAAATTTTCAAAATCGGATCAGAAATGACTGAGTTCTGCAGGCACAAATATTAAAAAAAAGCAACATTCAGCCGAATTGTATAACCTCCTTCCTTTTTGAAGTCGGTTAAAAAAACACTTTATCGCTATACAGGAGTCGATTTGATTGCATTTTCTAGTGACTGATGGCATGACAAACAAAATTCAATAAATATATAACGATGCGAAAGATTGTCAAAATCGAGAAATTAAAATAAAAAAATCTCAGCATCACAATAAAGTTCTAAATAGGAAAATGATTAAACAAAAAAAATATAGATTAGAAAAGTTCAAATATTAGTTCTTCGTACTGCGTACTGCTTCTTAACAAAAAAAATCCTTTTAGTGTCTCCTGGGAAGGGTTTAATTTGTCCTGGGGCAGCTTGAGTCTCTCCAAACAGCTTTTCCTTTCATCAATAAATTGACGTATTTTTTTTATTTCTTTAAGTAAATGTCATCAGTCTCTTTCATACTCCAGTCTATTGACGGCGACTTCTTTCTATAACACAATTAATTGAGCACACAGTCATTAAATACCTCGAATGGGTTGTTTTGTAATCTTAAAACTTTTTTTACTCTTAAAACTCTTATACAATCCGAACTGAGGACAGTGGCATCTTTATCGAATACATCTAAGTCAGCCCAAAGACCCGGAAGTTAAGTGGACAGACTTAAGTTGGCGCCATTATAAATAAACAAATATTATTATTTTCTTTTGAAACACATTGCTATAATGAGAAAGCAACATTGTTGGCAATTCAAGTATTAACTCAAATAAATCTCTCGCACAAGATTGCATTGCCGCTTACCAATGACTGGCAAATACTATTCATATTTGAAGTACGTATGTGTGACTGTGTTTGGAAAATTCGTTAGTCAATATTTCATAAAGATAATGTCAACTGTAAATACTATCATTTATAATACTTTTAGCTGCAGTGCTGATGATGTGTTGGCATTTCAATATTAAAACACAGTCGAGAAGTTATTGAGCAAATACAAAATAAATACACAAACACACATATACGTGCCGTTTGTCTTAAAACTATTCCGCTCCTGTCGCAAAAATATTCTGTGCCTGCAACAGGAAAACATTTAGCCAGGTTGTTTGAAAATATAGAAATTCCAGATAAGATAAATAAATATTTTTATTTTACTTTTTTGCTTTTGCATTTGTTAAACAAATATTACAACTTGAATTTAGCAGTGGTTGAGTTAAGTTTTTGTCTTTGCTTGATCATACACTCGCAAGAAAATTTTAAATCGATTCCTGTGGTTATTCAAATTTTAAACCAAAAAACTATTTATCATAATCAATCAAGAGATTGTGTTGCGGTCTTTAAATTATAGTGATGAAAACTTCCTTGCGCCAAAAAAACAAAAAACTACACTATAAAACACACTCTGTAACATGGGGCGGAGTAATAAGCATGTTGAGTTACAAAAATAGCTGCAACATATTTTTCTTGGTTGAAGTTGCCCAACAATAACCACATCAAGTTGCTTAATGCAAATCCAACAAACCGCCAATTATGCAAGTGCAACAAGATTGACTGCTTATTGGAAAAATGCTACAACACACAGCGTTCGCAGCAACGATTACGGCAGAATCACAGCTCATAATTTTCCACAATCAAGAAGAAAGAAAAACACTCAACAACAAATCACAGTGCTTAGTTTTTAAAGTGGGAAAGATCCTTCTTTAAGCGAATGATGGGAAAATGTTTTAAAATATTAAAAAAAAGTATGGGACACGCATTTCTAAACTGAAGGCAATACGTGACTATTTTTAAGATAAAAATATAAAAACGATACATCAAGAGAAAAGTAATAATAAAAAATATTCAATAGAAGAGTTATAAATATTTTCGTGCGAAAGCCGACTTAACCTCGTTATAACCTCGTTACTTCCTTAAATTAACCTCCACTGATTTTTCTTTTTTGATGAAAATTTTACCACTTTAGAAGGAAAATAAGTTTGATTATAAATACCGCTATTTTAGGTGTCAATAAGCTCCGTTTTGTAGTTAGTTTGCTGGCATAAAGGTTTCTCAAGCTCATCTTAGTGCCCTCCTTCTCCGGTGCAACTCTACAGCCTACATAACCGAAGAAGAGTTGCAGAATTGGTTTAAAAGTAAACCTAACATGCAACTGATGGGTCCATTTTCTATACAATTTATTTTTTTACACTATTCCTTTCTACAATTAAGCAATTCTCTCTCCACTATAAGTTCAATTCAATAAGTTTTGTATTAAACATTGAAAAAATGTTTCTGTTTCTCTAAAGGAATTCAGTTGACATCCTTTTAGAGATTCTCAGCATTAGTAGAAATTCAAAACAACCTTGTTAAGCGTCAAACTTAATTTTATCTTCACAAATGACATTTTGGTATCCTTCCCTATTTAAGTGATGAAGGTTTAATCATGAATGATTTGGCATTTCAAACTGCAACAACTTAAATGTGCAGACACGAAAGTTTGTGAAAGAGTCATAAGCGTAAGAGATCTTTACTAGAAGGCGCTGTAGTAATTTAAAGAAGAAGATAATTACGTTATGCGTTATAAATTTCAAACAAAGCAAAACTTTTGAGAGGGCTAAATATTTTCTTACGCCTTCGCAGAAATATCTCCCTACGCCAATGGAAAAAGTTTTCTCTTGATTTTAATAGAAAACCGCCAGTCATAACTTTTTTTAATTTACGTTTTTTTTTTTAATTTTTTAATTCTTCGAGTAGCAACTGAGCTTAAAAGTTAGCAGCTACTTAGTAAAGTAAGTTCTAATAGTTGCAAAAAGTATGCAGCACGAACTTAAAATAAAATAAGAAAATTTTTGAGTTAAACAACAAGATAAACATTTAACAGTGGGAGATATAATTAATGGAACTTGAATAAAGTATGTAAGAGAATAGGGAGAAATCGTATAAGATTTTTTTTCTCTTGGTCAGCTAAGATAAAAAGTTTTCTCATGTCAATTGCTTGTATATTTTTAAGTTCCTGATACAATTTCTAGCCTAAGGGCTTGCAGACAATAGTTCGTGTATACTTAAAAAATTGGCGGTGAAGGGTTTTAAACGAGTGAGCTAATCGCTGGGTCAAATTGTTCGACTAAATGTTTGTTTGTCTTTCACAAGAAGTTATCTCTCGAACCGTAATAAGAAATTAAAAATCAACACAAACATTTATAGGGGAAGCTATTTGAAATTTATGCACTGTGTCCGCTATAATACCAAGTATAAAGAATTAAGGGCAAAGGTTGTCCCAACAGATATTTGATTTTCACATATGTAGTCTCATCTGTTAAACTGTTACACAGAACTTGTGGCCGCTGTAATAGCAAGTAGAATAAATTTAAACTCAAAGAGTGTCCACAAGGAACACATGATTTCAACGTATATTTCTAATTTTTTTTCTTTTTTTTTTTTCTTTTTGTCTGTTTCATTCTAAAAATTTATTGAAATTTTCTCGTATGATTTTCACACGATACTTCCGTGAAACTTAGCTGATCAACTAGGACTACGCATCTGAGTTCTGTATTAAATTCCATAGAATAATTTTGATTTTGCATTATTTAATTTTTGCAAAATGATCCTGTGCCTCATCACATTTGTCACTCTGTATGATTACAAGTGGTTATTTTTACACCCTTCACCCCAAAAAGTGGAAATATGTCAGTTTACTATTCCGTGTGTTATTTTTACAATATCCATTTCCGACCCCATAAAGTGTATATATTCTGACTTTTTATGCATAGCGAAGGCTATTAGCGATGTCCTTCTGTCCGTCCGTGTTGGTGTTGCCGAGGCAAACTTGATTTTACAAAAAAAAAAAAAAAACAAACAAATAAAAAAATAAAGAAATATGTCAATATACTGTCGAAAAAGATGCTATTGGAAATCAGCATGATCGGTCCATATCGGTCCTTCGAGGCATCAAGCAAAATACCACGCCTACCACAATTTTTTCTTGTCCTTTGGAACAATTAAGTAACTCCACTCAAAAAATAAATATATGCGGCAATTGAGAATTTAAAAATTAAAAAAAATATCACGTGAAAAAATTGGCGCTCGCCCATATTTTCCGAGTTACGGGGCTCTAAAATTTTCAAAATTTTTAAAACATGAATATAGGTATCATAAGTTTATGAATGCGATTTGAATGTTGAGAGTTTAGAAAAATTCTCATCATAAAATAAAAATGGTTTTCGTTTTCTAGTTGCTGTCTTAAAATTTGTTCTTCCTTTTTGTAGATTTTCATACTTTGATTATTTGTACTTATCGTGAGATAATATCTAACAATTTTAATATAACGCTGTTTTGCCTGCTCATTATTACAATTTTTGTAAACTTGCGATTTTAAAATTATATTTTTTTAAATAAATTTAAAATCTCCGAGTATGATACACTTTAATCACATCTTGTTCAGAAATAATAATTTAATGTTGTTGATTTGTATTTTGTTTTTTAATGAGGTGATTTACTTGATTCATCCTCTCTTGTTTATCGGTTGGAATTAATCTAAGTGTGCCTTCTGAACTTTTCAAAGGAATTACGATTGTGCACCACTTGTTGTAAAATACCAATGTGGGTGTTATTTTAAAGCTTTTAATGAGATCTTTGAACAAATAATAAAATTTTTTAAAAATGATTAACCCATGAAGAGCCGATGAAATTTATATGTAAAATTTTATATAGTTCTTAAGTTTTTGTTTTTGCCGAATATAGCACTCTTACTTGTTTTTTTGCAACATTTACATTAGAAAATTACTGGACAGTTTCTAACAATATTTCTCCACAATTAAAATGTAAAGTCTTTCGCAAAAACTTATATAAAAGCATCATTAAAAAAATCATCAACAAAAAGAAAAGCTGACTGATCTGACTGGTCACTTTCAGAGAAAACTACTAATTCCGATTTGAATAATATCAACAATAATTCTAATTTTTCATGATGTTATTCTCGAAAATGGGAATTGGAGTTTAAATGGCATTACCCAATTTTATTTTATAAAATGACTTTGAGTTAACAAGCAAAATGATGTATTACATATAATACTCTACTTTCCTCATGTAAATATTGTGGCATTTCATTAATTTGACAAAATCTGTGTCGTTCAAATTCAATTTCTACAAGTATTTTTTCATGATCAAGCCGTTCCAAACCGGCAGAATAAATTTTTTATATTTAGTCTGTCGATGAATAGCTAAAGCATCTTAAGCAGCATTTTTAAAATTGAATTTTTACTTCTGCGCTCCATTGATAACCATTTAGAAAAGCAGCAGTATTACAAAAACGTTTATGGCAGATCTGTTACAAGATGTAGTAGCAGTACCGTCTCTATGCTTTTCCACAATAGAATTTTCAATTTTAAGAATTTTCTATGGAATTTATGATATACTTCCACAGAGCTTGTGAAAGCTCTTCTTTCTCCTCACCAGAGTAGTGACCAAAAATAAAAATTCAAACAAATTTTTCACAAATAAAATGGTTTCTTACGTTTTGCTTTAACGTCAAAAGTAAAAAACGTTCGTTTATTTCACTTTAAAATAGACACTTCTGTGGGGATAATCTTTATTTATTTGTAAGAAAATAAATGGTCGGTCATAAACTCTTGTCGTGATCACAACATTATTCTTCAAGCTTTCCGTTTAAGTTCATTGTGCGTTTTCACTTTTTTTATCTGTTTAAGTGTATCTGAGATGAAAATGGACGATAAAGTTTATGGTAATAATTTCTCTTAATTTTCTTAGAAATTCGAAGATACCATTGTTGTAGCTGACACATAGTGGCATCTTTATGTGTTTATTAATTTGAGAAATGATGTGAGTCACAGTGATTTTTTAGTCATAAAAAGGTTAACTGTGATTTTACACATTTAAAATTTGCGTAAGAGACGTGAGGGAGTAAAAAGAGCTCTTCATAACAAATTATTTAAAAAATATTTGTGAAATTATATGTATATGTAGAACCTTCAAATTCAGAAGTTATATATTGTGTTAAAAGGTTTACAATTTCTTAAAAAAAATAAGAAATTAAAAATACTAAAAAGGAATTAAAATAACGAAATAGACCCCTCACCACTTAAAAATAATTGTGCCACACGGTGTGTATTTGCATAATTGATAGAACGGGTGATATGTGTCGTTATTGTCTTTCCTTACATTGTTTTGGTCATTTAATTTCAATTTTTATTAATTTCAAAATTCTCTACTTAATCCAAATGTTATAAAAACACACTTTTGTCTGAAACAAGGTGCTAACTATACGTTGACTACTAAGCATGTGATGGTACGCGTGGGCTCCCATCTCAGCCACCGCAAATTTTACAATATTAACACATTACTTGCACTTGAAAATTATAGTTTTTTTTCAAGACCTTAGTGCGGCTTAATTCCCCTCTTTACTTCGCTTTCCAGCAGAACTGTGAAACCTTTGAAGAAATATTTACTTGTATATATTATTCAAATAAATATTGGTGCATGTATGTAAGTGATAAATGAAACTTAATTATTTTTCGAAATCGGCTAGTAAAATTCACATTTGGCTGCGAAATATTCTCGAGAATAACTAAAGCAATCTTGCGCATTTGTCATGATGATCTACGTCCAGTAAGAAATTTTCTTTTTATAACGAAAACGTTTTTACAAAAAGTATATTTTTAGATCTAGGAAAGTATGACTATGCTGGTGTTTTTAACCTTTTCATTATTTTGTTTCATGAAATTTATTTAAAGGTTTCTACTTGTTTTTAAGAAACTTATCAATGTAAGTCGTAAGCAACACGAAAGGTAACATGTCTAAGATGGTCTAGTTTGTGTACATATTACGCGGCCTCAAAATGTCTCAAACTCTAAACTTAAGCTCTAATACTCTTCTGCTATCGATACGTGAAACTACGCTTTAAACGGCTTTGCCGTTTAGAAATAACTTATTTAGTTTCAAAATATTTTATTTCACCCCATTGCGCAACACTCTACTTCGATGCACCAGTTCCAAGCTAAAATAATCACATTTGATGCAACAGTATTCAGCGTGTGACGTGTTGTAAGAAATCAAACTTTCCATCATCACTTTTCTTCACCCCCTAACTCCACTACTAATTCCCTTTTCATATGTACATATATTAAAATAAAATTTAGCAAAGAATATTATTTTAAACCAAAAAAACTTCTCTGAAAACCGAAAAGCCACCAAGGAAAGGCAGAAATAGAACCCACGAACTCATCAAAAATCACCTAAAATAATGAGAAGAAAAAATTACTACGAGGGCTGCTCTATATATTTCTGGCCTAATAGTGAAAATGTGACTATTTATAATCGAAAATGGTTTTATTGTTTTGCAAAGTATTCTCCAGCATGATTTATACACTTTTGCATGAGCTCAAACCAGTTGGGTAAGCACTTTTTCCACTCCGATTGAGACACCTCTAAAACATGGTTTTTGAACACTTCAACAGCTTCTTCTGGTGACGAAAATCGTTGACCACGCATTTTTTTCTTGATGTGCGGAAACAAGAAGAAGTCATTAGGTGCCAAGTCAGGGCTGTACGGCGGATGACCCATTAATTCGACGTTTTGGCCGGTCAAACACGTTCTGGTTTGAGCCGATGTGTGAGAGCTCGCATTGTCATGGTGAACAATGATTCGTCCTCTCTTGTTGGTTTTTCGAATTTCTCCGATGACTTCAGGCAAACAAATTGTAATGTACCACTCAGAAGTGACCGTCCTACGTTGCTTAAGCGGAACATCCGCCACATGACCAGTTTTGCCACAGAAACAGGCGACCATTTGCTTCGAAGTGCTTCTTCCACGAACAACTTTCGTTAAATTTTGCTCGTCTTTAAAGACCCACACGGTCCATTGTTGTTTCGTTTCGGGCTCATACGCATAGATCCATGATTCGTCACCTGTGACGATCTTATAAACGTCTTTTGAAGCACCGCAATCGTATTTTTGCAACATTTCTTTGCACCAATCGACACGAGCCTTTTTTTGAGCGACTTTCAAATTGTGCGGGATCCAACGAGAACAAACCTTTTTTACGGCCAGGTGTTCATGCAGTATCGAATGTATGCTGGTGGAAGAAATGTCCAAGGATGTCTCTATCTCTCGGTATGTCGCATGTCGATCTTGCATTATGAGTTCACGCACGGCATCAATGTTCTCTGGCACAACAGCCGTTTTTGGACGACCTTCAAGGAATTCGTCTTTGAGCGAGCTTCGGCCACGATTAAATTCATTATACCAATTTTTCACAGTGCTATAGGATGGTGCTTCATCGCCATACAAAGATTTTAGTTCATCAATGCACTCCTGTCGTGATAATCCACGTCGAAAGTTGTGAAAAATGATAGCACGAAAATGTTCACGAGTTAATTCCATTTTTTTTATATTAATTTTTTCAAGTCACTGTTAACAACACAAATAATGGTCGTACGTCAAAACGTTTTGAGTACAATTATGCTTAAAAATGACAAACTTTCCAATGGAAATGTCAGATTGCACTTGGCAGCACTCAGTGTTGCCAGGCCAGAAATATATATATAGCAGCCCTCGTATTAAACAAAAAATTCCAATCGTTGCTATACTGACGGTTAGCAGAAAGCAAGAATAAATATATATAACGATAAAGATAGAAGAACATTAACTAGAGCTTTGGGTTCATCTAAATAACTTTATGGTGATTGATTATGCAGAACGCAATGCAGAACGTTCTGCAAAAGTATTCTGTTAAAAATAAACCACGAATTTAAAGCTATTTTTGTTTAGAAATTTAGTAGTTAAGATACATATACGTGAACTTATGCCGAACTAAAAATCTTTATTTCAATTTAATTATAAAGTAGTTCGATTAATAATCAAATTAAAAAAAAAAGTTTATACAGTAGCTCCAAGCGAAACTCGTACACTTTAGACTAATTTTTAAACTATCTTATAATATTAAGTAAGAAGCTCGAAACAAATAAAACTGTATTTATTTTATTAGTTCATTTTATAACAAATTTAACAAAAAACATAAAATAATAGTAATTTCTGTGACAAAGCCAAACTCGTACACCACACTTTAATCAAATATTATTTTGTTGGTTTTAAATTTTAATATTTGGTGTGCGTACCTTTATTTTTTATTACCATTTTTAATCTATTTGGCATACTGCGCACAAGGTTTTCGCAAAAACTTAATCCAATTTTGCCCCATTCGTCATGAAGAGCTCTTTTCAAGTCATCCTTAGAACTTATTGTATGACTACGAATTTTACGGTCGAGATAGCTCGACAAATTTTCGATTGGGTTTATGTCTGGACTCTGGGCTGGTGTATCCATAACATATGGACAAATATAAATTAGCCATGACCGCACATTATAAGCCTTATGCTTAGGGTCGTTGTCTTGGTAAAAATAAAAGTTTTCACCAAGACAAAGTTTCGGCTTAAAAACTAGCAAACTTTCTTTTAAAATGTTCAGATACATGAGCTAATCCATGATACCATCGATAAAGTGTAAAACACCGGGCACAGATGCAGAAAATGATCCCCAAACCATTACTGACCCACCACCGTGCTTAACTATTGGTTTCATGTTTTAGGCAACCAACTCCTCTTTGGATTTTCTCCATACATAGGGTCTTCCATCTTAACCAAACAAGTTGAATTTACTTTCATCTGTGAATAATACCTGCTTCCAAAATGAAAAATACTTTGTTTCATGTTCCTTTGCGAATCGTTAACTTATCTTTTGATTTCTCTTATTAATCAGAGGATTAACTCTTGTCCTTCTAATATTGAAATTAGCCCTTTTTAATATGTTTTTTATGGTCTGTGGGCAAAATTTTTTCCTAAGTCTTTTTCAACAATTTCTACGAGTTTCGGAGCACTTAAAAATGGATTCTTTTTTATTTAACGTAAAATATATTGCTCGTCTTTAGCAGAGAAAATTTTGTTATTTGCACTTTTCTTCTTGTTCGCAATCCTCTCTTTCATTTTATACCTTTTTATAATATATTGCACTGTTGATCGACTTCTATCAACTATCTCAGATATTTTTCGCAGCTATTTATTATTATTATGATGTTGAATTATTAATTTTTTTTACTTCAACAGAAGTTTGTCCTCTCTGTCTACCCATTTTGATCTCTTTTATAACTTTTTCAAACAAAAACTTAAATAAATGACAATAAAAGAGGTGATAATGGGGAAAGTCCCTATTTTTTAATAATTTTTACGAAATATCCCGAAGTTAGATGCAAATTAAAAGAATGCTGCTAAATTAAATAATACTGCACGAGTTTGGCTTTGGCGTCAAAAGTTGCCACTTTTTAAAATATTTATCTGTATTTTAATTAATAAAGGTATATTCAAAATTTCGTTTCTGATATTTAATTAAGTATATAGTTTTGTACTAAAATTAAGTAAATTTATTTTATAAGCCTATCTAGTTTAGACATATAACATAAAGAAATTTGTTTTCATAGGTGTACGAGTTTCGCTTGGAGCTACTGTATAAATGTTTTTTTTTTACCTTTTTAGATAATTATAGTTTTCTAATTTTTTAAGCACTAGGTCAGTTTATAAATTATAAAAAGTTTTATTTATATTTTCAGTATTTCGCCACACCGTTGGGTGGCATCATCAGGAAACAGGAAACAAAATATATTTATAATTAGATTTTCTTTTTTTTTTCTTGAATAACAAAATTAAAATGAAATTATTTTTTCAAACAAAAACAGAAAAATCAAAACACAAACGACAAAAAATTCAAATATTTAAACATTTACATTCTTATAAATTTAAAACTCAAAAAACATTCAAGTAAAATAACTCAAAAATTTTAAACATTCACATTCTCATAAAAATTTGAAAAACAGAAAACATTCAAATTATTTAAAAATTTTAAAAAACATAATACAAATACATTAATGAAATTTTACTTTATTTTCGGCTTTTTGGTTCTTTTTAATTAATTTTCTAAACATGAACCAAAAAGCCGAAAATAAAGTAAAATTTCATTAATTTATAAAATCGATGGTTCGAATCCTGGTCAGGGTGAAAATTAAAAATTAAAACAAACGCTAGGCACCGCGTATTTACATTCATACTTAACTCATAAAAGTCAATATGATACTGAAACAGTGTCTATAATGTTGTGAGCAGCGTTGCCACACAAGAAATTTACTTCCTACCAATAATTTTTTAAAATCCTACCAAAATCGTTCACAGCCTACCAAAAATTTAAAAATGCATTTCTTGCATATAAACTCTGTTATACTCACTTGGTTTTTTTTCTCGTAATTGTTAAGATGGAAGTTTGTCTTTTGGTGATATTTAAGATGGGTGTTATGATTTAAAATAGTTTTAGAGCATACTATGCAGGATGAACACCCATTCTTTTCCTGGAGCCAATAAAATTCGCTCAACCATTCGATTCTAAATTTTCTTTTGACTGTTTCTTTACATGCAATATTAGTAAATATTTTTGTAATAAATAGGTACATATTTACAATTAAAAAAGTTTACTTTCTTCTCCATTTTGTCTCGTAATTTTTTTAATACATACACTTGAAAATAAACCTTCACTCAAAAATATTGTTAATTTCAATTTCATAATATTGTTCGCGTTTCTTAAACCAGAGATGATTATAGCTTTAATCATATCTATGCAAAAAAGCAGAGATGTTTTTTATTACACCTAAAACAGTTTTTTGAAAACAGTGGTAACACTATTCAAAGTAATTCTTTATTTAATTCAAAGTTACATTTCTTTTTATTTTATGTTCTGAAATTTTAAGGTGAAAAATTTACTATTGCTAAAAAATTGCTACAGGAGGAAAACCTACCAAAAATTTAAAAAAATGCAACAAACCAACCAAACTACCAAACTGTTTTTTAAAAACGAAAAACTACCAAGTTTGGTCCGATTGGACCAAAGCGGCAACGCTGGTTGTGAGCAAACAAGTATGAATAATTAAAAATAAAAAAGTTGCATTTGTGACTATCAAATTGCTAGTACAAAAAAGCAACAACAAATGTACAAGACGAGTTACAAAGAGAATGACAAAGAAAAAAGCTTTAAGTTGTGTATGAACTTCGTCTCACAAAGTTAACATTAAGATTAGTTGGTTAAATAGATGATGTTTACGATGTACATAACATAAGGTAGATAGATGCAAAGAATGCTGATGAAGGATGTGGCGGTCCAGAAAATGCTGCATTTCATTCTGCTAGCGTCTAATTTTTCTTGTTTTCTTTGGAAAACGTCCGCATACATTTGTAAATAATTTTTCTTTCTAAAAATGTTTAGAAAATTAATTAAAAAGAACCAAAAAGCCGAAAATAAAGTAAAATTTCATTAATTTATAAAATCGATGGTTCGAATCCTGGTCAGGGTGAAAATTAAAAATAATACAAATACATTTACATAAACTTTCACGATAGAAATGTTACAAGCAATTATATACTCTCAAACGTTAATTATTTTTTATGCACTAAATGTCTATAACATTGCGCAACATTATCAGTAGCAGCCTTAAAGTTTATTCTTTTTGTTGCTGGTACTTTAATTATTTGTAACATCTCTAACATATACCGACGCTTATAATTATTTTCTATATTTAAAACAGATGCATCTTCAAAGTTAGGATAATGATCAAATCTGGCACAATGGGAAGATAATGCAGTTTTTTGTGAATTATTAACGTCCCTGTATCTTTGATCAGACTTATGTCCAGCTATTCTAGTTTTTAGTTTATTTTTTGTCGTACCTACATATTCCTTATTACAATTCTCACTATCATTACCATTACAAGGTATTTTGTAAACTACATTTGACATGTCCCATTTTTTAATCTTATCTTTTGTTTTACTAAATAATCTATTTAAAGTATTATAAGTTTTGTATGCCATTTTATATTTATCCCCATCAAAAATTTTTGATTTTTCAATCCGTTCTGCTATTTCTGGTACATAAATTAAAGACTTGTAAACTTTAATTTCTGTAACATCTCTTGTATTATTTGCTCTTCTAAACCTTAACTGTTTAAACAAACTATTTATCACTCTCATTGGAAAATTATTATCAATTAATATCGTTTTAACTTTATCTTTATTGCTTTAATTTATGTAACAAAAATAGCAGAAAGTATTGAAAAATCAAAAATTTTTGATGGGGAGAAATATAAAATGGCATACAAAACTTATAATACTTTAAATAGATTATTTAGAAAAATAAAAGATAAAATGGCACATGTCAAATGTAGTTTACAAAATACCTTGTAATGGTAATGATAGTGAGAATTGTAATAAGGAATATGTTTTATAATTTATAAGCTGACCTAGTGCTTAAAAATTAGAAAACAATAAAAAAAAGTTTGAAATAAATTAAAAATAACTAATCAAATTTCCCTTAAAAAAGCATAATCAGCAAATAAGACGATAATTCATCAAACATATAAGACAACCTCTCAACTTCATGTAAAAACATTCCATTTTCTTTTTCTTTTGCTTTGGGTGTTTTAATAATTAAACTCATGGCGAAATAACATAATAATGTTGGCAATGGCGAATTCATGAATTTTCGCCACAACAGTTATATATCAAAGACCATATAACAAAAAAATTTACATATTTTTTACATATGAAGTTTATCATTTAGTGTTTACGGCGAAAGTAATGAATTCGACACCGAGACCACTTGCATTATTTCGCCATGCTTATAACTCATCACAGCCGTTCTTTTTTATTGGCATTTGAATGACAAAGTGATAGTAACTATATAAATATATGTATGTATGTGTATACATTCATGGCACAAAAAAAATAATTTTCTGATGAGGCGGACAAGAATAATCATTTCATCAAAGTTATGTTTCCGTTCGTCTAAATGATATTTAAACATGCAAAAAGCGCATTAATATTGCAACAAATCTCTAGCAACATGTTATTGGAATGTTTAAATACATTTACATATATTAATGTGTTTGCTTATTTCTATTTGTGGGATTGTTTGCATCCGATAATGCAACAAAAAAAAACAAGTGTATATTTATGTATATTCAACATACATATATACATATATTTTCCATCTACTGACAAAAAATTAAGCGTGCTCAAATAACTAAGTTATTAAATGATATTACGTCAAACTTGAATATTTAAAATTAATGGAAAAAACTAAATTTATTATCATGAATAACATTAAGTCATTATTTTGTCAACACTGATCGGAGGCAGGAACAAGTACAAAATATATACAGAAATTACAAAGCGCTAAAAATCCTTTCAATCTTTATAAAAATTATGAAAATTTATGAGACACTGTGGGTATTGAGAAATGACGCATCTGCAGATTTTTTATTTTAGTTGGATTTCAGAAGGAATTTTTTTCAATTGCCATTAAAAGTTGGAAAGCGGAAGTTTGTTTTTAATCTTTTTTAGTAGGTTTTTTTATTAAGTATAATAATTTCTTGTTATCGTAAATACTTTAAGCTTAAGGCGTTTAAATGAATCTTAATTTTTTTGAAATTAATAAATTTGTTCCGTTTAAAAGAATTTTTAATTCTTGATTTAATGCTTGAGTCTGGTGGTAAATTCTTAAACTTAATAAATATTGCTTAATGGCTTACCAAACGTTAACTAATTTCTGTTTAATCTGCAGTTGGCGCCCAAGGGTAAAGGGGACTTCTCATTTTGTGCCAAACTGAAAAATAAAAATATTAAAAATATTTTCAAAATGACATTTATTTCAAATACCGGAAAAATCACGTTAAGGTGGTTTTTTGAGAAATGGAATATGAAATTAAAATTTCTACAAAATCAAAAGACATCGAGATTATCAGGCATGACACAGAACTCAATTCCGATCGAAAGTGGTTTCAATTTCGTAAATTGGTTCTTTAGAAAACGAAAAACGAAAAATTTCTTCGAAATGACCCCACTTGTAAACTTCAAAGTGGAATTAAGATTATTTTTTTTACTATTGGTGGTTGGTTGTTACTATTGGTTTTCAATTTTACTTTTATTATGTGTCCTTATTAAGATAAGCTTTGTTGTTACTTAGCAATATTGCAACATTTAAATAAAAAGATGGAGCATTTTTTTAAATAAGCAAAATCAATCGGGATCTGAAGAAGGTAAAACAAAATCGATCGGAATTGTTAATACGATCGGAATTTGTGACATGCCTGGTTATTACAAATTTTTTAATTATATATATACATACATAAAAGAGTTTTTAATCGAATGGTGAAATAAAGTTTATTTTTTTTTTATTTTAACATATAAAAAGTTTCGGAACGGGGAATAAAGTCAAAAAATTGGTTTTTTTTACCAAAGAGTATTCGCATTTGCTTTATGTTATTTTAAAAATAGTTTAAAAATATTACTAATACCAAAGTAAGTTTAAATTTCCTAGTACAAAAAATACCACCTTTTCGGGGAAAGTCCTTAAAAACGGTATTTTTTTACAATTTCTCAGTTGAGAGCCTTTTAATTTTTAAGGTCGTCCAAAATTGAAAATAAAAAAAGTGTAAGCAAATTTTCTCCCAAACTAAAAAAGATAACCTACGTATGTAAGCACTATTTTTATAGATATTTTTAAGTTCTAATTAAATTTTAAAATCTTAGCATTTAGGTTTAAAATAAAATTTTTAGCACATTTCCAAAGCTTATTTGTTAGAGTTGCCCGAATCTGGTGGCCTACTCTCAAGCTCCTCTTGACGCTAGGAGGCCGACCCTTAGCAGCTCCACTCAGAAACACATCTGCTTTCGCTCTGTAAAATTACATATAGATTTGTGGTGGTTTATGAGATACCGAATTTACTAAAGTGTAATATGTAATGAGGGGAATAAAAAAAGTGGCTTTTTGAAATTTCATCATCGAAAATAAAAATTGAATTTGAATTGGGCATTTCTAATTTATTCTGAAATATTTATGTATGTATTTACGAAACTTAAACGTTTTCTTTCTTTATATGTTAAAGCAAATGAATTAAATTAACTCTTTATCAAATGGAAAAGTCAGTGAAAAAGTCTAGGCTATTCTTTACATCACATTCTCTTTGTTTTTTTATTTTTTAATTTTTTTATTTTTTGTCTACTTTTTCTTATTTTTGGGTTCAATTATTTTCTGCACTTACATTTAGTACTTAAATTCAGTTTTTTTCTGTTTGTAAGTTGTTGTATGAGTTTTTGTTTTCCTATATATCCGCAAGTTATGATAATATCTTCAGGATCAGTACATTTTCAAATTCCAAATCAAGAATTATAGTACAGCGTAGCAAACAAAGGTTGCAGAAATTGCAAAACTCATGCCAAACTTATTTTTCGATTCACTAAAAACTAGTCGCAAAAAAGCAATATTATTATTTTTATTATTTATTTTGTTTATAGGACTGCATTTTTCGGTAAAATTATTTTGTGAACATGAACGCAGAACGCAGACAAAGATGTATCGTTAGACAAATATACTCTACGGAATCGGTAAGAAATATTGCACAAATTACAAACTAAATGTCAAACATAAAAAACACTTTCCACATTTGGTGAACTGCATAAGCATACATATGTTTGCACAAAATAACGTTCACAATCACAACAACAATTTTTAATAATTGCTAATTGCGTCTATTTATTGTTACTTCAAACTTACTTAAAAATAAAAGTTTATACTAAGGGTTTGATTCTTGCTACCAATTTCTACATAAAAAAATCATTGTTTGATATCTCTATCAAAGAGCTAAAAAAGTTTGTAAGAAAAGTTTTTCTTAAAAAAAATCGTTTATATTATCTCAGTTCCAAACATTTTATCCACTACTGTAAAAAAAACTTTTTAACAAATTAATAATTTCAAAACATATCTTTCACACTCTCTCTCTTTCTCTCTCTCTCCCTGTCCCTCTTTTGATGCTTTTTATTTCACTTTTTAATATTTTCTTCTATAAATAAAAAGTGGAACTAAAAACAAAACTTTAATAAGGACACAAAACGATACCAAAAGAATGACCGCAGTAAAACACGAAAAGATGAGAAAAAGAAGTACAAGGTTACTTTTATATGACGTAACAGAATTTGTAATGAATTTAACATTTCCAAAAATAAATAACGTTGAAGAAGACATTTGTTTTATTGTAATTGCCACATTATTAAATGCTTCATGTACCATGGCCATGGTAAATATTTTAAAGGAAAAATAGTTAACAGCCACTTAAAATTTTTATTTAACTGCCACGAAATTTTAAAATATAATAAAAGAAAAAAAAAAACAAAAGTGCAACCGAGTTCAATTTATGGCCAATTATTTTTTTTTTTTGTTTTTTAATGAATTAACAATTTTAAATAAGACGAAAAAAGTTTAATAAACATTTTTCTTTGAGAAATAAATAAAAAAAAATACAAATAAAAAAAGCTCAAATACGTTTCATATTTCATTGCCATGAACATGACAACTGCAGCGTGTAGGCAACATAAACACGCTAAATTGACGATCAAAATTACAAACGCGGACACAGACCACTTGGCTGGTAAATTTCTTAAAAAAAAGAAAAATGAAAAATAAGAATAAGAATAAGCAAACTTTACCGACGGAAGGAAAACTGAAACCGTCTCTCGCTCGGTAGTGGTTGTTTCAAATTTAACCATCGGATGTGTAGACTTGCGTTATCCACAAACAAACAAAAAAAAAAAAAAAAAACAAAACAAACTTGCTTAAATTGTATTTTACACTAAAAATATTAAATTGCCATAAATAGTTAAGCGAATTTAGTGCATGTTGACATCGTAATTTGAACTTGTTAAAAGTGCAAAGAAACAAAAATCCCATTAAAAATTTAATTTAAAAAAATTAAAACAATCAACACTGTTAAAAATCAAGGTCTTCATCAAGATTTCAATAATTACGTTATGGAAAAAAATGCAGTTTAAATAAAGTAAATTAAAAAATTAATTTCAAATTCAATTAATTTGCATTCATTCGTTTCATCACATGTAGTCTGCCTCTGTACTGGTTACACTAATGCAGCAAATAATTCTCTGGCGCTTAGCCTAATATTTAAAACGCAAATATTGACATTAAATTAGTAATTGCAAACAGCTTCTGATTTTTCTCCACATTGTTTGCGTTAACTATCGTATTTGTTTGACGAGATTTCATTCTTTCTTCAATTAAAACTTTTTTTTAGAAATCTAAGTGCTAATTATAAAAAAAAATTCGTGTGAAACAGCGGCTTTGGTCAGCAGCGAGTTTAGTTTGTACTATAAGTAATCAAGACACTCTAGACACAAGCTAGATCAAGACACTAGCTCTTAAACATTTTTGGCATTCAAGTCATATGTATAGGACTAAACGCACTAGTACCTTTAAAATAATGAGCTTCCGAGTAAGTTGACTTGGTTCCTTTTGCAAAAAATTTTTGCAGCTTTGGTTTAAGCTAAAGTGATTTCTTTACGAGAACCGGCGGCCATGGTGCAGGTACTAAATTTATTTTGTCATTAAAAGACGTGTCTCATGCCTGATGGAACTTACAAAAGGGTTATCAGTCAAACGACCAGCCACTTGTTGACATTTATTAACAGTATACTCGGAAAAATCATTTTGAATACATTGATGCTTGACAAAGCATCAATCTATATTAATGTACTAAAATTTTTGCCATGCCCATAATAGCCGTTTCTAATGTTTTTTTTGTTAGTGACTCTAAATTTGGAGAAATTTCTTGCAAGCATTTACAATCCAATTTTATGTAATAGACTACCAAATCTGTTTCAAACTGTTCTATGTCAATTCATGGCGTCCAGCATCTATTTAAGTAAAAGTTGTATGGAAGTAGTAAATGAAAACTTATATAATCTTCACAACATTTCAAGCAAGAAAGTGCTTTTAATTACCTTTCTTGATTTTTTCCTTTTTTAAACTAAAAATCCATAATAATGTTTCAAAAATGGTCATCCGTTTTAAAAAGAACTTTTTGAATTTTTATGAAAAATTGTTTATGCGATTTATTCTGCAGCATTTTACGTTTGAAAGCATTTGCCATCTTCAACAAGTAAACATGAACTTGAGAGATTCATGTGCTATTTATTGATTTTTCTTTTGTTTGTTCTTTAAAGGTTCATGCAAACAATATTCTAATATTTATTTATATTACAAACCAAATTTTACACGCCTGATTGTGAAATAAACCATTATGATTTTGTTTGTTTAGACCAAAAATAAATATTGTTCAGTCAATAAGAGTATATTTGTATCAGCACTAAATATATTTCCAACCTTTAAACAACGCCCACCAACTGCTACTTGTTCATTATCCGTTCGATGCATGCTTTTTTTACAGGTATCTTTCACAGGTAAAAAGATACTCAGTACTTACATATACATCGTCGGTATGTAATAAAACACAATTGCAAATAAAACTACACAATTTCTTTTGCAAGGGTTTCCACAGTGTTTGCAACACGAATCCCCTAATTGAAAGCTTATATCTCCGAAAATGCCCTGAAGTTAGTTTATTTTATCCCCTTGAAAGTAATACTATTTTGGAATTTTGAAGCCTGTAACTATTCCCATTTTGTTGTTTGTAATTAATCGGGGCAGAGTTAAGATATACTGAAAGTTGTTCAGAAATGGTTTGTTTGAATAAAATCATTTTAAAAACTATTTCTTCAGTTTTGACAAAGCCGAAACTACAGTTTTATTTCTTCCTAAAAAAATGGACCATAATCGTTGTCACACACTAAAGTAGGTTTATTTTAGAAACAACTTTAATTTTAAAACCTGTTATTAACTTTTTTGATACTATAGTCAAAAATAAATTATATTCCAAGTTGAAACGGGTGACACATCATATACAGAAAATGTTTGTCCATAATTTCTAACAAAATACAATAAAATAGATTGGCCATATCTGATCAGCTGCTATTGTTTTATTTTTTGAACGATATAAAAAAGTAAATTTTTTAATTAAAAAAACTAAAGTAAATTTGTGTACATTGACAAAAAAGAAAATGTAAAATGAAGTGATTTTAACAGATTTACTTGAAATGTAAGTTTATGTCATAGAATTGTTTTGATAAAGTCGTTACTAAATCATCTTAAAGCAACTTCAGGTGGCTTAAATTTAAAAATCGACTTTTACCTTTAACTAAGAACTCGAAAAATTAACTTGATTTAAGATTATGATTATGGGCCAATAAGCTCAATCTATTATTAAGTTTTCAAGACTTTTTACTTGTTAATTTATTTGTTTATTTATAATAATTAAAGAACAAAGTTCCAATATTTTACAAATACCCATTCCAAAAAAACTTCCCAAAGCAATTAAAATTTCCACTGAAAAATAATCCATCCCGAAACAGAATTTGTTATCCCCATTTTGAGACCCCACTTTAAGGAAAAATCCCATAAACTCACAACACTGTTTTTAACAACCACAGATAGAACAAGTACAAAAATAGATACAACGAAATTTCAATATGTTATTGCCAGCGAATATTTATTTTACACAAATAAATAGATTGACTGGCTGACAGACATACAGACATAAAGACTTACTGCTTGTTTTATCGAATGAGTGCAAATAAAAATAAATTGTGGGCGTTAAGATGCCATATTCATTTTCCGACATGGTTTCAAAAAGAATTTATCATATTTTAAAACCTTCTTTTACCTTTTCAGAAAAAAAATTTAGATATAATTTACCTTTTGTTAAATATTTTTTGTGGCTTAAACTTCTAGAACTGTTCGTTTAAAACTCGGAAGCTTTTATTTATATAAGTAACAAATAAATAATAAATCTCTTTAAATTTTATTTCGATAGATTTATTTTTATTAGGCTGCAGTTATTTATTTTTATTATTTATATTTTGTTTAGAGAGATAAGTGAGGAAAATATGTATTTTAAACTTATATAGTTAGGTCCTTATGTAGAAGATGAAATAGAATATATCTGATTTTTTATGGTTTGAATTTCTAGGGTAGAAACGGAATAAAACTATCAAATCAAGTATTAAAATCACGTACATGTTTAACTCGAAGACTACTACACAACTGATTTTAATTAAGTTATCTTTTTGTATTCTTGATCACAGTCGTGGTATTTTGAACCAACACGTGGCGCTGTTTTAGGGATTTAAGAATAATAATGTCCGAAATTACTGCTTCCATTTCAAAATTTATTTTTCTCTACTTGGAGTAGCCTCTGCGACGGGCAGTCATCTTGACGTAATGCAGAGGCTTAAGTGCAGTGATCCGTGTAGGCCGTGCTGGTAGGTATATCCATGCCAGAGGGGCTCATGGTGAGTGCGAAACTAAGAACTGCCCCCTTCCACTCAGTGCTTCATAGCGTCTGTTTCCCCAATGGGGCGGCTATCAGCTACCCTGTACCGAATGTTTCAGCCTTTCAAGGAGACTGGGCATTCTGTCAGGGTACGTCCGTTTTTCTGGGTCAGCTAGATCTACGGTCCACTGACGTGGTACCTCTTGAAGAGATACCCCGCAGGCCTTGAGCCACGGCACGAATACCGGACGAACCTGCTGAACCTAAGGATATAATGGAGCTCATTCGGGGAGGAAATCCTGAACTACCAACCAGTGACTGGAAGGTAGCAAAGGTTTCTGAACCTGAAGGCGCATCCAGACGGATCGTTGTCCTGCTGAGTCAGGAATCGCTGGCGCCGCTTCGGGAGAGACGAGGAAGGATCTATTACGATTTCGAAACGATCCTTCTTCGTGTCTATCGAGGCGACGACAGGTGTAACCTGACTCCGGAGGGTGATGAGCCTACCCCGGAAAATGCGGTGAATGAGGAGACTGCTATTCTGATCTCTGAGGAAGGCACCCTATCAAACTCTTAATTTGTGGGTTAATTCTTTGAGAGAATGGACGAGGCAGTTGGCGAAAACGCCCTCTTGGACTCGGACCAAGATGAAGCCAACGTCACAATCATATCCGCAAACAGGGATGGTGAAGGTGGCTCAAGTAAACCTTCACCACTCTAAAGCAGCTTCCGCTGCACTACTACTCCGCATCGCAGGAAGAGGGGAGGAGGTAGTATTAGCCCAAGAACCATGGCTTCAAATGGGCAAGGTTTGCGGTCTTGGTGTTAGAGGCTTCAAGCTGCTATACATGAATGGTCCAGGTAAGATCAAATCATGCACAGTGGCTAAGAGCAATTTGAATATCTTCATTCTCTCTGATTACAGCGATGAAGATACGGTAGCAGCTGCCTGGAGAACAAATGGCGGAACAGTTATAATAGTCTCCAGCTACATGGCGCATGAATGAGAAGCACCACCGCCAATGTTTCACAAAGTGGTTAAGATGGCAGCCACACGGAACCTGCTGCTTATTGTTGGAGCAGATGCCAATGCACACCATGTCGTGTGGGGTAGCTCGGATTCCAATGCAAGGGGTGAGTCTCTTTTTGATTTCATTCTTTGTAATAATTTAGACGTTGTAAACGTTGGGTCAGAGCCCACTTTTGTTGTAGTGAATAGAAGGGAGGTTCTCGACGTTACGCTAGTTAGTACTAAGCACTCAGATTTGATTAGGGCATGGAAGGTCTCTAGTGACTGCTCGTTATCTGATCATAGGTATATTGAATTCGATGTGGTAATTTGGGTATATGGGGTCATTCCCCGACGGAACAGAAGGAAAACGGACTGGGAGTATCAACGGTCCCTCCTTTCTAGTTTTCTTTCGAGCCCACCGAGAATAGAAAATCGGCGGGACATTGAAACCGCGGTGAATGCATTAACCAATGCGTTTGAACGCGTGTCGTCGGAATCTTGCAGATTAAATATCTGCCGTGGTAAGAGCAAACCACCTTGGTGGAGCTCGGATATTGCGGAGGCACGAAAAGCCTGCCGTAGGCTTTTCAATGAGGCTAAGAGATCTGGAAATTGGTCGGCTTATAAGTCCTCAGTGAATAGAGTTAAGAACATGGTAAGAAATGTGAAGCAAAGGTCTTGGAGACTTCGTAAGATTCTATCGGCAACGCCCATTGTCCCTAGTTTCATTAAGAAACCATGTGGCAATTGGAGCTTGAGTGCACAAGAGACCCTTGAGGTCCTCATGCAGACTCATTTTCCGGGCTGTGCTCCTTTAAAGGGAGAAGACTCAGCCACCCTTGACTGCCGTGCATCAGTTCCCTTCCCTATAAATAGGGAGGGACTTATGTGAGCTTTGGGTAGTTTTGACCCGTTTAAATCAACGGGGCCTGACGGCATCATACTGGCTGATTTGAGGCATAATGCGGATATTGTTATACCATGGCTAATTTCGATATACACAGCATGTATTGCATGGTCGTATATCCCGGAATCGTGGATTTTTGGCTCTGTGGTCTTCATTTCCAAGGGAGAGAAGACTTCGCACACTGAACCGAAGGACTTTAGACCTATAAGTCTATCCTCCTTCCTTTTGAAAACTGTTGAACGGATAATTGACCTCCACTTGAGGAGGACGATTAATCCGTACCGAGTCTCCGCCTCTCAACACGCGTATGTCAAGCGCAGATCTGTTGAGACGGCATTACACACGCTTGTTGGATGCATAGTGAAATCCCTAGAGCATAAGGAATATGCATTGGTTGCCTTTCTAGAAATAGAAGGGGCCTTCAACAATGTGAAACCGGAGGCCAATACGGGGCCCTGGAGCGACTGAACGTAAGTCGGTCGATAATAAGCTTTGTATGGAATCTATTGACTAATAGGGTCATTACTTCCAGCATGGGGCTAGCTACTATACTCAGGGTAGCTAAGCGAGGTCCACCACAAGGAGGGGTATTATCTCCCCTTCTCTGGAACCTCGCCATGAACGCATTACTGATATAAATGGACTGCAAGGAGTTCAGGACTGTGGCATATGCGGATGACGTTGCGGTTGCAGTATCAGGAAAATATCCTGACACGCTATCGCAATGTCTACAACCGGCGTTGGGCTGCGTCAGTAGGTGGTGTACTGAGAGTGGGCTTAGAGCGAACGCTCGGAAAACGGAGCTTGTGCTCTTCACGAGAAGAAACAAGATTCCGGCTTTTCCGCTACCACTCCTTAATGGAGTGGAGCTTGGGTTGTCTGACAGGGCGAAGTATCTGGGTATCATCCTGGAATCTAAAATGTCGTGGACCCCCAATGTCCGATTTTGGGCGGATAGGGCCTCACTAGCTTTGTATGTGTGTAGAAGGGCCATAGGCAAACACTTGGGTATCAATCCCAGGACGTCGTACTGGCTCTTTGACACGGTGATAAAACCCATACTAATGTATGGGGTCCTCGAATGGTGGCCCGCACTGGGCAGACTGGCGAACTGCAGTATATTGACCAGGATACTGCGCACCTCGGCCTTGATGGTCACTGGTGCAATACGCACCACATCGTCGATCTCATGGCAAAACAATTGGCCATGAACTCGGCGGTCAGACTGGATGCAGCGATGACGTGGAGGTCAGGGGACTTTGGACATGCAGCCATCTTGGGCCTTTCCTCGGTTATTCCTGACAACATCGATTATTGCAAGCCCACCCCCATGTCTGACATTGGTTTCGTGGTATCAACGTCAGGCACGTCGAGTAGGCCTCGTGGAGATGTGCTTGATGTCTATACTGACGGGTCAAAACGGATACGGGGATCGGTGGGGGGCGTCTTCATTCCTAGATTTCGGATCAGGATGAAGATCAGGCTTCATGATCAATGTAGCCTGGTACTGGCTGAGATCGCAGCCATCAGAAGGGCGGCTTGCTAGATGAGGTACCACAGGACATACGGAGAGGATATCCGAATTTGTACTGACAGCAATGTCGCGATAAACTCCTTATCAGGTGTCTATACGACATCCAGATTGGTTCGTGAATGCCGGACATCTCTTAACGAGATGGCGAGTCATTCCAACCTAAAACTGTTTTGGGTGCCAGCTCACTCGAGCATACCCGGAAATATAATCGCGGACGAACTCGCCAGATTTGGAGCCCGGTTGGAAGACCGAGAAATAGATCCACTGGTGGGAGTCCCATTAAGCTGCTGCAAAGCTTTATTTCGGCAGGAACTCTTTAGGGCTGCACAGTCTAGATGGTCTGAAGAGGTTACCTGCACGGTCTTGAGGACACTGTGACGTCAGTACGATAGTAGGATATCCCCAAATCTACTGAGGTTTCCTCGGGGGCAGCTGCGCACACTAGTGGCTGTGCTGACGGGGCACTGCGTCATTGGTGCCCATGCTAGGAGACTGAATCTTCCGCATCATGACTGCTTTAGAAGTTGTCAAGATGAGGAAGAGGAGGAAACTGTGGAGCATCTCCTCTGCCACTACCCGGCTCTTTCTAGGAATAGAGCGGCTATCTTTGGCAGTCCGAGACTGCATGGTCATGCAGACTTATCTGTCTGCGATGTTGCTAGGATAAACTTGTTTATCCGGTCCTCGGGGTGGTTTGGATGTGGATCTTTGATGGTGCCGTAGGGACCTCAATCTGATCCCTGCATATCCTGTTTCCAGGTAACACAATGGGACCTTTGGGACCCAAGTGGGTCGGTCTTTTCTTTTTCGCCGACGACCTGTGCAACCAAACCTAACCTAACCTGCTTGGAGTAGAGCCAAGGGAGTACAGGGGTCATCTAACACTGAGTAAATTAAGCGGTAGTATGAACAAATAGGGATATTCTTGAATCAATATTTTGGTATGTTTCTGAATGTTTGTACCACCTAAAATGATAGTTGTATAAATGAATAGAAATTATTTTGGCTTAAGTTCATTTATTTTTTAATTTCTAAAAATCTTTTTTTTAGAAAGAAAATTTATTTTACAAATGTATGGGGACGTTTTCCGAAGAAAACAAGAAAAATTAGACGCTAGCAGAATGAAATGCTGCACTTTCTTGAACGCTACGACCTTCATCAGCATTCTTCGCATCTATCTACCTTAGTTGTGTTTTTTTATAAACATCATCTATTTAACCAATAAATTTGTAAATAAGAATACGAGAATACTCATAAACTCATATCATCATTAATTTGGTTAGACGAAATTTACAAACAAACAAACATATTTCTTTACTGTTCTCTCTGTATTTCGTATTATACATTTGTTTTTGCTTTGTTTCAATCATCGATTGAACACGAATGTATTTATATTTTAATTTCTAAAAATCTTTTTTTTTAGAAAGAAAATTTATTTTACAAATGTTGCGGACGTACCGGTCCAGAAAATGCAGCATTTCATTCTGCTAGCGTCTAATTTTTCTTGTTTTCTTTGGAAAACGTCCGCATACATTTGTAAAAAAAAATTTTTTTCTAAAAAAAGATTTTTAGAAATTAAAAAATTAAAGAATTTAAGCCAAAATAATTTCTATTCATTTATAATATTCACAGTTTAAATAATATTTCAATAAAAATTAAATTATAAGCACGCAAGGCACAGCGAGCATTGATACTTACATCATAACAATCAAAATGATACTGGAACAGCATCTATAATGTTATGAGTAAACAAGTAAGAATGATTAAAAACAAATTTGCATTAGTGTTCAATCGATGATTGAAACAAAGCACAAACAAATGTACAAGACGAAATACAGAGAGAACAATAAAGAAATACGTTGGTTTGTGTGTAAATTTCGTCTAACCAAATTAATGTTGATATGAATATGAGTGTTCTCATATTCTTATTTACAAAGTTAGTTGGTTGAATAGATGATGTTTATAAAAATACACAACTAAGGTAGATAAATGTGAAGAATGCTGATGAAGATCGTAGCGGTCCAGAAAGTGCAGCATTTCATTCTGCTAGCGTCTAATTTTTCTTATTTTCTTTGGAAAACGTCCGTATACATTTGTAAAATAAATTTTCTTTCTAAAAAAAAAGGATTTTAGAAATTAAAATAAATGAACTTAAGTCAAAATCACTTTCGATTCATTAATAATAATAACGTTTTGTCACTTTAAAGCGAGAACGCCAACTTTATGTTAAACTTTTGTTAATTTTGTTTTGCTATGAAAGATATGAAATTAAGTTTTATTTAAAATTTTGATAGTCATGCAAGGAAAAATGTAAATCTAAGAAGTAGTTCAACATGTTATTTGAAAAAATATTTTAAAAATAAATTACGAAATCTAGAAAAGGTGTATTAGCTTTTTTGGATGTGAATAAGATGCTGTTCGCTAATAACGACATACATTATTTTTTACTGGGAGATAGCACATCAGGCAACAATAATATTTCTTAGTTATTTTTTAAACGTTTTTCATTCTTTAGGAAATGGATGGATGAGAGATAAAACAGGTGGTGAACGGAGAAAGATTTAGCCATTTTACTAGTTATTTTACTTCACCTGAGAATATGCTATGAATTAATTATTAAATTAATGAAACTTGTAATATATTTCCCTAAAATAGTGCTCTTTAATCACAACCCACGGTTTTTTTAAAATCTGAAAATATTTATTGACAACAACTGCCTTTAATGCTTATTTTACAAAGCTTATTAAACAAAAAAAAAAAAAACGCACGAATTACAGTTACCTATTGCATTAAGAAGCTTGTTAAATGATCAGAAGGAATGTTGCCAGACATTTTTTTAATTTTTTTCCAGCTAGATTTGTGATATATGACGGTGTGCGCTGGTGTTTTATACAAATCGGAAAACAGTTCTTCAGCTATGGTGAAATATGTTAGTGTGGCCACTTTACTAAGGCGGATATATTTGTAGATCTCCTTTGTACATTACACAAAAAAAATGAAAGCAAAATATTAAGCCGACTATATTTTTAAATATTTGTCTAATGAAAGAATTCCTAAAATTTTTTGCCATAATTTTATAAATACCACGCAAATTAAGTTTTATTGCAGAAAATTGTGTACAAACAAACATATTTCTTTTACGCTAATAAATTGCCTATGAGAAAAAAATCTTAAAAAATATTATTCAATAAATTATTGAAACAACTTTAAAGTGACAAAACAAATGCCAGACGTCAACAACCAATTTGGTTTAAAAACCCTGAGGCAAATGGTAATTATTTTTGTTGCTATCTGGAAGCATTCACTCGTACTCATATAAAAGAACACTCACGTTTAGTAGATATTTTTATTGTTTTATGCAAATTAAATGGAGTTAAACTCCAAGTGCTTCAAGGAGTAGTTAAAATCAAAACAATTTATATTAATTATTTTTATAATAAGGCGTGTTATTAGCTACATGTAAAACACGTTCGTAAATTTATTATTTTTGTATTTACTTTAAACTTTATATAAGAAAAAGAAAATCTATTGAATTGGGCAGAGAATTGTTATTAATAAATTTTAATATATTTTCTTTGGCAACTAGGGACTGATTCCTTTTGCAATTTACAAGATAATAATATGAAAATTTCTAGGAAAATGTTAACATAATTAAGTTTAGGAAACAATTTTAAATATACGTTTTTTTGTTTGTGGAATTGTGTGCATTAAAAGTTGTTTTTTTTTAATTTTTTTCTATTTCAAATTAATTTCTGATGCCGGTTTATCAAAAACGGGTTTGCTGCGTAAGTCTTTTGTTTGATTTTTCTTAATATCTTCACTTATAAAAATGAAACATTAATATTAAATGGAGTTTTATATTTATGTAAATACACACATACATACTTTATTTAAATATCTGGGAAAGTATTCACTACAAAAATACTAACAATTTAATATCTTTTTGCAAATGTCTGCATATTTTTATAATTGTGATTGTAAAATAAGACGCAATAAATGTTTTAAAAGTCAAACTTATTGTATTTAAAAAGCACTTATGTTAACTTTTTACCATATAAATTTTTAGCAATTGCTGCTGCTTTCAAAATAATAATAATATTAAATATTTTATTGTCAACTTTAAAAGTAACAATAATTTTCTTTAAATCGGCATCCTGGAAGGAATTGTAATTAAATTAATAAAGATGTTTATTTATTTATGTTTTGGTTTTGGTTTCTAATTTATAGACAACTATTTTGTTAATCAACGAAACCTAATCATATGTATGTTTATACTTTAGTATATTTCCGAATAAAAAAATATATTGGAATGTATTATTAATTTTATCGTTTTGATCTAAAATACTTTGAAAAAGTTTCATAGTTCACTTTACAAATAATAAGGAGAACTACAAACAAGAAGTTAACATAAAATTTAAGTCGAGTTCAATAAAAATCTATTTAAGGCTTATTATGTGATTGAAAAATTGTCTTTTACTAGTTTTAACATTTTTTATCGAGTTCTTCTAATTTTTTTATTAACCATCAATAAAACATTAATGATAAATGACCTATGTGTTCTTTGGGTTCTTTCAAAATTTTATTTTTCAAAGCGCCATTTTATTAAATTTAGTAAAAACGTAAAAATTGATTATTGGTAATAAATCTATTTCCTATTGTCATTGTTCAATTGAACTCATCAAGGGATCATTTATGTTTGTTTAAAGTAAAAGCTTACAAATCAGCGTAAAATTCAAATCTACCAAAACTTTTGAGCGATTTTGTATAGCGATGGCCTAAAGTGTCATCTTATTTAGGCTCAATACCGAAGATATAATTGCCAAGTTCCTAATGAAGGTTGGAAGTAGTTGAGATTATAAATATCTAGGAACAATAATCACTCTTTTTGATTCTTACGTATCACTCGTACTTTCTCTAATACAATTCCGTCAATTTGATAAGTTGGCCTGAAAGTTGTTCCAGCTATGCTGATTAAGGAACACTCAGTGGCTCAGCAGACAGTATAGTCATTTTCTCCTCATCTTAGTGTTTTTTTTTTACAGGAGGCCTTAACTAAATTCATATCCAGTTTGGCCGAAATTAGAATTGATAAAATTTTCAATTTCTAGAAATTATTAGTTGAGCGGTTCATATTAAAATAAAAGAATTAAATAATTCGGTTCGTTTTTTTTAATTTCTAAAATTTTTATTAGGAAAAGAACATTTATTTGCAATTATTTACAAATGCTTACTAAAAAAAAGTAGGAAAAATTAGACACCAAAAGTATAAAATGCACCATTTTTTGAATCGCCATCAGTACTCTTCGCATCTACCAATCTTAGGTCGGCTACACTCTAAAAGTCATCTTTTTAGCCAACTAATTTGTAACTAAGTATACGAGGAATAATCATGGTTAATCAATGTTGATAGATCGCCACACATATAATGCAATTTTGAATAAATAAATAAATACGCAAAAGGAATAAAGGAAAAACAATAAGGCAAGAACCGACTTCAAAACAGAGTTCAGCTATCTGTCTATAACAGTTGAGAAAAAATTAAAGGGAAGTAGGGAAAACTCAACTAATTCTAAAATCTCCTTTTCCATATCAAACAAACGTTCCTCCCGTGATATTTTTCCATTTCATTTTTCTTGAAAAATCTAAACTTCTCTTTTTTGAATATGTACATGCGCTCCATTATAGCACTGCTCCGTTTTAAGTATTATTTGGCTGTTGATATATTTATATTTATCGCGCCTAATTCTGTTAATATGTTTTTTATTTTTTTAATAATAAGTTTTATCGAATTTTCTTAATATTTAATTTGATTGTGTATTTGTTTTTATAATAATGTCTGATATTTGGATATACTACCACGGGTATATCGATGTGGAGTATATGGTGTATTTAAGTTTGTCTCACTATTGTTTACTCCTAAGTTATTGCAAGGTATTGAATTTCTTCCGTTACTTCATCATCTCTAATACTTATTGTAGTAGGAATATTTATTTGTGCTCCATATCTACACGTACTACTGATTCCTTCAATATAATTATTAATTGCAAGCAGTTCCGCAACTTTTTGCTCTACTGGTGAAAGAAAACAAATATCTTGGTCCACCTCCAGTTTCTGAAATATTATTTTTTTACGGCGAGACTTTAACTTTATGTGTTGCTTGCAATCTGCAGCACTTTAATCTTGCGATAGTCTCTGCCATAACCCCCTGCATTTGCTTTTGGCATTAGAAACATTTAGGTATCCTTTTGTTAAATTTGTATGCAATCTTATTAATTCCACCATTATTTAATTTTGCCTTAGCTACGTATGTAAACTCCTTTTAAATAATTTTAAAATCAAAGCATTTAATAAACGTTTTTTTTATTAACTACATTTTCAAATGTGTATTCTTAATTTCTTTTATGTATGTAAAAAAAATAACTATATAAGTTTCCGCAATCAAAATGGCATTCGAAAAATCTACATACGTTAATAACACATTTGATATTTGCTTTCGTACTACATAATGGCAATTTCGAAAGGGATTTTTTTGGTTTCCGAATGGAATTAAAAAATTACCTCAATTTACGAAATAAATTTCCGAAAATCGTACTACGTAATCGCATTTTTACGAATTCGATGATTTTCCGATTCGAATAGAAATACATAATAACCCCCCTGATAAAACAATAAAAATTAAAAAAAAGGTGAACAAACAAGAGCAAAATAAAAAAATTTAAACAAATTTTGACACAAAAACTGATAAACACGCACATAAATAAAACTATCAGCTGAACTCCTGCATGTACTTGTTATAGATATACTTTGGGTGACAGTGTGGTATCCAACTCTATTGACTTTCTTAAACTTAGGGAACTCGTTACAGATATGTGGACGTGACTGCGCACACCGCGATTTTTAGAGCTCATCCATTTGTGGTTAATTGGTCAGTAAATTTAACTACGGATTACAGAAAAATTAGAAACAGTTCATACGTGAAATCATCTCCCTGCAGAGGTCTTTCCTGTCACTTTCAAAAAATTCAAATCGAATGTCCACGAACACTCGAATGTCTCCATCTTCGTTCCCATAACCTGAATCCTAGCTCTGGCACAAAGCATTGCTTCAGTAGGGGTCATCCTCTGAGTACTGGTCCGTGATCAAATATAAGGTTCTGTAGTAGAACCATTTTATACAGTAAAACTTTCATGTTCACAATTTTTTTTAATTTAATTTTATTCATAATTTAATTTTTTACAATTTTGTCAAAAATTAGCTTAAATAAATTTTACCAAAATTTATAAAAATTAATGGAATACATATTTTAAATTTAAGGTGTGTTTTTTTCTTTTTTCCAAAATATATGAATATTAAGTTGTTAATAGAATGAATTATGTTGTTTACTTTTGGTACAAAAAAAAAACAAAAACAGAAAAATTGCGTTTCAATTAAAACTTACAATTAAGTTGGAGTCTATAAAAAATCAGAAAAATTTGAAAATTAATTTTGTTATTTTTTTGTTCGTAGTGTTCTTATATCTCTTATTTTTGATCAGTCATCGGACTGAATGTTGTTAAAAATGCAATTTATATTCTACATGCATTTAGTAGATTTTAAAATGTACGTTGTTAATTGGATGTTAGTTATTTATAATATTTATAGTTTAACTTTTGGTATTCAAAAAGGCGCTCCATTTAATTTCTAAACGTTTTCAATATTATTATTTAGAGAAACATGGAAAATTTTAGGTAGAAAAAAAATATGTTTCAAGAAGCGAAACCATTATAAATAAAGGAAAAACAATAAGGCAAGAACCGACTTCAAAACAGAGTTCAGCTATCTGTCTATAACAGTTGAGAAGTTTGGCCATACAAATCAAATTACATAAACTATTAGGACACCCTGTAATTTCAAAACCCTCGTTTTATATTTGCTGTTATAGCGGATTTAGCAATACAGTTTCTTTATAAATTTTAACAGTCTGTCTACAACTGTTTAACAGTTTGACCATGTACATAAAATTACATCAACTATAGGGGCACTCTTTAATTACTGAATTCAAATTGCATACTTCCTAGTAATACAGGTTCCCTGTAAATTTCAGCTGTCAGTTTTTAACGGTTTAAGACTTTAGCTAAATAAATTAAATTAAATATCGGGACCCCCCTTAGTTTCCAAAGTGAGATACAGGTTCATTGTAAATTTCAACCATCTGTTTACAACTGCTCAAAAGTATGGTCATATACATTAAGTTAGAAGAGCTAATGGGGCACCCTTTAATTTATAATTAATACTTGTTATTATAACGATCAAGTTAATCGTCATTCTGTTCAATTTTCAAATATTTGCAGGTTAATTTTTAGATTTATTTTTTTATTATTTATTTATTAAAATTCTTAATAGAACTGAAAAAAATAAAAGGTTCTCTTTTAACTAACAACTACGAAAAAAATGCTGTTCAAAGCAAATAATTATAGACAACTTTATTACATACTCGTATCAATTGCAATACGTTGACGCTGGGTTGCAAAACTTTACATCTTCTGGAACATAACAATTCAAAAAGTATATTTTACTTTGAACAACAAAGTGTAAATATAAAAATTAAAATGAATTTTAAATTAAAGACTCGAAATGTGCGAAATGTATATAAATATATTTTTTTAGGATCTTTTAGGTTATATAGGATTATACAGTGAAACACAATGTAAACCATAAATAATTGTCGGACTTAGTTGATCTATTTACTTTTGCAGTTGTTGAGTGTTGCTACAACATCGATATAATATTATGTTGCAAGCTTTTCCCTGGTCGATTTCATTTCATTTTATTTTGGTTTCAAAGTTCTAACTTAAAAATGAATAAATTAAATGCTGGGTGTATTTGTACTGCTCGAGATTATTATGTGACTTCAAGACTGCATTTGCTCTATTTAAAAGGAGACATGTTGCAGAAAGAAAGGATTTATGTAAGCGATTATGACAAGTTACTACACATCACGTTTATGTATTTAATATATAACAATACAGAAAAAAAAAAAAAATACAAAATAAATCCGAACAATTAATTTAAATTTATTCGTTATCATTTAAATTGTTGCTTCTGTTGCAATTGGTATGCTAATCGCAGTATAAATTGTTGTTTAAAAACAATTGTTAAAAGTACTATTTAATTTATTGTTGATGACAACAAAAAAAAAATACAAAATAGATTCGTTAACGTGTAAATGTTGAGAAAAAATATCCACTGGCTCTTAGCCACCATTAATCTGTTTCAAAAATGGCGGCAGTAGCCACACATCTGGTTCATTTCATTTCATTACGTAGATAAAATTGTTGTTAATCTTCTACTCGACTCCTTCGTCTTTCTTTTGAAAGATCTCCCACACACCTTAGTTTGATACAAATTGAGATGGATTTAGTATGAAGTTGCAATTACTGTTGACAGTCATACCGCTGTTGAGTGGCGGGTTGACTGCAAGGTAAAAGACAGGATTACAAATCTTATTCTAAAAACAAAGAAAGAACGAGAACTAAATCATGCACACAAAAAAGAAAACAAATTTAACTATAATTACGGTGATCAAAATTAATGAAATTATGTTTGTTGTTGTTGATTAAAAAAATGTTCATTAATTTTTACTTGCCTCTAATTTGCTTAAGAAGAACTTTTACAAACAGTGAAAATTGTTACTTGTCGATGCATGTGCCTGACTTTTGTTCGATTGTATATGCTCCATGTTTTTAGCTGATGTTAAGTTGATTTTTTACAATATAACGATAATCTGGTATTTGTATGATTAAGTTTCTGTGGAAACTCAAAACGTCTAAATTATTAGGAGTCACAGTCGAACAATGTGATACCGTACGTAAATAATAAATTTATTAGAAAAAATTGATATTGAACGGTATTTCTTAAAAAATGGTTAAGGAATCTTATAAATAACTATTTGTAAATAAATTTTATTTCATTTTTCCTTTTAAATGTTTAACAAACGTAATCAAAATATTGAAGTTTTAAATGATTTGAAAGAAAGCAAGAAAAAAAACTTGTGTTATTGATAAGAGAACATTGATAAAAAGAACAACAAAACAACGAAATTATCATAATTTAATAATAATAATTATATAGTTGCAGAAAAAACAAAAAAAAAAAGAAAAAATTGTTTTAAAATTATCTTGCTTTGATCCCCATTTGATTATTATATGATTATAAGCAAAATAATATGTTTGTTTATTAATCGTTTATCTTTTAAAATTTTTTGCACAATTAAAAAAAAATTTTAATATTTGTTTTTCTTCTTTTATCTACATGAAGTTTAAATATTTAAGCAGCTAATATAGAAAAAAATCAAACATTAAGGGCCAGTTTTTGACTTTGTATTTAAATGTCATTTATATTTAAGTTCTATTTAAGTACAAAATTCAGTTTTTCAATGCACACTTAAATGAAATTTAAATGACCAATCTTGCACATTTAAAGTCCATTTAACTAATACAGTTTTACCATATGGTAATGGCATTTTTTGTTGTTGTTTCGCAAAACTAAACAAAAGTAAACAAACTTTTTAGCTATTGATAGAACAATATTTTATGTTTGCACACATTTCATAATGAAAATAGTAATCAAAAACTTAAATTAATAAATAAAATAAGTTTAGGTAGTGAATACATGAGTATCGCTGGCACTTTTTTAATATATTTCAAAGATTATTAACAAGATTTGCAATTCATTGTGTTTGTTAGCAGCTGTTTTTCATAAACAATGGAGATTTATTTTGATATTTCGTAATGCTGCCATATTTTTGTGATATTTAAATTAGAACTAAAATTAGGACTGAAAAAATGAAACTGCATTTAAATACAACTTAAATTTAAATGAAAATTAACTAAATGCGTATTTAAATACGAACTCAAAAATTGGTCCTAAGTAGAAAATATTTGAACTTATTTTCAGTTTTTCGTCTCTAATCAGATTTGATTATATGCAGACGTATTTTTGCAAATAAACTTTGTAAACAAAAATTTAACAAACAAAAAGTAATAAAACAAAATTAAAAAAAAAAAAAAATCCGCACAAACATTAACCAATAAACAAATTTACAGTATAACAATAATACGCAAATATGCATTATTTAAGAGAAGATAGTGATAGCAATGAAGATGATGGTATATGGCTTAAAATACCAAGTGCAAAAAAAATTAATAAGCGATGTTTAGCTAAATCCCCCAATATGCACCAACATAAAAAAATTAGTAACTATGGTAAACCTAGTACCTCAAGAATTAATCAATTTCAAGTGCTTAGTGACAGTGATGAAGAGGATGCTGAAAACCAGAAAGATGAGAAAGAAGATGACAAAGTTCCAAAGCAACCACCAATTTATGTTCCAGATGTATTAGATATATCAAAAATGATTAAATGTATATCCAAAGAGAGAATAAAATTACAATAATGATTAAAAATGTTTATTCGTCTAGAAAAGTTATCAAATATTTTGAGCAAATAATATCAGTTATCATACTTACCAGCTTAGGCAGCAACAAGCCTACAGAGTTGTGATCGAAGGTATTCACCACACAACTCCTTCAAAAGACATAAAAGCTGAGTTATTATCGATAGGACATAATGTTAGGGAAGTAGTTAATGTTACAAGTCGTGTTACCAAATTGCCCTTACTAATGTTTTACGTTGATCTTGATGATTTAATACAGCGCTATCGATGTCAACAATTTGGTCACCAATTTGGTCACACAGAACCCCCTACAGTAGAATGTACTAAAGATATTCAAACACCACCAAAATGCGTAAATTGTTCCCTAAACCATACTGCAAACTGTAAGGGTTGCTCAGTATATCAAAAAATTATCCAGCAAAAACGAAATACAAAGTTTATAGATCTGATAGAGGAAGCCATGGTGGAGGTGTTGCCATATTTGCGAAAAACAGTACTTTATATTTATAGAAGTATCATTATTTGGCAATAAGTGTTTGGTGGGTTGTATTTATAGACCTTTAACCGTTTTGTTTTCTACACTTGAAAATTTGGTCTCAGAGTATGATGATATAGTCATTTCTGGTAATTTTAATTTAAACCTCTTAATGGAAATGACTCTCCCTGCTAATATGTTATCGTTTGGTATTATTCCAGTATACACAATAAATCCAACTCGCCCCACATCCACAATAAGCACGCTAATTGATCTTTTCCTTGTGTCTAATACTGAGAATGTACTTTTGTGTGATCAAATATCTGCTCCATGCTTTTCAAAATGACCTGATTCTTCTAACTTCTAAATTTTAAGTGCAACAAATTAAACACTGTTTCAGGTATCGCGCTTTTAAACACCTGGAGTTTAATCATTTATATGAATTTTTATCACGCATTCCCTGGAGTGATATCTATTTCATGTCTTCTCTTGATAAGCAATCATCTTTTTTGGAGTACAAAATGAAATATCTTTTTGATTTGACTGTACCAGTGAAATGAAAGAATATGACTTATAAATAAAAACCGTGATTTTCAAATGCTGTTAAGAATACAATACACCCAAGGGATTTAGCATATGGCAGACGGAAGCGATATAAAACTACCGAACTTTAAATTCAATATTCCATTGCCAGGAAAAATGTTAATAAGCTTAATTAACGTGCGAAAACCCAATATTTTTCTAGTCGGTTTAGTACTGCAATTGATTCTCGACAAACTGGGAATACTATTCGTGAAATAGGAATCGGAAATGCAAACATCAATGTTAGCTGTCACTTGGATGCAAATATGCTTAATAGAACGTTTACTAACGCCCCTGTTGTCCAAGCGAGTCCAAATTTTTTTAATTTTTTTACTGAATAAGATAATTAAAACGGGCAGCCCGCAGTATATCGTGAGAAGGTTTTTATTTGCAAATTCGACACGGACAAACGTGCTTTTAATTCCGTCTCATTCATCCCTTATAATGGGAAGATCGTTTGTTGTAAGTGTTGCTAAAATTGGAATCATTTTGTACCATATCGGGAAAGGAGATTTTTAAACTCAGTCAAAAAGTTAAAAAAATAGTCCAAGTCTTTAAAAGTGAGTTCGAAATGCCTAACTTTAATATTTTTGCTTATCTTATTTAAATATAAATATCTTATTTAAATACACTAAATGTAAAATTCGTTTATACGCAGATAACGTTACAACTAATATTAAGTAGCCAGTTAAGAATATTGCTTCAGGCATCTCAGATCTGAACAGTGACTTAAACAGAATCTGTATTTGGGCTAGCGCAAACGGTCTTTGTTTGAATTCAGGGATCTCTAAATGTTTGGTTATATGTAAAAAACGCATAAATCCCACCATATCTAAAGATATTGCCTTAAATGGAGGGAAAATTGAAATTGGTAAAACGGCAAAAAATCTTGGTTTTACTTTTAATAGCAACTTGACATGAAGTGATAATATAAACTCGCTGGTGGGTCAAAATTATGTAAAACTGAGATCTGTATGGCACACACAATATTTCACTTGTTTGAGGATAAGGGCAGTACTTGCTTAAACATACCTGATTCCTTCCCATCTTTATGGGCGCGAATTATTTGGAAATTGTGATAAAGTTAGTAAGCGGAAACTAAATATATTGTTTAATAATATCATAAGATATGTGTATAGATTAAGAAGATTTGTTCATGTCTCCTCCGTTCCCAATACTCTGTACGGAGTCTCACTTGATAGTCTTTTAAAAATTCGCACTCTTACTTTTTTCATAGAATAATATATAGTCAAACACCTAGATATATATTGAAACCGCAATATTATAATACCTCGGCATAAATGCCTAGCGTCTGGCTGGCAGTTTTATGTGCATGCATGACCCATTCCTCCATACTTGGAATATGGATCTGAAACCCGTGGACCAGAGCAGGAGTAGAAGAGATGTGGTCCACCATTGATGGTATAGGCATATCCCAAACGATAATTTCAGAGTACCCTATGTCCGGCCTAAGTCAGCGTGAGAGGGTCTGGCTGCACAGCATTTGGGCTGTTGCAACACCAGGAGTTTGGTGGGTAGCCAGTGGAGAAGGGCATACAGAACCTTTGTCGAAGTAGTTCGGAGAGCCCCAATAATCAAAATGGCGGCTGTTCTCCTGACTTCATAAAGAGGCCTTTGGTTGGCCGTTTTCTCGAGAGCGGGCCACCAAAAAACAGCACCATAGAGAATATTCGGCTCGATTACTGCCTTAAAGAGCCAGGAGGTGAACCGAGGCTGAAGCGCCCATCTTGGTCCTAGAGCTCTCCAGCAAAGATAGAGCGCACAGGTCGCCTTCCGAGCTCTTGCGGTAATGTTTGACTTCCATTGAAGTTTAGGGTCGAGTACCACCCCAAGGTATTTCACACTTCTACTAACACTTAGAACAGTGCCGTTCAACTTAGGTACAGTAACAATCGGGATTTTGTATCTCCGTGTGAAGAGCATAACCTCCGTTTTGCCGGGGTTAACATCGAGATCAAATTCACGGCACCATTGAGACAGAACATTGAGCGAATAATTCACCCGTTCTGTGAGTGTTGTTAGGTATTTTCCGGAGACCGCGATAGCAATGTCTTCGGCATAGGCTATCACTCTATTACTCATTTGGTCCAGTCGCCGTAGCAGCGTGTTGACTGCCAGATTTCAGACGAGGGGAGACAATACGCCACCTTGTGGAGTGACTCTTTTCACTACCCTCTCGACGTGATCATTTCCCAAAGTGGACGTGATGATACGTGTCTTTAGTAGTTGCGCAATGAATTCCACCAGATTTGCATCAAGATCAAGAGGGCCTTTATAACGGTATTGGGACAGAAAGCTCCTTCTATGTCAGTGTGCAAGCGTAAATTCTTTATTTGAAAGAGACTTTTAAACATCGGATATTAACACGTGCAGCGCTGATTCCACAGTTTTCCCTTTCGTGTAGGCGTGCTACGAGCTAGAGTTAAGCGCAGGATTAATGGAGTTTTTGATCTGAAATTCAAGAATCGTTTTCAGCGTTTTAAGTAAGAAGGACGACAGGCTTATGGCCCTAAGGTCTTTGGGTTTGATATGAGATGTCTTTCCCGCTTTAGGGATGAAAACAACTCGGGCTACATGCCAACCTATCGGCATGTAAGTACTTTCCAGGCAAGCATTGTAGATTCGCAATAGCCATGATTTTATGAAGTCCATGCCATGTTGCAAGTACGCTGGGATGATATTGTAATTCCAGGAGACTTGAAGGCATCAAACGACATGATGGCCCACTCTATGTGAGCATTGGTCACCCGGAAAGTGGATGGACAAACATACGTGGAATTTACAGTCCCCATCAATTCGCCAATCTCTTCACTACCAGAGAAGTGAGTATCGAGCAGCGTCTCCAAGTTATCGATTACAGAGTCCGTCCATTGACCGTCCGGCTTCTGAATACTCTCAATAACTCTCGGGGACGTGCTGAGAATCCTGCGTAGCCTGCTGGTTTCGGACGAGCTTTCTATGTTACCTTAGAAACTTTTCCATGAGGCTCTTTTGGATCTTCGTATGGCATACTTAAACTCCCTTTGTTTATCGTTATAGGGCAGCCAGTTTCCACCATTTTTGGCCCTATTGAAGAGTTTTCTACATTCTCTGCATAACTTCTCAATCTCCGTATTCCACCAAGGGAGTTTCGGCTTACCCCTGGCGTTCGGTGGATTGGAGGACGCTTTCACTGCAGAGCAGATCTGCAAGGTCAAAAATTTAACCGCCCGATCAATATCGCAGTGGTCATTAATCTCAAAGGGAGCAAGCCTTAGGCCAGGCGCTAAAGTGGACCGAAATGTATTCCAGTCCATTTGTTTATTTATGTAAGAGTGGGACACTCCAGAACTTACTGATTCCAGAAGTAAGTTATAAGTTAAATACGTATGGTCAGAAAAATGGCACTCTTGAGCGACACTCCAATTTCTGACAATATCCGACCAGCCACCACTTGTCAGGGTAAGATCGAGGACCTCCCTTCTATTCGAAGTGACAAAGGTAGGCTCGCTTCCCCTATTGACAATATCCAAGTCATAAGATAGTATAAAATGAAAAAGACACTCACCCCGTTCATTGATATCCGTGCTGCCCCACATATGGTGATGAGCGTTGGCATCGGCCCCAATGATGACCAGCATTTGACGGTTGTTAGCCTCTGCAACCAGTAGCTTCAGCAGGTCATGTGGTGGTGAATCTCCATGATCGTGGGCCATATAACTGGAGACCACCCAGACATCCTTCGAGCCGTCTCCACTGCTATGGCAACGCTGTCCCTGTCACTGAATCTGCGAAGAATGAAAGCGTTAATATTTTACTTTACCATAATGCAGGCTCTGGGCTTACCTTGACCTGCGACGAAGACAGTTTTGTAGCCATCCATAGATAATCCAGAAAGCCGACCATTGATAACCCATGGTTCCTAGATCAGAACAATATCCTCTCCTTTCTGTGACAGGCGGAGGAGTAGGGCCGCCGAAGCAGCGATGGAATGATGAAAGTTAATTTGCACAACCTTCATCATCATTGTTTTTGGCCGAAAGGGTAGCGTCGGAATCGCCCTCGTTAGACAGGAGTGTTCCTATCCGAACCTCATTTGCCGAAAAAAGTCACCGGCAAACCAGGATGAAGAAATTACACTTCTTTTGTCATCCGATGTATCTGAACCGCATATGGAGGCCGGAGCCGCCTGTTTAGGTTCAATTTATGCCGCGGCAACCTCTGGAGGGATCTGCCGGGATTCGGGCGAAGGATCTAGGATGGTCTGAATCTGATCCTTGGGTACAGCTGAGAGCTTAGCACCAACCAGATTTCGCCTAGGCTGTCAATTGCCTGCTTTTGCAGGTCCACTGATCGTTAATCAGCACAAGCGATCAATTTAACATGCCCCTGATACCAGCCCGTATCACGGCATGAGGGGGAGGGGCTAAGATTGGCTGAAATTATGTCCTTATAGACACTGCGAAAAGCCGCTTGGACTAACCTCTAGTTATCTAGAGATATAGCCCCGTCACTCTAGCCAGCATCTATTATAGCCAAAACGAGGCTATCCCTAACTATATCGCTAAGCGGACGTGAGGACATCGGTTTAGACATAGAAGTCTTTGGCCGCTTAGGCAACTGAGGAACTGTCGTGGCGGCTTCCTCAGCCGACCTTTGTCGTTTCTGAGATGCCAAGTTAGGTGGAGGGCGAGTCTCCAAGTTCTGTTTGGCCCAATTAAGTTTTGTCTGGTCCCTTTCAGACAAAGTATTCGCATTCCGCCCACCGAGCTTTTGCAGGATCCGATAAGCAAATCTTCTGATCCTGTACATCCGCGTCGATGCGTTAATGTGTGCACGAGAAGAGGAGGACGTGCTAGAGCTCAGACTACCTGTTGTTTGGGCTGGCTTAACCGACGCCCTCAAGGGCATCTAGATCATAGATCATTTTGCGTTACCCAGGATGCACTGCATGGAAGCGATCTATGCTAGCAACGCTAATAGTTTCAACAAAGTTTTATTTAATTTTTATAAATAGTCTTAACAAATAATAACATTTTCCTCCTGTTTTATTTATTAATTTTTTTTTATAATACTATATACTAACATATGTATTAAGTTTATGATGATGTTAATTCAAATATTGTAACGTAATGCGTTCCTGTACTATGTATATAACACTTGGTCTTGTTGTGCAGGAAATATAATTAATTGAATAAATAAATAAATATATTTATTACATTAAAATAATGGCCAGTATTATATCCGACATTGCATCATGCCACTTCTGTTTCTGCTTTTGTATAGGTTTTTACTCCGTTCATGTATAACGCACCCTAGATAGGCCGACAGGTTTCCAAGTTCCGTATATTGTTACTGGATAGAGTGTAATTAAAATAAGTCTATATTTCTTCACCCGACATAATTTACTGGGGATCCGTGTTCGACTGTCACCGGGGGCCAGCTGGTGGCCTGATTTCTTGTTTCCTAATTACTTAATTCAAAACAGTTTTCAAGGCAAACTCTTTGTAATGATATCCTGACATCATGATGTCAAATATTTAATGAGCAAGTGGTTAAAAAAGTGGAACATAAAAGTCAATGCTGAAAAGTCAACTCATGTTACTTATACACTTAAATATTGATAGACGATTAAATTGGAAAAATCATTTACAGCTGAAGAAAAAACATCTTAATATAAAAGCAAGAAAAATGTATTGGTTACTAGGCCAAAAACTCAGAACTTAGTTTAAATAATAAATTAATACTATATAAAACAATTTTAAAGCCTATCTGGACATATGGTATTCAGTTATGGGGAACTGCGTCGTACTCTAATATTGACATTATCCAGAAATATCAGTCTAAAACCTTAAGACTCATCACGAAAGCGCCATGGTTTATTAGAAATAATAACATTCATACTGACTTTAACATTCTCAATGTAAAAGAAGAAATTAAAAAACTAAGCCCCAGTTATATGAACAGACTCAGTAACCATAAAAATATCCTTGCTATAACTCTTCTTGCCTATACTAATAAAGTGAGACGGTTAAAAAGACGGCATATATTAGATCTTCCCTTTCTGCCTTAGTCAAATTGTATAATGTGAATATTATGTAATTCTAAAATTATTTTAGTTGTTAATTTATTTAAATCTACACAATAGATCAACTTAATTAGCTAGAGCTGAAATTAATATATTGGTTGAGTTCAATGGAACTTAACGCTTCTGTAATTGTTCAAGTATTTATAAAATTTTGCTTATTATTTTATTGTTTTAAAATAGATTGCAAATAAATTAATTAAAAAGAAAAAAATATGTGTCATTATGAATATCCTCGTACGAATAAGTCTTCACATTATCAATATTTTTAAGAAGTTATTTCAATTTTTATACATATATTATTAAAAATTAGTTAAGAAACTTTATTCATTCTTCAATAACGTAATTTTATAAATAGCTTTTTGTTTTCATCTCAGAAGATGCAAAATATCAAACTTCTGAATTATTTTCTGTACATTATGAAAGGTTTTTTAAAATAAGTTAAGTTTTCTTATTCATTAAATAAATAAATGAAGACAAAAAAAATGTTTTTATATTATTTATATCGGTAATTTTATACCTGTTTATTATATACGAGTATTATAAATTAAAATTTGTATCTTGTAATTGTACGGACTAAATGCGAGTGTTAATGTTTATCATGGCAAACGTAGACAAAGAAAAGACATACATAAACACTTTTAAACGCCAAAAATAAAGCATTTATAAATTTTTATCGAAAAACATTTTTAGCAAATTTTAGGCAAATCATAAAACATAATCTTTAATTGTACAGAAGATATCAGCAGCTTCAATGATTTATGAGCATTCAGCTACTGACATCTACCTATGGAGGAATATTAAAAATACACTTTATTCACGGCAAAAAGACAAAAACAAAAATAAAACATCTCCTCTTGTTTAATGAATTTAGAAAATGATTAAATGAAGAGAAAAATCGAAAAACGCATAAAGACTCGTGTACGTTAATGTTTGCGTGCAAACAACTATTTTAATAAATTCTTAGTCACTGATTACAAGTAATATTTAAATTTAGATACTTCATTTTTTAGTAGTGTGTTAGAAGACACAAACTATTTAGTTTTTTTTTTATTGCAACAGGTACACTTAAACATAAAAAAAATTTATACTAACTTTTAAAAAAATATTAACATTTTTAGCAGTTTCATTTGTTAAACGATTTTTGTGTGAATTAGACAAAATTTAAACACTACTTTTAAAAATTAATAAAAGTGGAATTACAGAAGGAGAGGGAGGGTTAAATTACTTGTTTACGAAGTGATGGAACATTAATTAACCAAATAAAGGTTGTTTCACTTTGGCTTCTTATTCGTAATTTTAAGCAAAAATATGAAAACAAAACTTAAAAAAGAAAAAATACAAGAAATGGTAAATGGAGGCGGTAGACCGCAGTTCTAGAGAACTACTGGAGTAGGGAACCAAGAAAGCTTGGGAGCGGCAAATAGACCACACTCAGCCGCGAATGGAACTCTCTCTCAAAGAGAATGACAAAGAAAAGCTTTAAGTTGTGTGTGAACTTCGTCTCACCAAATTAACATTAAGATTAGTTGGTTAAATAGATGATGTTTACGATGTACATAACATAAGGTAGATAGATGCAAAGAATGCTGATGAAGGATGTGGCGGTCCAGAAAATGCTGCATTTCATTCTGCTAGCGTCTAATTTTTCTTGTTTTCTTTGGAAAACGTCCGCATACATTTGTAAATAATTTTTCTTTCTAAAAATGTTTAGAAAATTAATTAAAAAGAACCAAAAAGCCGAAAATAAAGTAAAATTTCATTAATTTATAAAATCGATGGTTCGAATCCTGGTCAGGGTGAAAATTAAAAATTAAAAAGTTTAAAATTTATTTTATCAACAATGTATTGAATTCGTATTTACATATAAATGTACAAATGAATTACTTTAATATTGTACTTGTGAATGAATATATGATTGGGAAGTCGGAAAAGGAAATGTGGCATGTTTCTTTGTCAGTTGTGTTGGGTTTTATAAATTTTTATTAAAAAAAAGCGATAATGCATTTGTAAATGCTTTGCTTTGTTTGAGTTTTATTGCAACAAGTCTACTATACATCATTATGTTTGTTGCATTTGTTGTGTTTTCATGACTGTTTTCGACACAGCAGGAGTTTTTGTAAATATGATTTATCGATACCAGCAAGTAGCAGTTTATTGGGTATGGGAGCCGACTGTTACACAAATGTTTGCACTACCAGATCAAACAGATTGTAAATTTGTTAGAAAAATAAATTTATGCAAATAAGATCACAAGTTGTTGATATAAAATTTATTCAATATTTCAATAAAATGTTAATTGGAAATTTCATTAAAAATATTAAATATTTTTTATTTCATCTAAACAAGGTTGTTCTTTCCATTGCCAGGTTTATATTAAATGGAGTAGCTTGTACCTTCTTACTCGTAAGTATTAAGTTTACTTTTGACTTGAGTGAGTACTTTTTATCGATTGTTTTTAACTGCCTCCTTATTTTACATACTGTAGTGTTAAAACTGAAGTCTATCATGATATCTATGGATGTCCTTCGTCCTATGCCAGCTGGTACTGGCTACACAATTGATGACGCTCTGCAACATCCACTTAACACAAAAAAAAACAGCTTCTTTCTTGATTTTCTTTTAAATCGTTTGTTAATTTTATTTGTCAACACTGTATGCTGTCACATAATAAGATCAGGACAAACGGAATGTATATATGTAATTTCATTACATTAATTTTGTCAAATCGAAATGAACCTGAGTACAATAAAGTCTTGGTTCTAGCTGTTCCATTATCTTTTTAGTCTGTGGATACCAATCATTGAGACTGGGTTTAGATAAAAAAAAGTTTTGCTTATAAAAAATAACATCACCTTATGAGTGTTCTTTCAAGTTCCATTATTTTATTCCAATATCTTAGTCTACTTAATAGTAACTTTAGCTACCCAGACCCCGAATTTCAAATCAAGGATTCCTGATAATACGAGTATAAACTTGTTTGTCTTGCTTATCCGCCTTCTCTACTCGGTTAATTTCAGGTGGTATAAATCTGGAGACTGAAAACCACTTATTGTTTACCACCACAATCATTAATTTCTGTCGAATGTAGTTCCACCTCTTAAATTTGGACGTTTGTTTTTAATAAAATAGAGTTTTGACAGACCTTAAAAATATCTTTAGTGTTTTAACAACTTTAAATAAAAAATTTTTTAATGATGGCTTTAGAGATTTTAAAAGATTTGAAAGTTAATTTTTCTAATTATCCAGTTTTTTGACAACTTCCTGGCATTGATTCATCAGTAGCACTTAAAATGTGTAGCCCGCTGGGTTTCATTACTTGTCGTCTAGGGACTAATGGTCGTTTCCAATGGTTCACTAAATGCGAAATGAAGCTAAAAAGAAGCATAGATTAAAACCTTAACAACAAGTCTCGAAATATTTTTCCATTTGCTTAAATAGTTTTATAGAAGTTCGGACGGTTGTAGCAAAATTTAAAAAATTTTTGTTGTTCAAACGCCGTAAAAGTGAGTATTGTTTTTAAAAATTCACTTGAAATAGTTTGATAATATTTATCTGCCGTTTTTTTAAAGTATCACAATAGATTTAAAATCTATTTTAGGATAAATTTATATGGAAAATTTGTCATAAAACACATTTCAAAGTTAATTTATTTATTTTATTTATTTCTATTATACATGAAGTAGCAACAACAACGCACCTTTTATCGAACTTGTCGCTGCTTTCTTAATTTTATGCTTCATGATTTGCAAATTAATTGACAACAAATGAAGAAAACGCCCTCATTTAAAAATAATGTATTTTTGCCGGTTAAGCTGAAGGTGTCATTATGCTCATTTTATTATTACATCACGATCTTGTAATATGCAGATTAGTACCTGACTAAGAATTACATAAACTGCATTTTCAAATATGGAACTCGTTTTAGTAAATAATAAAATTACAGAAACAAAACGTTTTAAATTTGCTGTTGGATTTAGTGAAAAATTGGTTTGAAAACTCATTGTTGCCCTTTTTTGGCAACATGAAAAAGGTGTTATTTTAAGAATATAATTTACATACAGACAAGCAAATCTTCTCACAACATTTAAAAACAAAACAAAATTTAAAAAGCTCACATATTCTGTCTCAGCTGCTTGATGGTTTAAATGGTAGATTATCACGCTGGAAGATCGATAATACTGACGCAAAGAGTCAAAGAAAAGAATGGTACAGCATCGGTAAAGCCATATATATGAATGTGTCAGCAATGTGGATTAGGCCATTTGCCCGATGCATTAATCTGAAGGGAAAACTACAAAACAATACATGGAAAACTACACACTATTTTTGGCAAGAACGGAACCTTTTAAATTGAAACAGACGCAACAGTATCAAATTTTTATTGCTGCTATTTTCCTTAAAATAGATTAATTTAAAAAAAAATTGCTTTCTCGAAAACTGACAGCTATAAAACCGAATGAAACATGTATTTTGAAACGACTGAAAGAATTCTTTATACTGAAAATAAAAACTCTTAAAATTGACAACATAAAATCTTCAGTTGTTTCTTCTCAAAAGATTTTATATCGATAATTTATTTTTTCTAATGCGTTTTTATTGTTTATTTTCATTCTGGCCATTAAAAGCTTGAGTTTTAAGTGTTCAATTAAAAATTTTTTATAAATCGTTTGCTATTTAAATTCATGTTAACTTCAATCAATCAATGCACAATAAACGTTGTTCAAGATGTAAGCAAATATCATTTCATATTGTATCTTATGTCATGCGTCTCACTCCACTCTTTTGCTTTGAGTCGTGTATAAATAAACATTCGACAAAATTTGTACATGTCCTGTGACAGCAGTCGTGCTGTTGCCAGTTGTTGAGGCAGAGTCATACATTTCTAACTTTAAAACCTGCAGACTGCATTTGGTTTGATTTTAATTCCTTTTTCCCGTTTTATTTAAATCTTTAACAATTTTTTGTTTGATTTCTGAAGTTGTAGCAGAGCGCCAAGTGTTGCCAGCAAACGAGGTGGTCAAACTCCTTAAGGCGGAGTCAAGAGATTCCTATATGTAAAATATTTTCTCAAATGTAAATGTAAGCGTTCAAAGAATGTTAAATTGGGTGGTTGCTGTATGTGGTTTAATTTAATTCAAAATTGTGTTACTATTGTTGTTGTCTTTTGGTTAAATTGTTTGTGTTGTTTTTGAAAGTAGCATACAGTTGTATTAAATAAATTTTAAATGCTAAAGAATTTTTATGGAAAATGAAATATGAAGTATCAATAGGTTTTTTTATTTAAAAAGCTATGTCACGGGTGTTTTTTTTGTTGCTTTAGAATTTAAAATGACAATACAAGACACAGAAGTTGTTGAATGATTTTTTTTTAATTATAATCTGATGAATATCTTCATGGCATTTATTTTAAAAATATGAATTCAGGCATTTGTCCGCCACTGCTAGAAGTTGAATGGTTCATCGATTTGTTCAGTTTTTACTACGTTTTCCCATAAGTCTGGCAGTATGGCGTCAAAAGTGACTTTAATGTTGGCTACCAATACTTCACAAGTTTTGTCTTCATAAAGCAATGAATTAATATAACCCCATCAAAAGCAATTCAGAGGCGTTAAATCACATAAACTTAGAAAACAGACCACTTCTGTAATTAAAATTGGTACCAAAATTATTTTGGAAATTCGGCTGAATGGCAAGTTAATTCATCTTGTTAATGCTTAGAAGATTAATTTTTGGGAACAAAAATTTAGTCAGGATTCAAAAGAACTTGCCAGTCACCGCATTCATTCAGCTCTTTTTTTATTTTGAAAATAAATCTTGGAACAAAAACCGACTTTAAAACAGATTACATCTATTTGTCTAAAAGGGTTCAAAACTTTGGCCACATACATCAATTTACACTCGTTAATTTCCAACTGACATGGATAAAGACTGAGATACGCTCACTTTACATTAAAAAGACAAACTCAATAATAAGACATAATCTTTGCCAATTATCTCCCACATTTTTACACAATTTACATGAAAGGATACAAAATCAGATGACTGACAAATACAAGCGGATGGAAAGAAAATTTACAAAACTCACAAAACAGACTGAAGAACGTACAAACTCGGAATTTTACCCACGGCTGAAAAAACTGACAAACATAGAATTTAGCGACAATGAAACAAAACTAATGGAGAAGGGACTAAAACATAATCTACCTTTTGACAAAAAAACAAAAAACAATTGAAACCAAAAACAATTGAAACCGAAATTGTAGACGCCGAAGCTACTATTACACACTTACCAACTGACCGACAAGAACACATGAGACACAAGATAGCCGATGTACTTGAAAAAACAATAAGAGAACACGCTGCATCTAAAACTAATCCTGACGAACAGAAATAATAATCTATTATTTACTAACGCAGACAAAGGGAACACAACTGTAATAATGTACAAGAAAGACACAACAATTTATAAAACAATCAAAATGCACAAAATTCAAGATTGACCCAACCGATTCATTCCAAAGGGAAATACGAAGCCTATTAAAACGCTGCAAAACGTTTACTGATGGAAAGTTATACATAAACATGAACATGAACCCAGAACCCCCTACACTCAGAGCACAACCCAAAATTCATAAAGAAAATATTCCAATCAGACCTGTAGTAAATTACAAACCTGGGCCTGCATATAACTTGGCCAAACACCTTGCCACATTCTTAAAAGAGAAAATAAATTTGCAGAACACATACATGTTACGAAATACACAAGACCTCATAAACAAAATTAAGGACATCAAAATCACTGATAACACGTGACTCGTTTCCTTTGACTTAAAAGATCTATATACATCAATACCCACACACGAAACTTTGACTATCCTACGTAACACACTTTCTAACTTACACGACAATCAATATATCAACGAAATAATGGATATTGCAAAGACGATATTAAAACAAAACTACTTTAGATTCAACAATAACTTTTATAAACTACCTGATGGACTCGGCATGGGAAACCCAACATCTGCAATCTTCACAGAGTTTTTAATGCAACATTTAGAACAACTACACATCAAAAAACTGATGGAAAAACATAAAATAACCCATTACTACAGATACGTAGACGACATAATATGCATCCTTGAAAGAGACAAAGTCAAACAAATTCTTATAAACTTAAACATAATACATAACAAAATCACATACACAATGGAAAAAGAGCAAAACAGAACTTTGCATTATCTTGGCATATCAATAACACAAGGAATTGATACCTAAAACTTTCGCATTTATAGAAAACCAACCATGACAGACACAACTATCCACAGCTCCTCAAACCATCCTACTCAACATAAACACACAACCATTGACAAACTACTCAGACAATACAACAACAAAAACAAAAAGAAAGAAGACAAGGAAACAAACGATACAACACGACGACACATCTTTACTTACACAGGACATGAAATATACAGATTAACTAACCTTTTCCGGAGAAAGGTTTACACACAATACTAAAAACGACTAACACTCTACGCAACAATCTCAAGACATCAACAGAAACAACCGATAAATTTTGCACCAGCGGAGTATACGGACTTACTTGGTTTTTGCAATTATGAACTATTTAAAAAAGCGGTTTAGAAGTGAATGAGTTTTGCAGGCACAAATATAAAAAAGCATCATCATGTAGATGAATTGAAAACCTGCTTCTTTTTTTTAAGTTAAAAATATGCTTATGGAGCTTCATTACTAAGCACAATCCTGTAATAAAAAGGCTCACATAAACTTCGCGAACAAGTTGTTTTTCAAAGAAAATTTTTACAATTCAAGATGACTTGCCAAACCTTACAAACAAAAACAACAAAAATATCACCACATTTTGACATTCTCAGCTTACAAACCATAATTCTCATTCAACTAAAACAAATACCGTTTATAAGCAATATTATGGCCATGCATTTAAAGAAGCTTAAGTCAGACCCAAACCCGTTAATAGAACTCATCTTAAATTATAACATTTATATGACTACAATTCTTTTTTGTTGAACACCAGAGAAATTAATCATGCAGCCCAATTATAAACAGAAATTTCGTGCAAGTTTTTTCACTTTTCCCTTTTCTCCCATTATAAGTTTTACCCCATTTGATTGACTGCCAAAAGTCAAAAAAATCGCGGAAAAAGTAGGTATTATGCATTATAAAATTAAAAATTATATGTAAATAAACAAAAAAAAAAAAAAAACTCCTTCAAATAACAATGATGCCACTTTTTCAATATTTTATTCCCACGGAAATCATAATTGGAGGAATATTTTCTCGAGAAAAATTTTTTCCGTGGGAAAAAAATCCATGAGAATATTCATAATTGGGCGATAATATTATTGCCTAATGCTTAACGGTTTTAGCTAAGTATAATTTTGGTTGGGTCGTCCTCAAGAACAAGAACATAAATACAAGTTTAAAAGAAACAACAAATAAAACAGGCTTTCCGTATTAGAAAAATCTAGAATTTTAAATCGCTTAAAAATTGAAATTGCAATTGAGAGTGATATGTCAGTATTAAGCAAAATGGAATATAGAGAAGGTTTGTGGCCTTAGTAGTAAGTTATTGTTGTTATTAGAGATAATAATATTTGGCGTGCATTATTTAGCAATTAGTAATATGAATACTTACTACTATTTCAGTTATACTGAAGATTCAAAAGATAATTGAAAAAAAAGCGATTTTTGTAACGTTCCAATTTTTAATAAAACTGGTCAAAAGCTAAAGTCAGATATGAAATAAATAATACCAAACAAAGGTTTTTTGAAGAGTTTTTTGTGTTGTAATTCAAAAGGCACATATGATCAATAACTTCCGTGACAATTTTTATTATTAAATCCATCAAAGCAAAGATAAATTTCAGTGCTTAAAATAAAAATAGAAAAAATAATTCAAAAAAGGGTTAATAAAGGCGGTAGACTGCGGTTTAACAGTAATGAACCACTGGAGTAGGGAATCAAGAGAACTTCAGAGCGGCAAATAGATCACACTCAGCGACGAATGGAACTCAAGCGGAGGGAAAGTTTTTTTTTTTGGACGGCGGTTTGTGGACAATGCTCCGGCCTTTGCTTTGCTTTAGTAGATATAAAAAAGCAAAAACCATACCACTGGGCATCAAGTGAACAATAAGTCCTGTCGTTAGTCCCTACTCGTAGATGGCAAAAGGAGAAAAATAAATTTAAGGTAAAAACGTTAATCTAGTGGTGTCAAGGGATTTCAAAGCGCATTGGGCCCCCAAACATGCCAAAGCTTCTCCATGTTTTTCAGGTTTTTATGCTGTCTTTTTTCAATGGATTCGAAGTGTACAACCTTGGGCGGTCAATGAGGAGGCTGCTATATTCAAAGGTCATAGATCCTAGATCAATAGTATAAGGTGGCACGGGACTTCACTGGAACACCATTGGAATACGAATGAAAGCAACGGTTCAGTTAATGATATACGTAGAACGCAATGAATCTATTGTATCATTGTTAAGTTCAAATTTGTTCTCATTTAGATATTACAGAGCTTTCATAAAAATGTATGATTTAAGAACATTTACTCCGAGTTCTCAACATAAAGTTTGCTTAGATAGGCAAACTAGGATGCGATGATTAAAGTTAAGATCGCATATTTTTAAAGACTTTCAAAAGCTCAATTCTTGAAACAATAATTAATAAATTGGTCAATTATGTGGTTTCAAAACTGGCTTAAAATCCTTTAAAAACTTATCTTTAAGCTAATAAAAAAAAATCAGGCAACGTACCTTGGTGGGCTTCAAAGTGCATTATGGTATAATGAAAATGTCTCGCACGCCTTGTATCAGATATATTAGCCAGTGGAATTTAGTTTTAAAAAACCTCGACCGTGTGTGCAATTAAAATCTTTTGGATCGAATACGTCGAACTATTTTTGTTGATACTGTTTCGTATTAGTCACTGCAAGCATATAATAAATAATAATAGTAATAATAATAATATAATAAAAATAATAATAATAATCAAATAATATTCGTATTGGATTTCATTAAAATTTAGAGATTTTATAGTCGATAATTTTTTATTTCTCTCGACGTGTATACACGTCAAACGCACCGTAATAAAGATTTGGTTCGACGTGTATACACGTCAAACACACTTAAGAGGTTAAATGCTGTCCGATGTATTTTATTGGTCTGCTCTCGTTTATTGAAACTTTGCAGGAATTAGACCCCTTTATACACATTTTGTTAGAACTTTGGCTTAAAGGCATTGCAAACGTTCCAACGTTTATTTGCTCAGTCAGTTTCTGAAGTACTATTGCAAACATACTGATACATTTCTCATTAATTTCTTCATTCTTCTATGGATGGTTTTGCGTCGCCTTGAGTGTTACGGCATAAGTTTGCTGCCTACTATTTGCAAATTAAAGTTGTTGTTTGTTTTTTCGTGGCGTAGTAAAGTCTACAACATTATTTACTCTAGTTGTTTGATTATTTTTGGTAAAAAGTCAAATCAATTACGAAAATTATGTAAATTTTTTTTACGACAGAGTGACATGTTATCAATCGTACAGGTATCATAAATATTGTTACGAAAGAATAATATTGCTATTTACAAAAATTAACACCACTTCAAAAAATCCTTTGATTGGCTCATACCCACAATTACATAAATACAAGTTTAATAACTGGAAAAAGCTGCTAGATGTTTCCATGTAAGAAGAATTTAACTCGGATGTTAACATAAATCGCCGGTGGGAGTGGTATAGAAGTATTTGTTGAGCAGAAAGACCCAAAGCCACCTTGTACTTGCGTGGTATTAAAGTGTGTGATGTTTAACAGAGTTGCCAACAAAATTATACAGGGTTGAGTAAATGAAGTGACACCAAGTGTTTAATTTTACAATAAAAAGAATCAAACGAACAAATAAAATGAAAAAATATAAGCGATTGTTTTAATTCTTCTTGAAAAAGTAATATTTTTACTGTCTTAAAAACGCCATGTGAGTATGTTGAAAAATACTGCTTTGTTTGAAATAATTCTTTTCATTCTGTTGAGGTGCAATTAAAGTGGCGTAGGTGTAAAGCTAAAAATATGTTTTAACAACATTGTATTGAATTCGTATTTACATATAAATGTACAAATGAATTACTTTAATATTGTACTTGTGAATGAATTGATGATTAAAGAGGCGAATTAGGAAGTGTGGCATGTTTCTTTGTCAGTTGTGTTGGGTTTTATAAATTTTTGTTAAAGAAAAAGCGATAATGCATTTGTTTATGCTGTGCTTTGTTTGAGTTTTATTCCAACAAGTCTACTATACATCATTATGTTTCTTGCATTTGTTGTGTTTGCATGACTGTTTTCGACACAGCAGGAGTTTATGGAAATATGATTCATCGGTAACAGCAAGTAGCAGTTTATTGGGTATAGGAGCTGACTTTTACACAAATGCTTGCACTTCCAGATCAAATAGATTGTAAATTTGTTAGAAAAATTAATTTATGCAAATGAAAGTTGTAGATATAAAATTTATTTGTAATTATCTTAATATTTCGATAAAACGTCAATTGGAAGTTTTATTATAAATATTAAACGTTTTTATTTCTACCAAAATGGTTGCTCTTTTCAGCACCAAGTTTAAATTAAACGGAGTAGCTTGTACCATCTTAATCATTTAGTTTACTATTGGCTTAAGTAAATACTGTTTAACGATTACTTATAACCACCTCCTTAGTTTACACATTCTAGTGTTAAGAATGTCCTTAGTCCTATGCCAGCTGGTGCAAGGACTAAGGACACTTAACACTGAAATAATTCTTGCGAAAAAAAACCAATTTTAAAACAGATTTCATCTGTCTGCCTATAACAGCTCGAGTGTATGGCCACATAATTTTTAAACTTTTCAAAAGTTTGGCAATATACATCAAATTGCAGCAACCCTTTAATTTCTAAATTCAAATCATAAGCTTCTTGTTATTGCAGACTTAGCAAAACTTGTTCCTTGTAAATTTCAGCTGTCTGTCTATACCGGTTTAAAAGTCCGACCACATACACTATATTATATCAACTATTGGGACATCCATTTATTTCCAAATCCAAATTTTATACTTGTTGCTATAGAGGAGGTTCTTTGTAAACTTCAACCGTCTGTCTGCAACTGTTTAAAAGTATGGCCATATACCAAAGGGGTGCACCCTTTTATTTATAATTTTAAATATTATCAGCTGTTACAATAACGGCCATAGCAATGGACATTGCGTCAAATTTACAAGCGCTTGTCTATAACTTTTCAAAACATAGGCCTATATAAGTAAATCTACAGTTGTTATTGGGCACCCTTTAATTTCCAAACTCAAATCATAAACTCGTTGATATAGCGGACTTAGAAACACAGGTCCCTTTTAAGTTTCAGCGTTCTGTCTATAACGGTTCAAAAGTTCGGCCACACAGTTGAAATAATATCAACTATTGGAACACCCTTTAACTTCTAAATCCATATTTTATACTTGTTATTATAGCGGACTTACGAATACAGATTCGTTGTGTATTACAAGCGTCTGTCTATAACTGTTAAAAAGTATGGCAATATACATCAAATTAAATAAACTATTAGCGCACCCTTTAATTTATAAATTTTTATATTAATACTTGTTACTATAACGGCCATAGCATTCGATATTTGTCCAAGGGTTTGTCTATAACGGTCCAAAAGATAGGCTCATATAAGTAAATCTTCATCACTTATACGACACCCTTTAATTTCTAAATTCAAATTATAAACTCGTTGATATAGCGGACTTAGTAATACAAGTCCCTTTTATGTTTCAGCCATCTGTCTATAACGGTTTAAAAGTTTGGTCACATACACAAAATTACATTAACTATTGGACCACTCTTTAATTTCCAAATTCATATTTTATACTTGCTGTTATAGCGGACTTACCAATATAGCTTCGTTGACAACTTCAAGCGTCTGTCTACAACTGTTCAAAAGTATGGCCATATACATCAAATTTAATGAACTGTTGGTGCACCCTTTAATTTATAATTTGTAATATTCATACTTTTACTATAACGGCCATAACATTGGACATTCTGTCCAATTTGCAAGCGTTTGTCTAGAACGGTTCAAAAGATAGACCCATATAAGTAAATTTACATCAATTATGGGAGCACCCTTTAATTTTTAATTTTATTTTTGTATAATTTTTTGTTTTTGGGAGGCATAGTAATACGCAGTCATTTTTAATTTTACAGAATCGCCCTTTACACTTCATAATACACATAAAAAATATGTATGTTGTATGGGGACACCCGTTAGTTTTTAAGATTATGAACTGTTTTTAAAACGGGACCAATGTGTAAGCATAGTCTATCATATTACCAAAAATTTTTTAAATCGGATCAGATATGACTGAGTTCTGAAGGCACAAATATAAAAAAATTCAGCCGAATTGTATAACCTCGTTCTTTTTGTGAAGTCGGTTAAAAAACAACATCTTTATCGATTTTGTTTTTAATCGTATGTTCATTTTATTTGTCAACACTGTATGTTGTCATGACAATCATAAGATCGAGGCAAACAGATTGTATATACATATTTAATTTCCTTACATTCATTTTGTCTAATCGCAATGAACCTGAGTACAATAAAGTCTTGGCTCTAGCTGTTCCTGACACAAAAAAGTTTTGATTATAAAACATAACATCGCTTAATGAGTGTTCTCTCAAGTTTCATTATTTGAAAGGTCTAGAGTAATCCTCTCATTTTAATTTCAAAGAATTGCTACACCTTCCGGGTTGGACTGTTCTGAGTTTCTAGAATAATATTTCCAATATCTTAGTCCAATCAAAAGTAGTTTCAGCTGCCTATAGCCACAAATTTCATATCAAGGATTCCAGGTAATGTAAACTGGCTCGACTTGGCTTTTCGCCTTCTCTCTACTCGGCTAATTTGAGGTGGTACAAATGTGGAGACTGAAAGACACTTAGTGTTAATTTTATTAATTTTTGTCGAATGCAGTTCCACTTTTAAGCTTGGACTTTTGTTTTTAACAAAACATAGTTTTGAAAGACCTTAAAAAATATCTTTAGTGTTTTAACAACTTTAAATAAAAATTGTGTTGCTGATGGCTTTAGAGATTTAAAAGATTTAAAAGTTAAATTTTCTTATTATCCACTCTATTCATCAATAGAACTTGAACTGTGTAGTCCGCTGAATTTCCATTAGCTGTCGTCTAGGGACTTATGGTCGTTCCCAGTGGTTTACTGGATAACAACCTCAAAAACAAGGAGCAACACAGGCCCCCCTAGAAGACTATGCAAATTGTTTCCAAATATTTTTCAATTTGCTTAAATAGTTTTGAAGATATTCAAAAAGGTGTTGCAAATTTAAAAAATTGTTGTTTTTCAAACGCCGCAAAAGTGAGTATCTTTTCACTTGAAATCATTTTATAATTTTTAGCTGCCGTATTCATAAAATATTAAAATAGATTTAAACATATTTTAGGATAAATTTTTATGGAAAATTTGTCATGAAACACATTTCAACGTTAATTTAATTTAATTTTCTGTTGGGTATATTTGTGCATGAAGTAACAACAACAACGCACCCTTTATCGAAGTTGTTGCTGTTTTCTTAATTTTTCATGATTTGCAGCTAAATTTACAACAAATGAAAAAACGCCCTCATTTAAAAATGCCGGTTAAGCTGAAGATGTCATTAAGCTCATTTTAGTATTTATGATTACATCACGATCTTGTAATATGCAGATTGGTACCTGACTAAGAATGGGAGTCGTTTTTGTAAATAATAAAATTACACGAATTACACGAATTCTAATGAATTTGCTGTTGGATTTAATTAAAAATTAGTTTTAAAAAAAATTGTGGTCCTTTTTTGGAAACATAAATATGTGTTATTTTAAAAATGTAATTTACATGCAGACATGCAGTTCTTCTCACGACATCTAAAAAATATGAAAAACAAAACAAAATGTAGATGGTTTAAATGGTAGATTATTACGCTTGACAAGAAATGATATGGTACAGCATCGACCCATTGGTCGTAAAGCCACATTTTTAAATGTGTCAGTAAAGTGGATTAGGGCAAATGCATTATTCTAAAGAGAAAACTACAAAAAAATACTTAGAAAACCACAAACTCTTTTTGGCAAGGACATTAAATCAAAACAGACGCAAGAGAATCAAATTTTTAACGCACCTCAGAAAAAGCTGCTATTATTCTCAAAATAGATAAATTAAAAAAACTGCTTTCTCGAAAACTGACAGCTATAAAAACGAATGGAACATGTGTTCTTCAAACGACTGAAAAAGTTCTTTACCCTAGAGTTAATGTCGACGTCGTTGACGGCGTCAAATGTCAAAAAAAAAGTTGAATCGTATAAAATTGTATGAGAGCAATTAATCTCAACGCGTTGCAACGTCGTAAAAGTTCAATATATTTCAACTTTTTCGGCGTTGAAACGCCGTCAACGACGTCGACATTAACTCCAGGGTTATACTGAAAATATAAACTTTTGAAATTGAAACCATAAAGTCTTCAGTAGTTTCTTCTCAAAAGGTTTTAAATCTGATAATTTATTTTTTCTAATCTCGTTTTATTGTTTTCATTGAAGTTAGAAAACACTTTATGCTTTCTGGTCATTCATGCTTTCTGTTAAATTAAATATTTTTTATAAATCTTTTACTTTTTAAATTCCTGTTAACTTCAATCAATCCATGCATCATAAATGTTGTTCAAGATGTAAGCAAATATTATTTCATATTGATCTTATGCCATGCGTCTCACTCCACTCTTTGAAACACGTAAGAACAACATTCGACAAAATTTGTACATGTGCCTGTTACAGCAGTCGTGCTGTTGCCAGTTGTTGAGGCAGAGTCATAAATTTCTAACTTTAAAACTTGCAGACTGCAGTTGGTTTGATTTTAATTTTTAATTTTAATTTTTATTTGCCCGCGAGCAAGGTGGTCAAACTCCTTGAGGCGGAGTTATGGGCTTCACATATGTAAAATATTTTTTCAAATTTAAATCTAAGTGTGCAAAAAATATCAAGTGTTGTTTAATTTAATCTTAAATTGTGTAATTTTGTTGTTTTTTTTTTTTTGTTTATTTATTTGTGTGGGTGTGTTTGTGTGTTTAACCAATTTAATCCCATTTAGTTAATAATAATCGCTGGTTAAAAGCTGTTTGTACTACACGAATAAATTATTTTCGGACTTAAAAATGTTAAATATAAAAGTGCATAAAATAGGTTTAAGATTTTTGAATAACGACAATTAAATCGCATGTCATTCGAATTAACAAATTTATTACGTTTTATTTGAAATTAAAGTGCATCGTTTTACAATCCATAAATACGAATTCTTGGCCGGGTACGGGTACAGATTTTAAAGCTTTATTTTTTTTTTTATTTGTTGACTGTTGTTTGCAAAACATTCCATTAAACCAACTAGTTTTTTAAATCAGTTTTGACTTTTATTGAAGTTTTGGGGTTGTAAAATATTAATTCAATATTTAAATCTAAATTAAACCTAAATTAACAATTCTTGATCTTTATGATGTCGTTTATCATGTTGGATGTAAAATTTTCGATTGAATTTATATTTTAATTCGTTTTTTATATATAACGAATAAAATACGTTTTTAAATTAGTTGCCACAATAAAGTTATAGAAACAAGAAATTACTATCAATTATAGCGATTACTTTCAATCAGCATATACATATATTTGCAATTAATTTATTATTTTAAATTTCACAAAATTTTGAATTTTAGCTCTCTCATGACGTGTTATTTTCGAAAGATGGAAACAGTTCTGCCAAATAAGTCCTAAATATTAAATTTTAATCAAAGTTTGATTAAAATTACCCGTTTTTACGCTCATCTTAATTGCAGCAACATATAGCCATGATTTATGTGAAGTTCGTGCAATTTAATAATTATGGGAAGCGAAATATAAAATATCGATAAGTTTTTTTTAGCTAAACGGGTGTATTTTTTTCTTGTATGAGAACTTAAAATCAAAATGCAAGAAAAGTTGTTGAATGATTTTTTTTATAATAATCTAATGAATATCTTCATGGAATTTAAATTTTAAATATGATTTCAGGCATTTGTCCGCCACTGCAGAAGTTGCATGATCCATTCGAGCAGTCCAATTTTTTACTACTTTTTTCCATAAGTCTGGCAGTATGGCGTCAGAGGTTACTTGAATGTTTGCTTCCAATGCTTCAAGAGTTGATTTTTTATCTGCATAAAGCAATGAATTAATATTGCCCCATAAAAAGCAATTTAGAGGCTTTAAATCACATGAATTTGGAAAACAGACCACTTCTGTAAGTAAAATTGTCACCAAAAATATTTTGATAATTCCGCTGAATGGCAAGTTACGTTATCTTGTTATTGTTTAGAAGATTAATTTTTGGGAACAAAAATTTAGTCAGGATTCAATAGAATTTGCCAGTCAGTTTTTTTCGAAGATAATTCTTCGAAAACAGCCGACTTCAAAACAGATTTCAGTGATCTGTCTATAAGGGTTCAAAACTGTGGCCACATACATCAACTTACACTCGTTAATTTCCAAATCCAAATTTAATTCTTGATGGTGTAGCTGACTTAGCAACACACTTTCTTTATAAAGTTAAACCGCTTACCTACAACTGTATAAAAGAATGGCCAAATTAAATGAACTATCGGGGCACCCTTTAATTTATAATTTTTGTGGTTATAGCAATTCAAATTCTATCTAAGTTTTTAGAGTTTGTCTAAAACTGTTCAAAAAATAGGCCCATATTTACGTAACCAATGGGACAGCCTATAATTTTTAGATTTATTTTTATATTACTTTGTGCTCCTCATTCTGATATAATGGAAAATTTTTCATTTGGTTGAGATTTAGTTGCTGTCTTTTTCGACATCCAACTAATTTTCAAAAAACTAAATTTATCAGGTATAAAAGGGAATATGTCAACGTTTATTTCTAATTTTTTACTCAGAAGAGAATTTTGTTGCATAGTAGGAAATACATCTTCCGATTACCACAGTCTTGAAAATGGCGTTCCTCAGGGTTCAGTTTTAAATGTTTTACTTTTTCTTTTAGAAATTTATGATATATTAAAAAACTGTAAAAAAGATGTTACAGTTTGTTATACGCAGATGATCTTGCTATATATTGCTCAGGTAAAATAATTTCGGCTATTATTAATAAAATTCAAAAAACTTGAAAGTTGGAATAATACAAGTGGATTTCAGTTAAATAAGGAAAAAACTGTAGCAATTAAATTCTCAAGACGTCAGAAAACAACATTTAATAGTTTGTAGTGCATCTATACTTAATAAAGGCACTGTAAGAATATTATTTAGTATAAGTTAATTGAACTTGAAATTCAATCCATATTTGTTTACAATAAGTATTTTTAAGAATTTAGTGAAGTAAAATTATGAATTGAATTTGTGCTTGGTCAGCATAAATGAACATTAAACATTTTGTGGTGAACTGTTGCCATAGGAATAATGTATATGATTTTTGTAATGTAATATGATTAATTGTTTTCACGCGCTAACAAATTATGGTAACTAAAAAAAAAAGAAATAAAGAATTTGTCAATAGTGCAAATTCCCGTGGGAACAGGGAATTCACTATAGATTGGTTATTGTGCCAAATTAATGCTGACCATAGAATAAATTAGTATATAAGTTGGAAATTTAAAAAAATAAAGACAGAATTGATTGAACAGCTTAAAGAAAAAAAGGTCTTTCTTTCTCTTCTCATTTGGAAATCGGCACTGTTGGGTGCTGAAGAAAAACGGCTGCATAGCTTAGCAAATACTGAACAAGTCCTTCTGTTTTTTTTTTTGTTGACTGTAAATAAACTCATTATAAGTTAATCTTAATATCATGATTAATGGTCAAGAAATTATTTTTGTTAAAGAATTTAAATTCTTGGGAGTAACGTTCGATGAAAAATTAATGTTTAAAACTAATAGAGAAAACATAAAAGCTAAAGCTAATTCGAAACTGAATATTATTAGGATGTTGCGATGTTCTCAATATGGATCTGATCCCTATACTCTTCTTAAACTATTACGCTCAATTATTCTTCAAACGATAGACTATGCTTCAATTTTATATTCTTTTACTACTATGTCTCATCTGGCGCAATGATTTCCTATACTAAATACAGGCATTCTACTCTCTCTTGGGGCTTTTAAAACTAGTCCATTCTCCGAGCGAGAAACACGAAATTTTTTCCTTTATATGTAAGAACCATAGATGAACTAAAGAAAGTCAACTCTAAATACAACATTAATATTGAATCCATTAAAAATCGTACATACTCTCATTTTGCCCCTTGTGCTTTTCTAATATAAAAGTCGAATGACTCCTGAAGTAGTTCAGCGAAAATTTCTTGAAATAGTTTAAACGAAATACATAAATTATTCTAAATTTTACACAGATAGTTTTGTAATGAATGAAAGTTTAGGATTTATAGTGTTCGGTGAGGACTCATTCATAACAACACGTATTCAAGTGAATTAGCTGCAATAATATCCGATAGTAAAAGCGTATTAGAGGGTTTGCAAGATATTTTCAGTAATAATATGATTCTGATTGGATTATAGAAACTTAACAGTTAAATATATACGAGATATCTGGGGAGATACAAGGAAGAACAGTAATGATGTTAAGCTTTATAAAATTGAAAAAATATCGTCCATACATTTGAAGCTCTTTCTATACCTAAAACTGATATCATTAAATTTACTGTGCTAAAAATATTCCATTGCTTATTATTTTCCTATAAATATATTATTAAGAAGAAACAACCCTCTATTTGCAACTGCGGTGAAGTTTTAAGTGTTTTTCATATATTTAATGACTGTAGCTTATAGCAAGAAAAACGACTTAAATATAAAATAAATCGCATTGAAATTCTGTCATAAAATAATGAATTCGGAAAAGTTAAACAATTCCTTACTGAAATAAATTTGTATAATTGGATTAAAAGCCTTGTATTTAATATATATCTTTTTTCTCTTCTCCTTTTGAAAATTTTACAAAAGAAAATTGTAATAAGATGAAATTAATTGTAATTTTTAAGATATTATTTTACTCTTTTTTATTTTATTTTATTTTTTTTATTGGTATACATACACACGGCCTATATAACCTTTCTGTGTTGTGGCCTTCCAAATACAAATAAATAAATAAATAACTACTTTGTGCTATTGGGAGCAATAGCGACACGTAGTTTTTTTAATTTTAAAGCGCCGCTCTTTGCGGTCCATAATACACGCAAAAAACATGTTTGCTGTATGTGGACACCCTTTGGTTTTTGCAATTATGAACAATTTAAAAACGGTTTAGAAGTGAATGGGTTTTGCAGGCATAAATATAAAAAAGCATCATTATGCAGACGAATTGAAAACCTCCTTCTTTTTTTAAGTTAAAAATATGCTTATGGACGTAACCATTTAACCATTACTAAGCACAATCCTGCAATAAAAATGTTAATAACTTCGCGAACAAGTTTTTTTTTAAAGAAAAATTTTACAATTTTAGATGACTTGCTAAACCTTACAAACAAAAATAAAAAAATATTACCACAGTTTGACATTTCGCGTTAGTTCTCATACAACTAAAACAAACACCGCTGGATGCGTAACAATTAAACGGCATCAAAAATATCTGTTGCTTTATGTTTTGTGATTTCTCCTGTCTAAAATAGCATATTAATATATATAAAAGTGCAATTTTCAACAATAAAAAGTTAAGAAACACATAAAATTAAAAAATATTCATGCATTACAAATTTTAAAATTTATTTCTTCATTATTTACCTTAAGCAAGCTTAGTGACTTAAAAAAATTTTTTTCTTAATATTCTCTCAAAATATTCATCAACAGAAAATAAACTCTAAAATGGTTGATTTGGGAATTTATATCCTTATGACTGCTTATATCATTGAATTTATTGTTTATATATTTTAAATAACAAGAAAACAGAAAACACCCCTTGATATGATGTTACGAATAACCACTACACGGAGAAAATATTTGGATGTTATTAAGGCGAAAATAGAATTAAAATAGTATAAAGTTTAGTAGAATAAAATATATCCAAATTTTAAATAATAAACATTGTAAAATTGAAAGCTTTTATGTTTACATGTTTGTTACTCAATCAGGCAAAAACGGCAAAACTTTTTCGTTCGGATTGTTTTTGTACAGATTAACGTATAGAACGCAGCTTTTCAGAATCTCAAAATTGAAAGGAAATATATTAAGTATAAACTAAGCCCCAACATAATTTCACGTAGTCACGTTAACGAGCAATTCGAATATATATATATATATATATTTGTCTAACAATTGGCGAAACTGTAGTAAACTTTCACTAACAATTTAATTATAACAAACTGCCACACTAATAAATGCATACACCCAAACTTTTTTGTTTTGAAAATGACTGAATTTTTTATGTTAAACTCAAACTTTAACATAATTACAAACATACATAAGTGCATGCATGATACATTACTTACAAAGCCAAATTTTTCGGGCGAATAAAAGACTTTATATTGACTCCTTTAAAAAATAAAAACAAGAATAAATGTTAATCTCAGAGATAGTCGACAGTTATTTCTTTGAAGCTCTGAAAAGTTTATCTTGTTTAAATGTATGAGGGATTTGGAAGGTTAATAAATGACAAATATTCCTAAAATATGATTTTAAAACTCTTCATTTTAAAATATTCTTCTCATATACGAGGGTTAATAAAATCGCTTTAAAAATGCTATTTTTTTTTTTTTTTTTTTTTTGAGAAAAAATAATTAATTTCTAATATCTAAAACGTTCATTTTGCCCATCTACTGAATACTAGCGCAGCCTCGAATACAAAATGTAATATTTGAATTTGGAAGAAAATGGGACAAGCACCCTTAAGCGCCATTTTTAATGACATATAATACTGAAAATGACACCAAAACTAATTAACTATGTATAAATGTGTATTAAGACGGAAGACACCAAAAAATTCTTTTTCAGATGTTGCACTTTTTAAAGTTATCTATCCCCTGCACAGAACAACCCCATTAAAGTGTTCGTCTGACAGGTGACAGGTGTCAAAGAGTATCTAAATGGTGTTGTGGTGTCACGTTTAAGGGACAGCTCCTTTTCATTTAAGATCATCAGTTTCGTGTGGGTTCTCTTCCCTCTGAATGGTACTTTTCGGAGAATACTTGAGTCAAATGAGGAGAGCTTAAAAATAGTCTAAAAAAGGATACGCGTATCAATTATTTTACTGACCTACAAAAATCTTCACACAGCCTAGTGGCCCTTTAAAAACAGATAAAAAAAAATTCGCTTGAAAACGAAACAACAAACAGGTCGTCATACATTAAAATGAAAACTCATATATAATTATTTAGAAAGTGTTACTGTTCTCTAAGTGTATTTATGAACATTAAACATTGAACAATTCTTTCAGTTTATTACGAATTAATGTCAGTTTTAACCAATTTTTTGTCTCATAAAAAATAACAATTATTCAGAAAGTCATAATTTTATATTTACAATTAGCATAAAATAACAACAACTACTACAGCAAAAAAAAAACACTTACATTGCGAATGTTTTTCATAAAGAATGAAGTCAATTGAAGGCATTACAACATTTTTTGATTTGATTATTAAATAAGTCCTATTGTGTCCTATAGTGACAAAGACAACTTCCAACCAAAGAAATAATTTTGTATTTGTGTTGCACACATACTCGCTCGTGAATAACAAAACACACATTAAGACACTTCTCATGAAAGAGTTAAAGAATCCAAAGCATTTTTGAAACATTTTTCGGTTCAGTTATAACTTTTTGTCAGTTTGTCATCTTTTGCTACAACAAAATTGTGAAAAATGTAACAAAAGTCAAATAAAATAAATCCAAATATAATATTAACAAACAGTCGTTGTAGCTTAGTTGGGCAAAATGTTGACCCTTTTTGTCTTTCAAGCCCCAACTTTTAAATTGTCCTTTTAATTGCCCTCCTGCGTGTTTTATCGATTTTATGGTTTTTATTTTGATAGATTCATAGTGTTACAATTTTTCTGCTTAATGGATTCGAAAATTTCCTCTCAATTTTTATGCGTTTTAGAAAATACTGTTAAATGCGTTGTGACAGTGATATTGTAGGATTTTTTTTACGTATATGTATGAATATTTTAAATGCAGATAGACAACCCTTTACTTTTAAAGGTTTGTTAAAGGTGTTTTGGCTTCCGAATTCACAAGCAAATTTTTTTTTGTCCGTTTAAATATAACGAAAGTTCAAAAATATAAACAGTAGAATTTTGTTGATTTTTTTTTAATAATAAAAATTGTTTTTAAAACAGTACAAAATTTTTCTTAAAAGCTTTATACTAAAAAAAAAGCAATTAGAAAATTAAGACACAAAATTTTAGATTTATATGAAATCTAGATTTTGTGTGATTTCTGCTAAAGCCGGAACACACAACTTATGTAATTAATATTACAGTAAATATTATTTTAATAAAAATCCAACTTTATTGTTTTAAGTTTCTTATCAGACTAAAAAACTTAAATGAAAACTCTATATTATATATATTATATTTTGTTACAACAAATTCTTAACTTAACCTTATAAGTATTTATTTAAAGAGAAAATAAGAGAAAGTAAGTTAAACAAAAGTAAATAAATTCTGTGGTGAAAAGTACTTTTTAGTACGAAATCATAACTCACACGATAATTTATTGTTGTTAAGTCATCTTTTATGAAAGTATTTAGTAACAATGTACGAAAAAAATAAAAAATATTTTAATATTGTTTTATTCGACCTCTTTATTTTTCTTAAAATAAAATAGGAAAAATACATTTAACATAAGTAAAGAAATTTTGCATTAGCATAAAAGAGAAGAAGATAAACAGAGGAACCAAATTATTATGTTTTTTAAACAAAATTAAAATATACACAAGAATTGTCTTGAAAAAAGGCGAATTTAAATGTTCATTTATATTAGAAATTAAAAATTTATTCTCGTACAACAAGCATAAGTATAACACACGTTTTAAGTTTTATTCAAACATCGCAATTATCGACAAATTTGTAAAAATTTATATTTTTATTTTAATTTAGTTGATATATTTTTGTTTTATTACGATTCCGTGTACAATGGGTAAAAACTTAATCCTATTCTATGTTATCGCTCAAATGTTTGTCCGCTTGGCAAAGACTTCTATCTTTGGGAGCATAATATCTGTACTGAAATTGTACTTTCAAGGATGCTACCACAACAAATAATTTTTTTAATTCTCAATAATAGAAAATATTTTTCAGAAAAGTATAATTTTGTTGTACTTGTGGCATACTTGCGTGTTATTATTTAGACAGACTAATAAATTGTCGATTTCGTTAGCATTGAATAATTAACAATGCTAAGGCTTTTATTTTTAATAAAGGTAATGCTTTTACTAAAGAGGAAAAGGAAAAGAAAAAAAAAACATCATTATGAGTGACTAATGATTAAACGGTTTCAAAGCATTATTATTAATCAAAGTCATTCCTTGTCTTTGTGTAATAAATAAACTTCCTAAAGTGTACCAGATCATTCAAATTCCATTCCTATGACAGAAACTTGCTGAAACTTTAAAGCTTTCACATTCTCACGAGAAATCAGAGAATGAGAGCATAATTTTGTTTTCCTGTAGGAACTCCTAGGGTTAGGGTGTTCATCATTAAACGAGTTCATTATAAAATCGTTATTATTAGTGAAAAGAATGTTATTGAAAAAGTCAGTTGCATTAAGTGTTAGTCAAATTTATTGGAATAATGCAATGATAGTGAAAATATTCCAAGCACGATTTTTGGTAACTGCTATTTGAAACAGTGCTTGTTTTTAAAATTTTTTTTAACATTTGAAATAGCAAAACAGATTTGTTTTTCTATCGCCCCATATATTTTTTTTTATTGAAATTATTTCACTAAACTAGATTTGTTCCAAATGATATGGAAAAATTAAAGGCAGGCGTGGTATTTAGCCTGCTGTCTTGAAAGACATTGACCGATGCTAATTTTTAATAATAAAATTTTCGAAACTATCAGGCATTTTCTGACAATCGCAGATCGCCTACAACTTGCGATGCGAGTTGAAATCGCATGAAACGTGTTCTGTAAGTCACAATCGCAAGAAATTTGGCGACTTCAAATCGCAAGCACATACTGAAGTGAAGCTATGAATATTTCTTAAAATAATCTTTAATACAAAAGTAAAAGCATACACAAGTTAAAATTAATATCTTCTCTTTTATTTTTAGCAACAACTATTTTTTTTCATAATTAAGGTCGTGAATATTGAATTTAAAATATTGTTTGTTTTGATTGTTTTCTTTAGTACTGGCGATTTCATTAAAACAGCTGTTCTAATTGATTTTCGAAAATATACTAGTATTAGTGCGATTGAACGTATAGTTGGTAATCAAATAAAATATGCGATTATTTACTTTTATATTAAATTTAAAATATTCGGTGCTTATTAAATTTGTGATTTAAGTTTTAAGGTACCTTAGTAGATTTATTTAAATTACTTTTAGGGGATATGAGTTCCGAAAAATAATTTTTAAGTGCTGGTTACTTATGTCGTAAGTAATCTTTTTCTTTAAATATGGCAAATGCAATATCACTAATATAAAATTCATTTGTCGATAGAATAAATCTTACCTTGTGTTATTTTTTTAAACTAATAAATATCTTTTGGATTAAACTAATCTCTAAGCGTCCGTTTTTAATTCGGTCTTGTTGTTAATTGCATGTTTTTTAAGAAATTAAACTAAGCAAGGCTGCTTCCGGCATTTTGTTGTAGTTTTCTTTTGTTTGTTTGTGTTTTGCACCGTAAAATCATATGTTTTTCTTTTTGAACATAAAAAAAGCAAATCGCAAGCAAAACGCGTGAGTTTTAGAACATGTAAAACAAAAGTTGGCGTTGCGAGTGTCAGAACATTCCTGCATGTCTGATCGATTATTTAAATTTTCTCTTGTTCATCTTGTGCCTTAGCAAAGTTAATCTCAACACTAACAGGGGCGGACATCGCCAAATCGACTTTGCTATGCATAAGGACTCAGAATATATATACTTTATACTGCCGGCACTGAATATTATAGAAATTACAAATGGAATGAAAAACTTAGATGATTGAAAAATTAAAAAAAATTGTAAATTGTAAATCTCAACTGAAAGGCAGTTTCTACTAGTAATTGAAGTGCATTTTATATTACACTAATTTAAATTTATAATTTTTTCATATTTTATGCAGTTTGAAAATTAAATTAAGATTGAACTATCTTCTTTTTAACCGTTATTTTTCACATAGAAAGCTATTGCAAAAAAATAACATTTTATTTTTTCAACTATTAGAATATATTTAATGTCGAACATATTACAAAATAAAAAGTCAGTTGCATTAAGTGTTAGTCAAATTTATTGGAATAATGCAATGATAGTGAAAATATTCCAAGCACGATTTTTGGTAACTGCTATTTGAAACAGTGCTTGTTTTTAAAATTTTTTTTAACATTTGAAATAGCAAAACAGATTTGTTTTTCTATCGCCCCATATATTTTTTTTTATTGAAATTATTTCACTAAACTAGATTTGTTCCAAATGATATGGAAAAATTAAAGGCAGGCGTGGTATTTAGCCTGCTGTCTTGAAAGACATTGACCGATGCTAATTTTTAATAATAAAATTTTCGAAACTATCAGGCATTTTCTGACAATCGCAGATCGCCTACAACTTGCGATGCGAGTTGAAATCGCATGAAACGTGTTCTGTAAGTCACAATCGCAAGAAATTTGGCGACTTCAAATCGCAAGCACATACTGAAGTGAAGCTATGAATATTTCTTAAAATAATCTTTAATACAAAAGTAAAAGCATACACAAGTTAAAATTAATATCTTCTCTTTTATTTTTAGCAACAACTATTTTTTTTCATAATTAAGGTCGTGAATATTGAATTTAAAATATTGTTTGTTTTGATTGTTTTCTTTAGTACTGGCGATTTCATTAAAACAGCTGTTCTAATTGATTTTCGAAAATATCCTAGTATTAGTGCGATTGAACGTATAGTTGGTAATCAAATAAAATATGCGATTATTTACTTTTATATTAAATTTAAAATATTCGGTGCTTATTAAATTTGTGATTTAAGTTTTAAGGTACCTTAGTAGATTTATTTAAATTACTTTTAGGGGATATGAGTTCCGAAAAATAATTTTTAAGTGCTGGTTACTTATGTCGTAAGTAATCTTTTTCTTTAAATATGGCAAATGCAATATCACTAATATAAAATTCATTTGTCGATAGAATAAATCTTACCTTGTGTTATTTTTTTAAACTAATAAATATCTTTTGGATTAAACTAATCTCTAAGCGTCCGTTTTTAATTCGGTCTTGTTGTTAATTGCATGTTTTTTAAGAAATTAAACTAAGCAAGGCTGCTTCCGGCATTTTGTTGTAGTTTTCTTTTGTTTGTTTGTGTTTTGCACCGTAAAATCATATGTTTTTCTTTTTGAACATAAAAAAAGCAAATCGCAAGCAAAACGCGTGAGTTTTAGAACATGTAAAACAAAAGTTGGCGTTGCGAGTGTCAGAACATTCCTGCATGTCTGATCGATTATTTAAATTTTCTCTTGTTCATCTTGTGCCTTAGCAAAGTTAATCTCAACACTAACAGGGGCGGACATCGCCAAATCGACTTTGCTATGCATAAGGACTCAGAATATATATACTTTATACTGCCGGCACTGAATATTATAGAAATTACAAATGGAATGAAAAACTTAGATGATTGAAAAATTAAAAAAAATTGTAAATTGTAAATCTCAACTGAAAGGCAGTTTCTACTAGTAATTGAAGTGCATTTTATATTACACTAATTTAAATTTATAATTTTTTCATATTTTATGCAGTTTGAAAATTAAATTAAGATTGAACTATCTTCTTTTTAACCGTTATTTTTCACATAGAAAGCTATTGCAAAAAAATAACATTTTATTTTTTCAACTATTAGAATATATTTAATGTCGAACATATTACAAAATAAAAAGTCAGTTGCATTAAGTGTTAGTCAAATTTATTGGAATAATGCAATGATAGTGAAAATATTCCAAGCACGATTTTTGGTAACTGCTATTTGAAACAGTGCTTGTTTTTAAAATTTTTTTTAACATTTGAAATAGCAAAACAGATTTGTTTTTCTATCGCCCCATATATTTTTTTTTATTGAAATTATTTCACTAAACTAGATTTGTTCCAAATGATATGGAAAAATTAAAGGCAGGCGTGGTATTTAGCCTGCTGTCTTGAAAGACATTGACCGATGCTAATTTTTAATAATAAAATTTTCGAAACTATCAGGCATTTTCTGACAATCGCAGATCGCCTACAACTTGCGATGCGAGTTGAAATCGCATGAAACGTGTTCTGTAAGTCACAATCGCAAGAAATTTGGCGACTTCAAATCGCAAGCACATACTGAAGTGAAGCTATGAATATTTCTTAAAATAATCTTTAATACAAAAGTAAAAGCATACACAAGTTAAAATTAATATCTTCTCTTTTATTTTTAGCAACAACTATTTTTTTTCATAATTAAGGTCGTGAATATTGAATTTAAAATATTGTTTGTTTTGATTGTTTTCTTTAGTACTGGCGATTTCATTAAAACAGCTGTTCTAATTGATTTTCGAAAATATCCTAGTATTAGTGCGATTGAACGTATAGTTGGTAATCAAATAAAATATGCGATTATTTACTTTTATATTAAATTTAAAATATTCGGTGCTTATTAAATTTGTGATTTAAGTTTTAAGGTACCTTAGTAGATTTATTTAAATTACTTTTAGGGGATATGAGTTCCGAAAAATAATTTTTAAGTGCTGGTTACTTATGTCGTAAGTAATCTTTTTCTTTAAATATGGCAAATGCAATATCACTAATATAAAATTCATTTGTCGATAGAATAAATCTTACCTTGTGTTATTTTTTTAAACTAATAAATATCTTTTGGATTAAACTAATCTCTAAGCGTCCGTTTTTAATTCGGTCTTGTTGTTAATTGCATGTTTTTTAAGAAATTAAACTAAGCAAGGCTGCTTCCGGCATTTTGTTGTAGTTTTCTTTTGTTTGTTTGTGTTTTGCACCGTAAAATCATATGTTTTTCTTTTTGAACATAAAAAAAGCAAATCGCAAGCAAAACGCGTGAGTTTTAGAACATGTAAAACAAAAGTTGGCGTTGCGAGTGTCAGAACATTCCTGCATGTCTGATCGATTATTTAAATTTTCTCTTGTTCATCTTGTGCCTTAGCAAAGTTAATCTCAACACTAACAGGGGCGGACATCGCCAAATCGACTTTGCTATGCATAAGGACTCAGAATATATATACTTTATACTGCCGGCACTGAATATTATAGAAATTACAAATGGAATGAAAAACTTAGATGATTGAAAAATTAAAAAAAATTGTAAATTGTAAATCTCAACTGAAAGGCAGTTTCTACTAGTAATTGAAGTGCATTTTATATTACACTAATTTAAATTTATAATTTTTTCATATTTTATGCAGTTTGAAAATTAAATTAAGATTGAACTATCTTCTTTTTAACCGTTATTTTTCACATAGAAAGCTATTGCAAAAAAATAACATTTTATTTTTTCAACTATTAGAATATATTTAATGTCGAACATATTACAAAATACAAAAAAATGTCGAATGTCGTTTTCAAAAACCGTAATAAGGTCAATTGTTTCGAAGAAAAACCAGGGGCTGTGTAAAAGTTAAGCAAAAACCTAATGTTGAATAGAATTTATTAGAACTCAAAAATCATTTGAAGTAAGTTAAAACTTATACTTAATCAAATGTAGCAAAAAAAAAATGCAAGCAACATAAAGACGTAGTTTATTTGTTGATGCTTTCATTAAGATTTCGTATTAACCGACACCTATCATTTGGAATAATGATTTATAATGTAATTAATGTGATATCTTACCTTTTATATTAAGTAGGATCTTTCTTATATTTCTTAATAAATATTTGAGGAGAATAAAAAAGTTTCTTCCATAATTTAATGGTAACGTCTTTCTAAATTTAAGCTGGATGCAATATCCCCTAATAGAAATCAATTTTTTTAAGTTGATTGAAATGTAAGAGTGGCTACAATTATTTTATTTGTTTTTACGCGACCAAATAACAGTGTTAAACTTTCTTAGTTGAAGCTAAGTAACTGTGATCGCTTAGATTTTTGCGGTATAGCGGTATGGGATGTCATCAGACTTCTTTTAGCTTTAACCAATTATTGGCACGCTTAGATCTTTGTAAAGGTAGAGGATTTTATACACCAGAAAGCTGATTTTATACACCAGGAAGCTGCTACTGAGATTCCTTGAATCCCAATAGCGTTTCCGCTTAAACTATTGGATATATGCAGCAAAACAAAATGTAAAAATTTATCTTTACATCAACATGTATCGCAACGTAAACGAAAACAAACCCCTAAAACTGAAAATGTATCTAATAAATAAAAGATACAAACAAAACATTACAAATGTTGCAACATTGGTGATTATTCCTGATGTAACAAAATGTTGCATGACTACATAAACAAATCATAACCTTACAGCACGTTTAATATTCAACAGTTGTCTAGTTAAGTTTGATTGTGACACAACAATGAGCGCGTAAATAAATCGAACAGATACATAACGGGAATTGTATCAAAGCGGTATTTATTCGTAGGGCGGAATAAAAATCGGATATTGCAAGTTGAATTAGTGGTGAAAAATATATATATATTTTTTTTTTTTAATTAATTATTTATTGAATCTTCAAATATATTTTTGAACTAACAATAATTACTCATATCTTAAGCCTAAAATAACAAAATAAATATACTTATTATGTCCAGCCAATGCTAGACAAAAAAGATGTATGTTTCACGGTTGCTTCTATCATTGTGGGTTATCCCTCTGATGTTCGGGTGAGAGAAGAAATGTCCCTCCTTCTTAAGCGAATGTAACCACGTTCATTTAGCATGTTTCGAGCTAGCGGATTTGGATGTGTTTCAAGTTTCTGCAAATACGTTACTGCATATTTCGCTATTTCTGCTTTTACTGATGGCACGTTTAGATCTTTGTGGATGTTCGAATTTCTTATGTACCAGGGAGCAACTGTAATCATCCGTAGAATCTTATTTTGGCGCCTTTTGCTGGCAGAGGCAGTGCCCCATAATTGAATGCCATAACACCAAATTGATTTTAAAATTGTCTTGTACAATAAAAGTTTGCAATCTAAAGCGAGAGTGGAATTTCTGCCGATAAGCCAGTTGAGTTGGACTGCTTTTAACTTCATTTGTGTTAACTTTGATTCTATGTGGCGTTTCCAAGTAAGGCGCCGGTCAAGATGTATGCCGAGATATTTTACGTCTGAAAGCTGCGGTATTGTTTGGTTATTTATGCGAATAGGGGGGCAGGATTCCCTACGCAGTGTGAAAGTTATGTGACTACATTTTTGTTCATTCACCTTAATTCTCCATTCCTTCAACCACTTTTCTAGAATTAATATATGGTCTTGTAAATATCGTGATGCTACTTCGGGACTTTCGTGAATGCTTAAAAAAGCTGTGTCGTCAGCAAATGTCGATGTGTGGATTCGGACACTAGTTGGCATATCTGAAGTATACAACAAGTATAAAATGGGCCCCAATATACTACCCTGGGGAACTCCGGCTTCAATTGGCTCAGGTGAGCTTAAAAAAATGCCTTCTTTAACAATGAATTTCCGATCAGTTAAATAACTGTCTAACAGCTTATATAAGTTTGCGGGCAAATTCAGTTTTAACTTATATTTTAGGCCATCGTGCCATACCTTATCGAACGCTTGAGAAACGTCGATAAAAAGCGCAGAGCAGTATTTTTTTCTTTAAAGGTCTTCTTAATTACGTTAACTAACCTGTGAGTTTGTTCAATTGTACTATGTTTTTTTCTGAAGCCAAATTGATGGTTCGGAATACATGCTTTGTCGCTTAGAATGGGGTTCAGCTTATTTATTAACATCCTCTCAAACAGCTTTGACATATTTGATAAAAGACTTATAGGCCTGTATGATTCAACTCTTGTGTGGTCTTTTCCTGGTTTAGGAATCATAGTTATTAGGGAAACCTTCCAATCTGGAGGAAAGTACTCAAGACGTAAAATGGCGTTAAAAATAAAAAGAATAATTTTGCGAGCTATATGGGGTAACTCGAATAACATCTTTTTAGTGGTTTTATCAAAGCCAGGGGCTTTCTTGGTGTTTAAATCAGTTATTAATAAATAAATAAAAATTTATCAATTTGAGTAATTTAAAAAAAAATTGTTATATTGTATGAAAAATAACAAATAATAAGAAAAGGATAAATTGCAATACAATAATCTGATTACAAGGTAAATATGATAAGAGATTTTTGTTTGCTTTGTTTTTGTTAAAGTTATCCTAATCGAAAAGCGATTTAAGACCCTTCACGTTATTTTCACTGATCTGTTTAGCACGAAATCCCTGGAACTATTTTTGCTTCTTTAACGTCCGATCAAAATATTTCTAGACTCGTTTTTAAGTTAAAGTTTCTTGTTTGTTTCTCTTTTTTAAATTCGTAATTGTGAAAGATATTTAACAAAAAATTTGTTGGTATCCATAAGAAAAAAAAAATCAATTAGCACTTACCTTAGAAAAACTTCTTATTATTATTCCTGAAGAGGTTTTTTGTATTGAATTTTTATTTTCTTCCTGATATACATGTTTTTGTTTGTTTGTGTAGTTCTCATTTGGTGTTTTTTTTCTTAAATTTAATGAAAATGTTTGCATACATTTCAAAGAAAAATATCTAAATATTCGAAAATGTTTTAGATTTTTTATTTATTTAACAGTGAATTCGAGGTATGTATGTGCCTTCCAGCTGCGTATTGCGGTATCTGTGATCGCTTATGAAAAAGAATTGCCTCTTGAGTTCTTAATGAAGCCATAGACAAAAGACACTAACAAAAAAAAAAAAATGTTAAACAGCCAGCAACATTATTTGTTTACGTTTTTGGTGTTAATTTGTTTTTACTATTTCAACCTTAAGGATTTAGTAAAACTAATAATGCTTTATATCTGAATTAAGCAGTGTAAAAAGCATTGTTAAAATTATTATTTATTAAATTGTGTGACCCTAGAGCATTTGTAAATTTAACTGCATTCCTTATACTCGTACATATATTTTATGTCAGGTAAGTTTGACTAAATATTTTCAACAAATTAGTTAAGGTGGTCAATAACACGCTGTTTCTTAATGCAACCATACATACATACGTACATACATACATACATACATAAATATATACATTCATATTCAGTTATGTTTATGAATATTTTTTTAAACAACTCAAGTTCTTTTAGGTCTCCATATCTACCTGTATATGAACACCTTTATATCATCATAATTCATAAAATATTATGAAGTAATAGAGAGGGAATATATATTTGCATGACTGTGTAGTTTTAACTTTGTATGTTCAAGATAATCTTCGAAACTACTTGTCTGATTTTAAAATACTTTGAATAAATAAATATGATCAAAAATAAAAAAACCGCTAGTAGACTTTTAAACACTTCCCGCAGACAGAACTTATTATTGCGCCAAGAATTATTCCTATAATACAAGAATTTTTGTGGTTAAATATTACAGTAAATATATTACATTTTTTACTCTGAATACAATCAGGTGAAATAATTGAAGTATCACCTGGGCCCATTACACTTAGAATATGTGATACAAATCAATCGATTTAAAAACTATAGTTCTTGATTAAGGATGTGATGAATACTCTTCGATCGATTTCAAAACAAAAACCATAAACAATAGTTTTTAAATACGAAGCAAAATCGAAACGATAGATTTTAAAGTCATCAAAAACTATCATTCTAAAAAAATTAAAATATGGAAAATATTCCAAAATTGGAAGAAGCTACCGAACGCCTCTGCGTGACTGCAAATTTCAAAACACAAGAAAAAGGCTACGGATCTAATAAAAAAAAGTAAAAGGAAGGGGTAACCGTATTGCTTGGTATAGATTGGTGTTTTTCAAAACAAAATATATTTTCGTACAACGTATCATATTAAAGTTTAGTATAAGTTGTTGGTAAAAAAAGATCGAAAAAAGTCCAAACTTTTAATATTAGTCACTAGCTTGAACCGCTGTTTCGCGAGCTTGATTTTATTTTTATAGCTATACACTTTATAATTAAAAAGGTATAAGAAATAAATTTCTATTTAAATTCTTTATCAAAATACTTAAATTTAAGAAAAACAGTTGGACGAATTAAAATTATTGAGTTTTTTAGATCTATGTGTGCGTACCATTTGGTTTGAAATTGTATATTTCATGCAACGCATAGTGCAAGTGGTTGTGGACATTTGATTTGAATCTAATCTTATCTTATGTTATCTTATCTTACTAATTTCCCAAAGCTTCTTTTAACACAAGTTTTAAAGTCGAGTTATTTTTTGTTAGCAAACTCTACTGTTTGAGTAGAATTAAGCAGGAAGAAGAAACAAAGCGGTCATTTTGCATTACCTACTTTTAAGTTTTAAAACGACTCTTTGTAAGACTTTTTGAAAACTCTTAGCGGCAAATCTGTATCTTCTTTTGCACTTAGCATTAGGATTTCGAACATATTTTCTTAGAATAAAATTCTACTTAGTAGGGGAACGGCTGCGTAGGAAGTTTCAAGTTTGCACTCGTCAAGTATATACTCTGGCTGAGGGAGAGAGAGCGGTTTCGTAAATAACATAGTTATAATGGGAGGTCTCATTAAACTGCAAATTAAAATTTGATTTTAAATATTGGTGAAGCGGTTTTGAAATCGAATAAGTGGTTTCGTCGATTACCTTAAAAAATTAAATCCGAATTTTGTATTTAGTTAATGTCTACTCCTAAAGTTTGTTCTAATTATTGACGATTTTTTTTAAATTGGTTGAGTAGCTTTAGGATAACCTCTAGCAGTTTTTTGTTTTTGTAAATTTAAGAGATGAAGTTATCCCAATGTAAGAATTCTATCGAAAATTACGCAAAAAACACTTTGATATTTTGCCTTTCCATATAAAGATATTCATGATTTTTATTTTGGATTAATTACTTCGAAAAATGTATTTGAATATCGAATATGTTTCTTAACTTTGCCTGTTGGTTATTACGCTAAGAAGTGCCGAAATGTTAATACAGCATCTTCTTGATCACTAAATTTATGAAATTTGACATTCTAATAGGAATGGATAACAAATCGACCCAATTTGTGTTTATTAAAAATAACTTTAGTAATATTTATAAGTTGTAAACTTACAATCTGACCTCAATTAATTATAAATTAAAAATTTCAGGTGCACGAATTTTAACTAAAATGAAAATCCTTCAACATATCAGCGCACATTTTATTTGTTAATTCAAATCAAAAGATTTAAATAAAAAAAGCGTCTCAAAAGACACTTGGAATATAAAAAAAGTCGATTACACAAATGTGAGAACAATTTATGACGTCACAGAAATAAATTACAAATACGACCACAACTACATAAAAAGCCGCCAGAAAAGAGCGAATAATTTAAATTAAAAAAATTATAACAACAACAAACACAAAGATTCCAATTTATTACACATTTTTTGTTTAAAGTGGATTTGAAATATTGAAGAGATCAACTGTGCAAAGAAATCCATAATGAATAGTTTAAGACCAAACAGTGTTTGTGACACGACTCCCCTAAACGGTTTGAGTAGTTGCAGTGAACCATCTTCACCGACAAGCAATGGTAATGGTGACGTGTGTGTGGGTGTAAAAACAACAGCAACAATTGCAGCCCCAGTAGCTACAGTCGCTGATGGTGATTGCTTGGTGAGTGTCAAGGGTTTGGGTGCTACTGGTCATGGCAGTGATGCAACAACTTCGTCATCGACCACAACAACAAGTACAACATTATCGTTAAATAATCATCACATTAACAATTACAACAACAATAATAATAAAAACGAGAAAAGAGTTAATATTTTTGGAAATTCCGGCATTGGAATTCCTCTCAGAGCAGGTAATAAACACAAAATGGAGTTGTATGGCACCCGGAAGTTCTGCGGTCGTCTACTTGTGGATTTGATAATATTGGCATGTGGTAAGTGATTAAATTTTATGAGTCGCTGATTATTTATTATGACATTAAAAAAAAAATTGTCAGTATGTGGACTTAAATACAATATTAAGGGTGTTCAATTAAATTTTGATTAAAACCCATATATGTGTACTGAGCCCTTAGCTCTCGATTTATATAATTTTAATTCAAATGAAAATAAAAGAAAAATTAGCCAAATTTAAAATAAAATTTATAAGCTATTGTAGAATTCCTCGGAGTGCAAAGCACATATTAAAAAAAATGTAAACGTGCCTTTAAGTCCCCTAAAAACTCAAAAAACGAATTGGTAACCTCTTTTGTAAGAAAAACAATTTTTTGCGACATTTTGTCCCCGTTCTGGGAGTAAATAAATTAAAAATTAAATTTTTTTCACCATTTGATTTAAACCTCTATTATCTATATACATAATTTCAGAACCTAGTAAGAATATCTCGTTGAGTTTTGATTATGTGGCAACTTTAATTCTATATTTTATTTCTCAAAAAACCACATTAATCTGATTTTTTCAGTTTTTGAGGAAAATGTCATGTAAAATATGGAGCACGAAAAACAAAATTTTCGATAAAATAAAGCAAAAAACAACAATAACCAACAAAAAAGCACAATTAAGTCTCAAAACCGTAAGGAAAATAGAAGCGATTGCCTTTTTTGAGTAGACTTCAATATTTATGGACTGATGTTTCTAAATTTCAATAGCACTCCTTTCGAAACTATATCTGAGAGAATGGTGTCAATATTTTTTTTTTTAGCTTACTTGGGGACATGGCAAGACTGATTTCAACCTAATTACGGAAAGACGGAAGGAACAGGTGGACATCGCTAAATTGATTCCTCGGAATAAGAATGCGGTTGGAAATGAATATTGTAGAAATAACAAGCGGAATGGCAAAGATTATTTACATATATTATTTTCACCTATGGTGAAGGATATAAAAAAACAAAAATAATATTTCATAAATCTCCAAGCTTATATGTTAGCACAGTATCATTGTATTAAAAGATGTTATTAGTTATTAAAATATTTTATTATATATTTCCTATTTTTATTAAATGCTATTCGTTAACACAACAAATGCAGGAACAACAATGTTTATGCGTTTATTTAAAATTATTAAATAATTTTCCGCTTGGCGTTTTAATAAAAATATCTTAAGTGCTTATTATCATTTTACAATATTATTCAGTGTTTCTAAAAAAACAGTACACTAACATAGCGTACTGTTTGACCAACACAAACTATAAATTTTTTTTATTGTTTATGAATCTGTACGCAAACAAAATACAGTACACAACAATTGAAGGCTGATGATCACAAACACTACGATAACGTACTGAACTTTATTTAAGGGTTATTTTTTTGTTTGTGTACTGATCTTAAGGAGTTCACTACGTAAAATGTAGTGTATTTTAGAGTATTTTTTAGTGAACTTTAGCGTATTTTTTAGTGAACTTTAGCGTACTTTTTAGTGATCTTCAGTGTTTTCTATAGTGATCTTGCTTGTAAATTATTTTTGTGTTCTTTTGAGAATTTTTAGTAGATTTTAGCGTACTTTTTAGTTATCTTTGAAATTTTTCATAGTGGTTTTGGTTGTAAAATTACAATTGAAAATTTAATAAATACAATTTTTTATTTTGTATTAAAAGAAGTTCTAAAGTTTATTTAATTTATATAGTATTAAATTTCAACATTTATTATGATTTATCGATGAAATTTGTTATTTAAAATAAAGTATATGTTAATAAATTGAATTTATAAATACTTTTTTTTATAAAACAAATATAGAAAAAAGTAAAAATAAAAGTTAAATTTGATAATTGAAAAAAAAATATATTAAAAATTGGTTGGCAGATATTATTTTCGGTAATTTAAAATTTTTTGCAATGTAAAAATCAGTAAAAAAAAAAAATACTGAATGACAAAGGTTTGGAAAAACCAACTGTCAATTTATGGAGTTTAAGATATTTAAAATGCTTTTACTGCAGCATAAAAAGTGTTAATACAAATAATTTTAGAAGCAGGTAAACATATTTTTACATCTGCTTAAAAAAATGTCTAAATTGTAAGAATTATTTCTTCAACTTAATGGAGTAGGTAGAGAACAGACGAACTTGAATCAGCTTTGTAATAATTTATTTTTGTTTTCATAAGTTGTTGGTTTGTTCAAAAAATTTTTATTTGCACGATTACAATTTGTGTGTTATTACTTCAATATAAACATTGTAATAAAATTTAAGTTATTTTTCTATTTTTTTTAACAGTATTTAGTGTTCTTTACAGTATAGAGTATTTTTTGCGTACCTTTTTTTGCACTTTCCGTAACAAATGAAAATTTATTAGTACAATTTTTAATTTTGTATTTATAAAATTTGTTAAGAAAATTATCTTTTAATTAATATAAAACCAAAACTTTAAGATTAAATATAATCCAATAAATAAATCAGTTATTTAGGATTAGGTATTTGATAATAAAATGAATTTATAAACATCTTTACCATATGAAATGTAGAAATTAGTATCAAAATAAGGCTTAAATTATATCATTTCTTATGAAAAACTGATAACTGGTGGAGAAGCATCCTAAAATTACTTTAGGTAATTTTAAATTGGAAAAATTTAAAAATTAGTAAAAGATATTTTTGAATAGAAAGGGTTTGGAAAAACCAATTGTCAATTTATGTAGTATAAAATATGCAAAATGCTTTTGTTACAGCATAAAGACTGTTAATATCAAATATTTTTATGAGCAGTTAAACATATTTTTACATCTGCTTAAACATTCCCCATAAATAACTATGAAAACAAGCCCTAGTTTATCTAAAATTAAATTTTTTGCAGGTACCTAATAACTACAAATCCCATTAAAAAAGACTTCATTGTTATCGTGCATTCTAGGTAGGAAAAAATTTGTTTTGAGAACTTATTGGTTAGTCTTCTTACTAGAAGCTTGTTAGATTTATGTTAGTATAATTTCACACTTAATGAGAAAACAGAGAAAATGCCGAGCAATTTTTGCACGATTTATTCGATGAAAATAGTGGAGGTATTATAATATGCCACAATGGAAGTTGCAAAAACAAAATATTATGTAAACATACGGGAAACTTGGATAGACGCCTTAAACAATTTCATCATAATTTGTATTCAGAATATGTTGCAAAGAAAACTGCTTTAAGAATCAAAAACAAACATCGTTAACACGAAAATAATATCAAATCGCTTAAATCGAGATGATGTCGAATTAGCGATTGTGGAACTTTTTACAAAAAATGGACGCCCACTCCATATGGTGGATGATCACGCCTTTAAAATATTAGCAAAACCTGTTTTTGAAGCCTTGGATATAACTGTAAATGAATGCAATGTGTCTGATAGAATAATAACATTTTTTTAAAAAATTAAGTCTAATACGAGTATCATAGAAGATTTAAAAGAAAAAAAAAAAACTAGTGTCATTAAAAATCGATGCAGCGACAAGACAAGATTTGAGTGTTCTTGGTATAAATGTGCAGTATATTAAAAATAAGTGTATATAAATCAGAACTTTGACCATTAAAGAACTCAAAGTAAAGAACACTAAAGACTGTTAAAAAAAATAGAAAAATAACTTAAATTTTATTACAATGTTTATATTGAAGTAATAACACACAAATTGTAATCGTTCAAATAAAAATTTTTTGAACAAACCAACAACTTATGAAAACAAAAATAAATTATTACACAGCTGATTCAAGTTCGTCTGTTCTCTACCTACTCCATTAAGTTGAAGAAATAATTCTTACAATTTAGACATTTTTTTTAACAGATGTAAAAATATGTTTACCTGCTTCTAAAATTATTTGTATTAACACTTTTTATGCTGCAGTAAAAGCATTTTAAATATTTTAAACTCCATAAATTGACAGTTGGTTTTTCCAAACCTTTGTCATTCAGTATTTTTTTTTTTACTGATTTTTACATTGCAAAAAATTTTAAATTACCGAAAATAATATCTGCCAACCAATTTATAATATATTTTTTTTTTTCAATTATCAAATTTAACTTTTATTTTTACTTTTTTCTATATTTGTTTTATAAAAAAAAAAGTATTTATAAATTCAATTTATTAACATATACTTTATTTTAAATAACAAATTTCATCGATAAATCATAATAAATGTTGAAATTTAATACTATATAAATTAAATAAACTTTAGAACTTCTTTTAATACAAAATAAAAAATTGTTTTTATTAAATTTTCAATTGTAATTTTACAACCAAAACCACTATGAAAAATTTCAAAGATAACTAAAAAGTACGCTAAAATCTACTAAAAATTCTCAAAAGAACACAAAAATAATTTACAAGCAAGATCACTATAGAAAACACTAAAGATCACTAAAAAGTACGCTAAAGTTCACTAAAAAATACGCTAAAGTTCACTAAAAAATACGCTAAAGTTCACTAAAAAATACGCTGAAGTTCACTAAAAAATGCTCTAAAGTTCACTAAAAAATACTCTAAAATACACTACATTTTACGTAGTGAACTCCTTAAGATCAGTACACAAACAAAAAAAGAACCCTTAAATTAAGTTCAGTACGTTATCGTAGTGTTTGTGATTATCAGCCTACAATCGTTGTGTACGGTATTTTGTTTGCGTACGCATACACAAACGCTAAGAAAATCTTTATGCATTTTGTATTTTTTTTAACAGAATGAATTTGTGTACTGAACTTAATAAAATTTGGTACAGTACACTAACATAGTGTACTTTAGTGTTTTTTTTCAAACACTGATATTATTATTGAATACCCCCATTTTTTTTTTTTTATTTAAGGAGTTTGAGTTGTGATTCATAAAGTTCTCTTTTTACACTGATTTCAGCTCGTTAATGACTTTTAATTATTGTTTAATAAATTAAATTGGTAAAATTTATTTTTTAATGGAAGATTATTGTTTTTGATTATTTTATTATATAATTTCTTTAGTTCTTTCCTTATTCTTTTATTTCATAACTGTCTTATTTGAAATGTTTTATTACTTCTATTTTCATTCATAAAGAGAGAGCAAGTCGATACATTTAGTTGTTGTTTTTGAGAAAAAAGTCTTTATCATCATTCATTCTCATTGAACTTTTTGTACATTGCTCATGATCTTAAAAAACAACAATTTCTATTAGTTATTGTATGATTAAATAAATATGTATTTAATTAAGCATTTTTAAATGTGACCACATCTTAAGCGTATGTATGTAAACTGTGAATGACAAATAACTCAACAGTTCAAAAAGTCTAATATTTATTAATTTTGGTGAGAAAATTTTTAAATTTCCCTGTTATTTGACTGTAAGTGTTGCTTGGGATGGACAACTTATTTCCGGGGGCTACTTATCATAAGATTTAAGATGATTTTCTTTCCATGCATTTAAATCCAACCATTTTAGAAAATGAAATATTTAGATTTTTGGAAATAGGCTATCTTGGGGAAAGCAAAAAGCTTTCAGATATTTGTTATTAAATGCAGCAGACCTGGTATTTAAAGACTCTTTTTCTCCCTGCTTCTTATTGAAAATTTTTGAAATCTACTTTACTCTTTTTTTATGCTTTAAAATATATTTCACTTGAAAAATTGGAAATTTGTGTCTTCTTAGTTATGTTTGTAACCGTGCTACATTCTGCAGGAAAGGGATAGACGAGAGATAAAGATAGAAGAATAAACTGCCCGGTTTAAGTTCTTGATTAGGCGGTTAATTAGGAAGCAAATAGCCATTTTATTAGTTATTTTACTTCGCCGGCGAATGTGCTATGAAGAAATAACGACGAAGGAGGCTGTGTGTTATAATGTAAATTCTGAATATGTATTTATACCATTAATTAGAAAAAAATTTATTTCTGCTTTTTTATTGTCGCAGCGGTTAAACCTTTGCCAACCAGATTTGAAGTAAACGTGCTTACTACCACGACTACAGCAGACGCTATGAAAAAATTATTTATAAAGTTGATTAACCCTAAACCGCCTTTTCGTGTGTTGTTTTTTAAATTGTGAAAAGAGAAAAATTTTCCTTTTATTTTTTTTTAATGATAATAAAAGCTTTGTATTTTTTAGGATAACTTCGGAATTTTTTTGGAATACGCAACCATCGTTTAAAAATGGCATACTTTGTGAATTATGAAAATTATTATTGCAAATGAATTTCTTTTAGATAGAGAGATAGATAAATAGATAGATAGATAGACAGATATATAGAAAGATATATATATATATATATATATATAGATATATAGATAGATAGATAGATCAAATAGATAGATAAACGAAATCTCCTATAATTTCCTAAATTAAACATTAAACATTTCAAGTAAAAAATTATATATCATTTTTTTTCCTTACTAGAGTGTAAATTGTAAAATTGTTGTAAGTTGTTGAATTTCAGGAATCTTTAACAGAATTAAAAAAATTGTTTTATTTAAATTGGTTCATGCGTATGATAACTATATGGGCGAGAAAATTCTTACACTCGAGGTGATTAACCTAGCGCACTATAGCGGCCTCTGTACTGTAATATTTTAAAACCCTAATTTATTCAAATTTAAGGCAATTATTCCTTATTTCTATTTTTCTTTGAAAGTGACTTGAGCAACTCGCCACACGCCATAGGAAGCAACTTTAATTTCAGTGAATTTATTACTTGAAAAAAAAAGTAATCTAAAAGTGCTTAAAAAGTTATTTTGATAAAGCTTCTTTGAATCTTATCTAACCTCATAAACAAATATACAATATCCCATAAAGAAAAGATTTGAAGATTACGTTTGAAAAATTTAAAAATAGGTGTGACTGCAAATTTCTTTATAGTATTTGTGTATACTGGTGTACTTTGCTTTTGCTTTGGGTCTCATTCTGTTTCCTTTCCACAGTGTACGCTGTCATCCCTGCCTCTATCAGAAAGAGTCGATTCTCTAGCAATAATCTGATCTGCCACCAAGGGTATCATAATCTTAGAGGAATTTGACTTTTTAAGTACAGTATTCACCTCGTCAAATGTTTTAAGAGCTTTGTTCGTGTTTTGCTCTAATGAACATGGATGGGTATATTCTGTGCTTTTGGAATTTTCCCTTTGCTTATTTTACTAGATTTCATCTTAAAGATTGGCCTTTCTTAGCGGTGCCTTTCTGTTCAATAGGCGAGTTTATCCTATTGAGTGATTGGAGTTTTCGCAGTTTTCAAATCGTAGCCTCCTTCCTAATCCTGTTGTAATTATCGCGCAACAAAAAGCAAGTATTTCAAAAATAATGCGTATTTTCATTGCTTCTCTTGAACTTATTTTCTATAATACATTTTTAATAAGTTTATTCTAGTAAAGTTATAATTTGAATTGATTTCATAAGAAACTGATGAAAACTCTTTTATTAAAAACAGGACTTAAGACTAAATAAGATAAAATAAGAATTATTAACCATCCCAACAAAAATTAAAAATTTATTTCTTTTTTATTACAATAAATAAATATTAATTAAATCTATTTAAATTTATAGCTTTTACTTTCATTTAAATGAATGCCAAAACACTTTGTTATTGTGAAGCAGTGCTCGCTAATGACATCCTAATATTAAAATCGTGCGTTTTTTTTCCTAAATTAAGCCAGTTAATTGTAAGTAAAACCCATGAATTACCTACTTCTTGTACATGCCTTTTTTTGCTGGGAAGTGACAACAGAGATGAATTATCCCACTCGTGCAAGTCGTATTTTCCGTTAAGTCGTAAGGTCGTACGCTAGTTCACAGAATTCTCTGTACGTGGGTTATTATTACACGGTTTTTTTTTTCTACATCCATCTTATTTGGTCAGTGCATCTACTTGCTTCCGGTCGCCACCATAACGGATGATAACAAACATAGTAAGTAGCCCAATTCAGAATCTTGTGCAAAAGGTCTTGCATCATAGCATTTGCAAAACTGTGTAATATAATTTTACTCCATACCAACAAAACATACAGTAATGCATTTGCAACACTTGTATTAACATACAACACTTGGAACTAATTGTTTATATTTACCCTAATTATGCAACAATTGATTGCAAACCGACAGCTGCCAGTCAGTAAACCAAGTCTATTAAATAATTAACTTAATGTTCTTTAAAGCTTTTCTTAGACATGTTGTGAATTTCGTGTTTTGAAAGAAGCGTTGCAAACTGAACCAAAGAGGTCGGTTAGAATTGATATGAAATTTTGCAATTGTATAAGTTTGCAAACCGATATACACATGATTGTGAATTGGGCTAGTTATTTGCTTTTATTCATGTACAGGGGATAGCGAATCACACCGCTTCTCTTTTTGACCCCTTCGTTCTTCACTGACTATGGGTAACTAATTTGTAATTTACGCCATGCACTCGTCTTTCGAGTAAGTAATCCAATAACGCAAGCAATTCTGTCTGATAAACGGAAAGGTACTCCACCAAACACAGACTACAGGATAGGTCCAGCTCGACCGTGTAAAGCTGAGAAGATTTATTAACTCAAATTTTGCTACGTGGAAATTTCATGAGAGACTCGATTTTATTATTTTAAAACCGCAAAAAAAGGTATAAAACATATGTGATTCTAGTCTTGTGTTATCGTTTTGTTGGTTTTTGTTTTTAATTTAAAATAATTTCTTCCTTATTTTTATAACCGGTACAAGGTACAACGCACTCTTTAAGTCGTCAAATTTACATTTAAATAATTCAGGTCGAAGGGTACTTTGTTACATACTGATTGTCTTTTATTTGTCTAACTAGACTAAAAACTCATATGCAAAACAAAAAAACACATGAGGGAATGAGGGAGAATTATAGTCGAGCAACATTAAAAAATACGTTTCAATGACTGAGAAGGGAAAATGTGTACCCGTAAATAAAAGGTGAGCTATTACATAAAAAGCATAATTTGTTGCATAAGTAAAAGCTTAAAAATAAAAAAAAATAAAAATAAAAAAAAAATTAAATCAAATGGTAAAATTCATTCGTGTTTGAGTATTGCGGTTGGCATTTATTATTTAAAGTATGAAACTCTAGGGGATATACTAAGATAAACGAGTGTAAATTGTTTAAATGAATATTCAATTTAAGATTTTTTCTACAACCACAATAAAAACAATAATAACATTTATTACATTTTTTTAATGTTTTGTTTAGATGTAGAGCACGGCTCGAGTACAATTTTGATTAAATAAACAATGAAAGTACCCAAAAATATTCAGTGGATGAAAACAAATTGTCTTTTTATAAACAAAAAAATCCAACATTAGTTGATTTTTTAGTTGAGAATCGACAAAAAACAATTACATATTTTTTAAAACGAATTCTTACTGCTTTGGAGAACGTATTCTATACGTCAGTGAGCATATAATAAATTACTTCTGTGGGATTAAGTACTATACGAAATACTATCTAAAAGATAAGAGGTGCTCACCATTATCAGTTAAGAAAAAAAAATCAAATGCTGTCTTGTGTCTGGTTAGGAAACATAAACGTCAATTAGACGTGCATTACATAACGCCATAGCTGTAACCATGGTCATAACCTTAATCATATTTACTGCCAGCTAATAGTGGTGCCATAGCCATAAGCAACACTTATATGTATTGCCTAGAGCTGTGTCGTTCGCGAACGAACGGGTTAAATTGACCGGATCAATCAAGTGAACGGAATGATCCGGTCATTTAAATCCGGTCTTTTCGTTCAATAGTGTACGGGTTAAATTGAACAGATGACTTAATTGAACGAAATGAGCCAGATAATTAACCGGTTCCTTTCGTTCAAATTTACCGATTGAACGTATTGAACGAACGAATCAGTCTTTATGAAATAGCTGTGAGTAGATGTAAAGCTTTCCTTGGATAGCTTATGGCTTCAGGATGATTCTACCTCCCTCATTAGTTTATACCTGGCCTATCAATTGGTTTCGTCTTTTTAAAATAATTGTTTGGATATACTGAATTTATAAAATTTAAACAGTCACAATAGCGTAAATGTAATATAAAATGTTGTAAAATACGTTGATACATTTTAAAAAAGAAAAAAAAAACGAATAGATTAAATTAATTAAGAAGCTTTTAGTAACCCGATCTAATTCGGCCAATTAAAATTACGTATATTTTATGTTTTGTTTCACTCAAAGTGGACATCTCAGTCGAATCACAGGAACATGAGCTTGATGTTGGAATTTTTAATTTTGCAATTCTGGCTTCAGAAATAAAATAATTTAAAATTTTATTTAAATATTTGGCAAAGGTTTTCCAATTATTTATTATTTAAAGTTTTTTTTTTAATTAGAGGCAACTTTCACTAATCTTTTTTTATTTTAGACCAATTTGTATTTAACAAATTTGATTAATTCGCTTATTCCTTTGTATAACGGTTAGGTATTCTCTTAATGTGAAAGTTAAGTTAAAAACATTTGCAACACGTCACTGTTTAGCTCGGCTTTTGAGGTAGAGTAGTCATTATGATATGCATTAATATTGACACAAAACAGTTATTTTGGTGAAATCAGACACAATATTGATGTGAACTTTATAAAGCTATGAACTTGGATACGAATTGACATGCAGCTACTAACACTACATTTACGAATTTGGAGATTTAAAACAATTGGATTTTTTTTCATCCGTGAATCAGTTAGAAGACTTCACATTTCTGTTTCTTAACTAGGTATTTTATTAACTAGGTATCGACATAAAGTTATAGCAATAATTTTTTACTAACAAATTTTGACGAGGCTACAGATTCTTAATAAAATCTTACTGTGGAACTTCTTTCATTCAAATAAAATTTAAGGCGGTGTAGCCAAAGTTATTTAAAATATTCAGTTAAAACAAGTATTTAAAATTATTAAAGTTCCCAACAACCATTTAAATATGAAACAAAGAATAACCATTCTCAAGTGTCTTGGGATTTTTACTCCTTCAAAAATTGTTTTGAAAAAATTCTAAAAGTCATTTAATATTTACTTTAAATGTGTTTGAATGCCTGTTTTTATGTCCAAATAGTATTTTTTTTTACTATTTTATTCAACTGTCTCTAACACCATGTACATTTACAATTAATATCAAAAATACCCAGCAGTTCGCGATAAATATTAGAAATGTTCAGATCTGACTCATTAATCTGCTCTCCCTATTCGATGTTACGCAATTGTTATTTGCTACCTTCGCTATTCTCTATAACATTGTTCTCTCTATCATGCACAGATTTTTTAAGGGCCGATGTTTTAATACAGCGGTGACTATAGTTTATTTCACCATAACTCTTGAACGGAATAATTGAGAAAATGAAAACATTAAAATAATTTTACCCGAATAATTTGAAAGTAATTTTATATGTGTCAGGAAGAGTCACAGCTCGTTGCTTTGAATAATAAAATAAAGTTTAAAAATTGAAGAGACGAAAGTTTCACGTTTGTTGCCTTATTTTTTGTATCACAATAGACTGACCTCTAAAATTTTCGCGGAGTTTTTTCTCCATAGCCTTTAAAAAACAAGTTAAAATATAAAATTTATAACTAAAGCGTGTCCCTGTATATTGTTTTACCTTTCAAACAACAACATACACACACATTTCACATTCGATCGTATGCGAATACAACTCCCACCTGACAAATATAAATAGTATAATAAATTATGATAAATAATAAATGTTGAAAATAAACAAGGCGTTAGAGCTTTGTTTAAACTACCCGTTAAATATTACAAAATTAAACTTCCGATTCAATTTAAGTTTTACAAAATTAAGAAATCGATGCAGGAAGATTTATTGCCAATTAATAAATATTTATTTCATTTTAGAATTAGCAATGCAGCCATTAATAGTTCGATAGATACCAGCCAAATCATAGATGCAGTCTTCAAAAGGATTATGATAGCAAGAATCAACGTCAACGCCAAAGTAATAGATACGATAATAAATATAATAGATTAAGTTCCTTAATAGATTTGCTGGCATTTTCCCGGTATAAAGTATTTTTATCTGCCAATATAACAAAGCACATATTCTTATTGAATTCCATGTTAAGTGCATCGGCTACTTTAATACACTCTTGAAAAAACCATTTTACCGCTTTACCATCTGTTTCCAATTGTTGGGCAATATTAGTGATGTCAGCCAGAATTTTATTTGATATTTTCGAAGCCTCGTCACGGCACTTAATTATAGACTTGTTAAATATCTCAAGAGCGGACCCAAACTTCTTGTTTTCAGCATTCACACATGCTTCGCTTGTTTTACGTAATTTTTCAATTTCTCCCACTGCAGCTTTAATTTGTTTGTCAAGATTTAAAAAACTTTCATCAACTTTATGTTTGAGAGTATCAGCTGCTCCTTTGTAGATTTGTGTTAGTTCGGCCATAATTCCATCAACAAAGGATATCTCCAATATCCTTTCGGTTTTCTAAAAACGGTTGTTAGAATGTTTACTAAAATTTAACACTAAACGAATTTAAACAAATCTTTTTGCTTTTATAATTTGATAATGAAAGCGTAATCTAAATCTTATCAAATAAACTGATAAACTGAACTGAATGTTTGACAATTTAGATTAAATAGCAGATAAAATAAGAATCTGCTGCAAAACTTAAATGTTTGCAAACAACTTGACGTTCAAGAGCAGTGTCAGTATCTTTTTTTAGATTTGAGCAATTTTGGCTAAAATTTTATTAAGATTTATGTTAAGGTCTACTATGAGTTGAACGATATTGAAGACATTTTTATTTACCAGGCACGTGGTAGCTATTTTGCTAAAATGCATAATGTTCGCTACTCATTTTACAACTAGAACCTCAACTGATGGGATTGTTCAATATGTGTGTATATCAGAGGCTCGGTTACGATGTTTGAAGTTAAAGAGCTGAAATTGTTCTGAAGACACTGCTGACACTATTATCAAACGTAATATTTTGTCACCTCAAGCTATGAATCATAAATATATGAGAAAAAATAACGTCTCTCTCTCTATGCGTCAACACTTTAAACTTCGGCTTCCTACTTTATTGTCTTTCTGGAAAAAAGACTAAATGGCTGTAACACAAGCTTGATAACTGAGTGTTTATTAGCGCATTAATTTTAACACAGCTACAACATTGGATTTGTTACAGTCAAAGTTTTTAATTTACTAAGTAACCTTACATGCCTTCGAATTCTTCTTCTGATATTTATGCCGTTTATATATGTGTTAGCGATCAGTTTTATTTTAGAATGATAAGTATATACTGCACATCTGTTTGCATACAGAAAAAAATTACTTCATAGAAATTAAAAGCAGCTACAAATTGAAGTCAATATGAATAAAATGGTTATTGTAAATTTAATCTTATCTAATCTGATCTAATCTAATTTTATCTAATCAAATCTAATATGCATATATTATAAATCTCTCTGTAAGTTTGTTTGGTGGTGCGTCAATCACGGCTCAACGAAAAAACCGATACATAAAATTTAAAAATAAGTAGATATTTATCCTCATGGAAAACAAGGGCATTTATATTTTTAAATAGCGGACCAGAAGGGGACAAAAAATTGAAGCATGCATTTTTATGCGTTTGGATCAACTTTAAAAGAGTCACAATTAATCAACTTTAATCAAATTCAAAACATAGATTGGTCCTCATCTATATTTTTTTAGAGCTAGAACCTAGATGAAAGAAAAAGGGAAAAAGGGGTATTTACGTCTGTACCGATTACAAAAAAGTTTACTTAGATATTTAAGCAAAGGATGGAATATTCTATGTTTTGAAAAAAGGGCTTAGGAGGGGAAGTGGGGGAGAGGACAAAGACACAATTTTATTCATCTTAACCGGTCTTAACAAACTCGGATTTGAAATATATATATTTTCTGATCTATAAAATCTAAGCTGATTTGACAGTTGGACTTGAGAGGTGTCGCCACCTTTAAGATTTTTAATATTTAATCTTCGCAATTATGATCTTGATTACAAAATATTGTTTCTTACGTGTTAGAAGTAAAGCTAACTAGCTATAGTATATTATTTAGTGCCTAGAACGACTCTAAAATTAGATCCCGTGAACGGCGGGTACACTTAGCTTATTGTATCATATAATAAATTGCAAAAATGACTTCAGCTATTTGCGTACAGCCCCTCTTGACTCCTTTCAAAAAGTTTGGCTTATATTTACTTCACTCAGAACTGTTGGGCAAATACAAACATTAGTGCTGCTGTATGATTGTTTTGATGCCGATCTTGATACTAAACATATTTTATTGCTCTGACTGAGCGAACACCTGCTCAATAATACTTGCAAATATTTATTTTTGTACGATAAGACACAATCTGATTGAAGGAGACTAAATTTTTATACTTTATGCGTGGTAATCAGAATTCTTTTCTTTTTCAACCCATAAATTTTTGTATTAAATAAAGAGAAGCAAGCCTCTTAATAATAATAACTTACAATATAATTTATTCTCTTAGCTCCAAACTAACCGAAAACTTGATGGCGCCAACATAAAATTGCAACCATGTTCAAAGCCGTTGCCTCCTATGCAAGAATTTGTAGCATTTAGTAACAGTGATCGCTAACCCGCAACATTCTTAACGCAACATTCATTAAGAGCATATATTTATTTTTTTGATTGGAGTTACTATATTGTGCCAAAAATTAGAGGTAGACCGTTAGCTTTGCCTGCTGTCTCGAAGGACATGGAAGGACCGATCATGCTGATTTCCAATAGCACGTCTTTTGACTATATGCCTGATTGATTGACATATTTTTGTTATTTTTAACACGGACGGAGAGACTGATGGACAGACGGACATCGCTCAATGTGTTTTAAGGGTGAAACAAAATGAATTGGTATTGGAGCAAGCCACGGTCTTACATAATCTGAAAGCATGGCGGTAGGCGCAGTGAACAAGCGGTAAAAATCTATATCTCTAAAACTAAAGAAGCTAGGGTCTTTTAAGAATTTTTTATATAAAGGATATCAATGTTAAAATCATACCTGGGAGATATTAATTAAATAAACTTATTAATTACAAATTTAATTAGCATTGAATGATATATAATAATACGAATAATTTTTTTACTTTCAATAATGATATTGCTTTTTAATTTAACGTTTCAATAACAAAAACACTACCATTGACTAATGAATAAATGGCTTCAAATTATAACAATTATTACACGTCTTTCCTTGTCTTTCTACTTTAAATCACACCCTTAAGTATATTGATTCAATATTTTAAAATAGCGATTTGCTCAAAAAAATTTGGTGAAATATATTTATGTCAATATACGTACGGAAAGGAGACAATTTGAAAATATTTTTATGTTTTCCTGTAAGTAGTAACAACTGCTAGCTTGGGTTTTATGTCACTGCAGATTTCAGACATGAAGTCTAATAACTATCCGACTTAAAATTAGCATAAGTAAAATGTTGAAATATAGATGGTTAAGATTCCTTTATTTTATGCGTAGTTTCGTTAAGTTTCTGTGATCGTTATTTTTAGTTTCTTAAAGCATTTAATTTTTTAACCAATTGCAATTAGTAATTAATCGATTTTGTTAAGATTTCATTAACATTACCAAAAATATGATAATTTGAAAAAAATAATAGCAGTAAATGATAATTAAATTTTTTGGAATTGTAATTGTTTTAGATAATGTAAATGAAATTTCTATGGTAGGGAAAATTTCCCAAGTATGACAAAATTAAAATACCTTTTTTTTAAATTTGAATTTCAAAAAGGCAGGGGTACAGAACCACAGCGCCAGGGTGTCCTACAAATTTTTAGATACTTATATGTAAATAGTTTCTTCAGGAACTGCACATCGACCTATACCTTCGTATAGGAAGTGATAAATCCTGAACAGGATATTGTATAAAGTATAAATGATTATCTTTGTTTTTGTTATTTATTATTTTATTTATTTGAAAACACGATTGCATTTTTTAAAAGCCAGTTGAAAAAAACGTGCGCGTTGCGTTTTTGATTATAACCTCACTTTTTTGAAAAAGGAATATTTTATACAGAAAGATTTCTAAAATTTTTAATATACTATGGGACAGTCGTCTTAATCGCATTTATTTTAGCGGTCAAAAAACTTTTTTATATTCCTTGATGCCATATTGTTGTTAGGATCACATTATAAAGTAAAAGTTTGCAATTTGAAGTTTTTGCCAATAAACCTCAAATTTCATCTGCGTCAAGTTCAACCACATATGGCTTTTCGAATATACCGAGCTGTTTGGTTTTCAATAGTTTGTGAATTACTTTGTTATTTCCCAACAAAAAATTAGACTTTATCTTGAAAAGTACTTGCCATATAATGACTTACTTTTTGATTACCATATTTTATTACTCGCTTACAAAACACATTACATTAGTTCGCAAGAAAGGAAGTTATAATTCTTTCCGACATAAATGCTTTATTCCACACTCGATTGCCTTTTCTAAATTGTTCTGCTGGGTTATTGAATTAAGATGGCACCATTCTTTGTGCAATTAGTCTCTTTATTCTTTATTACTTCATTTTCAAAAGATTAAATCGCTATGGTTTGTCGTCAAAAAGCTACTGATGTTATTAAAAATACATTCGATGTAGGCAATTGTATTTGTCGCTGGTAGCCTATAAAAATTGTGTGTCGCACCTCTTACTGAGCTTCACTGTGTCTTATATTTGCGCGCTAACTTTATTTTTTATATTTTTTTAATTAATAAAAACTTTTAAAACATTTTATTTGTTTTTTATTTTTATTTTATATTATTTGTAGTCGGTCTGCCAATAGTAGGTTTCAGCTTGTAGGGCGAATCATATAAACGTGGTTTCTTCTGTGATGACGATTCGTTAATGCATCCCTACCGTGAATCGACAGTGGACAGTTGGATGTTATATTTGATGTGCTTCATAATTCCCATTTCAATGGTGAGTAGAGGCGACATTTTTATTTTGTTTAAAAACTATTTTTTTTTGATAATTCTTTTGAAATTCTGAATACAGTAATTTTGAAAGCAGACTGATTTGTGTAAAACAGATTGCAAGAAAAATAAAATCTCAATTGCTTGACGTCATTTAGGCTAATCTGAAAATGTATTTTTTTTACCTACTTAACTCTCATTCAGTAAATAAAGGAGTTCAAATACGGATTCTGCTTCTGTACTTAATTGGTTTGGCAATGATAAATAACTATTTTAGTTTTTTATATACTTCAACAAAAGCAATGAAAATACATAACCTTATGCACTACTCAAAAACCGTGGCCCTGGTTTGTCTATCAGCTTGTTTTGCCGAGCTGTCTTATAAAACTAATTACTTTTGAATATGTAATAATACTGAAAGCTTATTTTGTTCAAATTTTTTAGTACGTAGTAGCGGCACAATGTATAATGTTTGAATCTCAGACCTTAATCGGTATTGCCGATCGCCATTCTATGAGGGATATTGTGCCTTTTACGCGGTTGTTGATGCCTTTCAATTTGGTTTATAGCTTTAGCGTTCCAGAAATATTTTTAAGTTTAAATGGTTAAGAGCTGCTTTGACATTGAATTCCTCATTTTGCGTGTTGTATTGCCGTCTGAACTTATCTCTCAATTGTTTTTTTAAGTGAACGCTGGAAATTCTCTGGCTTCCGAGAATGTAATCGGATAAAAAAATGTACAACAGATCGTATTTGTACTTCAAATGGTTTTATTTTTGTTAAAGGGGGCATGTATAAAATATGTTCACTTTTCTGAAATTTTATGAAAATCGATTGAATTAAAAAAAAAACAAGAAATTTCGGTGGCACTGACCCTAACAATGGCATTAACTTTAAAACTTTTTCTTTTTAATTGTTTTGGCTTTAGCGAACCACTAACTAAAGCTGGGTTAAAAATTAAAGTAATAGCGATCTAAAACAAGAGTCTGTCACCAATAAGTAAGTATTAATTTATACTCTATTACACCTTCTCTGTAGCCATATAAAATTTTATTGGAAGCTGCAGATTTTTCTTTTTATACCCTTTGCAATTTTACCATTTGTAGCTTCTACAGTATATATTTTCGATCTCATAGACTATATATATTCTGACTACTTATGCATGGCGTAGTCGTGTTAGTGATGAAATCAACGCATTAGATAACAAATCTAGCTAAGTAAAGTAAATCCAATCAAAAAAGCAACTACATGGGGCGATACAGAATTAAAAAATAAGAAAAAAACATGCAGATAAAAAAATTTGGCGCTCGCCTATATTATCCGAATTAATGGCCTCTGAACTTTTCGTAGACAAGTACGGTTGTGCCCAATATTGTTTAAGAAATTAATATGGCCATCATTTCAAAGCTCTCGAAGAGATATTTTTTTTATTATAGTGCTTATTTTTTCCTATTTATTAATTACCTGCCACCCCAATATATTTTTTTTTCTTTGATTGGAGTTACTTCACTATGGGGAAAGTTATATAAAATTCGGCATAACCGAATATAGCATATATGTATGTATACTTGTTCTTTTCAAAATCTACCAGCGTTCGATATTTAAGGATTTTCGATCTAAATATGATATGATGATGATACATTAGAGCCTGTCAATCAGTAACGTTACCTTACCATATTCTCCATGTCCAAGTACTCGTCTCTAATGCTTCTAAAATTTCCTGCACAATTTTACAAACAATAAATATAAAAGATGTTTTTTTTTTTTTGAAGTTATAGATATTTATGAGAAAACGTATGTCTAAAAATTGCAAATCCATTTGCGTACACATGCACCCATACACACATACGCATACATTTAAATTTAACTTTGTAAAAGAAATCATAATGTTGAATAATATTTATCTCCTTTTTGAACAAATTTTAATTAAACATTAAAGCGTTGTTGGTTGGCAGCATTATTTATGTTCACTTTGATCTTAATCCAAACACAGATATTGTAGTAAAGAGTCGTGTTGAATGTAAATAAATACGAGAACATAGATTTACTTACTACAAGTATCTTTAACTACAGGCATTTGGACACTAAATAACAACAACAATATCAACAAGTGTGTTTGTGACTTCTTTATCTAAAAGAACTTGTTAAACTTTTTAACTCTTTGTTTTACTAAAGTTAGACAAAGACAGCAATGACTAAAATGCCGGCAAATTAAATTTACTTTTATTTGTAATAAAGATATTTTAAAATTTTTATAGAGAGATTAAACAGCAGAGGAAGAAATCTTTAAAGGCGGCATTTAAATGTCGATGTTTATGTTCTAAAGATTTCGTTTGCGGTATAAATGAAAATTAAATTGTTTAAAAGCAGTAGTTACTCAATGTTTGTTTTTTTGTATCAGCTAAATACACACATACGTACATACATACTTAAACATGATGTCTATTATAATTTTTGAATGTGAAATAATTGGTGTTAGTAGAAATTAATTGTCAGAAACTAATATTCAAGGCACATTAATTTTACAGGTAATAACAGTTCTAAAACAACTACAACAATAAGTAAAGAACATGTATTTCTTTTTTTTTTGTGAAATATATTTTCAGATGTCAAATCAACTGACGCTCAGTGGTTTGAAAACGATTTCTTTTTTGACAAAATTCGGTATCTTATAAACTACTCAATATATATCAACGAAATTTAACAGAGTCCGGTCAGGCTCCTAAGGTGAAGGAGAGCTTCTAAGAAGGGCCCCAAATTTGGGTACCTCGGACATATAATTTTTTGAACATGTCATGGAGAAATGAGATTACAATTTTTTTTGTGTTGTTAATTTTGGCCAATCTTAACTTAGTGGTGTTAGCGTAGTAGCGTAGTTTTTTTCGTTAAAAAGCTACAAGCCGCTGAATTAAGAAAATATATCGTTTTTTTTTTTAAGATTTCCCCCAAAAAGGTGGTACATTTTTTTTTTGCTTATGTAAATTAAATTTACCTCACAACCAGCAAATTTGTTTAAATTGTAAAACAAACAATGCGAATAAAATCAAAATTAGCTCAACAATTATAACGGTCCCCCCTCCAGCCCTTTCCAACATTGCCAATTTTGGAACAAAATTTTAAAATTATTGTAAATTTTTTTTGGAATGCAAAGCACCGACTAAAAATGATTTGACAGCCAATTTTTTTGGACATTTTTCCCCTTTCCGGGAATTTATATATTAAAATAAAAAAATTTAAATGCTATTTCACCATTTGATATATCTGTGGTTTTCATGAATAACAGCGCATGTCTTAAAATCAAACTTTTCAGTAGAGCAAAAACTAGCTATTTTTGAAGCTGCAGTCTTGGTATCAAAACTTTTCAACTTTTTTTATACAGTAATGTAAGTGTAGGTTTAAGCAATATTCCAACTAATTTTTAGGAAACATTTCCTTATGGATTAGATCCCAGAGCAATTTGAAAATAACAAACCATTTTAAACATCGAAATTGTGTTCTGACAAAACGGAGTATGTCTATGTAAATGATTTTCGCTAAACAAAAAGAATGCGACCACACAAGTAAATAACGAACTTAAAGGAGTAGGTACCTCATATGATAAAATAACATACGAGTACATACATATATTAAAAACTTTTAATACAATTAAAGAAAAAAGTTAAAATAGAAATGTTATAAAATTCGAAACTTTTACATTATTTTCAATAGCACAGCTAAGATTACATAGGAAAAGAAAAAACACCGTATAAAGCACAGTTATGACCATAAAATACCAAAAACAAACACTCACGTGATTAGGATTTATTTTTAACTAAACAGCAATCAAAACATAATTTTGAAATGTGTTCAGATAAAACAGTGTTTGTCAACATGCTACCTTATTGTTGAAATTAATTTGAAAAAAGGTAGAAGTTGTGTTGTTGTGTGAAAAAAGGGGGATAAATGTCCACATTTTTAAATTTTAAAAAATTATTTAATATGTAACAATTTGGTATCATTTACTCGAAATGTAAAAATTTGAACTTCTGAACATGAAAATCACAGATACATAACTTCAAAATTTTCGAGGAATAGCCCGATGCGTTATGATATTTAATTTCTTAAAATGTAACGCGAAAAAAATAATTACAATATTATTAATCTGGATGCCATAAGCTTTCCTTTGATGCTACTTACATGCATATACTTAAGCTAGAGGAGCTTCCTAAACGTCGCATCCTCGATATTATGTTAGTTATTTTTTTTATATGTAAAAATCAAAAATGTGTTTAAACACATTTTGGACCAAACTTCTCAATTTTAACATATAAAGTGAGCAAACAAAATCATGAGAAGGCGATTCCTACAATTTTTAAAAAAATCCAGTTTCAAAAAGTGTGTGAAACTTTTTTGGTTTATGAAAATTTTAAATATATTTCCACAAATTTTTGTAGATAAAAAATAACAAGTGTAAACAAAATTTGACATCTAAAAACATAAGCAATAAAGTCAGCTGATCAACTGCAACTACCTAGTATATTAATCTGCCTTGCTAATATCTAATATAAATCTCTTTGTTAGTTTGTTTGTTTGTACGTGCGTCAATTAATCATGGATAAGCGACTAAACGGATTTTAATGAATTTTGAAACACGTGTAGATATTTATCCTCATTGTGAAATAGAGTATTTATATTTTCAAATATTAAACCAGCAGGGGAAAAAATGGGAAGCAATCAGTTATACGCAGCTTAATCAATATTAACAAAGCCTCAAATAATCGATTTAATAAATTCCTCATCTATATCCGTTTCAAGAGCTAGGACCTAGATGAGAGGAGATTTGAAAAAATGCCATTAACTTCCGTAAAGATTACAGCAAAATTTAAAACATACAGCCATGTCACAATTTCCGATCGGAATAGTTTTAATTCCGTGTTACCAATTCCAATCAATTTTGTTTTACCTTCTTCAGATTTCAGTCGATTTTCCTTATATAAAAAATGCTTAAGCTCACCCCTTTTATTTAAATATTGCAATAGTGCGCACACCGAAGTAAACAGCAAAGCTAATCTAAATAACGACACATAATAAAAGTAACAAGATTTCAAAGAATCATAATACCACTTTGAAATTTAAAAGTGGTTTCATTTCGAAGAAATTTTTCGTTTTTCGTTTTCTAAAGAACCAATTTACGGAATTGATAACACTTTCGATCGGAATTAAGTTCTGTGAAATGCCTGATAGTTTGATATTTACGTAAAATTTTATTTTGAAAAAAAGGAAATAGCAGAGAAGAACGGGGGAGAGCAAAATCCGAAGAAATTAGAATTATAGATGTCTCCCGATCTATAAGATGCAAACTGATTTGATACATTTTAAACCTGTTCAAATTAGAGTCCGATAGCATAATTATAATTATTATACACTACCTAGAAAGGCACTTAAGTTAGGATCTAACTATAATTTGCATAAGCTAGCTTTAGCTTATGTCAAAAATCCAACGAAAAGCCTGTTAGAAAGAAATTTAGGTGACTAAAATGTACTTATATGAATTCAGTAACTTATTTGCCACAGTTGCATATTTATGTCTAATTCGTACTTTTGCAAAAAATAACTTCGATATAAATAAACAAAATTTTAAAACGAAAAGCTTTAAAGAAGATATTTAATATATTTAATAACATTCACATACACATTTACATTTTTTGGTTCATATTCTAAGATAAATTTTCTGTTTTGTGTTTGTGGCCAACCATGCTAAAAAATACTACGGTGTTCATCGCTTATATTGTATGGATATGTGTTAAAAATTTGCCAGAAACAACAAAATTAACACTGTAGGTCTTAATTACAATTTTTATTTATAAATGTAATACCCTGTTCAGACATACGTTTTAATTTATACAATTAAAATTTTAATTGAGTAATTAATTTTGATGATTACACATATCCAATTTAATTTACTTAATTAAAATTTGACAGTAGAATATAGTTCTGTTCAATAACAAGAAGTTGTTACTAATTGTTATTGGAAAGTTTTACTTCAGTACCTCAAAAGAAGCAGCGAAAGAGTAAAAAAGAGTATAAGATGTAAATGTTAATAAATTTGTTACTACTTTTGTTACTGTCAAGAACAGAACAGCTGATTCTTGTTCTGTTTTACAAAATAAGTTAATACATATTAAATACTTTAAACTGAAAGTGTTTATTAGCACTCTCCACGAAAATATTTACATCACATCGTTCTGGCTTTTTTGCCATAATTTGTATGGCGATTTCAAAACCGAATATCTACAGCTGAATTTTTTTTGCAACCACACAGCAAAAAATATACATAACATTTATAGTTTTCGCTTTTAAATACAAAATATTTTAATTAAAGCTAATGTTTGTATAATAGTTAGAAGAAAGCTGAGGAAACTATGTACAAGTAAACGCCAGGTTAACAAAACAATAAACAAAAGAAATAGAATAAAATAAACTAAAAGTTTTACAAAAAAGACAGAAAATTTTTGGCAATTTGCAGACAATCGATGACAAAGCTCTTGCAAATGCTGACTGTTGCAATACAAAATGATTTAAGCATCGAACACCGCTTTTTTTTACTGTTTTAGAAACATATTTATTTTTATGGTTTTTTGTTATTATCGTCAGTTCGCCTCTACTTTGCTATTTTTTTTTCCAATAATGCGTTTATTCCTTTTTTTTATTTGGAATAGTAATGTTGTAAATTCTTATTTTACTCTATCGTTGCTAGTTTCTGCCGGAAATTTATTGAACAGACCTAATTTTTACATTAGAAATTTGTGTTTGTATATTTGGAAGAATAAAGAAAAGTTCGGCTTTAAAAGAAAGTTTGCATAGTTTTGAATTTTCATTAAATTTTCAAAAGCTTTTCATTTCATATAATTTAAAAATATTTTATTTTTCATTTTTATGGCATTTAATTTTGTCATTGTATAAAATTTTCTCTAACTGAACACACTTCACAAGGGTTGTATGAGGAAACTTAATGAATTATCGACCTAATTAAGTGCTAATTGAAAAATTTTTTAATTTATTTCTTATATGGTAAATTAAATTTAATTAGGGACTTAATTGCGTAAATTCCTTTATTGCGCAATTAAAACGTATGTCTGAACAAGGTATAAAACACAAAGCACAATCAGATGTTTCCGTACGGAAAGTGCGATCAGTTTCTTACCATGCTTAAAGAAATGACATTTAACGAAACTTGACGAAAAATTATCTTATGTACATTATAGTTTACCACATATAATTTAATATATTTCCACAGTTGTTTAAGTTTGCTTAAGCTATTTTATATACATTATAGTTGGGCCTTTAGACCCAGGCAACGCCTTATACAATAAGCCAGTACATGTATATCAATTTACAATATTCGAAACAGAATTAATTTTTTGCAATAGTAAGGCTTATGTTTGCAATAAATGCATAATTTATGTCTAGTCATCACTTTAAACCATAACATTGTTATTGTTATCTTGTTGTCTTAAATATTAATAAATTTGTAAAACTGTCATAACATGATAAAAGATCAAAATCTTATTTCTGAATATTTGCAATAATAAAAAAAAAAAAACAATGCAACTCAACAACTATTTTTCAACACTTCTTTATTTTTATTTCGTGCCCCGAAGTCCAGTCAGGTGGGTTATTGCAGAGCTTTTAAACAAAAGAGTTATTAAACGAAACATTACTCAAATAACCTTAAATAGATAAAAGATAAAGTTGAATCATGGTCGGAATTGTAAAACAATGCTGGTTTGAGATATGAAGTAAAGTATTTCTTTTTCCTTACCGATTATCCTAAAAGGCCCATGCTTAATTTCATTCAAATTGTATGACCTGAAAAGGATTCACGTAAGCAGTGACGTATACAAAATACATCATCGAATTTATACTAAAAATGGACTCAGGAGACCTTAAGACGTATATATCCGTTTAAACACCGACATCGATTTTTTTTTAATAAAAATAAAATTTAAATTTAAAAGGTGCTACTATTTTCTTGGAAAAGTTATGCTTATTACTAAACTAGCTATTCCCGGTGCGCTTCGCAGCCCCAATAAGAATAATCGTACATCCACCACTCTTTCACGTCAGTTTTTTATTTGAGAAAACACATAAATATAGAAGTTAGATCAGATTTCCTATTGGATGACGACTTATCTACATTCAAAAATCGCTGTTAAGATTTTATTCAGCGTGTTTTTCTTCTCCCCTACTTATACCCCCTGTTCCAATTTTTTAAATAAGAATACCCGGTTTCCCCTTTTCCTCATATCTGGTTTCTATCTTTGCAAACAGACATTGCGTATTGGACTTTATACTTGAGAACTTATCTATTTTTCAAATTTCATACAAATCGATTCGGATGAATAAAAGAAAAGGAGAAAGTTTTCTCCCCTTCTGGACCGTTACTTGCAAATGTAGATACCCTAGTTTACCATGAGGACAAACAAACAAACAAACAAACAAAGTTATACAAAGATTTATAATATATATTAGATTGGTCCGATAAATTTGTGTTTTCGTTTTTCGTCGGTGGTTTTAGATGAATTCTTCGAGAGTTTTCTGCTGTTGTATTTTTTACTTTTTATTTTAATTTTGTTTTTTACCAAGTACGAATGCTATATTTGGCTATGCCGAAAGTTATATACCCTTCACCATTTATGTATAAACACATGTACTATACTGCAGATTTCCCATTTAATAGTATAAATAAAAATCGGCATAAGAAACTCTTTTTCTACCATAAAATTTTCTTCTTCATCAGGTGAACGTTTACCAATTTGTTTTATCATAAACAACAACCGTCTGCTGAAATAAGGAGAAAACAAGAAAAAAATTATGATAAAATTAGATAGAGGCGTAGTGGTTTGCCCACTGCCTTTAAGGAGTTATTACAGAAAACATAATATCGTTCATGTGACTATACTGCGTGCAAATATTTCTTCATTTCTTCTTAATTTTTATTTTTGTACCTTAATTCATTTAGCGTAATTTTGGACTGATTTTCATTTCCACAAAATTTAAAGACTTATTTTAATCAGTAACTTTTTTTAGTCTATTTCGTTTGGCTTTTGTGTGTTTTATACTCGAAATAAAATCTTGAATAACAGAAAATAACAAAATACTCATTATACCACCAGCCACCCTCATGTGACTTGGCTCAATCTTAATGAAGAGTTTGCTCATTTCTACGATCTTAGATTGAAACCCACTGGCCCAAATGTTTACAAATAATCTTCTTAATTTCCATGGTATATGCCTAAATTTTTGAGAACGTAGTTTTCCGATTCGCTACTAATAACATAATGGTCAAATTGCATTTCGTTTTTTGTCTAGTTTCCGTTTCAATTGACAACTTCTAAACTAAGCCACTGCTGTATGACAACTGATGGATTGATTCAAGGCCAATGAAAAATTCTCCATATTTATCCACTCAGATTTTGATGAATTGCGCTAACATTTCCGTATCGCCAGCTATATCATCCTCTAAAGACTTAAGGAAATTTTATTTTAAACAACACAAAAAAAAATCATGTTCGCACTGCCATCAACAACTAGAAACTTAACGTTTAACAAACAAAGGCGAAGGAATACTTAAAGTAAATAAACATTTATGAGTCATTGCGATTATTTTTAATAGAATTAATTTTAATTTTGTTCTGAAAAGATTTGTATTAAAACTGATTTTTATTATTTTTGCAAAAAAGGAGCAGGAAATTCAAAGGAAATTGTCTTTGTCTACACAAGTGGTTGCGTTTAAATTTAATAACTAATTTACGAACTTAATTTCCATTTAGTTGCAAATTATAATTTCCAACTTATTCAATTTTACAGTGAAATATCCGACTGACACAGGGTAATTATATATTTTATTTTTTAGTTTTTCAGCCCATTCAGCGTAAAAATAGTACTAAGTGTAGCTATTATTTTACACATATTTAAGTTTTATATCAGTAAATTTATATAATTTACTAAAACGCCGCATTTTTACCTTTAATTAGTTAATTTTAGCACATTTTATTTTATTTCATTTTATATTTTTTATTCTTATTTTCAGATTACAATCGTTGAGTTTTTCAAATCAAATTCACATAAAATGCACACATTTAGCAATTTATCAAGCAGTAATTATTACTTTTTGTATTTGGAAATACCCGACTGGATGGTGGAGTGTTATAAACGTATTGGTTTGTTTATATTTGGTTCAGGTGTTTGTGAGCTGACCACAGATATTGCCAAATATTCCATTGGACGTTTGAGGCCACACTTTTTTGCGGTAAGCAAATTAGAGACAAGTAATTAATTGTATTGGGAGCAGAAAGAAAATAGAATACTTGTTGATAGATTACTCTTAACCGGGATAGACGTTTTCAAAAATATGATTTATGGTTAATTTCGCTTACTTGTAATAAGGTAAAGGTTATTAATTCGTCAAAATGTGAAAGTGATGATTTTTACATGTCATAGAACCGTAACAGACACCTGCATAAATTGGTTCCACTTAAGCTCTTTTTTATTTTAATTTATTTATTTATTTGATGTCCCAAACACAAGATTTTAAGTCTAATATTGCGTATGCAACTGAATATATGCAAATACCGTATGACCTTAAGTATTCGTTTAAAATTGAGAGAAAAAATATTAATTTAGGATTAATTAAATGAAATTCATGATATTTTCGACAGAAATTTAACATTTAAGCGCATGTTAATGATTAATTTTTAAACGTGAAAAGTGACCGATAATATTGTTCCTTATAACAGAAAGTAATAAAAAATAAACTTAAATATTAAAGGGTGTTCCCGTAGATGGCATAATTTGACTTCTATGGCTCTATATTTTGAACCGGTGTAGTCAAACACTTGAAAATTACACAGAATGTGTGCATTACAATTATTATTCCATACGCAATGTCGTCCTGCCTGTCTGACTGTTTTGAAGTCAGTTTTTTTAGGTACGTCTTGTACGACAACCCCAAACTTTCGGCACGTGCCATAAAACCAATCCGTGATGCAGACCTGTTTCCGACAGAATTAATTAGCCAAATAATAAACTCTGCGTTTCGGGCAAAACTCTATTTTGGCATCCAAATTTACCAATATAAATGTAGGCTCCTTCGGGACTACGAAAAGTCCAGCGTTTATAAGTATCCAAGCCGCAAGTGTGGGGAAAGAATGCTACATGGGAAATATGTGGTTTACTAGTAACAGAAGTCATCGATAAGGCAATTGTGTCTAGATTGTTTCCAACTATGGAAATGAACCGGAAGTTCATTTAGCCAGTAGTAAGGCCACAATCTGGGAAGGCCAAAAAAAACTGTACTTTGTTTTTGCTAGCTTCTTGGCTGACATTAAGAAGGTCCAGGGATATCCTTTTCTTAGAAAACATTAAATTTTAAGCAGTCACGCATTGCAAGTTTTTCAGCTTTGAATGAAAACTAATCCATTTTCCGAGGCATCTTAATTACAAATCTAATCAAGTTACAAACTCTCTTTACAGCTTTCTGTATGCCATAAGACAACCACTCGTCCTAATAAAATGTTATTTGAGAGAGTTCTAGTTCTACTGTGTCCTTTTAAAACCCCAGTCTCCTACCAATTAGTTACGTTATGGGATCACAAATAAACAGATGAAATTACAAACCGAAAAAACACAAACATGCTATTTTTTAGGATTTTTACAAATAAAAATACTTTTTTATATTAAAAATAAAACAGGTCTGCCAACCAATTTTACCTGATCGTTCAACGTGTGACAATCCCCTCAATGAAGGGCACTACATACAAGAATTTACATGCCGTGGCTTGGGTTACACAACAAAAATACTTAAAGAAGCGCATTTATCGTTTCCTAGTGCTCACGCCAGTTTCACATGTTTCACAATGATCTATATAGCGGTAAGTAACAAAGACAATGTACAAGAATTGAGTGATAAAAGTAGATAAATTGCTTCGCTTGGCAGCTAACACATGTTATACTTTTATATTTACACAATCTTTTGCATGTTATTTCATGATTTTAACACAGATTTATCTACATAAACGCTTGACCTGCTCTCGCAGTAAAATGTTTAAACACTTGTTGCAATTTTTGTTTCTCATGTTCGCCTGGTACACATCATTGACACGTGTTTTCGATTACAAAAATCATTGGACTGATGTTTTAGCTGGTTCACTGATTAGTTCTCTATACGCCATAATAGTGGTAAGTTGAAAAAATAACATTACACAGTGGGGCAGAAATCAAATATTTTGATCAAAAGTTCGGCATGAGCATAAGACGAAATTGAAGAAATTCTAAGCGTTAAAAAAATTTGCAGGTGCGAGCTAAACAAAGTTGAGACCACATAGCGCCATCCACGGAAATATTTTTATTTCCATATATTTTGTGTAAAAAAATTAAAAAAGCACAATTCTTTAATTTTTCCGCAAAACTTCTGCGACGATTTGAAAAATGTTTAATTTGTTGCATGTATTGAAAACGTTCACACATATTTCCTACAATTTGGTACATTATCAATATGTGAATTGGAGTCTACAGGCAGATATCAGCAATTATTTGTGAATTGTACCAATGGTCCATTTCTTATTTTCTATCGCAAGAAACAATAAATTTTAATTTAAAAAAAGTAAAAAATACCGTTATATGAATAAGTCCTAAACATGTTTAGATTAATTAAATGAGAATTTTTCCATTTCTCAGATATTTCTTTTCGCTGTCTAATTTAAAGTTGGTGTCATTTTATTAAACAATTTTCTTATTAACTCTTTTTGTAGACATTATCCATGTGGTAGAATAATTATATCAGAAATGAGTTCACTTTTCTTATAGAAAAAAATGCATTTTATTGAACTTCAAATTTAACACCAGAAGTGAAGACGTGCTTTGGTTTGGGGATTTAATCCCATTAAATTCTCTTATTAAAAATATTTTTTTTTTGTTTTAAATTACTTTAATATTTTATGAACTTTAAATTTAAAATAAAATTAACTTTGATTTTATTATTATTTAAAAAAAAACCTTTATATCTTTTAAAAAACCAGGGGGCTTATTCTGAATTGCGATGCGAAAATAAATGCGATGCGAAAATACACGAATGCGAACAATTGCAATTCTGTATTGCGATAATCGCAAAGTTCTTTTTTATTCGCATTTCAAATGCGAAAATGTGGCAAGTCGGTATTCTACATTGCGAAAGCAAATGTCAAACACATGTCAAATTCGCAAAATTTATTCGACAACAAAATAGCATTCGCAAAGTACAAACATGTAAGTAAAAGAAAATATTTTATTTATTTATTCATCATATATTTATTATTTAATTCAGGGAAGCAAGCAATAAGACCACCAAACCGCGTCAATTTGAAATTATGATAGAATTTATGAATAAACATAGCCAATTGGCAAGAGGCCATTTAAAAACTCCAAATGCACGTCAGTCGGCAAATACATTGTGGCAAACGTTAACTGAAGAACTAAATATTAATGGACCACCTATTAGAGAAGCTGCAGGATGGAAAAAAGTATAAAATATATAAACCAGTTCAAAATATTTGATTTCAACTTTAATTTTAATAGGTTTGGGCCGATTTTAAAGTACACACCAAACAGAAGCTGAGAAAGAATAAAACCGATATAGGCGGCACTGGCGGTGGCCCATCAAGATATAATCCACTGTCTCCCTTAGAAGAGCAAGTTGTAAAATTGTTAAACATGACGGATTCCGTAAATGGATTACCGGGTGCACTTTCCTTCGGGGCAACCACTGCTTCCAATCTTGAAAAGAGTGGTGAAGACATGGCTGCGATGGAACAGCTGGACGAAGTGCCGTTGGAAGAATTAGCTACGGAAGTAATAGTTGATTCGGAGGTGGCAACAAATGCACGTTCCCAAAGCTGTGAACGTAATCCAAGAAAACGTTCGCGCTCAGTAAGCTTCTGTGATAGAGATAGTCTGCTTAAAAAGCAAGTTGAAAATCAAATTGTATACCAAAAAGAGTGTATGGCTTCATTGAAGCAAATAAATGAAAATTTAAAAAGCTTAAGTCGATATCAGAGAAAGGATTTCGAAATAAGAGAAAAGGAATTGGAACTGGCAAGACAAAAATTTGAATTTAAAAAAGAAAATGCAATTGAAAACAGAAATTTGTTAAAACAAAAACTAGAGTTAAAGAAAATGATGCTAGACATTGAAGAGCAAAAAATGAAACTAATGTGATATATGTACCTGTATGTAGTATTATAGTTCTTTTTTGTTTTTTAGTTATAGAATTAGTTAGTATTAATATGCGACGAACTGCCAAGTGATTTAAGCAATGAAAAGCGTTTTATTTTTTGTTTTTTATATTAGCCTGTAAGTTTTATTTTTTTTTTTATCAATGAAGTGATTTTGTGATTTGAAATATTAAAGACTGTTTTATCTAGTACTTAAGAATAATGAAAAGGATTTTTTAAATAAAACATTTACATAAATTTAAATCATATTGTTTTTTATTTCATCTCTAATATTTCTAGCGATGTTTGTATAATTATTGCTACTACTATTATAATTGCTTGTGTTTGTTATTTTATTCGATTGCGGCAGATCTTCAGAGTCCACAATTTCTTCCGTTGGTAGTTCAACGTTAAGCTTGCAGCAAATATTGTGCAACGCGCAACAAACATTCATAATACGTACCACCTTTGGTGGATCGTAATGTAGTTCTCGGGCCGCTAGCAAACACCGAAATCTTCCTTTCATTACACCAAAGACTCTTTCAATTAATGATCTTGCTTTGCTGAGCTTTTCATTGAAAAGTGCTTCAGCAGAAGCCTCTGCAGCATTTCGGTATGGCGTAAGGATCCATGGTTCTAATGGATAGCCTGAGTCGCCTAGAAAGTTGTCGAATTGTAAAAGTATTACAATAAAAAGAAAAAAAAAATACTTACCAAGGATCCAAGTTCCGTTCATTCCGCTGTCGAACTTTGTTTTTAGTGTTTGTCTTTCATTAGAGAGATTCCACACATGGGAATCGTGACTTGCCCCTCCATACCTACAATCCACAGCTCTAATTATCATTTTATGATCACATATCTGAAATAAACTATTATTAAAACTGTTATTAAAAAAAATAAAAGATTACTTACAACCATTGCATTCATGCTATGCTTAAGCTTCCTATTAAAATATAAATGTTCATTAACACTGGGTCGAATCATCTGAATGTGTGTACCATCTACTATTCCAATCACACCAGGAATATTACTTTTTCTAAAGAAAAAAGTTTTTGCTTCTTTTTTTTCGTCTTCGGACATTTCAAATTGAATGTGCTTAGGACATAGAACCTTTTCAATTGCTATACACACTTCCGCCAAACATCGCGACATAGCTGGCTGAGATATTCCGAGAAAATGATCTTGACCAATTTGGTGTTGGTAGCCACCTTGACCAAGAAATTTTAAAGCAGCCGCTAATTTGATAATTGCTGGAATTGCACTTGATTTCGTTGTATTGCATTCCGAACTAATATTATTTAATACATATACAAATGCTTCTTTATTTAATCTAAAATTTTTTATAAAGCTGAAAAAAGAAATATTTTGCATAAGTTTACATAATTTTCGCAAGCACCAGCATAAATTACCTTTTTTCGTTTAAGCTTAGAATATCCGATTTGCTTCTAAGCAATCTTCTCTGTATTCTTTCATTTTGCTCATGGCGTTCTTCGTCGTCGAACCACAGTGCCACAGAATCCATTCTTATTAATTTTTTTCTTATAGAATTTTCTTAATTAATTTTCTTCTTATAGAATTTTCTTAATAAATTTTTTAAAACAGTTCTTACAGCCAAGCACAAACAAATTATTTATTTTTAATTTGACGTTTGTTGACACTGACGTTTGTTTGAGCAGCGTTGCCACATTTTGAAATAAAATGCGAATGCGATTGCGAAAGTCTAACAGAATACCAATTTTCTTTCGCATCGCATTTCATTTTCGCATCGCATTCATTTTCGCATCGCAATTCAGAATAAGCCTCCAGTTTATATACTTAATCATTTTATATTTCGCTGATCTCATTTAGAAAGGCCCTAACTCGCATAATTGTGAATTTACAGAAGAAGGTAAAAACATAACAGAAACTGTATTTATCACAATGTAATATATGAAATGCAATGGCGTGTAATATCGTTAATTTTAATACTATCGTATTCAAATTATGTGACGAGGTGTATACCCATGAAATGTAATGGAATCACGAAAAAACTGAATTTCATAAAAATTCGAGTTAGGGCCTTTCTACATGAGACCAGCGATTTGTAACCTGCTTCTTTTATCATGTATTTGAGCATTTTTATCAATTTCATTAAGATTGTTCATATTTTAGTTTTAAGTTGTATTTATAACATTTTTTTAAATTTATTTATTAAATCATAAAATGTATTAAGGCCTCGTTATGCGAACGTTGATGTAAGAAAAACTTAACGTATTTTAACGTACGGTCGTTTATGTAAGAAGAATTAAAGAATTTAAAAATGGATATTGAGGATTTATTTGCTGATGTCGATGAAAACTGTTTTTCAAAAAAAAACTATAAAGTCAAAATATTAAATTACAAAACTTAACACTATTTTCAATTTGCTGCAGCTGTTCAGAACAGTGTTGAGATTTGTGGCATAGTTACGGGCACTGTTCCGTGCATGTAAATTTAGAAAAAGTACTAATTTCGCTTCGAAAGATAATTTACATTGCAATATGTGCAATGTATTGACAAATTTAATTATCTGTTTTAAAAAATATTATTATGTATTTAATGTAACTATTTAGTTATTATACTTTTATTAAGCAAAATAATAAAAACTGATGAATAATACAATTATTGTCAATACTTCAAAAGTACCTAAAACGGGCAAATGTGCCGCAATGGTACTTATCACATATAATTCCAGCACTATCTTACGAATGTCACGTAACAATGCCGTCAAAACCTATTTTATACAGGTTGAAGCGTTCCGGAAACGTGACAGTTAATTTCGGTAAGCGTTTGCATTGTTTTAGTATATTTAAAAACAAACGGTCGTTAGGTTAGCTTACGTGGACGTTCGCATAATTGTACCTTTATTATTTTTACACCACACAAATATTCAAACAAACAAAAAAAACATACAATAAATATTTATAAATAAAATTTATTCTTAAAAGATCATTATTATAATTTCTTTCCTTTTGCATTTATTCGCAATAAAATTTATTGACTTGACCATGCAGTGCACAGATGAATTCCAGGTAAGTTTTCAAAAATTTGTTGTAGAATTTATATCTATTGCGTACAAAAGTCTCCAGTTAAATCGCAAAATTTGAAATTTGTTGGCGTGTTTGTTTATTATTGTTTTTATTTTTAATTATTTGTTTTTATGTAACGTGTTGTTAATAATACGACATAACGTGGAACTAAAATTTAACGAGCAAGAGGCGCGCTTTGTTTCTTATTATTTTAATCTCCTCATGTAAAGCAGTGAAACTGTGATAAGATATTAGGTTTTTTTGATTTATTAACTTTGGATAGAGGCTGGTCTCTTTCATCGTCATTTTAATTGAACATAAAAAATAATATTTAAAATAATATTAACAGAGATAATTAAAAATAAACTATTCAAAACATTAACAGTTTACATTTCTCTTGATTTTAACAATCGATACCTGTTGGAACAGAGGTTTTTTGAAATTATGCCCATCGAAATAATATTTTCTTAAGTTTAAAAAGAAATCAATGTCTACGGATATTATTGCTTATTTGAACAGGAAATATTTCCGATCATTTAAAACATATTATTTTGAAGAAAAATTATAATGGGCTATGTTCTGAAAACCGAGTCGTTTTAAAAAACGAGCTATTTTCAAAACCGAAGAAATTACTATTTGGTGTTCTGCAAATCACTCGTTTTGCCATTATTCGAAATTATGTTCGAAACTTCTCGCTTGTTTGTTTATTTTTAGATTTTGGTATAAACATATGGTATACAAATTTCAGGGTTGCCAAATCATTTTTTTATACAAAGTTTATATACAGTTTAGGACTTTAGAACTTTTAAAGTAAAATCATGTTAATGTTAATCAAAGATATACACACTTTTATAGAAAATCGAATGTAAAAATCAAACTACAAAAGGACGTAACAAAACTTTTTTCAAAAAATTGTGTTTAAAATAGACAGTCAAAGGAATGATTTCTATCGGAAATTATTAGTATATTTTATTCCTTATTACTGACTTTGAAAAGTTTGACAAAAAGATTTTAATAAATATGTGGTGACTCTAATTTTTCGAAGAAAGATAAAGAAACTGTGATCACCATATTAAAAATTTGCAGAAATTTTGTGATTTAGTGAAAAATTTGTTTTTAAATTTGATTTGTTAAAATTGAACTTTTATTTTAATTTACTTTAAACGTGCTTGATTCCTTCAAATATAAATATTTCATATTATTCTCATGAAATAACTGAATCTTTTAAATACATATGAATGGTTCCCAATGGGATCCCTTATGTAGAAAAATGAAAGAAAAAATAAAAATAGTTACTGAACGTTCGTGTGTTTTTGGATAAAACATTGTTGAGTTGTTGTTGTCTTTTGTCTTATTGATTCAATGCAGTTCTCATTTAAGTAATTTGGCGTTTGATATAAGACTTTCTAGTTTTCTATACAAAATTTGGGTAAAATCCACTGATGAGCTATTTGAGCAGTAGCGAAATGGCCATATGGATATGCTTTCCCCGCAGTAATAAATTCCAGTTTGTAGTTTTTTAAATAAAAAATATTTCATGAGAATATCATGAAATATTTATATTTTAAAGAATCAAGCACGTTTAAAGTAAGTTAAAATCAAACAGATTGCAAATAATAAATTTTCATATTGATTGAAATTTAATTGTTAATTTGTGTTTACAACAGATCCTTCGTATGTGCGTTTAAAACCAGCGTTGTCAACTTTGAAATTACAAAACGCACCAAAGTGGAGAAAAAAACGCACCATTTAATGCCGATTTAAAGAAAATTATTGTTACTTTTGAAATTGACAATAAAATATTTAATTTTATGATGTTTTTTTCGAAAGCAACAGCAAATGCTTTATATTTATTTAGTTTAAATTTAACATAAATGCTTCTTAAATACAATAATTTTTTAAAATGTTTATGGCATCTTATTTTACAATCACAATTATAAAAATATGCAGACATTTGCAAAAAGATATAAAACTGTTAATATGTTATTAGTGAATACTTGCCCAGATATATAAATTAAGTATGTATGTATGTTTTTACATAAATATAAAATACCATTTAATATTTATGTTTTATTTTTATAAGTGAAGATTTTAATAATCAAAACAAAAGACTTAAGCACTAAACCCGTTTTTGATAAACCAGCATCACAAATTAAAACGAATAAAAAGAAAAAAACAACTTTTAATGCACGCAACTCCATATACAAATAAACGTATAATTAAACTTGTCTCCTAAACATAATTATGTGAACATATTCCTAGAAATTTTCTTATTAATTTTCTTATTATTATTCTTATTATTATCAAAAGGAGTCAGTCCCAAGTTATCACAGAAAATATGTTACAATTTATTAATAACAATTCCCGGCCCAATTCAATAGGTTTGTTTTTCTTTTAAAAATTTTATAGTAAATGTAAAAATAATAAATGCACGAACGTGTTTTACATGTAGCTTATAACACACCTTGTTGTAAAAATAATTAATATAAATTGTTTTAATTTTAACTACTCCTTTGAGCACTTTGAGCTTAAAACCATTTAATTTGCATAAAACAACAAAAATATCTACTTAACTCGGTTGCTCTTACATATGAGTACGAGTGAATGCTTACAGATATTGACAAAATAATTGCCATTAGCCTAAGGGTTTTTAAACTAAATTGCTTGTTGATGTTTGGCATGTGTTTTGTCGCTTTAAAGTTGTTTCAATTAATTGTTGAATAATATATTTTAAGATTTTTTTCCCATAGAAAATTTCTTTCATTAGAAAAATACAAAAAAATAATATTTTGCTTTTAGTTTTATTTATTTATTTTTTTTTTTTTTTGTACACATTTTTTTAAGCGGCTCTACAAATATATATAGTAAAGTGCTCACACTAACAAATTTCACCATAGCTGAAGAACTGTTTTCCGATTTGTACAGAACACCAGAGCACACCGTGGTAAATCACAAATCTAGCTTGAAAAAAAAATAATAAAAATGTACAGCAACATTCCTTCTGATCATTTAACAGGCTTCTCAATGCAATAGGTAACTGTAATTTGTGGTTTTTTAGGTCGGATTACTAAAAAATAAGCTTCAAGGTCAATTTTTGTTAACAAATATATTCAGATTTTTAAAGGACCTTGGGTTTTGATTAAAGAGCTATGTATATTTAAAGGAAATATATTACAATTAATTAAATTATTTGCATTCATTGTAAGTATAAAAATAAAAATTTGTGAGAATTTCAGAAAGTGCAAAATATAAAATTTGTCCTTTTCTTAAATAGAGTTAAAGTGGTTTACTCTGGATAGTTCAGACCAACTTAGCCATGCACGTTGACTACAATCTGGTTCGCCAAGGTTCAACCGCTGCGGTAATCAAAAAATAAAGTGTTTTTTTGTTTTTGTTTAATGATATAAATACATATTTATTAGCACGCAACATCCTTCATCGATACTTCATCATAGCATATTCGCCGTCGAAGTAAAATAACTATATATTTCCACCATTTCGTTTTACCACCTGTCTTATCTCTCATCCATCGTTTTCCTAAAAAATGTAACTCGGTTGCAAAAATAACTAAGAAGTATTATTGTTGCCTAAAGTGCTATCTGCTACTCTTTCAAAAAAAATTTAGGTTCATCTTTCAATTTTTTACATTATTAAGGTAAACCAAACAGATCGTGCGCATTATTGCGACCGCCACACATTTTATCCACTTTTACAGTATGACCACCACTCTTTCTTGAAAGGATATTTTTGAAAAATGGTTAAAAACTCCCAAAATACATCGCAAAGACATCTTATTGACATTAAGAATCGTTAGATACGGTGTTCAAGATATACCACAACACGTGAAAACAAATCTTAAGGCAAATATAAATATTATTTGGTGGCATGCCATACTGTGACATTACGTCCATTGACATAATGTCTAGTCGAAAAACGAACAAAAAGTGGAAGACACCGTGACATTGTGGGTTGCTTGTAGACATGCCAACACAGTAAGCAGATAATACAAATAACGGTAATATCGCTATACGGTTCTTATGAGCACAGAAAAGAGTTCAGCAATCACTCATGTCAATAAAGAATTAATTTTTGTATTATTTTGGAAATTTAAGGTAGTGGTTACCCTGTTGATAAAGATGCTTTTGAAACTAGAAAAAATGTATTATATCTGACATATGCCTTCCCCGAGATGTAGGAAATTTATCCTTTTCAATTCCTTTCATTGTAATAAAGAAACTTGAGTTTGATATTTGAAACTTTGTAGTTGTGTTTAATCGGTGTTAATGCAACTATTTCCTTCTATTAATTTCCAAAAAAAACTGTAGGTTAGGGAGAGTTATTTAAATAATAATTTTAATGAAATAATTTTAATTTTATTGATTTGTATGTTATAACCGTCTTGAACACTAACTCATGACCTCTACATGAAAAGCGCAAAATAGAAGTGGTATCAGAAAAATGTTCACTAATTTTTTTAGAATATTTTTGTGGGAATACAAAGTTAAATAAACCACATAGTGCGAGAATAATCTCTCTCTTCTTACTATTACTAATGCAATTTTTGCTATGTCCTGTACACCTCATCAAGTTGTTAAAAAAAATAGATTTCCGTCGGCGTTTCTGAAATAACTAAACTATTCGTTATTACAGAAAAAGTAGAAACTTGAGTTGTATGTCTTATGTAAGCAAACAACATTAAACCTTAATGCATTCATATTTTGTCCAATAGTCTGGGCTTGTAATTGGACTTAACTACCGTAAATGTACGGTCATAAATGCTGCTGATTTTGTCATTCTAGGGAGAATAAGTCTGCATTTTGAAAATTATTAAAGAAAAAGATATGAATTTTTTAACTGGGTATTATCATGAAAATACGCATCGGTTTTAGAAAATTAGGCAAAATCGGATAACTGTAACACCGATCCCCAAAGAATAGCAAGTATAAATATGCACAGAATTTCTCACCCAAAGATGCAAAGTGGTTGCAAAAAGATTCCTTCGTCTATAACAATAATAAAAAAATACTCGGATTTTTTTACACTGAAGAAAAATTTAAAGCTGTAAAAAATGTTTATCATTTTTTTATTAATTCAATATACACATGCATAAAATTATATTAAAGTAGATAATTACATGAAAATTGTATTGTCATTATTTATTTCAAATAAAGCCATCAGAGTTGTTATTTTAAATATTTTGCTTTCTTAATAATGCCAAAACTTCTTTATTCCTAGCTTCCTGTGCTTCTTCCGATAAATGGCATATAGGAAATATGCAAGCATCTATTATTTAAGACCCGCTTATATTTATCACTTGGCACATCTGAACACCAAAATTTAATAATTTGTTGATTCAATATTTGCGAGTTCATAGTGAAAACACGGAAATTACTTTTACAATGGTAATTTCTTATTAAAATATCCGGCTGGAAGGACCATGAAATAATTTAAATTTATTTAAGATTTATGTAGATATTTACAAATATCTTTGATACAATCAATATTTGTTATATTGTCAAAAAAGGTTGAGTTAGTTAGTAACTTCATAATTATAATTTTTAGTTCTTAAGTTAAATACAAAAGCCAGTACCAATTGAAAGATATTATTACGTTGAACGTAAAAAGGCAAGCAAATTTAAAAATTTCATCTTATAATAAAAAAAACTACGATTTTACATTCAGCACGAAGTTTTATAGTTTTATAAATTGTGGTTCAGTACGGATTAATGATACAATTTGTTGTTTTCTTCATACATAGCATTATTCATGTGTGTTTACAACTCATAAAAATTGAAATTTAATGTAAAATTATATAAATGAATATAATTTAAGTGTCCAGATAAAATGGGACGTGGTGCTGGGCATCTTATTTGTCGTACAAAGCACATTTGCCAGCGACCGAATAGTCTCTGATGTTGTTGTTGCAATTGGTTGTTGATTTGTTTGATTTGTTATAGACCTTTGACGAAGTAAATTTTTTTGTAATTTTCGTGACTTCTTGCTCTGTTGAAATTGATGCAACAGGGTATGGTGGAGTTTATCGCACTTCCTTCAGGTATCAAAGAAAGAGCACGATCCTATTGTATGGCTTCTCGCCAAACAGTTGTAATCTTTAGGAATCCGTACTTAAAAGGCATTTGTTGTGCCTTTGGCAGATGTTTTATGTTTTTATTTGACGCTGCAACTTTGGCTTTGCCATTTCAGTCAGGTCTGTGTGAAAGAAGAAAAGAATGAAAATATAATACAAATGAATAAGTAAGATAAAAAGAGGTTTGTTGAGATGTATACAGTGTTTGAGTGTTATATAACGAAATTCGGATAACTTTAGTAAATAATACTGAAAATTAAATTGATTATTAATTATTCCAAAAAGGGCAGATAGTATAATTTGTCAATTAGGCGTGTTATGAATTCATACGCTATTCGTATGTCAGCCGTACGTATGTATGTTGAGCGCCACTCATAGGGAGATTGTAAATCATCGATAAAATATTAGAGCCCCGTAACTCGGAAAATATGGGCGGCCGAAATTTTTTCACTTGACGTGAAAAAATTGGTGATAGGCGTGGTGTTCTGCCTGCTGCCTCGAAGGACATGGACCGATCATGCTGAGTTCCAATAGCATCTGATGAATTGACATATTTATATTTTTTGTTTTTTTGTGAAATCAAGTTTGCCTTGTGTCATTATTCCAAAATAAAAATCGAAAGATATATATATATATATATATATATATATATATATATATATATATATATATATAGCCAGTCATATATAGGTAGCCAGTCGTAAATTACTAAGTGGCTACCAAAATCGTTGAAGAAAAAGACGGTCGGAAAGGAGACCATAATACCAGCGTGCTGCTCTTTTTTACTTTATATTAAGTAAAATATCTTCAATTGCGACGTGGTTGCATTTTTGCTTTTTTTCTTCTGCCTTTGAATTGTTCACCTATTGCAACTAAATTCTCATTTATTAATCTCAAATTTGTTTATATCTAGAAAAGAATGTTGGGCACATAAATATTGTTAAAAGAAGATCGTCTGCAGAAGGAAATCCAAGACTGGAACGGACTGAAAAAAAGGTAACAGTTTTTTTATCACCTTCATACAAAGATTTTAATTCAATTTTAATTTATATTTATTTTTTTAGATTCAAAATAATGACTGGCATAAACATTTTCTGGAAAACTACCTCGAAGAAAAACAACGAAAACTCAAGGAAAAAAATGAATTTGATCGAATGTTTTTAAATACTGTTTGTGTGTTGCAACAAGAACCAAAAAGACCATATGGTAGAAATACACGTTAAAAGGAACGTTTTATCATTATATTTCTAATCAGCTTTAACAATGTTTTCGAAGGATCGCGTTTTGGTTTAATTAAAAAATAATAATTATAAATACAACAAAATGCCCAATGTCTTTGCACAGTGGTGTAAAATATAATAAAATGGAATTAAAGCCTGGAGCTTCTAAATTATTTACCCGATTTTTATGAAATATACTGCGATTTATAGAAGGGGATACACAATATTTCAGTACAGAGTAGTACCACAGCGCGTCAAAGTATGCAACCTCATATTTTAAAAATGTTTCAGAGCTTATAACTTTATCAAAAATGAGCCGATTTCAAAAATTTTTATTTTTGTTAATTAACATATAATTGCATAGTATCTTTGGATAAGAAATTTTCTTTCAATAAATTGTATTTTTTTTAATCGCCTCCCCAGACCCCATTTATGCGCAGGATGTCAACAAAATTTGGCCAATTACCGAAAACCAATCAATCAAGAATAGTAAGTTACAAAAATAATGAAAATCCGCGTGCTATTTTTTAACACAGTCCCGAATAAGAATTCAATAAAAAGACATCAGGCGAATTATTCAAGGCTTCATCTTAAAGAAAAAGTTAATAATTTTATAATTATTTAAAAACGTTAAAAATCTACTTAAACAACTGAAAGTAATTTTTGACCGTTTGTCCATTTCCATTATTATTTTATCGGCAACAATGAAATCGTATTATATGTTTATACAAATTTCTCGATCCCTAAATAAACAAACTGTCAAAACATTTTATTCCTTTTGTCCTGCAAGTTACACAAATCATTTGACATTTCACTATCAAAATCAGATCAAGTATTTTTATTTATTTTGTTTATTATTAGAATCCCATTGAGCAAACAGTAAACACTTTTTCAAGTCTTTTTTCCAAATCTTTTAAACCGTTTTACTAAATTTTTTTATACCTTTTAAAATAAAAATTACAATTAAATTAAAAATTAGATTTATTAAATGTATGAATTTTTTATTTAAAAAGGAACCGAAAGCAACGTTCAAGTTAAAATGCATGCGATGCCAAGTCATTATGATTTGGCAAATTTATTTTTTTTTGCAATTTGATTCCATTTCGTGATTGTGTTTATGTGCTTCCTTTGAATTGTTATTGGAGTATAATGTGAATTTTCTTTTGATCTATAAAAACGTATTGTTGCTCATTTGAACCTCTTTATGTTTCATTTTTTTATATTGTGAGATCGTTTACAAATAGTGTGAGAATTAATTATGAATATATTTTTTGTGGTGCAAACTTATTAAAATAACAATGAAATAAATATTCTTAATTCTTTGGGTTTTTTATTGTTTATTAATCCGTCGTTTGTGTTTAGAAAATTTGTAACTTGCATTCCTTATCTCAATTGATTTGATGTTGTTGTTGTCTTGTCTCTCGATTTCTTGAATTCACTCATTTTTTATAACAATAGCAACAAAGTTGTTCTCTGATTGTCTAACACAGGTGTGTAGTAGACCATAAAAGAATGTGCAGGCGTAAAACTCTTAAGTCTTTCAGAAAGCAAGCGATTTTGATTTGAAACCGTTTCAGTGGTTTTTTAAATTTTTGTTCATTCTGAGATTGCGTCAAGCAACGAAAAAATCTACTCCGATATTTTAAATTAAAAGTGAAATAACAATAACAAAAAATATTAAGTAGAGTTAGTTCATGACGTTACAAATCGGTTGTTTCTATTAAAAATCAAAAAAACAAAATTCTTTAATTATTTCTTTAACAAAATTTGTCTTATAAGCTTTTTGTTAAGGCATGTTCACTCACCCTCATATTGTGTTTTTGCTATTAATTTCAACACGATAAAATATTCCTTATTTATTTAGGAAAGATCTCTCACCAAGAGCAATGAATAATCTTTATCGAAATTAATAAAAAAAAAACACAAGTAAAAATTCTATATTCGGCTATGCCGAACCTTATACGCGCTTCACCATCTATGCAACTCTAGTTTAGTGAAGTAACTCCAATCAAAAAAGCAAATATTGGGGTGACCAAGATTTTAAAGATACAAAAAATTGGTACTGCATATACATACATATATAATTTTACATAAAAATGACATCGGCTCTTAATGGGATAAGCATTTTTAGAAAATTTTAGTATTTCCTTAAAGAGCTCCTAAAAAGCTTTAAAATGATACCCGTACTCATATTTAAAAAAATTTGAAAATTTCAGAGCCCCGTAACTCGAACAATATGGACGAGCATCAATTTTTTCACTCGATGTTTTTTCTTGGTTTTTTACCCTTCACCAGAAAAAGTGGAAAAAGGATATATCTAAGTTTGTCAATCCGTGTGTAATTTCTACAATATCCAACTCCGACCCTATAAAGTATTGTTACGTTTTTCCCTGTTTTAGACAAACGTACGGATTCTTTTAATTGCAAATGCCACTGTGGCTCATTATAAATTCTGTATTCTTACTATTTGGCTTTCTCTGGCTATACTTCTTATTCCTATCAGACTTGTAAATCCCATGGTGCCGTATTTACTGAATATGCTTTATTATTACAAACGCAGCCATCCACGCTACACTACTGTGTTACTCCGGCGAGACATGAACTACTCGATGCCTTGTTTAGTAACCTTAACCATCCACAGACATCTCCACTACTCCTTTTATCCAAACCAGTCATCTGCTTTAATCCAGTAGCCACAACACACGTCTGCCATACACTGTTTTGTTATGCTGTTACACTTTCCTGCGCTAACTGCTACCGTTCTTACTTTTTATTATAAAGGACTTCTTGACAATTATCTATTATTCTGTTATTTAATTAGACGTTTTCACTAAATTATCTGCCATGACTTCAGACAATAATTGCCTTTTGTACTGCTGTTTAATAATTTTAAATTGCATTATAACAATTTTTATTTTTCGTTGTGCGCATGTCCGACGGCGGTATCGAACCCACAATCTTCTGTTTTACAGCAAGCACCTCTACCACACAACCATCGAGGTTTCTCATCTTTTGTTGGTTAATTGTGGTATTATTCTATACACACCATTAGTTGAGTTAACTTATTCACCACGCTCATACGGATAACAACAGCAGTGATGGCCAGATCTTATACTCGTAACAGTATGTATATATATTCCGTAATCACACACAAAAGGAGAGGGGGATATAACTGAAATGTTGAAAAAAAAAACACTTGAGTATAAATAAATAAAATTTTTATTTGATTGTTTTTATTGAAATTTATTTTTGATGAAAGAGTAGTGTGTAGCAACGCAGATAATTTTCTTCAGAGACCTTGAAAGTGAACTTGTTTTTAATTTTTAACCACAAATAGATACAAAAATTTACACATTTATGAAAACATACAGAAACATCTGCATAAGGAATCTTGAATGGTATGAAACTCAACGCCTAATTACGCTAATAACCAAACGAAAAAAACGCTCTTAAAGATTGAAGTTGTGTGTAATTATTTTCTTCACATGAAAGGGGAAGACTTAAGAAAAAAAATCCATTCTTATTATCAGCAAGTTTTGAGTTTTTGGCGATAATTTACAAAAGTATAATGAATTAACAAAAATTAGTTTTAAACCAAATATACTTCTAATTCTTCAATGTAGCGGATGTCAAATAATTATAAAAATACTTTGACATAAAAATAATGATAACTTCTAACTAAACTAAAAAAAGTACTAAAAAAAGTTTTGCTCAATAAAAATAAGTTTTAAACAAACATGTGATATCTATAACATCAGCAATTAAAATGTTTTTCGTCAAAATAACACTGCATAAATCAAAAAAGAAAAATAGGGGAACTCATAATTAAATTATTTGTTCCCTTTAAAGTAACGCTTTCTTTTAAGAGAATAAGAGACTAGTTTTGTCTTATTTCGTTTTTTTTTATATATAAATAAAAAAAATTAAATTAAGCTTATGGACGTGTTGTCTCTCATACAAAGTTAATAATTATTTTTATTTCAAACGTTTATTTAATAAAAAAGCAAGAAGTCATTATAAAAATTTGTCATAGACTTGACATATAGGACCAGATAGGTGGCGCTGTATCTAAGATCTAAAATGTTTTATCTCCGAATTTTCTCTTTAGACTTAAAAAAAGTTACTGCTGTCTTTGAAAAAGAATCACAGGTTGGACAGAAAATGTGTAGAATGATCTGATATAATAATAATAATTAATACCGTATATTTCTCATAAAGATTTATTCCAGTATGTTTTAAACGTTCATAAAATAGAAAAAAATTGTTAAATATTAGCACTTCATTATTAAATCTTAGTTCATATTAAACAACACAAGTTCAATTTAATGTTCGCCGGTATAAAAGTTTCTTAAGTCCTCGGTAATTGTGGTATTTTGTTTCATATTTTTAAAATAACGGAGGTGCATTGGTGGTATATAATTGAGCAAGTCTGACATGTCTTTATATATTGCTGAAGTAACAAGACGAGAGAGAGCCTGCGTACAAAAGATGCATTTTTGGAAACCCGCCAAGGCCTTTCTCTTTTTAACCGACTTCAAAAAAGAAGGAGGTTATACAATTCGGCTGAATGTTGTTTTTTTTATATTTGTGCCTCCAGAACTCAGTAATTTCTGATCCAATTTTGAACATTTTTGGTAGTATGATAGATTATGCTTACAGATTGGTCCCGTTTTAAAAACAGTTCATAATCTTCAAAATTCGATGGTTGAAAGTCATCGATTGAACACGAATGCAAATTTGTTATTAATCATTCTTACACACAGAAAACAGATTAGTATAATAACGTTGGAGATTATTAAAATTCAACCACTAATATCATTAATTAATTTTTATTCTTAATAAAGTATAATCTTGATATATTTTCTATATGTAGAACAAAAAAATTATAATTGTAAATAATTGTCGGTCGCAACAACCGTTAAGAAAATTAACTAGACCAATACTGTTATCTTTTCTGTTAATTGGGAGATGCAACAAAATTAATTCAGCATATTCATATGGATACTCAAAAGTTGGTAGTTATAAGTGAAAAATCGATTATATTACTTTTGAAAACAAAAGCGTTTTTGACATTATAAAAAAGAAAAAAAGAAATTAACATACAAAATAAAAACATTTATTTATTTATTTATTTACTTTACTTTACAAAACAAATGAAAAAACAAGTATTTGTGAAATTGGCAAACAATTAACCAATTTTGTAGAAAGGTTAAAAAAAGAGAAATTTGTAAATATAAATAATTTTGAAACATTTTATTTAGCACTTTGGCAAAACGTACAATATTATTGGATGGTACGGCAAATGAAAGATATTTGGAAATAGAAAGAAATCAGGAAGAAATAGGAAGATGTATTACTGAGGTATTTATCATTCATTATGTTCTCATCTGTTAAATTGCTTTTTAAATAAAGTTTTGTAAAAAATTATGAAGTTGTTTTATTTCATTCACAATAATATTTTCTATTGACTGTCCTCTTTCTCGAATCATTTTATAAAATAGTTACGAGCACCACATTCATTCAGTCATTTCAACCGAATTTCAAATAATACTCACAACCGACAAAATTCGATTGGAAACAAATTCGGTAGACATAACGAATCTCTTTTCTCTGTGTACTTTTTTACTCATAACATTATAGATGCAGTTCCAGTATCATTTTGATGTACAAGACGAAATACAGAGAGAACAGTAAAGAAATACGTTGGTTTGTGTGTAAATTTCGTCTAACCAAATTAATGTTGATATGAGTTATGAGTATTCTCGTATTCTTATTTACAAAGTTAGTTGGTTAAATAGATGATGTTTATAAACTACACAACTAAGGTAGATAGATGCGAAGAATGCTGATGAAGGTCGTAGCGGTCCAGAAAGTGCAGCATTTCATTCTGCTAGCGTCTAATTTTTCTTGTTTTCTTTGGAAAAACGTCCGCATACATTTGTAAAATAAATTTTCTTTCTAAAAAAAGATTTTTAGAAAATTAGAAAAGATTTGAACTTAAGCCAAAATAATTTCCAAGCATTTTTCTGTTACGATATAATAATCGTTTGAGGCGTGAAGCAAATTTCGCTTTCTCACGGACATTTCTATTAGATAAAAGTCACAATTATTGAATGGATTGAATGGCCTAAAACTAGACATTTGGGAAAACGGTGATATATCTATTTAAAAAAAATGGCTCATTTGGCTAATTTATTTTTCAAATATTCACTAAAGAGTTTTTTTTTTTTGGAGTAAAAAACAAAAACGTTGCGCATACGCTTCCATAAAAAGAAGGATACTTATTGCAACTTCTTTCTTTTTTCAAAGTTGAGATCTCTAATTTTATAATAATAATTTTGTAATAAAAATCTAGGTCTAAAATAAGCTTCATAAAAAATAAATCTTCTAATTTATATAGTAAACTGTAGCAGACTCGGATTTTAGTTTCGCGTATTTCGAAATTGTTTCTTCGTTTAATATATTTAGATTTCTCATGAATCGTATGTTTCAATGGCGATTTATTTGGTTTAAATAGGGGTAGCAGTTGGTAGGTCCAATTAATGATTTTTGGATATATCAGCAGTCGCGGCGAACACTTTTTTCTACCCAATGCAGTTTTAATGTAACGAGGTGTTATGAGAGCGACCGAAACGTTTGGTTTCACTTATGCTGGTACGACCACAATAGAACTAGGAAACCACCTCAAACTACTTTTTATCAATTAAAATTTATAGTCTAGAGTCCCCATAGTATCTATCAAGCCTTTCCTTGACTAAGGTGAGGCCTTTGAAAAAACTTAAACTTAAAACCATAATAACAAAATCTGAATTTACTGTTTTTTTAACAGACTGAATTATTAAATATTTTATTGCTTTTAAAGTTTACGATAACTTCGAGACATCTTACCTCTAAGAAGTGTGACCTTAAACGTCCAATTGAATATTTTGCAATGTCAGTTGATAACTGACTGACAGCAGCACCAAAACCAAAGATACCTAATTTCTTGTAGCATTTAACCATTCAATCGGGAATTTCATAGTCCATACAGTCGAGTTACTACAATGATTATCTGAAATATAGAAAAAAATTTGAATAATAAAAACTATTTTTATTTAGTTTTAATAATTTTAAATTAATTTAATTAAGTAATTATTATTTATTTTGTTTCATATGAACTTGTGTCCTATAAATATTTTTAAAATTGCTATCTGGTATTTTGTACTGGAGTGCATATGGCATTGTAGATTTAATACTTTTTGGGAGAAAGAGATTTTCCACAAATGTCATTAATGGCCATTAGTTCTTAAAATGGTTTCTTGAAAGCCATTTTGTTTTTAACTATATTATTTTTTAAATATTTTAATGTGTTCTGTCGCCTATGTTCTCATTTTTCTTTGTCTTTTTGGCATATTTTATATTGTATTCTTTCTAGGTATCAATAACTGTACTTAAAACTGAAAGACGTTTTTTTCTGTTTGTCGAATAATTGCTTCTTTTAAAAACACCCTCTGGACTGATGAAGCTTTTACCACATATCGTGACTGCTCTTGACATCCTTTTGATAACGGACAGCTTCAAAAATCGGACATCTCTCAAAAGCCGCAAAAATCGGTAAACATTAAGAAGCCATTCGTCCCAAATGGGAATCTAGAATTATCAATGGATGATATTTATTAGAGCGATTGGATCTGCAGATGCTAGATGTCATATGCCAACTTCTGTAAAGGAAAGGAGAGTGAACTAACATTGCACCTGGGTTCGTCTGATTTTTCTGAACCAGGTGGATGGTTACTAGTTACGCACTGCTTTAATAACCGCCAAAGCAGTATTATTAAGTTTGTGCAAAAACGAGAGAATTAGGCTGAAGGGAATCGTTCAAGTTTATATAGTTTATGTGACTTTCTATATCTTTAAATAGGCGACAGTGAGATTCAACTCCGCTAAAGAGTTGAGTAACTGAAGCATCTGGTTTTTTTATTTTTTCGTTGAAAAGTGTCAATAACTTACCATGATTTCATAATTGCCCTGCAACTATTAAACACTTGTTTCGTTAAGAAATAAAATATTTATTATGATAGAAAAGAGAACATGTGTTGAACATGTGTCATTTACAAAAAAATTGACCTAAATTTTGTAATGAAGACTGAACTGTGAAATTTATAAATACTTTTAATAAATCAAACCCTTTTATTTCATGACTCTGTGTTATATTTTGCACAAATGTTTAATAGGGAAAATACTAAAAAGATCTGGAAGCAATAACAGTTTATCTAAATATTTGAATAAAATTTTTATTCGAATGTATGTATACTTTATTAAATTTATTAAAACGTTCTTTTGGGTCAAACTTAATCAGTGAGTTTTGTTTGGGAACCATACGCATGAATAAAAATTACATAAAAATATATTTTCCTTGAATTTTTACGTTATAATGCTTTTTTTTGTTTATTACACGACAGAAGTTTATTTTCAATTAATATCTCACACTTCAAAAACTATTTTACCAGTCAGTCTGTTTCCTATTTTGGTAAAAATTTTTATTAGATTTGGAATCATATAAAAAGAATGTATTTTTCCAAGTATTATAAATAAAAAAATATATTGTTCCTTTCAATTCAATAAATTTAATTTTAAGTACGACTCCTTCTACGAAATCTACTGAGCAATGTCCGACTGTCAGTCCATGTTAGTGTTGAAATCAACTTATCCAAGAGCTAGAGAAAATTTAAATATGCCAATCGATCAGAAATAGTTTTGAAAATTTTGCTATTTAAAATAAGCAAGATCTATGTCCTCCCAGGCAGCGGGCTAAGCACCAGACCTTGTTTTTGCCATATCATTTGAAACAAATCTAGTTAAGTGAACTTATTCCAATAAAAAAAAAAAACAAATATATGGGGCGATAGAGAATATAGGCGTTCGCCTATATGTCCGAGTTAAAAACTACCCTCGTGATAATAAATAATCAGAACAAACTTAGAGTGTTGCCAAAATATTTTACTACAAGTTTTGATAAGAATTTATAACAAAAAATGTGTTTTTTTTAAACAGAGGCAACTCTCAAACATTTTAGTTTTCCAGTACAAGCTATCACTTCTCAGTACTAGCTACCTAGTAGTAGCAAAGATTTATTCACACTTGTTGTAGTTTATACTTTTGAGCCTTTCTAGTACTGAAAAGTTTTAGCTAGTGCTAGGTACCAGAGAACTGCATCATACTCATCCTTAATGTGGTATTTACTATACCCACTCCATTTGAGTATTGATGAGTTTAAGTGTCTAGCATACTCAAGTAAAATGTTTGAGATGCTGGCTTTACTTTATTCGTACTCATACTCACTATGAGTAACTCATAGCAAACACCAAGAGAAAGATTTTAACGTCTGTAGTGAGAGGAAAACAGAGTTATCAGATCAGAAATATTAAATCAAACACAATATCAAAAGTCGCCAATGTATAAATTAGCTTACGTACATACATACTTCTTTGAAATTATGAAAGTTTATTTAATATACATCAGAAAATAAATTAAATAGAACCCGTAAAATTTGCCATATTTTCATTTATTAAAAACACAACAAAAGTTTACTAATAACTCAAGAATAGTTCATTGTTTATTATATTACGTTTTTGTTAGGGGTTTTTTTAATTCACACAGGATAGAAATTTTTTAAATTCTATTCTTTAAGCAAATAGATTTTTAAGATTAATAAATAGGTATAAAAGCAATAATTATATTTAACAAAATAAAATATGTAAACTAAAAACTTTATTGCAATTTATTATTTATGAGGTCTAATGACATTTAGTCAATGCAATATTACATCTGCGTACATACAGTTTTGTTAAAACTAAAAAAATTAAGTAATTTTCCTTTTATTCACGGATTCAAAAAATAAATTTATTTTATTTTGTATCATTTTGTTTTCCTAAATACCGTTAGTAGCACGTTTATGACAACAAGGAGCATAAACTGAAAATATTTGTTCATAAAAAACAGCAACAAAATAAGCATACCTGCTTTAAATAGTGTACAAAAGCTGTGCCTTTAAGCGGTTTTTATTGCATTTTATTCATTAAATATGCTTTGTAATTCATACGTATGAAAACGGTTGTTGCCTGTTTTTCTGCATATAATGTTTAAGCAATAGATTTGATAAAATGTAGTTTTTTTTAGTGTTTATAAATGGATCAGCATACAATGCGGAATTTCATAAAACGGCAGTTAAAAACTTTAATAAAGAGAATTAAAAAATTCTCGCGTACGTGTATAAAAAATACTTACAATTCTGATTGCGATATTTTTGAGACTCGTTTTTAGGCTCTTTGTTTTAAATATACCCACAACAAAAAAACACTTACAAGAATGGATAAAATAAGCACCGCAACTTTTTATTGCGGCGTTTAAAATACTCGAGTATGAAAAATATGGAGTAAGTATGCGGTGTACTCATGGTTGCGGTGTACTCGTGCAGTTCTCTGCTTACTACGTAGTATAAACCGCCTTTGTATTCCCTCTACTCACTGTCTTTACAGTATTTAAAAATAATTCTTGCATAAACAATCCGACGTCAAAACAGATTTCATCCGTCTGCCTATAACGGTTCAAGAGTATGGCCACATACATTAGATTACATTAACTATTAGGACCCTTATATCTCCAAACTTTATACTTGTACAAATGTTCAATAGTTTGACAATATACATCAAATAACAGCAACTATAGGGGCACCCTTTAATTTTCAAATTCAAATTATGTGCTTGCTGTTGTAACAGATTTAGCAATCAGGCTCTTTGTAAATTTCAACCGTTCAACAATTTGACAATATACATTAGATTATATTAACTATTGTAAAACCCTTTAATTTATAATTTAAAATTTTTATACTTCTTACAATACCAAACAAAGCAGTGGACATTCTGTCTAGTTGTCAGGTGTTTGTATATAATGGTTCAAAAAATACGGGCATTAAATTACTTTAATTATGGGAACATTCTTTAATTTTTAAATTCAAATTTTTAGCTTCTTGTTAAAGTTCCTTGTAAGTTTAAGCTGTCTGTCTGTAACGGCTCAAATCTTTGGCCACATACACCAAATAACATCAACTATTGGGCCACCCGTTATTTGCCAAATCCAAATCTTATACTTGTTGTTATAGCAGACTTAACAATACATGTTCGTTGTAAATTTCAAGCGTCTGTCTATAACTGTTAAAAAGTATGACCATATAAATCAAATTAAATAAACTATTGGCGCACCCTTTAATTTATAATTTTTAATATAATACTTGTTACTTTAACGGCCATAGCACAATTTGCAAGCGTAGACAAACGGTTTAAAAGATAGGCACATATAAGTAAATCTACCTCAATTATGGGACATACTTTCATTTCTAAATTCAAATTATAAACTTGTTGATATAGCGGGCTTGGCAATAAATGGCCCTTTTAAATTTCATCGTTCTGTCGATAACGGTTCAAAAGTTCGGCCACATGCTTGAAATTACATCAACTATTAGGACACTCATTAATTTCTAAATCCAAGTTTTATACTTGTTTTTAATCGGACTTAGCAACACAGATTCGTTGTAAATTTCAAGCGTATGTCTTCGTGTCATTGCAAAAGCACCTTTATCTCTTTGAATTTTAAGTAAAAACTTTTTCACGGTACTTGAAATTGTTTTCTAGCCTGTCTTCGGTAATTTTTCTTTTTCACACTTCTTTCTTTGCAACAGTTCCAGTACCGTATTAATTGTAGTGAAGTAATAATAAAAGCGCGATATACCTTGCGTGTAATGTAATATTTAATGAATATTTAACAACAATTTGTCCATGAATTTAAACAATCAATCAAGTAGGCTTTTAATAGTGTTTTTTATACCCTTTAATCCAGATGAAAGAGAGTAAATGTAAAGGCCGAAGCACATGAAAACGCTATACGTTAATCTTTGATTTATTAGACTGGCAAGTCAGTTAAAATAGATCTTTTCTATGAGTGTTGTCACAATCAGTACGTCTCCATCAACACAAAGTATGAAAGATGGGCAACTTTTAGCTTTTGACGTACGTTGAATACTTTGACAGCTATCATATGCTACTTCTTCTTGTTTTGTTTTCGCTCTTCCTGTATTTTAATGTGTTTTTGATCGTCAATAAAGTACTCGTTGTGCAAACTTCATCCGTCGTTACTTTGACTTCAGTTGAATATATCAAAGTATAACGAATGACGGATTCTAATTGCACCGGCCTTAAGTTTTTCGTTCCGTTGATTAATTCAGCAATATCCATTTCCATCGATTGAGCGATGTCTATCTGTCCATCCGTGTTCGTGATAAAATCAACTTTGCCAAGTCACTAGATGAGCTAGAGAAAATTTAAATACGCCATACTATCAGGCGCAGTTATGCTTTTGAAAATCAGCAAGCTCGGTCCATGTACTTCGAGGCAGCGGCCAAAACTCCACGCCTGCCTCTAATTTTTCATATCCTTTTTTCGGCTTTCATTAATATTCCAGCAGGTGTTTGTGTTTATAATAAAAAATTTATGAAAAATTAAGAAAATTGGCAAGCTTTTCTCTACTTACTGCTTATTCACCACTGGATTATGCAAAGATATAATCTAATAACCTTTTCATTAACTTAGTTAGGACAACAACCCTAAGAAAAACTTCCAAATTAAACAAAAAAAATTTTTTTTGGAACAGAAACACTAAATAGTAGGAATGAATTTCTTATGCAATTTATATGTATATGTGGTTATACATACATGGTGAAGGGTGTGTAAGATTCGATATTCCCGAATGTAGCACTTTTATTGTTTTATATTGTATATAATCTTCGATATGAGACGACAACTGCTGATATTCAACAAGATTATGTTGTCGTGATTCTGATATTAAATATCTAATATTTTTGTGGTTTAGTGTTCCTATTTCAATGATCCGTATCGTGTGTCAATGCCTTTGATGTTGAGCCCTTTTATGTTATTACAAAATCCTCTTGAGTAATAAACAACATTTCAAGTATCACTCACTCACCCACTACACTCTTTATCAAGAAGCCGTTTATAAATTGACACAGTATGCAGTTGTGTTCGGGAATTAGGATGTGATATTGATAATGATTCATTCACGACAGATAACTCTTCAAAACCATGTAGTTTTTCAATCTATGTAAATACACATTGCCTTTTTTTTATTGCAATAAAGTTGGAGAGGTCATGTCTTGTAATGAAGAAAAAACCAAAATTATATATCAGGTAATAAACAAATTTCAAATTCAAACAACAAAAAATAAAAAAATTCAGGAAGGAAAAAAAATTGTTCACAAATTTCCCAGCCGTTGTATTGCGTGAATGTGTTTTCATATTAGGAATGTTGACTTTCAAAATTCTTTAGTTTGTATTTAATGGTTCGTTAAACAACAAGCCGCAGCTGTATCAAGTGATTAGATAATGAACTTTTACATATTTTTTTAAATTTGTTTTTTTTTTATTTAGAAAGAATGTTTTAATTATGTACATGACTGCAAGGCATCTGCTTTTATAGCAATATTATTTTGTTTTTCCCCTTTCATTATTCCTTAAATTGATAGCATAAAAAAACTTAATTGACGAAAAATGCTTACCACACTTATTGGCAGCACTAGACCAATAACGTACAACAGCCAATTTTGAATCGTCGAATTTTTAAAAGGATGTATTAGGGACTCATCATCACAGAAGAAACCGTGTTTGTATTTATATCCCCATAAATAGAAGAATAAAATAGAAAAGCCAACTGTAAACGAAATGATAAAAAAATTGATTAACTAACATCTCAAAAAAGAAAAACTGCATATAAAAACAAACAACGTTATGCGAACGTTGATGTAAGAAAAACTTAACGTATTTTAACGTACGGTCGTTTATGTACTTATAGAAACTTTACAAATGTGACGCATGTCAATAAAATAAACAAAAACAAACATTGTGCAGCACTATTTGTTTGTGATTTTAATTTCAACAGCCCGAAAAGAATTTAAAAACGGATATTGAGGATTTATTTGCTGATGTCCATAAAATAACTAGAATTGTTTTGCAAAAAAAAACTATAAAGCCAAAATATTAAATTACAAAACCTACCACAATTTTCAATTTGCTGCAGCTGTTCACAACAGTGTTGAGATTTGTGGCATAGTTACGGGCACTGTTCCGTGCATGTAAATTTAGAAAAAGTACTAATTTCGCTTCGAAAGATATTTTACATTGCAATATGTGCAATGTATTGACAAATTTAATTATCTGTTTTAAAAAATATTATTATGTATTTAATGTAACTATTTATTTATTATACTTTTATTAAGCAAAATAATAAAAACTGATGAATAATACAATTATTGTCAATACTTCAAAAGTACCTAAAACGGGCAAATGTGCCGCAATGGTACTTATCACATATAATTCCAGCACTATCTTACGAATGTCACGTAACAATGCCGTCAAAACCTATTTTATACAGGTTGAAGCGTTCCGGAAACGTGACAGTTAATTTCGGTAAGCGTTTGCATTGTTTTAGTATATTTAAAAACAAACGGTCGTTAGGTTAGCTTACGTGGACGTTCGCATAATTGTACCTTTATGATAATATTTCTAAACGAACGTCAGAGTAATAAAATATTTACAATACAACTTCCTTAACAATCTAATGAAAAACAAACTTTTTAGAAAACAACAAACAAAATTGCAAAGAACGTCAATTTGTTTTTTTTTCAGTTTTACAGCGCTTTTAAAAGCAATTTTATTTGTTTGGAAATTTTTGTTTTATTAATTTCAGTTTCAAGCCGCCTTATTTCAAAGAAATATATTTTTTTATAAACTATTTCCATGTGACAAGTGTTACAAATTGGTTTATAAAGAAGTCATAAGACTTCATAAATGGGAGTAGAATGTGAGAATTGTGGACTCGGCAAATGTTTATTTAGTTTAATATTATTCGTTTTGCTCTTACTTTAAAATTTTAATATGTTTCAAGTATTAGAAAATTTTTACGTGGCCATTAGAATTTTTTTTTACAAATTAAAACAAAAAAACGGTGCATAGTGAATCATTCATATTAGAAATATTTTATCAATCTCTAATAAATTACAAAACATCAATGCAGTCAAGACATGTTTATGTCTAAGAAATTAAATAATATTTTATTTTATTGTTGTTCTGTGGAAGTTTTAATGTTTTCTTAACCTGTTTTATTTAATCTCATTGAGTTTAAACAACCTGAAATGCAATTTCTAGGGGTTTTTTTCTGAAGAGCGTTGAAACTGTTTTCATAATTATACATACACACATACATATATCATACGATATACTGCCTTGTAAAAAAAATTTCTGCATTTCTTATGTTTTAAATTGGAAATATTTGTATACCTTTAAATTTCGTATATCATAAATGTTTATTTTTTTGAATGTGAAATATCATATTAATTTCAATAGAAAAAGCCTCTATGCAAAAGTTTCATCCTCGCCCAACTCATTACATTTGATAAAATGGTATTATTTCATGATTTATTTTTGCCAGTGTAAAATAATAGTATTATAGCACACAACTCCAACTGATTAGTATATAGCAAACTTCACTAAAACAAAAAGATTAAATTGGAAATGTTTTCAAGGGGTTGTCAAAAATAACCTCATGTGGTGAGCAATAGACTGTCTCCGTTTTTCTCTTCTTCTTCTCTGAGTTATAGTGGTAGTGCTGTTGGATTCAGGGGATTTTTTATTCTCAAATGTGGAATCTAAGTACTGAAGATTGATTTTTACATTATCTGTAACAGTATTGTAATCATTCTAGTTATTTTATTCTTCAACATTCAAGTCTTTTAAGATAAGACATGCAATTAAATATTGAAGCATTAGATTTTAATTCAATAGACAAAACTTCTATATAGAAATAAAGAAAAAAATAACAAAAAATTAATACACACGTCAAGGAAACCTTGCGAAACTTTTGATCTACCTCAAGATATGACAACACTATTTATCTCTAGAAATATGTATGTGTCAAACAAATAATGTGGCAATGAGGAGGGAACCCTGCAATGAGAATTTAAAATCAAACTATTCCGCATAGCCGTACAAATGAAATTAACTATACTACAAAAAATATATGCATTTCTATATTAATGCTTTAATAAATTAAAATAGCTTTATTTTCAGGGAGATTTTTGGAAATAAAATAAACTGGATTCAAGGGCTTTTGAAAATCCTTTAGATTGCAAAATTCTCCTCGAAAATTATGTGGTAGCTCTGATCTTCCCTTTTTTTGCAAACGTTTCTTAGTTTCTTGTTTACTGAGTCATATGACGCAAATTTGGTCACTAAATTTTTAATAGGCGTTAACGCCGTCCCTATTAGAGCAGGCCTTTTATATAAATGCAAGAGACAAAATTTCTAACATTCCAGCATAATTTTAAATACTAAATGTCATAATTTATGCTAAAATGAGGGATCTTTCAAAATAAATAAAAGGGGACCGTTTTAAGAAACATTTCACTCGTAATTACTGTTAATATTATGAGATATGTTGCATTTAATTATCGGGTACGTAAAAGTAAATACTAACGTATTTACATACAAACATAATTCATTCCGACACTCTCTTATAAATTTTAAAACATTCGAGTGTAATTAAAATGACGGTAAAATTTAGTAGCAACATTTATGATGCAACATAAGAACTTTATGCTACAATTGTTGCAGTTTTATACGACGAATTCACATGTTTTTAATATGCTTCCTAACTCGTAACTTGTATGGCGTTGGTAATAAAAAAAATTAAATATGATTCCAGAATCAATGGCATGGCCATGACATAAATTTCAATTATGCGTTGTACCTGCAGAGATTAACAATGTTTTATTAAAAAATGACAGCACGTTACGAGTTCAATGTTAAGTTAGAAGAAAAAAATATAATTCATTACTTCACTCGTTAACCACACATTTTTATTGTTGCTTGTGGAGAATTTTTTAAAAATGCTGGCATAAAAATATTCCAAGTTGATTTTTTTTATTTCTAACGACAGTAAATACTATCAAAACCAGATGAACAACCATTAGGAAATCTTCCGTTTTTTAAAGTAAATTCGTCAACAATTCAATAGAACATTAATGTAATTGTAACTCGATATCGAATGCCTTACTTTGACCTCAATATTTAATATGCCCCCTCACATTACTTTTTATATTAGATTCATCAAATAAAAAAAACATTATTTTTTTCTATATCTACGAAAGCTTGTTAAATATAAAATATACCTTTTATATATTTCTCATTAAGTGGCAAGAGTAGGCTCATTTATGAACAACTTTTTCTTTGCTTCGGAGGGCCCAGAGTCATATAATACCCTGTTCAGACATACGTTTTAATTTATACAATTAAAATTTTAATTGAGTAATTAATTTTGGTGTTCACACATATCCAATTTAATTTACTAAATTAAAATTTGACAATAGAATATAGTTCTGTTTAATAACAAGAAGTTGTTACTAATTGTTATTGGAAAGTGTTTACTTCAGTACCTCAAAAGAAGCAGCGAAAGAGTAAAAAAAAGTAGAAGATGTGAATGTTAATAAATTTGTTACTACTTTGTTACTGTCAAGAACAGAACAGCTGATTCTTGTTCTGTTTTACAAAATAAGTTAATGAATATTAAATACTTTGAACTGAAAGTGTTTATTAGCACTCTCCACGAAAATATTTACATCACATCGTTGTGGCTTTTTTGCCATAATTTATATGGCGATTTTAAAACCGAATATCTACGCTGAAATTTTTTACAACCACACAGCAAAAAATATACATAACATTTATAGTTTTCGGTTTTAAATACAAAATATTTGAATTAAAGCTAATGTTTGAATAATAGTGAGAAGAAAGCTAAGGAAACTATGTACAAGTAAACGCCAGGTTAATAAAACAATAAACAAAAGAAATAGAATAAAATAAACTAAAAGTTTTACAAAGAAGACAGAAAATTTTTGGCAATTTGCACACAATCGATGACAAAGCTCTTGCAAATGCTAACTGTTGCAATACAAAATGATTTAAGCATCGAACACCGCTTTTTTTGCTGTTTTAGATACATATTTATTTTTATGGTTTTTTGTTATTATCGTCAGTTCGCCTCTACTTTGCTATTTTTTTTCCAACAATGAATTTATTCCTTTTTTTTTTTATTTGGAATAGTAATGTTGTAAATTTTTATTTTACTCTATCGTTGCTAGTTTCTGCCGGAATTTTATTGAACAGACCTAATTTTTACATTAGAAATTTGTGTTTGTATATTTGGAAGAATAAAGAAAAGTTCGGCTTTAAAAGAAAGTTTGCTTGTTTTTATTTGAAATATGGAACTCTTCCAGTTTGTACGATCAAGTTTTGGCTGCACGCTAGCTTTGAATTTCCATAAAATTTTCAAAAACTTTTCATTTCATATAATTTGAAAATATTTTATTTTTAATTTTTATGGCATTTACTTTTGTCATTGTATAAAATTTTCTCTAACTGAACACACTTCATAAGGGTTGTTGGAGTAAACTTAATCAATTATCGACTTAATTAAGTGCTAATTGAAAAATTTTTTAATTAATTTCTTATATGGTAAATTAAATTCAATAAGGGACTTATTGCGTAAATTCCTTTATTGCGCAATTAAAACGTATGTCTGAACAGGGTATTATTAATTGATTTTGTAATATTCCAAGGAAATAAAAATTTTCCAAAAAAAAGTTTGGCATTTGTGGACTTTTGTTATTATAACATGTTGTTACGATTGAAAAAGATGACATGTGCAGAAATTGAAAACTAACCGTTGATTAAACTTCGTTTTCTTTCTCTTAGGGAAAATTTCCCATTTGAGCACGAGTCAGAAATTGCCGAAAGTTCTTATATTTTTAATTTGTAATACAATGTTCAACGACACGATCTTGTACGAAGGCAAAGGGAATAATACTTTAGAAAATAAAGAAAAACTCTACAATATTAATCGAATTGGCTTTTACACCGTTTTCGCCTTTCGCATAGTTAGATTTCATTATTATTTCCTCCACAACATTTTTTTAAATTTGAAAATATAGCAAGGCTACGATTTGATTATTGGTTTCCAAAGAAAAAATATCTAAGCTTGAGGTTTGAAGTAAGTTTCTACATTTATGGAATTATGACCACGTTTTAATACCTAACAGCTTTTCAAAAAGAAGTATTTTTTTTATTTTTTAAAAATTTCGAATGCTGTCTTTATCCACCAGGTGTTTGATGGCTTCTATGCCTTTTACAGACATTTTATAAAAATTTAGTTTGCTTAAAAATCAATAAGTCTTGCAAATAAATTGCCCAAAACAACAAAAATTGAAATCCAGGAATGGCAGACATTTTTCATTATACAATTTTGTGTATGAAGTGGCTTTTTACGAAGCGTTTTTAGACGTTTTCATGCTTTTATTTTTTTCGCCTTTTAGAATTTTCAGGGCATATATTCCTTTTAAAAGATAATTTTGACCCTCTTAGATCTACTCATATTAAAATATTAGAAATTGTGTAGATGCAAGAGTTTCAAATAATAATAAAATCAATTTTCTGACGTAAAAAAAAATATACGAACAACTATTTACCACCCTAATGTCGTTCAGTTTTGACATCCAACAGTGATAATCAGTGTAAGGAGACATGTACAATTTATTTAACAATAAAAACTAAAGAAAAAGCAGATAAATAGATCTTCTAAAAGGTTGTAAGCCAGTGAGTGATTTAAAAAGCAAATAAGTAAATAAAATAAAAAGGTTATTTTCTGAACTACCAATAATGACTAAAAGACAAAAAAATTACAAAAGCAAAATACCTTTTACATCTAGTTTTGCAAAAGGAATGACAACAAAATTGTTCTGCTCTTTTCTGCAATTTAGTAGAGAACATTTCTGTCTTGCCCATTTATTCAACAAACTGACAAGACCTGTTCTCTAAGTCATAGAATTATTTTAATTGGTTCAAAGGAATTTCTATGAGCAAAAATTTTTTTTTTATTCTAGGAATTTCCTTAGGTTTTTTAAGATTTGTAATACAAAAGCTCGAAGTAGGTATTTAGACATGCATTTGTTGTTATTTTGCCGTTTAATCTTTTACTATAAAAAACAAAACCAGGGAAACATCAAAGAGTCGATAAATAATTGAGAAAATAAATACATTTCCATACGCAGTTCATTTAAATCTCTTTATTTAAAATTTCAATTCAATTCTATTTAAAAAAAGAAATTTCTTTTTTAAAGCCAGTTTTATTTTATTGTTAAAAAGTGTTTTCAAAAACTTAGGTGTTTCTTTAATGATTTGTGTAGGCCTCATCTAAATGTTAAGAGTAATTTTTTTATTACCTTCAATATAAATTTTTTTATTGAAACATTTGAAAACACTTATTTACACTTAACAATTTCCATTAGTTCTGATAAGATTTCCATTAGTTCTTGTTGCACATGTTGAATAAAAACTACAGTGTTACTCAAAAGTATTTCTCCTACTTGCTGTAGGCTAAAAACAAATGAACATAATAGTTTTTTTTTTTATTAATGATATTTTCTAATTTATTTATTTTCGCGGTCAAAATTTCATGTTGCTTAAAATAATAATGCAGTATTTTAATCACACATCAGTGGTAAACTAAAACTCAATATTGTTTCGAGTATCGGTATTTAAAGTATACGATATTTAAACTAAAAAGTATACAATATTTAAACTACAGAAGTGATTTTCATTTGAACAGCATCATCTTTTGAACCGTTTACAAAGAATGTTTGATTTTTTTACAGCATAAAATAAATAAAATTAAAACTTTTGGTGTCCCCATAGAATATCTGATTTTTACGTATTTAGTATTATGGTATAAACCGTCGTTGACTTCCAATAACATGTAATAAAGACCTAAAATTTAATACTAAAGGGTGACTTATATATGGTACGAAATCCTGTTTTGTATGTGAGCCCAACTCGCAATTGACTAATTTCGATGTGTTTTTTATATTCTGCCATCTGCCGTTGTCAGAAAGATAATTTTTCAATCTTTGAAACATTTACAAAAATTACAAATGCTTTAAGCCAGGGTTTGAAGGAGCAAGAGAATTTTGCTGGGAGAAAAATTTTATTTTATTTTTTAAGTTTTTTTAATACGTCAGCCAACAAACTTGTACCATCCAAGTTTTTAAAAAAAGTTTTTTATTTCTTAAATGACTTGAAGGTAGGCACGAAGGAGTAAATGCGTTAACAAAAATAGAAAAAAAAAAAATAAAAGCGTAAAAATCTTATGACAAAAATTTTTTACTCAAATTTATTAAATGAATTTTCAATCATAATTGAATTAATAGTAAGTGTTAAAGTCTTACATATAACAATTTTATATTTTAGGTCTAACCAGTGCTTGATAAAAACTAATTTTGCATACTTGTTGCCAATATTTATAGCTTTTTTCTAAGTCTCGACCGAGGAACCCATATCTCATTTTTTGCCACTGCCGTTTAAAATTTTACGGACTAAAGGGCTTGGACGTGTTTTTAACTTTGCCATGAATTAAAGATATATTTTTTTAAATGCAATGATCTTCTGTTACTACTTACGAAAGAGATAAACTCGTTTTTCAGTGCCCCAAAACTAAAACGGAATTTATTTTTTTTAAATTTATATTTATTTTTATTTAGGCAATCAAAGGAAACTTTTTTTAATTGAACAAATTTCACGTAATTTAAATGATATTTTAAATAAAAAAAGTAAGTTCTTTTTAATACCCACTGTAATTCAAAGTATTTTAAATCGTTACCATTTCATTCATTAGCACTAAATGGAACATTGGAGTCGGTAATGTACTCGTATTCAGATTTTAACACACTTTATAATCTTTATTTATTTATTTTATTTTTTTTTATTTATTTAGTTTTTGCTAATGCGTTTTTTAATAAAATTCATCCATTTTTTGGTGAATACATTTATAATTTGTTAACGGATCTGATGTTGCTAGGTGTTTTGATTTCGTTTTTTCGAAAGAGAGAACTGAAAACTGAACTGGGTGTTTGTGATTTCGTTTTTTCGAAAGAGAGAACTCAAAACTCATTGACCTTATGATATTTTTGGAAAATATTGCAAACAATGTTGTGCTTGATTATAAAAGATGCAAAATGAGAACTTAAGTAGTATGAATATGGCGCTTCTAGATAGAAATGTGCAAAGGAAAAATGTGCATACCTTAACCCTTTAACGGTCGATCGGGTTAAATTCGACCCCATGATATTTTGTGTTATGAGGCGGCAGCGTGTTCGGTTTTGCTTAAAGTGAAGTCGTGGTGGATGTTATTTTTGTTGAAGTGAAGTCGTAACATTCGACCCCATGATATTTAGCGTGTTCGGTTTTGCTTAAAGTGAAGTCGTGGTGGATGTTATTTTTGTTGAAGTGAAATCGTAACATTGAATGTTCGTCGTTTAGAGGGTTAATACAATATGAATTAAACTACATTAGGGCGGTTTACGAATGTCTGTGTTTTTTTGCTAGTATTTAATAAATAAAATTCATTTACTGCGGTATATATTAATATCCCTAATACTACACGTATTTGTTATCAGTATAAAATGTTAACCACATTATTTAATTAAGTGGTTAACATTTATAATAAAATGAAATCAAATTAATAAAATATATTCATTGTTGTGCTAAACTCTAAGGTGTGATTATACTTTTAGTTATTTATTCAAAAAAAAAAAAATAATAAAATAAATCAAATTAAAATGGGTGGCAAATTTATTTGTGATATTTGTGGAAAAGTGTACAGCCGCAACTTTTCATTAAAGAGACATATCAGGATGCATCATCATCAAGGTTCATTAAGGTGTACGACTTGCAACATTAATTTTTCAAGTAAGCAAGATTATCTTAAACATACCCACTTAATAGAGCATCAAAATAATCAAAAGAGAGAAATTATACACTGTAAGGATTGTAAAGAAGATGTAGTAAGGAAACAGTGGATATATCATCAACGCACAAACAAACATAAAGATAATTGTTTAAAAATTGTTGATGAAATCAATAATATAAAGTGTTTAGATGCTTGTTTCAAAAACCGTATTACTACATTTCGGTTTAATAACAACAATATGGATAATCTAAATCCTAAATTGTTTTTCAATAACATAAAGGATAATGTAGCATGTGTTTTGAAAGATCATCTACAAAAACATACAAGCTTAAAATTCATTTTCGAATTACTGTGTGAATATATAAAGATGAAAGACGATGAAGAACCCATAATTACTGTAATACTACATCAAACAAAAATGCATATTTTGTCTTTAACTAACCATATGAATGATATTGAAAGATTTTATGCAAATAAATTGGAAATAATTATGCAAAAAATGGATGAGTTCCAAGAACGTGATAGTGGTTTTGCGTTAACAAAAATTAATTACCTTGATGTTAATATTAATAAATATACATGTATAAAAGGTTCGCAGTATATTTCTTTACCAACATACATATCAAAGAAAAAAGCTTGTGTTAATGTACAAAACAATGACGTATACTGTTTTAAGTGGGCTATAATATCAGCGCTATATCCAATAGAAAATAATAGCGTAATTTGTTCTTCGTATAACATAACCAACATTCAAGATGATATTATAGTCCTGGAAAATAATATAATATTAAATTTTAAAAATTTAAATTTCCCACTATCTGTCAACAAAATACAGCAGTTTGAAGACAACAACCCGGGAATGAGCATAAATGTCTTTGGTCTGGAAAGATCTTTTGAAAAGAAGAAGAAAACGTCTATACTTGAAAAAGATACGTATTTAGAAGTTTATAATGTTGTGGGACCATATTATTTCTCTAAAGAAGAAAAAAGTAAACATATAAATTTATTATTGATGGAAGATGAAGAACGATTCCATTATGTCTGGATAAAAAATATATCAAGGTATGTTTAGTGTTATTTAAATTTATACTCAAAGTGAAATTAAACTAATTATGTTTCCTTTTATATTTCTTTAATTATAGATTATTAAGAAGTAAAGTTACAAAACATCAACATAAGGTGTATATTTGTAATACATGCCTCATACACTTTTACCAAGAATCATCTTTAAAGAAACATAAGGAGGTGGAATGCAACAAAATTGTAACTATAATGCCAACCGATAAAAATTCTATACTTAGATTTAAGAATCATAAAAACCAATTAAATGTTCCGTTTGTAGTTTATGCAGATTTCGAATGTATTCTGGAATCAGTTGATATTCAAAACTCAGCTAATATTAATTCAGTACAAAAGCATATTCCATTTGCATTTAGTTATTATATTAAATGTTCCTATAATTCTAGTTTAGATATACATAGAATTTATAGTGGTGAAAATGCATCAACACATTTTTTTAAAAGTTTAGTCGAGGACGCATTATATATTTATAGTAACTATTTGAGTGTAGTAATATCAATGAAACCTTTAACGTTTGAACAACAAAAAAGACAAGATGAAGATATGAATTGTCATATATGCGGTGAAATCATATCTATTGGAGATAAAGTAACTGACCATTGTCATTTAACAGGTGATTATAGAGGTCCTGCACATAATATATGTAACTTAGAGTATCAAATTGGAAATTTTATCCCTATATTTTTTCACAACCTTTCGGCATATGATTGTCATTTATTTATAAGAGAACTTTCATCAGTAGCAGGTGATATAAAAATCATTCCTTTAAATAAGGAATTATATGTATCCGTATCGAAGAGAATTAGGGTGAGTGAAAAAGATACTATTGAGCTACGTTTTCTCGATTCATATCGTTTTATGGCATCAAGTTTAGATCAACTTGCAGGTTTCTTGTCTGATGATGATTTGAAAACTGTAAAATCGGTTTGTTTAAATGATAATGAATTCGATTTAATGAAACGTAAAGGTGTCTTTCCCTATGATTATTTGGATTCAAAGAATCGTCTCATGGAAACACAATTACCACCTCGTTCTCTCTTCTTTAATAAACTAACTGATGAAGCGTGTAGTGAAGATAATTATAAACATGCTGAAAAGGTATGGAATACATTTAGATGTACGACTCTCTTGGACTATTTACTATTATACTTGAAAGTAGATGTTTTATTACTATGTGATGTTTTTGAAAATTTCCGTAAAGTTTGCATAAACATTTATAATTTAGATCCATGTCAATATTATACTGTTCCTGGATTATCTTGGGATGCAATGTTGAAAAAAACAAAAATAGAGTTAGAACTATTAACTGACATTAACATGTATAATTTTGTTACACGTGGTATTAGGGGAGGAATTGTTCAATGTTGTAAACGACATTCTGTAGCTAACAATAAATATGTAAGTGATTATGATTCTACTAAAGAATCGAATTATCTTATTTATTTAGATGTAAACAATTTATACGGTTATGCCATGTCACAGTACCTTCCTTATAAAAATTTTGAATGGGTTGAAAACATTGAAAATTTTAATTTTAATGCTGTGGAAGATGATTCACCATTAGGGTATATATTGGAAGTGGATTTAGAATATCCATCCACCATACACGATCATCACAATGATTTCCCATTTTGTGCAGAAAATAAAAAAAATGAACATATGAAACAGTCTAAATTAATAACGGATTTAAATAATAAAACAAAATATGTAATACACTATAGAAATCTTAAACAATGTATTAAACATGGTCTTATTCTAAAGAAAATTCATAGAATTCTTAAATTCAATCAGTCGGATTGGTTGAAAAGGTATATTGATTTAAATAATGATCATAGAACCAATGCCGAAAATGAATTTGAAAAAAATTTTTTTAAACTTTTAAATAATGCGGTATACGGTAAAACAATGGAAAATGTAGATAAGAGAAAAGATGTTAAAATAGTTTGTTCATGGGAGAGTAGAGGTAAGAGGTTGGGAGCTAGAGCTCTTATAGCTAAGCCAAATTTCCATAGTTTACTTAAGATTCAAGAAGAAATGATTGTAATTGAAATGAGTCGAGTGCGAACGGAATATAATAAACCAATTTATATTGGGTTTTCTGTTCTAGAATTATCTAAGTTGAAAATGTATAATTTTCATTATGAATACATGAAACCTAAATATCAGGAAAATATTTATCTAAATTATATGGATACTGATTCCTTTGTTTACGATATTAAGACATATGATCTATATAAGGATATTCTAGATGATATCATCTTACAGTTTGATACGTCTGCTTATCCGAAAGATAATGTTTTTAATATACCCTTGTTAAACAAAAAGGTTTTAGGAATGATGAAGGATGAATGTAATGGTAAAATAATTAAAGAGTTCATTGGTTTACGCGCTAAAATGTATTCAATTAAAATTGATGAAGAGGAAAAAGAAATTAAAAAAATTAAAGGAGTTAAAAAATGCGTAACCAATAGACTAACGATTAATGACTTTAGAAAATGTTTATTTGAAAAAAAAATGTACTATGATTCTATGTATGTATTTAGATCAAAGATTCATGAAATATATACTCAACACATTAGTAAATTAGCATTAAGTTATTTAGATGATAAGCGATTTATTAGAGATAATAGTATTAATACATATGCATGGGGACATTATGCAATAAATAGTCAACAACCATCATCATCATCATCATCATATCCCAATGAAAATGTATTAACATCATCTTCAAGTGATAATATTGTACAATAGTATTAAGTGATTTTAGATTATAAATGAATATATATAAACAATAAATAAATAAATAAAGAATATCAATAAAATATTTTAGTTTGTTTTTATTTTAAACTATAGTTATCTATTGAATAGGAATTTTAAACACAAGTAACCACAATTTGTTTTTGTGTGAATAAAATTTAATCGTGCTTGTTCTTAACCTTACTCAACTAAGTTGATATAAAATTAATCGCTTAGAAATAAAAAAATCAAAACAAAACTTTTTTATATATTATTTTATTTTTTTTTTTTTTTTTTTTTTTTTTTTTGGAGAATTTTATAATATAATAAAAATAAGTCTCATATTGAAGTATTTATAATATTATTGAAGTTCATCTTTATTGATCCAAGAATTATGTTGATTGGAAAATCCCAACCATTTTACGTACGCCTGATGCCCCTTAGTTTTAATAACTTTTTCAATCAAGTATGTATTTGGAAAATGTGTCTTTAATAGTTCATGTTCATAGAATCCACCAACAATCGGATTCCTTTGATAGTCTTCTAATAAATAAGTAATGGGATTTGTGTTCTGTAAAGTACGAATTTTAAAAATTTCAGTTGTCCAGTTTGGAGTATATCCTTTTGCAAAAATATGTTTGTATTTGCTGATTCGAACGTGATCTCCAACTTTTAGTTTACCAAATTTATATATTTTGGGATAATTATAGGCTTGTTTTAATATAGAACTTTCATTTTTTATGTTAACAGCATTTGGCTTCATTCCAATTGTTCTATGTTTTTTATTATTATATTCATTAATTAAATCCCTCAATATATGTATCCATTGATAATTTCCTTGTAGACTAAACTTTTTCCACATCATTCCTTTTAGAGTTCTATTAAATCGTTCTACAATAGACGCTTTCATGATACTATATGTTGAATAGTGATTGATATTATGTTTTTTCATCAGGTTTTGAAATATTTTATTATAGAACTCTTTACCATTATCAGTTTGTAAGTTTTTCGGAATTCTCTTTAACGAAAAAATAGATTTCATAGCATTGGTAATATCTTCACTACCTTTCGATTTTACGGGTACAGCCCAAGCAAACTTTGAAAATGTATCTATAACTGTTAAAATAAATCTATAGCCTTTGTTGTATTTTGAGTAAGCACCCATTTCAACAAGATCTGCTTGCCAAAGATCATCAATTCCCTTGTGTACCACTCGACGTCGAATGAAATTTCTGCGTGCTTGTTTATGAAGCTCCTGAACCACTTCTTGTCGCTCCATTTCTAACATCTATCTTAGATTACATCAATTTAAATGCTGTTGACGTAGGATTTAAATCAAAACGATTTATATTTCAATGTTTAAATGTTTTGTAATGAGCTTAAGATGTTCTTCAACTGAATCAATTTTATAATTAAATAATGATCTCATTTCTTTTAGTGATTGATCGAGATTATTTTGTAAGATACTTTGATCGTGTATTAGTTTACTTAAACTTGTTTCTAAATTTACAAATTTTTCTGTACACAACACGTTTTGTTGTTGTATTATTTCGTTAAAACGATTCTCCGTTTCCTTAATTCTCTCCATACACATTGCATCCAGTTGTTTCTTTATTTCATTAAAATAACTTTTCATAAAAATTTTGTTCACAGCATCATTTTCCAATACAGGATTAGCAATATTTTTTATTCTCCGCAAGTTAAAGTTGAAATTACGATCACTATCTAAATGAATCTTGAAATGTGGATTTTGATATCTTGCAGATTGTTCAATATAATGTCCAAACTTATCGATAGGCATTTTATGAATAATAATTGTTAAATATTTTTAAGTCTATTTATATAATAATCTTTGCTTCTCTCAATTCCTCAATAATTGATACAATTTCATTATTATGATTTGAGTGACCAGCTGTTGTGGATGAAATCAATAGACGCAATCTATCAACCAATTCGTTAGGATCATCCCAATAAACATAATTGGTCTTTTTTCTATTCAACTTCATTAAACCTTTTCCCTTATGAATTTTCTGTTGTTTAAATAGGTTTTTAATAATCTTTGTATATTTAGTTGAACGATTTCCTTTAATTTGACCATTTATGCTGTTATTTCGCTTATAAACATTAGTCATCTCCAATATTTGTTTATAATTATTTAAATCTGTTTTATTATAACTGATTGGTTCTTTATAGACTAACAATTGATATAAACCTGATGTGAAGGGCCATTTTGAATTACCTACAGTAATATTGGTTGAATTGAAAGTAATGGGTTCATTACCCAGTCTCCATATTTGATTTTTTTTATCTTTACGAGGTCCATAGGTTTTGTCATATATATTTAAATCAACTTTCGATAAATCATATTGAATACTTTGATCGGGTTGTATTGCAATGGTGTTTTCATCATCATCATCAACATTATCAACACTATTATTATCATTATTATCAACATTATCATCATCATAGTCATCAACATTATTTTCATCATCATCAAATGATTTAAACGTGTTTGAACTTTTTTCGATTTTCTTGTTATCAAAGCTTGGAGAAAACGTATTATAATCAAGCTTACTCTTTTTATATGGGGTACTGAAGGCAACTTTATTATTCTCAAGATCATGTTTAAAAGAGTTATCCGGATACTTTTCATGTTTTATAGTATTATTATTATTATTATTATTAGTTGATTGGAATTGAACTATTTCTTTTAATGGTTTTGATATTGGTTTAAATGTTTTTTCTAACATCTCATCATTTGCGATTTCTCCAAGCAAAATATTTTTATATTTCTTTTTCAAAATATTTCGAGTTTTAATAAGATTATTAACTAGATTTGTATTCATATTGATATATTGAAATAGAAACAAATCAAACAGATCAGTTTAACAGTTAGCAATTTAATAGCTAGCGTCAGATTATAGTTGAGAAGTTATTAGTTTAATAATAAATCTTGTACTGATTTTAAAATATCTGTAATATTTCTTTTATAGATTTATAAATATATCGAAACCTTTTCTATATCGACCATTATTCATAGAATCATCTTTGTTAATAACTAGAAAACCATATTTTTCTTTCCAACACTCGGTACATAACTTATAAAATGTTTTTAAAGTCATATCAGAACCAACATGATCATTGTAAATATGCTTAATATTCATTACATCCTGTTTAAAAATTATAATCATATTTGCATTATCGCGAATCAAGTGTTTTGGTATACGTGTATAAGTTTGACATAAATAAAAACTATCAATGTCTTTATGGCGGCCCATACAGAAGTAAGAACGTACATGATTTTGTTTCTCACAAGCTATATCATCGAATATAAATATTGAATTCGGTTTAACTTCGTCTGGGGATAGAACATCATCATTATTAGAAAATGATGAAAAATTTATCTCCTTAATGGGTTTAATTAGACTTTCTAAGTACTTATATTTCGGTTGTTGTGTTGACTTTGAATATAAGTAAATATTTTTAAATTTCAATCCATGAGGACTTTCAATAAGACTGATCATAACATTTGTTTTTCCGCAATTTGATGGACCCACAATAAGAGCTCGAATAGAATTCGATAGTAATGAACTATGACGAATTTTATTTGATGACGAATCGAACTTTGATTCGATATTCTTTACATCAATCCTTTTATGTTGTTTAAAAAAACGCATTCTGAAATCTAATGATAACATAATATATAAACCAGTCTCTTTTATTTGTTTTCAATCAATTTAATTTCAATCTTAAATCGATAAAGTATTAATAGATATGACTATCATTTATAAAAAGTTATTCAGTCGCCATCCATCCTTCATTGGTAAAGGTTTTCTAAATAAAATAATTAATAAACTACCCATTGAACTTCATCTACCCGGCTATCAATTTTGCGGACCTGGTACAAAATTAAAGAAACGTTTAGCTAGAGGTGATCAAGGAATCAATCCATTGGATACTGCTTGCAGAGAGCACGATGTAGCATACTCAAACAATAAAGATTTAGAGAAAAGACATATTGCTGATAGAATTTTAACGGAAAAGGCTTGGCAAAGGGTCAAAGCAAGCGATAGTAGTTTGGGTGAAAAATCAAACGCTTGGTTTGTTGCTACTGCAATGAAAGCAAAAACAAAATTCGGTATGGGTAACGTTATTAGTAAAACTAAAAAGTCGTCTCCAGTAAATACCCACAAACTATTTACACATGCATTGAAAAGTGCAAGAAAGAATATAAAGAAAAGTGAAAACTTGAAAGATGCTATAAAGATTTCACGAAAAGTTGTAAACAATATTTTCAAGGGGAAGAAAAAATCGTTAATAAAAACACCTCGAATAATACCGCTACCAAAATCTGGAGGTTTTCTTCCACTTGCCCCTATATTTGCTGCACTGGGTGCACTTGGTGGTTTAGCTGGTGGTGTATCTGGTATTACAAAAGCAATCAATGCAGTTAAAAATGGAAAGGAACAGCTGACTGAAGCAAAACGACACAATAATACAATGGAAGCCATTGCGATGGGAAAAGGCATGTTCTTAAAACCATATAAAAAAGGTTTTGGATTATATTTAAAGCCTTATCAACAAAATTTTTAATGAAGCTACCTAAAAGAGCCCTTTCTGATGTAGACTTGAGAAAATATGCAAAACATATTCCAAATTTTAGAGGTGTGTTTATGTGCAACACTCTTCCAAGTACATCATTTAAAAAAGAATGTGGAATAATTAATCTGGATACTTCAAAGGGATCGGGCACACATTGGGTAGCGTACTGGAAAAACAACAATCAAATTGAATATTTTGATAGCTTTGGTAACTTGCAACCACCGAAACAATTAATAAAATATTTAGGAAAAAACATAAGTTATAATTATGATAGATATCAAAATTTTAATACAATAAATTGCGGTCATTTATGTTTAAAGTTTTTGTTTTCGAAACTAAACTAAAAAGAAACTATAATTGTTTTAATAAAATACATTGATTAAGAATTTGTTTTATTTATAAATAAACATATTATTTCATTTATTAAAAAAAAAATTTAAAATAAATATAATTAAATAAGTTTTCTAATTTCGCTTGTTAGAGGTGAGTATTCGATTAAACGATCATGAATAACTAAACAGTATGCTGATGTATTATCTGGAATTAGTTTGTTTGCTTCAGTATCAAATTCAATTCGTACATCAATAGGTCCTATTTTAACAGCCTCATTTTGATGTGAAACATCAACAACAATAAGCGGTGCATAAGTCTTATATTCATCAACATTTAATAATGGTTCAGGTTCTCGCATGTAAAAGCTTTGTTGAAATTTTGCATACATATTATATAGAACAGAATACTGACCCATTTCGAAACGATTATTTAAATCATCATATGGATATGACTCTGAGTTTAGATAAACTTTTAAATTAGAGATATTGCAATGATCAAATATATTTCCTTCTTCTTTAATTTTCTCTTTTTGTAAACCAATTATAAGAAATCGTGGTCTTTCGTTTTGTGGAGAAAGCTTTACATTCCATAAAACCTTTGTACTCTTGGGCAAAACAGGATTTACATGACAGTCCCAACTTCTAAACGCAATTGGTATAGAATGTTTGCTGTTGATTATCTTAAACATTTCCAATTTTGCAAAGTCCGATAGTTGAATGTGTGGCATTTTCCATGTTATATCCAGAATTGTTAATTTCAACTGATCAGTTGCATTTGTAGAATAATATGATCTCTCATCGGATGTAGAACGTTGAAGGATAAGCTCATGTTTCGAATTTAATAGTATTTTGTTATAATCTTCAGCAAAACCCAGCAACATTTTCAGAGGTATGCAACAACTAAAATGACCTTTTACTAAAGCGTAAGTTTCAGTAAGAGACCAACCAGCGTTTTTTAATACATCACTTTCAGCCTTATTCAACGATACGAAATTTTTCATGGTGGATGAAATTCCAAGTTTACGTGTACGATCAACTTCAAAACCATTAATTTCGTAACGAATTTCATCAAACAAATATGAAGCAAAGTTGTTTTTTAATTTCACATCTATAGCTGGAACCTCTTTGGTTGCTTCCTTCTTTACTATAAAACCATGAATGTAAATCATACTCTCACTTGGTAAGACGAAGAGATCCTGATTTTGAATTGGTATACGAATCTCATCGTTGTTGTTAAAAGATTTTAGATATGGAGAGTAACTATGATATTCCCTTTTTACAATACTCTCATCATACATAGGTTTTTGAAGAACATTTAGTATTTCATTCATTGTTGAAGATTAAATCCCAACGATTTTAAGTATTCTGTATTAGATGAGGACAACAGTTTTTTATTTTTTATACTTTCTCGAATGTGAGTTGGTGCGGTTGTGAATGGAAATCCTCTCTGCACTATGTTTTTATTGTAAATGATCATTATTCTGGTTTGAAGTGGAGTCTAAGAGTGATTTTTTCTCCTCTAAAATTTATAAGTTCACCGTCTTGATTTAAGATTCTAATCGTTATGTTGTTTATTTGTTGACACTTGACGGGTAAATAAATAACATTTCGAGGTTTTTCGTTTATTTTATATCCTGGAGGAACATCAAGAGGAAATTCATGAATAGTATGATTCGAAGTATTATTAATAAATGAACCGGTTGTTAAGTTGCTTTCAATGCGTATTGTATTAACATTCGTAATATGTGTAGGTAAATCAGATTCAAATAACTTTCTAGTATTCAATGAATTAACATCTACAATCATCACTTCGAAAGATTTATCATTTTTAAGATTTTGATTAGTATTATAATAGTTAGTTGAATTTACTTCTAGTTTTCTTTTACTAAATCCAAGTAACTTTCCTATACTGTTTGGTTGTGAAAAATCTATATCCATAGATGAGGTTATTTCAGTTTTAAGTGTGTTATTATTAGCTTCAATTATTAGGTTAATTGATTCATCGATATCTCTTAAGCTTGAGTTTAGGAAAAAATCAATATCTTCAAGTTCGTATGAACCAACTGGAATAGTAATAACATGATTTCCTATATGAAACAAATTGTTGTAAACATCTACATTGGGTATGGAATTGAATGCTACAAAATCAATAAGTCCACAAACATATTTTGTAGGGAGTTCAATTGGAGGAAAATATTCTCCAACCAAAGTTGAAGTGTTTCCGGTTAAAGAGATCGTTATTGACATTACAAGTATTCAGAATGAACTGATGATTGATGTTTATTTTAGTCGATTTAAGTGTTAAATAATAATAATCAAAAATTTCCTTTTTTTTATAATTTTATGTTTTCTTTATTAATATTTGATTTAATAAACTTTCTTAAGAGTATTACATTTTTTTCAGCACATATACAATATTTCCTATGATAAGAACAAACATTTATAGATTTATCATTTTTATATAATGTTTTCAAATTTGGACAATTTAGATCATCATCTAGGTTATAAAAATTAATTTCATCTTTAAAAATATTTTGAATCCACTTAATTTTTTCTAATCCTTTAACATAATAAATAAAATTGTTGTCTTTAACATGTGTAATATAATAGTTCATAATATTTGATAAGGTTGAATCACCATCTTTCCATTTTAATCCATGATGATGATTATAAAGCCAGTCAATTAAAGCTTTTTCTTTTGTTGTCAACGATGAATATGGAAAAGGTGGTTTAATAATAAATGTTTGAACTTGTGAGTCATCAATTGAAATACTCAGTTCTTTTACAAGGAATTTATTGTTTAGATAAAAACCTTGTACGTCTACAACTAAAATTCTCTCCTCCGACATTGTTTAGTAACCGTTGTTTAAAATGTTTCTATTTGATTAAATGGCGTGAGAAAGTTTTAAAAAGTTTCTGTTGCGGGTTTTCCGTTTTATTTTTTTATAAAGCTTCTATTTAATCAAATGTGAAAGAAATTTTAATGTATGCAGAGTATATATATATATATATATATATATATATGATTTTAATTTTAAAAGGTTTCTGTTTAAAATGTTTCTTCTATTTCATCATCATCATCGTTATCTTCTTCTTCTTCTTCAGTACTGTCATACAAGTTGTTGTAGAATACATATTGCTTCTTCTTTTTAATGATTAGAGTATATAATCCATTCACTTCTTTAACTTTCTTTAAAATGTGTGGATTTGCGTTTAGATAATCCATCTGATTTTTAGTAATAATCAGAAATCGTTTAGGTAAATAAATATGATATTCTTTATTTACAAGACATCTTATACTTTCACCATATTTTGTATCTACTCGTTCTATCTTGTTGATTTCATATGCAGTATTTTCTTCCATATCCTTTAAAGGTAAGTATATAATATTAGGATTTTGAAACAATTTTCTTAAACTTGCTCTCATTATTTTGCTTTTAACTTTTCACCGTAAAACGAATTATCAAACTGATTCTTTGTATTCAATAATTGATACTATAAGGTGTTTTTAGATATTTTAATAACTTCTTATCAATTGCGGTTAAGCATAAATATTAAAAAAGTATACGTATGTATGTATGTAATAATATATATAAACAGCTGGTGTTTTAATCTTATTGTATCCAAGTTTGTGTTATATATATACGTTATTTATAATGAGAGATTTAGTTGAATTAAAAAACTTTGTTAAATATGTATTGGGGTCAATTTTTAAAAACTGGTGATAAATATTGTACTTGTCATGCACAGTGGAAAACTTTTCAAATAATAAATGCAGTAGTTTTGGATATTATAATGCAGGTGTTCCTAACCGCAGAAGGAGGGACAAGAACTCAAATTTTTTCTCTTAATAGAGGACAAGAAATGTCAACAAATATTCCAATATTTCATTTTAGTCACAATCAACATATAAAAATTGAGGTTATCGGTGGTATGATATCACTAGTTGGAACAGTCTATGAGGGTGGTTTTAAAGATATAAATGTACACTCATACAAACCATCGTGCGTTTATAGTGAAATAGAGGCTATTGTTTTCAGAGATACAAATAAACTATATAATAGTAAGACTGATATCCACTCATTGAATAAAAATCAACAAAAACCTCTTCTCCTTCAAAAAATAGTTAATGATAGTAAAGTTAAGAAAGGTGGTGGTAACGTTGGTGGCGACTCAGTTGAATACGACGATTATTAAATTAGTATATAAATATGAGAAACAATTCTTATCATCTCATTTAAAAATATATCGCTAACTTAAGAACACGTCTATTAAAAAGAAAAACTAAAATGAAAAATATTTTTATCATATTTTTTTCATATATCTATATCATACAAGTGTTTTCAGCTTCATTACCTATTGATTTGAGTGAAAATGAACTTAAAAATACAGAATTTGCTATAAAATTACCGAATAATGATACTGTGAGCATACAACTAAATTTCAAACTTTTAAAGTATAGTAATGATTTAAATAAAAACATCGAGTTAACAACAAAAGCAGAAAATAAATCAAACGAAGAACAAGAAGACTCCCCACCGCCTATTAGTCAACCTTTTACTGTTGAACAAGCTATTGAAACATTTAGGCAAGATTTAGTAAAAAAAGAAAAAAATATTGCAGGAATAATTGAAAGTTCGGCTCCATTTTATAGACATTTTCAACTTCAATACAAAGATAATATAAAATTGAGAATCCGTTGTACATATGACAGCAATTACTTGAAACGTCGATTAAATATTTCATGCTTCGAATACCGTCAAGTTGAATACGAGAGAATTTTAAGTAATGGTGAAATTGAGGTGGCTTCTGAGGATGATACAACGTACCGATCCGATGTTACATTAATCAACATTCAAGATTACACACATGATTTGGATATGGAAATAATATAAATTAGCTGATATGATGAAATACATTTACTATTAGTTAGTTAGTATAAACTTTGATGTTAATGTGATAAGAGGTTTTATTTAAAAAAAAAAAAAAGTTAAAATAAGAAAATAATGAATAACGAGTTTTATTCGAAAATTTTACATAAATTCATGAAGGAAGAAAAGCTTTTGTGTTATGATCATGAGATTATTTTGAAAAAATTAAAAGCTCAATTCGATGAGTATGCATTTTATAAGAAAAGTAAATCAAAATTTGGATATCATTATAACAATTGTGTGTGGTCCAACGATGAAACAACTTGTGGACCTGATACCTGTAAATGTTCCCTTATCGATAACAGTTGGGATCAAGCATTATGTATAATGAATTTTTATTATAATTTAAAAGCATAGACTTTATCAACACGGAAAAACCGCAACAGAAACTTTTTAAAACTTTCTCACACCATTTAATCAAATAGAAACTTTATAAACAACGGACAAACCGCATCAGAAATATTGTTTTAAAATTTTATTGAAAAGAATGATAAGCTGTAAAATTACTTCTCATAATTTTATATAAAAGCCTCCTCCATCTAGTTTTTCTTTAATTACTATTCAAATTAAGTACAAGTCAAGTTAAAAAATGGAAGCACACCTAAAAACAATTTTTAAAAAAAACCAAACAAAAAGCATTCTCCCCATAAAGGAGATGCTTTTTGAATATAAATACAAAATCACCAAAATGGAGCGTGTCCAGACGCCTTATGGAAAAAAAGTTCGTTGTTTGGTGGAAAACACCAAATACATATACCTACCTGGTATATTCAACGAAACGCTAGACGACGATACCATAGAAGAATTTCAGCGTAATACCTACTATCTTACTAAAGATAGAAAAGGTAGCAAAGGTAGTAAAGGTAGCAGCAGCAGCAATGAATATTACGAGCTAAATATACATGCAGCTGCAACAGGTAATTTTTGGTAAATAGTTATTTTATTTATTTTATTATTATTTAATCTAAATATTATTTTTTTTTTTTTGTGATCTTTCTAGCTCAAGATACACTAAAGAAGCAACCTGACTCTTAAATGCCATTGACGACGACGACACTGAACTGAAACGGAAGCCGAAATTATTTGTTGGTTTTTTTTTTTTTAATCGAATGTTATTAAAATTAAAAAATGAACTATTATTAATATTTCCATCTAATAGATAAAATTAAAAAAAAAAAAATAAAAAAATTTAAGTAAAAAAATTCAAAAAAAAAAATATTTGTTATTATTTTATTATATTTTTTTTGTTAGATAGTAAAAACATTATAATTACTCCTACACTTGATTGTAATGTATTAGTTTATTATAAATACTTGAGTTGAATAGCAATATTATTTACAATGAATCGAATAGGAACTGAAAATGAAACTTTAGTTGATTCTTTGTATAATCATCAGACCATGAGAGTTGAAATCTTACCTTTATATGAAGATTTGGACTAAGTAAATTCATCAGTTCATGATGTTCATTTTGAAAATTGTTTTAAATTGAAGCAAATTACGACTGATTCGAGTGTTATGTGTAATTGTAAATTATTTAGTCTACAAAAATATAGAATTGTTGCTAATATACATATGTTTTATAAGTATGTTGGTATATGATGATGATGAATACCAAAAATAAATAAATGTTTTGTTTTTAAATAATGTGGTTAACATTTTATACTGATAACAAATACGTGTAGTATTAGGGATATTAATATATACCGCAGTAAATGAATTTTATTTATTAAATACTAGCAAAAAAACACAGACATTCGTAAACCGCCCTAATGTAGTTTAATTCATATTGTATTAACCCTCTAAACGACGAACATTCAATGTTACGATTTCACTTCAACAAAAATAACATCCACCACGACTTCACTTTAAGCAAAACCGAACACGCTAAATATCATGGGGTCGAATGTTACGACTTCACTTCAACAAAAATAACATCCACCACGACTTCACTTTAAGCAAAACCGAACACGCTAAATATCATGGGGTCGAATGTTACGACTTCACTTCAACAAAAATAACATCCACCACGACTTCACTTTAAGCAAAACCGAACACGCTAAATATCATGGGGTCGAATGTTACGACTTCACTTCAACAAAAATAACATCCACCACGACTTCACTTTAAGCAAAACCGAACACGCTGCCGCCTCATAACACAAAATATCATGGGGTCGAATTTAACCCGATCGACCGTTAAAGGGTTAAGGTATGCACATTTTTCCTTTGCACATTTCTATCTAGAAGCGCCATATTCATACTACTAACTTAGTTCGTGATATATACAAGGTGTCAATTGGGAAGGGATACGTACCACTTTGTTTGTTTATAATTTTTTATTAAATGAAAAAGAATGGATCTTAAATTGATAACCATTTTATGTAAAGTCGGCAATTATGCATGACTCTGTTAACCTCACAAATGTGAACTCTTTTGAGCACATTTTTCATTACATTCTCGCATATAACGCGGTATTTCATTAATTTAATCACAAATATTTTGTTGGAGTTGCTCAAGCGATTCTGGTTTGTTTGCATAAATCTTGCTTTTCAGATTTCCCCACAAAAAGAAGTCCGGAGCAGTCCAATCAGGCGAACGTGGCAACCAATCAACATCACTATTTCTTGAAATAACTTGTTGTAGATAGAGGCGTCGCAGCAACTACATTGTAATCCATGCTGTATGCAATGTGGCGCCGCCTTGATGATACCACATGTTAATCAAGTCCAAAGCCTGCAGTTGTGGCTTTTAAAAGTTTTCAATTATATCACGATTCATAGTTACTGTAACGCCGTTTTCATTTTCAAAGAATTAAGGCCTAATGGTTTCTTCTGACCAAATTGCACACTAGACTATCACTTTTAATGGATGCAAACATGACTGACAAATCATTTAAAGGTTTTCCATTGCCCAGAACCGACTGTTATATTTACTTACATATTCATCCAAATGAATGCCTCGTAACTCATTATTTTTTTACGAAAATCGGGGTTTTCAAGGGCGAGCAGTAACATTCTATTGACATATGTACGGCGGCATAAATGGTCTTGTGGAAGAAGCTCTTATGCCAATTGCAAATGCGAACAAAAGCCAATCCTTGTGTAAAATTGTGGCAAAATTTGTTCTGTGAAAACCAAGCTCCTGATTACGGCGTCGAATTAAGGTTGATGGATAGTTTTTGAGCAGCAGTAATGTTTTCGATCTTTCAATACATTGTGTTCCATGCTTAAGTCTCTCACCTACAGATCCTATTTCTTCGAAATCATTCACTACACGATAAATAGTGCGTTGTTAGCACGTTGTTTCTCCCAAAAAATTTTTATGCAAAAGATACAGAAAGTATTATGAAAGTAACTACACAATATATTAATAAGTTAATCAATACTGTATTAATACCTTGTAAAGGTAAGTCAGCCATTATATCCTTTTACAATTATCCGGCTATCGATAATCGTTTCTTTAAAAGTCATGGATGAAATCCTCGTATAATATTTGTTTTAGCATACAAACATGGTAATTTACATTGGTCGTTTAATAAAAAGCGACATTGTTTTGAATTTTCCTCGTTCGCAGCGCCTTCTTGGTGGTCTGTCTATCTTCTATATTAATCTCCAAATTAAATTTTTATCCTGAGAAACTGAACAAATTAAAAAATAAAAAGAAAAAAGCAAGATTAATTTAACTGAAAACTCTTGAAAATTATAACCCAGCCATCAAGTTACTTATAATTATTCAGTTTTTATTATCAACAAACAAGAAAACACTATAACAGCTGGTTGTTATATTAAAATAATCGACTTAAATACAACATAAAATAATATTTTATGACAGATTTCAGTCATAAAATAAAAAAATTGAGAGGGAGAAATAAAAAATGGCATTATAAAAATTATAATTTAACTATTTTCTTACTCGCACTTGCATTAATATCGACGTCAAGACGAAATGCTACTTAAAAACTAAATTCTTGAGTCAAAGCAGGAGTTGAAGTTCTTAAACAAACTTCATAACAAAAGATAAAGAAAACAGAATTAAATGGGATTATTTATTGCTTTCTTAAGAGTCTAAGAAATTTAGATAGACACACAAACAGATATTCACACAAACATTTACAACAATCGTTGTAAATACCAAAAATATTATTGACAAACGAAATTTAACCAATAAAAATTTTTAGTTCAAATTAAATAATTTACAATTTTATCACAAAGAAAACAAATGTTTCTTTATTTAAAAAAAAAAAATCTGTCAGCTGTTAATATTAAGAAATAATTTTAGGTTAGAAGCAGTTTGTAATCTCTTTTTGTTAATTCATAAGCTGCTACTCAAGGTGACTTTAAAGAAGAACCTTTTTCATTGTTCTTTAACCTGTTGCCTTCCAATTCTTACCTGTGACGTTATGGATCATGAGCAAAAAAAAACTAATCTTTTAATATTATTTTTTTTTTTAATTCCGAGTGAGTTTTAACCAGTCACATGTTTTCTTCGGTTGTTTATACTCAAAGAGAATAAATTATTTTCTTTTATATATTGAAATTTTCCCAAAATACAAAACAGTATAAAATGCCTCCATATATTATAAGAATAATAACAACGTCAGTTAACATTTTGTAAGTTGATGATTGTTTTACATAATAACAGCTTAATCATGGATTTATTATGAAAATGGCACAAAATTACATATATCCGAAACTTGTAACTTTATAACAGTTTCTCGGCAGTCTTTTTTTCAATGCAGCCATCCAGACTACAGAATTCGAAGAAGGAGATTCGAATTCACAAACTCAAATGATTTCCCTACAGGCCATTCAATTAACTCAGCCATGCCTACTACATAGTGTTCCTCTCTATATTATTTTTTTACTATTGGGCTGCCTTAACCATCTCATCTTCTCTTTCAATATACTGGCGCCCTTACCAACTCATCAAGCACGGCCAAACGATCTAGACTCCGGGGATTTTAAGCGCTTTTCTCTATTTATACGCTCTATTGTGTCAATTAACAGCAACTAGTTTTCTTTATACCCAAGGCTCTGTTGGGATATGAACTCATTATCTTTTGATAGACAACCAAAAAGACACCACCAATTTTTTTCTATATATTTTTCGCAAGATGCTTAATAATATATTGAGTTTCACGGGCACTTTCAATTTATTAATATTTAGAAATGTTGCATAATCGAATTTTTGTAGTTTTTATTAAGGTTTGATAGAATAAAAATATTTGGGACTCAGTTATTAAAATGTTCGTTCCCTCGGTAAGTAGAGGCGGATACATCTGGAAATTCTTTATGACTCTATACTCCTATACTCTGTCATCAAAAGTACATTGACCATTTCATTATCATTCATTCATTAAGGGATTTACGAAAAAAATTTAACTTGCCTTTACAATTGCCCTTTAGACAAATGAATACCAAATATTTGTCTCTGACACAAAAAGATATTTATTTCTTATTAACAAAAAAATATGATTAAATATGTTTTAAAATTCCTTAAGTACAGACAATTGTCTGCCATCTTTATGTAAAATATTTCACGTTTACAATGAAAAAAGATTTAGTTGCATTAGAGACACAAAACCGCTAATGTGCAAAATCGCAGCTTAGATTTTTATTTAGAAAAAAAAAGTCAGATAAACGGATGGACACAAAAAATCGAATGAACATTTATTGTGTTTAAGTTAAAAAAAATACCCCTTAGACTTTGACCATGAACGAATGTATTGCATTTTTACTTACATAAGTCGACAACAACCATTTCACATGCACACAAACGATCAGCACTTAAAACAACTAACGAATCACTTTGTATTCAATAAGAGTGAGTTTCCTGGATTTATGTTGGTCGTAAATAGAAAGAGAGCATTTATAGTTCCTCTTAGTTCTTATGGTTTGGTTTTTTTATGAGAATTTAATTAAGCAGGAAAGGCAAGGTCAAGGCACGCTTGGAAAATGTCTAGATATCTATTCAAATTTAGCAACAACTTAAATTTAGCCATCTTAACATTATTGTAATAGAAACTACAATAACGAAATTAATGTCTATTAAATAACTGTCCATACTTTATGTAATTAAAAAAGGTGGAAAAGCTTAATTTTAAAAGTACACGTTATCGCTATTATCAAATTCTGGTTTAAGCATCACTAGTATTTGGTAAGCGCACTGATTTTGAACAGTTGTAGGCCCAAACTAAGAATTTATTGAAAATATAATAAAGTACATATGTCGTTGGCATTCAACGATTCCTCTGCAGTGAGCCTCCCACCTAAAAGAATTTATGGAATTTACTGGGAACTGTATCAGTTAAAATAATATGAAGGCATTGATTTTTCAGTTGCTGTTGGACTTAAGAAAAGACTTTGGTCTTGAAATTTTAAACAATATAGGAGTAATGCAAACATTCTTTAGGATTTACCCCACCCTACTTTCATAAATTAATAAATAGCAAAATTAAAATAGTCTTTAGCTTAATATTCCTTTTTTCAATATATTTAATGAAATGTAAGAACATTTTATTGTATTTGTTAAACGAATTTTAAATTACTGCCAGCAATATGGGCCACCTCAATATTCGTGTGTATGTATAAGTATAACATTCGTATATATAAATCGCTCATTAATTCTTCTTCTAAAGATCTTTTTCTACAAACATCATCAGTACATGTCATTTACGTTTAAATAAATGTCTTCAAACAAAAAAATAAGTGATACCAGGGAGCAAAAAAGGCTTTAAATTGGAAGAAGCGAACAATGTTAAAGGAAAATACGTTGTTAAGGTTCATTGCCTTTGATGATCAAATTATCCGTGATCAGGGCCACAGACCAGTCAAGTTAAATAGTAAAACCAAAAAAAGCTTAAACAACAACGCTAATAGAGCGCTGACAGAAATGTCTTTGCAATGTTATGACCTTTCGTGGCGGACGGATACTTAAATATTTATTAAAAAAAAACATAAAACATCTACTGGTTTTGAGGCACAAAAAAAAAATAAATAATTGTATACATTTAAATTCTTGTTTAGACTTGTATCTCAAAAATTCCATTTTAGTTTTTTTTTATGTTAAAATATTTAACTGAAAGTCTTAAATATTTTAACGCTAAATGTAAGACATTTTTTTTATTTTATGTAAAATAAAACAGAAAAAAATATAAATTTTTGAGCATACATTCCGCACGATCAGTCACTTCCTTTTAATTATTAATATTTAATTAATTAATCTGCATGTCGTATCCCTAAAGACGATCTTTACTGCAAAAAAATTTATGAAGTGCTTATTACATGAACATCATCCTTCAAAAATCGGACATATTCAAATCAATAGTTTTTTTTTTAGAAAGGAACGAGGTACGAGTAGTAAGAAAAATTGCAGTTTTATGACAGTAGTGCACTATTGCAGGGTAAAAGAAATATAACGTATCGAAAATTAACTTGGAGGCACCGATTTAATTCACCAACAACAACAACGAGCAAAAAAATTCACGTTAATCAGGATTATTTTGGTTTAAGAAGGTCAGACTTTTTACTATTTAAAGATGGTCAACCGCCGTTATTTGTTTTCATACGGCATAGGTTTTTGGCAATACTTTTTGTAATTTTAAAAACAGCTGATGTCAGATGGTTTGTCAGATCAAAATAGAACACGTTCTAAACGAAAATTTGTCAGATGACTTTTTACATGTATTTTACAGAAGCAATGTTTCGACAGCCCTACACGACATGTATGTGTTTAGCAGTGGGAAATTTGACATGTCAGATGTAAAAAACATGTCGTGTATGACCAGCTTTAATTGTGCAATTAAAGCGTATGTCTGAACAGGGTAGTATTTAATTTTAAAGTTGATAAATTCTTGTCTGCCACATAAAAGTCATCTTTCCTTGACGTACTACATGTGTAGCAAGGTATGGCCTTTAATTGATATCATCGTTTCTAAAACACAAAAACTGATGCTGGAGCAAAACAACTGTAAAAACCTACTCATTAAACCTGCATATTAATATCATTATCATTATAACCTTTAAGCCGTTATTTTTCTAAATTTAGCAGCAAGAGTGTAAAAAATTATTGTTTTTTAATAAAACTAATTCGAGTAACTCTCTTAATATAAATTATTTTCATTCAAAAACATTCTAAAAAAAGGTAAATCAAACACTAATATTTTCAAACATTTGTCTTCTCTTTCAGACTTCTCTAACAATTATTAATTATTTATAAGATTATTGGTTCTAGACCGAACCTTTTACGTGCGATAAAACATGTCAACATGACTTAAAATGTCCAACTTTCCCCTATAAATTATCGCTTCATCAAATTAGTGAAACGTTTCTAGTGAAAAAATAATTTTGAATATTTTAAGCTTTAAATTGAAAGCCTTAAATCACTAAACGATAACAAGGAAATGAAAAATATTGTGGATAAATGTGTGTCAGGCCTAATAAAAGAAGAGCCATCAACAAATAAATTTTGTTTATTATAAATTTATAAGTTTGTAAGTATGTTTGACATGTATAAATATTAGGAAAATGTTAACAAACGGCAAATATAGAGACTTCATCAAGAAACATGTTTTCTTTTCTATTTTTAAATTTTTTATACCCTTCACCACAAAAAGTAGAAAAAGGGTATAACAAAGTTATTCATTCTGTTTGTTATTTCTACAATATCCATTTCCCACCCCATAAAATATATTCTAAGTTCTTATGCATAGCGAAGTCGATTGAGTGTCGAAAGAATTGCTATTAGGAGTCAGCAAGATCGGTCCATGTCCCAAAAAACCACGCGTACCTCTAAATTTTCCATATTTTTTTTAACAATGAATTAACTGCAATCAAACTTGTGCGATATAGAATTAAAAACTAGTAAAAAAAAACATTAAGTGAAAAAATTGGTGCTCGCCCATATTTTCCGAATTACAGGGCTCTGAAATTTAAAAAATTTTTTAATTATCAATATGGATATCATTTTAAAGCTTTTGAAGAGGTCTTTAAGGAAATGCATTAAGAGCCGATGGCATTTTATGTAAAATTATACATATGTTGTACCATATTTTTTTTATTTTTTAAATCTCGATTACCCCAATATTTGCTTTTTTGATTGGAGTTACTTAACTAAACTATGTTTAAATAGATGGTGAAGGGTATATAAGATTCGGCTTAGCCGAATATCTCACTCTCACTTACTTTTAAGAAGTTTGTGCGTAGCAGCTTTCAATACATCAGTCGCGTGTGAATACAAAACGTCTATCTATAACTGAAGTCGTCAAACATTCCAATTTTCTGTTATTTCGCGTACCAGGGGCAATTTGGTGTTTCCTATAATATTGTTAAGAATCTGGCAATAATTTCTCAGAACTAGGTATGTGATAGAATTCGATCAATTGAAAAACAATCATTTTTATATTTGTTTTCGTTTAAAAATTTGTATTGATACATTTTTTTGGTTTATCGGTTTTTATCACATTTTGTTTACTGACTCTTTTCTTTTAGAATTTTTCTATTGCTTCAAAACAAATTGCCCTTACCAAACTGTGACACTAAAGAAAAATATTATAAAATTTACAGCCAGCTTGGTGTCGTTAACCTTATTATACTTCAATTAATTGTTTAACAAGGACAACAGGCAGCAATTTTCAAATATCTCTCTGTACTATAAAATCGACATACGCCACTTTCGAAAAAAAAAAATAAAAAACAATTTATGGTTTTGTATTAAAAGCTTCAAATAAAAAACTTATTAAAATTCTAAAACCAATTTTAAATCTTATGGCAAACGTTTTTTAGTTTGTCAAAAACGAATTTCTATTTTTAAAATTAATTTGAACATTTAAAATACTGAAACATGAATAAAACACACATACGTATATGTACATATATAAATAAATATTGGGGAAACCCCTTAAGCTGTACGAATATAAAAACGATGTGAATTATTTTGTACCAAAAAATACAGTTATGAAATAAAACCATTTTTTTTTTGCCATGGCCTTCCATTTTTACATTGTTTGATTTCGATTCAATTTAACTTCTATTAAAACGGTAAGAATCATTTGCAAAGTCTTTAAACTTTTGCTATATTAAAGTTAGTTTTATTCGAGTTATAAGAAAGAAAGTAACAAGAAGTAGAACTTCAGCTAACAAGTCAAAGAATTTTGATTCAAAACGCATTGTTCTCTACGTAATGTAAGTGTGCATGTATATATTTTTGTTCATTACACGAAAAAAGTTTTTGTACTCATTAGCATCTTTAATTGAATCAATTACATATTTGATTGAAAAGAAGAAAAATATCTTCTAATTAAATAAATAATTTTATCGATAAAAATTTATTCAAAAGTCAATCTGAAAAAGAAAACATTTTTCTGTGTTCTTTTAATCGCTTCCATCATTTTGCTAATTGGAGGGGAGACTCAATCGGCAATAGTTATGTATGTATACATATGAGTGTAGTTTTCTATTGGCTTGGTACAAAGAAATATAATAAATAATGTGCGGTTTCTGTATTACAAGCAAGCGGCTTGTGTAGAAAATTTGTATGAAAAGCACACAATTTTTTTAGTGATTCCTATAAAAATTTTCTAGACGAGTCGCTTGCTTGCACTACAGAAACCGCACGTAAAAGTCAGCAACTAACAGTAACAACTTCGATCAAATGAGTGAAAAAAACTATGTCTAAAATTAAGTATGTTATTGTTTCTGGACTTGGTCAAAGTACATTTAATACAATTGTTGTTTTTAATTTAACACTGATATTAATTTGAGTAGCTATAGTGTAAATACCACGACGGCTCAGCAATTCGATTTTGAAATCCATCAAACTAAGAAAATTTTACAGTCAGTTCCTCCAATAAAAGCTCTGTACGATAAAGTTTATCGACAGCGTGAAGTAGCTTCTATTATTTTTTCCAACACTGTACATACTAAGAATTAGTAACTTTTAGCGTCTTGGAGCTTAAATAATGTCACCTCATTTAATAGTTTTCAAGCACATTTCATTTAACTTAACAGAGTAAATAATAGATTTTATAAAAAGATTTACAGATTTTCGATAAAAAAAAAAGTTTAATTATATGAACTCTGGGAGGTCATTTTATTGGTTCATGAATATTTTTTAAAAAACCAATAACAATGACACATGTTACTGATTTGTATCACTTCTAGAAAACTTAAATTCTTTCGTTTTTGTTTTAAGTGGTTTTCACTGGATTTTCTTGTAATTAGTTCTTACTTAATGTTGTCTGCTTTCTAAGTTCTAGTGGCAATATATTTCAAAGTCATCAATATATTTTTCAATGTTTATCTTAATACACATTTTATTTTGTAACGATCATAAACTTGGCACTAATCGTTGTACGGTTATTTCCCTGCTGTCTCTAATTTTATGGATTCCCTCCAACTGTTGATGTCATTAAAACTTAAGTCGTGTTAAAATATTCTGTAAATTATGTATTTTTATATTTAAAAACAATATCCCAGTTGTCCAAATGTTGGTGCACATCATTGTTTAAATCTTAATAGTTCTAGATATTTTTCTAATGACAGATTTATAAAAAAAAATCTACTGTTTTATGCGATTAATAATGTTGTAGAATTTTAATGGGGATTTTGAAAACTAACTTTATCAGGCTTTTTAAATGATAGGACAAGTAAGTGACATCATTGTTTTTTTGTATTACACGACTTCATAAACGCGTAACATTTCCAGATAATTTTCTCTAGTCGTGCATGTTTTAAAAGATGATTTATCATTTTGTAGTTTTAGTTAATCTTGAAAAAATGATAAACTGGGAAATATCTAACGGCTGTGATGAGGCACTAGATTATTATCTTAGATGTGAGTGCATTTAATCGATACAAAGTTTATTTGACAGGCAGCATTTTATTAGCGGTCGTTGGTTGTAATTTAAAATAGAAAAAACATAAATTTAAAACTAAAAATGGAATTTGTGTGTTAGTTAATGTTTTTATATTTTTGTAAATATATAAAGACCAATTAGTTCTAGTTGAAATTTATTTTAGTTTTTATTAGTGATTAAAAAAAGATATTTTAAAATATTTCAGTAATTAAAAACATAGAAAGCAATGAATCGCTTTAAACATATTTTTTTCATAGCTATCTCTTAAATACGTATTTCATATTATTAGGAACTTTGAGATTGCGTATGTTTAGGAATAGTTAAAATACACTTAAAATATTTATCTTCACACAAAAAAATAGCAAAACCTATTTCTTTATGGCAGTCATGACATTACTCGTATTGCTGACTTTTGTTTTGTTACTAATCGATAAAGTAATGATGTAATGCACAAGTTGATGTAATGCTGATTTTTAAGAAGAATTTAACCTCAAGAAGCTTATTTATCATAATTGTGGTAGGGCATGTGGGGGGCTCCGCATTACTGATTAAGGCCCGCATCAGAACTATTTATTGTACGATTTTTTAAAAATTATGTTCAGACTACAAATATCTGCCGCGAACCTTTTATCAAGATCGCTGTATTACCCTCCAAGAGGTTCTATATCTAAAATACAGCGACCTCTTTAAATCAATAACTCAGCGAAAAGATCTTAAAAATCATGTATTGTTTGGTGTCATTAATAAAATGGGTTTGAAAGTGATCTCTAGTGAGCCAGAAATATTTTGGCGTTTCACCAGGTATTAGCGGAGAAGTAATTACAACCCAAGTCTAATGAGAACTATCTTTAAACCATCCACCACTATCGTAACCTTTTAGAAACCACAAGTTCACAGATTACCGAGTGAAGGCGCTTACATAAATTGGTTGAAATATAAAAATATCAAAGCACTCGCTGTTGACAAGCTGTAGCTTTGGGAGCAACAAAAGATGTAAGCCTTTCCCACATTATTCTTGATCAAAGTGTAAGGCGAAAGCGAAAATCTCTAACCCAAGCCCAGCCTAACATCAGGTAAACGAAGCGCTTAGAGAACTAGCTGAATCTAGAAGAACAGCATTTCTAAAGAAATACCTATGCCAGGAAAGCAGCAGTCAAAAACCATAGTACAGTAGGAGGATGAGCAAGAAACGACACTGACTGCCATCCCTAATTAGCGGGTAGGACTCAACGCAGTCTGATGCATAGCTTCTGCGCTGGAGTGTCATCCCTAAATAAGAGCGACAACTTTGTATCTTTTACAATAATGTTAACTCATCTGATTTTATAAAACCAGCTGTATAAGAATAAAGAAGAGATAAGAACGCTAGATTGCCTTCAAAATAACTAAATTGTCATTACTTTTCAACCATAACAAAACAAAACAAACCAACAAACAGGCAACTTCACTTCCTAACGCATTGTCAAAATTGGATTTTCCAATTGCTAAGCGTTGACGTTAACGCTATTTAGGGATGTTTCATACATTTTGTATGTACATGAGAAATTTTGATAGATATCTTGCGCTTTACGCACTAATTTAGGGATGGCAAGAGAAAGGTAATATATTTATCGAACATTTAAAATTAACTTTTATTTCAAGTGAATCGACCGACAGGGGAGTTGCCACCAATGATTGCTCAATCAGCAGTTAAGCTTAGATTTACTCTCCAAAAAGGGAATTTTTGAACTTAATCAAAAGAATGCCCCTGGCATTCTTACAATGATTAATTAATTAATGATAACATAGCTACCTAAAGTTGCTGTCAAAACTGATTTTTTTTAATTTTAAATGCCTCACTTTACCTTGAGTATGTACTTCCCTGCAGTCAAGAAGATTTCGTTGATCACTACAAGCCACAAAAAGAATACACAAAAGTAGAATCATACAGACTAAATACTCTTTTAGCAAACCTGTCGATGCTTGCGACAAAAGCAACAAGATATGGCATCAAGGCTTATTATTCAAATTGAAGCAAAAGCTATTTAACTGTTCGAATGTTTGTACTTAAAAAGAAGAAGATTTGTATCCTTACATCTACGTTTACCGCTGGCATTGTACTTAAAGAACGATTAAACAGAACCATCTAAATAATGTTGTTACATTCGTCGAAATAAAAACCTAATAAATTTATTTAAAGAAATACATTCATAAAAACTTTCGTGTAAAAGCAAAAAGGAAAAAACACATCAAAAACTCATGTTTTAATTTTTGTATTTACAACCTAACTGCTGCATTCATAAAAATAGTTTAAATTTCAAATTACGGCAAATAAATCTATAAAAAAGATAAGAAAATGTTTATTTTTTTATTTTCAATGCAATAATTTGTTTTCTGCGTTGAAGTTTGTTTGAAAATATTGATTATTTTAATCTCATTATTTATTATTTTTTTAGTTTAAAATTTAATAATATAAATAAAATTATTTACATTTAAAATTTCTTTCGTTTTTTTTTTTAAATTAAATAATTGAGATTAAATTTCACATTTATTTTTAAATTTTTTCGATATTCTATTGGTTAACAATGGATAGTGAAGGATACATAAAGGCCTACTTCTAAAAAAACATACATTTCGTAACCTTAAAGAATTACAAAAATGTATGTCTTAATTTCGCAAAATTTTCTGATTTAACAAATACTAATTCGAATAACAACCACCTATTTTTTAAGCTGCCTAATTAAACGCTAAAGGGAATTGGTTTATAAATCTTAAACTCTTTTACTCTAATCGCATCAGGCATATGTGAAAGCAAAGAAAAAACATGATTACCATATTGGTACAAAAAATAAAATATTTGCCGTAGAAATATATTTTCTCGCGGTAAACATTTGTTGTTTTAAGCAATATTTTAGTCACTATGAATAAAATTTTATCAATTATTGGTTATTTTTTAGAAAAAGCCAGAAAGAAATTGTTTACATCTATCTATCTTAGCTTCTGTACTTGGTACCAACCAATACGATTTTTTTTCAAATTCTACTTGCAACTTATACGAAAATAATGTAGTATTTATAATCATTGAAAATAACCATTATATTTTCAGTTAATTCTAATTTTTTCTTATATTTTAAATCTGTGATCCCAATATTTGCTTTTTTGATTGGAGTAACTTCACTAAACTAGATTTAAATAGATAGTGAAGGGTACATAAGATACGGCATAGCCGAATATAGCACTCTTACTTCTTTTCTTTGGTTTTACATCGTATATCTTTAAAATTTCTACTAATCAATCAAGACCTGGGGCCTGTTTTACTAAACTTCAATTCTACAAGTTTACAAGTTATAATCACAAGTCTAATTCTTACAAGTGCTGCTGAACTGTGTTTCTTTAACATTTTCATAACATTTGTAGGTTTTTTCACTTGAAAACTACAATTTCTACAATTAAAAGTCTTTTTAAATATTGTGATATTAATTTTACAATTCTTATTTTTTATTACTCAAAATGCTCAAATATCATAAAAAAACGCGATACAATTAAACATAATTATACATATGTGTGCATGTATATATTTTAGAGCACCCATAAACTATATGAAAATTTAAGAAGCTATTTTAAATACTTTTGCAACTATGGGTATTCTAATATATAGCGATAATTTGTTTTGATTGTTATCACACCACTAATCAATCACCTTTTCTAAAAAATTTTCATGGCCATGATACCGGTAAAATTGTATGCTTCCATATTCGTCTGTCTATTTTCTCTACGAAATAACATATTATTCTAAGGGACTTCCTCACAAAATTTTATTTAAATTCATCCAGTAGATTTTACGTGATGCGAACAGTGACAGATAGACGGAGAAACAGACAGACAAAAATTCCAAAAATAGTTGTTTTGTATTACATTATTACATATCGATTACTATCTACAACAAAATTAAAAAAAAAATATTTCATGTACAGATATAATCCTGTTACAGTTTTATTATATGTGAAGGTAATCACATATTTAAAAATTAAATAATGAAAAATAAACAAAACGAAAAAATAAATCCTAATTTTTATTAAAAATTCAACAATATTGTGTTTATTCGCACTTATTTTATCAAAAAACTCAAACTTTCAATTTCTGATTCACTTGTAACTTGTACAATTTTTTTTGATGGTGTTCGTCGACCCTAAGCTTTTTTGTTTACAAAATTCTCCTTATTTAAACAGAAACACTGTGTTTTTTTTGGAAAATCAATATTCAAAATACTGTATAAAAATTTTAATGATTTATAAATTATTGCTTACAACGAACAACAAGATTATTAAAAAAAAGTTCATCATCAGCATTAATTTAAATGAAGCAAAAAACATTTATTATTAAAATAAACATTAATTATTTTAATAATTTTAAAATCAATTTTGCATTATTTTTTGCAACGCACCCACAAAACCTAAACCTGCTGTGAGCAAAAATTAAATTTTTCTTGCGAAACTACTTCTATATTTTTGAATGCCTTCAACTTTCTTTTTTATTTATAAATGTGTCATTGTCTTTTATATGTTACGGAAGTATATCAGCATAATTTTCTTCACAAGAAATTTAAATGTTGTTGCTGCTATTTGTTAATCAAAAGTATTTAAATATAGCAAAACAGAGTTTAAAAGAAGGTTTTTTTTTCCTCGTGAGACATTTTTTGTTTCGACAGTAAATATGTATTAGAACTCATATTGGTTGCACTTTTTGCAGACACCTTGAAGCAAATGACATTGTTATTTTATTTTTCTTTTCGATGAAGTTACATTTTACCTCTTTCTTCGGACATTTACCGATCACAATTTAACTAAAAAAATCATTATCGAGTGCTTAATATTTATTGGGATTGGGTAATTTTTCGAATAACTTTACGAATACAAAATTTGAAATTTAGTTCGTGTTCAATTACTGAATTCATAAGCGAAAAAATAAATTATTGAAATAGGACCTGTCACACAATTTAATTGGAAAAAACTATAATTTTCATAAAGTGCGTTTATACCTTCGTCTTATACGCAAACAAAATATTGTGAGTAGAACTTTTTACCGCATAATCAGTGAATTAAGTTTTTATTTGCGAATAGCTTACTTACAAAAACAATTCCTGATTAACTACACTATTTGCCAATAAGGTGTAACATGATGCCACATTTTTTGTTTGTTTAATTTTTTTTTTTTTTTGTTTTTTGCCAATTAAAAAATTTAAAAAGTTAAATTTTGAGGGAAAAAATTTTAATTTAAAAACAAAAAAATTGTGCATAAATAATTTTTAAATAAAAAATGAGGTAAAAATATTTTGGCAGGTATAATTGTAAAATGCTTAAATGTTTTCTATCGAGATTTTATCAGTTAAATATAAAATTGCTATCCGGTTCCCCTTAAAATTCAAAAATGTTCTTGAAAATAATTTTTATTTGCAGATAGGGCAGTTGTTTGTTAAAATAAAAATTTTGCTTAATTTTATATTGCGTGGAGTCCGCAGCATTTTGTGTGTTTCTTATCGCTTCTACAAATTGAAGGCAGAATTAGTCTTTACTTTCTGTTCCGTGACGAATCAGCTGATCAGTTTCTGTTAAATGGAAAATGTGTATTTGTGGTTTGTTATTACTTTGACGTTCTGTTCTGTTCCGTTCGAATCAGTAGAAAATAGAATTCAACGTTAAGTTACTTGAAAGTTGTTTGATAGTGTGTGTGCAAAATGTAAACAAACCTATTTTTGTTATTGTAATTGTAGTTTTTTTTTTATGTTGTGTATTGTGTTTACTTTGTTTATTATACACAGCTGCATTTTTGTTAAAGAAAAACTAATCACAATAATTTCAAAAGCAGAACGGCACGGAACAGAACAGCAACAGAAAGTAAAGAGTAAATGAGGCCTTGATTGTATTTGAGAAAGATATTTGGTCGGCAGAGCGGACAACTGAACTGAGAATATTTAATAGAAAAGCATTCTACGTTTTGAGTGCGAATATTGTATCCTTGATACTAGACTTTTTTTTAAAGTCCAAGCCAAAGCTGTAGCTGACGTGACCAGTAGAGGAACATATTAGGGTGAGGGTTAACAAGTCACCTATGAGATCAACTCCGCAGTTACAGATTGCAATAGCAAAGTCTTGCACAATCTACATAGATGTAAAAATAAGAAAATATTAGTCGAGAAAAGGATGGTGCCTTTCGCTTTCCAGCCCTTCGACTTCCATATGCGTAAGAAATCAGAATATATTTATACACTATGGAGTCGGAAATGGATATAGTAGAAATTAAAAACGGAATAACAAACTCAGATATACCCATTTTCCATTTTTGTGGTGAAGGGTATAAATAACACAATGTAAAACAGTTACTACAATTTGATTCGCAATAACTCGGACAATCAGATAAAGATTCCGCGTATAATTCATTAAAAGGTTCTTCATTTCGTTTCGTCATCGTTTTAAAAATTTTTTTAATTATAAAATATTTTTTACAACAAAAGATTTGGCGGGTCTTGTAAGCGAAAGAAACGGTTTGTGTTATACCGACTAAGAATTGCACTGTATGGCCGGTCAGCAACGTTCGGCCATAAAAACACGAGTTAACTCGTGACCGAACAACAATGTGATTTCAGTGTGTACTGGAAAGATATGACATGAAAGTATGATAGCTTAAAAGTACGTAAAGAAGCCATTACTTTATAAATAACAAAATAAAAAACTGTAAAGGTAGTTTATATTGATCTGATCAGCTTTTTTAATTTTAATGATATAGCCACACTTTTGAACAGTCATAGACAGACGGTTGAAATTTAAAAAACCTATATTGCTTAATCCACTAAAATAAAAAGTAGAAAATTTAATATAGAAAATAATGGGTGTCCCAAATGTTAATGTGATTTGATGTATGTGGCCATACCATTAAACAACAAGATAAAACAACTTATAGAATTTAATTTTTATTAAATTATTAATTGAACTGTGAATATTATAAATGAATAGAAATTATTTTGGCTTAAGTTCATTTATTTTTAATTTCTAAAAATCTTTTTTAGAAAGAAAATTTATTTTACAAACGTATGCGAACGTTTTCCAAAAAAAACAAGAAAAATTAGGCGCTAGCAGAATGTAATGTGGAATTTCTAGACCGCTACGACCTTCATCAGCATTCTTCGCATCTACCTACCTTAATTGTATATTTTATAAACATCATCTATCTTTGTAAATAAGAATACGAGAACACTCATATTCATATCAACATTAATTTGGTTAGACGAAATTTACACTCAAACCAACATATTTCTTTACTGTTCTCTCTGTATTTGGTCTTGTACATTTGTTTTTGCTTTGTTTCAAGCATCGATTGAACACGAATGCAAATTTTGTTTTTAGACATTCCCAGCGTTGCCGCTTTGGTCCAATCGGACCAAACCTGGTAGTTTTTCGTTTTTAAAAAACAGTTTGGTAGTTTGGTTGGTTTGTTGAATTTTTTTTTAATTTTTGGTAGGTTTTTCTCCTTTAGCAATTTTTTAGCAATAGTAAATTTTTCACCTTAAAATTTCAGAACATAAAATAAAAAGAAATGTAACTTTGAATTAAATAAACAATAACTTTGAATAGTGTTACCACTGTTTTCAAAAACTGTTTTAGGTGCAATAAAAAACATCTCTGCTTTTTTGCGTAGAGATGATTAAAGCTATAACCATCTCTGGTTTAAGAAACGCGAACAATATTATGAAATTGAAATTAACAATACTTTTGAGTGAAGGTTAATTTTCAAGACAAAATGGAAAAGTAAGTAAACTTTTTTAATTGTAAATATGTACCTATTTATTACATAAATAATTACTAATATTGCATGTAAAGAAACAATCAAAAGAATTTGATCGGCGCCAGGAAAGGGATGGGTGTTCCTCCTGTATAGTATTCTCTAAAACTATTTTAAATCATAACACCCATCCTAAAAATCACCAAAAGACAAACTTCCATCTCAACAGGTAGAAGGAAAAAAACCAAGTGAATACAACAGAGTTTATATGCAAGAAATGCATTTTTAAATTTTTGGTAGGCTGTGAACGATTTTGGTAGGATTTTTGAAAATTATTGGTAGGAAGTAAATTTCTTGTGTGGCAACGCTGCACATTCCTACTTGTTTACTCACAACATTATAGATGCTGTTTCAGTATCATTTTGATTGTGATGAAGTAAGCATGAGTAGTCGCTGTTCCTTGCGTGCTTATAATTTAATTTTTATTAAATTATTAATTGAACTGTGAATATTATAAATGAATAGAAATTATTTTGGCTTAAGTTCATTTATTTTTAATTTCTAAAAATCTTTTTTAGAAAGAAAATTTATTTTACAAATGTATGCGGACGTTTTCCAAAGAAAACAAGAAAAATTAGACGCTAGCAGAATGTAAATTAGAAATTAAAAATGAATGAAGTTAAGCCAAAATAATTTCTATTCATTTACAACTTAAAGAATTTTGATTTCATTGTTATCAAAGACTTTAAATCTCTCTCTTTATAAGAAAACAAATTAATATCGCCAAGTTATTCATTTTGGAGGATTTGATTTAAATTTAAGTCAATAAGCAAAATTTACATTAAAGCAGAAGAACGGCCAACCTGGTTGCCAACTTGGCAACCCTTAGCATGCTCAGTACGAGCACAACTTAAGGCCCAACTATAATGTGCATAAGCTAGCTTTAGCTTATGTCAAAAATTCAACGAAAAGTATGTTAAATGCTTAGGTAACTTATCAAAGAAATTGATGTGGCTACAATGTACATTTATAAATTTAGTAACTTATTTGCCACAGTTGCACATTTTTGTTTATTTCGTACATTTGCCAAAAATAATTTCTATATAAATCAACAAAATCTTAAAACGAAAAGGCTTTAAAGAAAATATTTTATATATTTAATAACATTCACAAACACATTTACATATTTTGGTTTATGTTCTAAGAAAATGTAAAAAAAAATTATTACAAATTATTTTCTGTTTTGTGTTTGTGGCAACGATGTTCATCGTTTATATGGTATACATATGTGTGTATAAATACAAATTTAATTTAAATATATTATAATTGTAAAAAATTGGCCATAAAGAAATATGTTGTTTTTTCCACATTTTTTTATTGAATTAAAAACTAAAAAATTTAACAATTTAGGTCTTAATTAGAAAATTTCTTTATTAATGTATAAACCAAAGCACAATCAGCTGTTTCCGTACGGAAAGTGCGATCAGTTTCGTACCTTGCATAAAGAAATGAAATTCAACGAAACTTGACGAAAAGTTATCTTAATCACATTATAGTTTACCACATATAATTGAATGTATAAGTTGGCATAAGCTAGTTTATGCACATTATAGTTGGGCCTTTACACTTTGTTCTAGTCATTTAAGTTTTTCAAGTTCTTAAAAAAGTATGGCTTGAAGGCTGGAGCAAAACGCATGTGTCCATCAACATTTAAAAGCTTTTAATTTAATGCACCAGATTTAATTCGGAGTTGACCAAAAAAATGTGAGATACAATTTATATTAGATATTTGCTTTTACTTAGGCTGTAAACGTCTACTCAAGTTGTTAAAAAAACTGTAATAGGATCATTTATGTATGTACATGAAGTATTTGTTGAAAATTTTGTTGTTGACTTAGATAGTAATCGATATGGAATAAAAAACACATATTTTTAAAATTTTTTTCAGTCTGGCTGCGTTTGTTCGCATCACATAAAAATAAGTGAATTAATTTGAATAAAATTTTATGTGGTGTTCCTTAGAACCTTCACGCAGAGAAAAAACATCGCTGTAATATGGTCTCAATAACCATATTATTTTCTTTGTAATAAAGTATAGTTGCGAAGAACAAATTAAACATACATTTTTTGTTAAAGTTTCACCATTAAGTGGTTACTGCGCACAATAATGCAATATAGTTGGTTTTAACTTTTAAATATTTGAACCACATCCAAAGTTTTTTACTTAATAAAAATAAGATAGTATGTTTAAACATAATATATTATTAATAATCAAAATATGATTAGAAACAAAAAAAAAATAATGTTTGCTATTAAAAATATTTTGTTCTACGTTTTGACAAAATGTTTTTCCATCAGTTTAGTAATTTTTTGTTAGCTTAAAGTTAAAAATGTTTTTTACTGTTAGAAAAATAAAAAATTAAAAATTTATAAAAAATATATAATAAAAAATAATATACAAAATATAAAACAAATAAAAGGTAAGAAAAACATTACAAAATAGTTGAATTATATATAATTGTTTATATTTGTGTTTTAGGCACAATTGTGAAACCACTAACGTAAACATTAGCAGCAGTAACATCCCCTCAAAACTCAAGCAATACCAATTGCTTACTCCTTCTGCTTCACCAACAAACATAAATTTCATGCTAGTTTTATGAAAAATTGCGTATTTTAAATGCCGTAATATTTTTAATTAAAATCGTCATATATACATCGATAAGATTTGCTATTTTGTAACAACGTACTTATATCATCGCAGATGCCAGATTAACGTGTCTTCAATATGAGCTTAAGTCGTTTACTCCATAAATGGATGTTTAAATAGAAGTGTATAAAGATAAGATGCTATTATTTGGGCTTAGAAACTATATTTCCTGTTTAAACTATTCTTATAGCCTTTGCGTCAAAGCCTTTTAATTATTACTCACTAATAACAAACAAAAAAATACTTTTTTTGTGAATTTATGGAAATGTTATAAAACAATAAATAATTATAAGTCTATTATATCAGTAATCTTTGCATTTTATTATATAACATAATATTTTAAACCATATTATGATAGTTAAATTTAATGTTTATATTGAACCATTTAATGTTTTTATTTAAACATAATTATGTTTACACTTTACCATGTTATTGTTCAGCTAGACAGCAATATGCTTCCAAGATCAGCAATATTAGTATTAAATGTAGCAATACTGTGTTTTGCTAACAACTATATTATCTTTTATTATGTATATTATGTTGCTCTTAGGTTATGGTTACCTCAACTACCCAAAACAGGTCAATCTGTGATCGCTCCGATAGACTGTTTAGTAATGAGCGACAACTCAGGACTATCTTAGATGTACTGTATGCACCAGCAAGCGCCCTGATTGCCGCCTGACTGTCCGAAAATATCCGAATGGTAAGGCCAGAAAGATCGTCCCTAAGCGCTATTTCGGATGTTTTCAGAATGGCCATTACCTCGGCTTGAAAGACACTGCAGTAGTCAGGAAGTCTAAGGGAGAGTCTTACCTACAACCACTTCGGTACGGACCCATATCTCCCAACTCGGAATATGGATCGGAAACCCGTGGTCCAGAGCGGGAGTAGCAGAGATGTAGTCCATTATTGATCGCAGTGGCACATCCCGATCGATAATCTTAGAGTGCCCTATATCCAGCCTGAGAGGGCATTAAGTCTGGCTGCACAGCATTTAGCCTGTTGCAATACCAGAAGTTTGGTGGGAGATGTTCCGAGGCTAAAGGCCCCATCTTGGTCCTAGAGTTCTCTGGCAGAGATAGAGCGCACAGGTCGCCTTCCGAGCTCTTTCGGCAATGTTTGACTTCCATTGAAGTTTGGGGTCAAGTATCACCCCAAGGTATTTCACAATTTAACTAACACTGAGCACAAGGCCATTCAGACTAGGTGCAGTAAAATTCGGGATCCTGTATCTCCGTGTGAAGAGCATAACCTCCGTTTTGCCGGGGTTATCATCAAGATCAAAATCGCAGCACCATTGAGACAGAACATTGAGCGAATAGTTCACCCGTTCTGTGAGTGTTGTCAGGTATTTTCATGAGACTGCGATAGCAATGTCATCAGCATAAGCTATCACCCTATTACCCGTTTGGTCCAGTCGAGGGGAGACAATACGCCACCTTGTGGAGTGCCTGTTTTCACTACCCTTTCAACGTGATCATTTCCTAAAGTGGACGTGATGATACGTGTCTTCAGTAGTTGCGCAATGAGTCCCACCAGATCTGCATCAAGATCGAGATCCAAGAGGGCCTTTATAACGGCATTGGGGCCGACGTTATTGAAAGCTCCTTCTATGTCAAGAAACACTGCAAGCGTAAATTCCTTATTTGAAAGGGACTTTTGAACATCGGATATTAACATGTGCAGCGCTGTTTCCACAGATTTCCCTATCGTGTAGGCGTGCTGCGAGCTAAAAGTGAGGGAAGTGAGTATCGAGCAGCGTCTCCAAGGTATCTATTACAGAGTCCGTCAATTGACCGTCCGGCTTCTGAATACTCTCAAAAGCTCTCGGGGACGTGCTAAGAATCCTGCGTAGCCTGCTGTTTTCGGAAGAGCTTTCTATGTTTCCAGAGAAAGTTTTCCACGAGGTTCTTTTGGATCTTTTTATGGCATACTTAAACTCCCTTTGTTTATCCTTATAGGGCAGCCAGTTTCCACCATTTTGGGCCCTATTAAATAGTCTTCTACATTCCCTACGTAACTCTGCAATCTCCGTATTCCACCAAGGGGGTTTCGGTTTACCCCTTGGCTTCGGTGGATTGCCGGCGGCTTTCGCTGCAGAGCATATCTGCAAGGTCAAGAATTCAACCGCCCGATCAATATCGCAGTGGTTATTAATCTCGAAGGGAGCAGGCCTTAGGCCAAGCTCTAAAATGGACCGAAATTTTTTCCAGTCCGTTTGTTTCCTATTTATGTAGGAGTGGGACACTCCGGAACCTACTGGTTCCAGATATAAGTTATAAGATAAATACGTATGGTTAGAAAAGGAGCACTCTTGAGAGACACTCCAATTTTTGACAATATCAGACCAGCCACCACCTGTCAATGTAAGATCGAGAACCTCTCTTCTACTCGAAGTGACAAAGGTAGGTTTGCTTCCCCTATTGACAATACTTAAGTCATAAGATAGTATAAAATCAAAAAGAGACTCACCCCGTTCATTGATATCCGTGCTGCCCCACATATGGTGATGAGCGTTAGCACCGGCTCCAATGATGACCGGCATTTGACGGTCGTTAGCCTCTACAACCAGAAGCTTTAGCAGGTCATGTGGTGGTGAATCTCCATGATCATGGGCCATATAACTGGAGACCACCTAGACATCCTTCGAGTCCGTCTCCACTGCTATGGCAACGCTGTCTCTGTCACTGATTCTGCGAAGAAAGAAGGCGTTAATATTATACTTAACCATAATACAGGCCCTGGGTTTACCTTGACCCGTAACGTAGACAGTTTTGTAGCCGTCCATAGATAGTCCAGAAACCCGATCATTGATAACCCATGGTTCCCGGACCAGAATAATATCCTCTCCTTTCTGTGACAGGCGGAGGAGTAGGGCCGCAGAAGCAGCGATGGAATGATGAAGGTTAATTTGCACAACCCTCATCATCATTATTTTTGGCCGTAAGGGTAGCATCGGAATCGCCCTCGCTAGACAGGAGTGATTCCTCTCTTTCTGCCAAATATTCGGATCCGAGCCTCATTTGCCGGAAAAAGTCACCGGCAAACTCGGATGAAGAGATGACACTTTTTGTGTCATCCGACGTATCTGAACCGCACATGGAGGCCGAAGCCGTTTGTGTAGGTTCAGTTTGTCCTGCGGCAACCTCTGGTACCAGAGGTTCCATGGAAGGTTTAGAAATTTCCCCTGTATTGTCACCCTTATAGATCCTGAGAGAGATCGAGTTGAAACCGTAGTTGATCTTCTCCTTACAGACGTTGAGTGGGGCGAGGGAATCGTCGTTAACCGTTTGAGTGCGGCGAAGCGCTATCGCGCTTCGCTTGTTATATGCTAAAAATGCGGAGGAGCGCGATCGCGCTTCTCTTGTCTTGTCGGATATGTAGTGGTTGAGAAATTGTTATCACTCGGAAATTACTTGAATAAAGGATACCATTTATTCATAGATAATTTTTTCACAAGCATACACCTTGCAAAAGGATTGTTAGAGAAAAATACATATCTAACTGGCACCATTCGGAGAAATTTTGCGCTGTTTGTAAAAAAGGAATTCATGGCGTTTGTGCAGCAAAACACTCATGTAATAAGTGAGAATAAAAAACATTTTTGTTAGTAAAAATTACTTGTTTTATAATAATTAAAACTATTTTTATTATTTTCCAAAAAAAATAATTACGCATTTCATTCCGCACTTTTAGCATATACGTAAAAAAATTCTTCCGCACTCAAACGGTTAATGACGATGATAGCGTCGCGGAAGTGGCCCTTTGGCTCGCTTACTTTAGCGACCTTCCAGTCGGCCGTAGGCAGCTCTTTGATGCTAAGTTTAATCAGTGGAGGGATCTGCCGGGATTCGGGCGAAGGATCTTGGAGGGTTCGCAATCTGATCTTTGGATACAACTGAGAGCTTAGCACGCGACCAGATTTCACCTAGGCTGTCAATTGCCTGCTTGTACAGGTCCGCTAAGCGTTGATTAGCACAAGCGATCAATTTAACATGCCCCTGATACCAGCCCGCATCACGGCATGAGGAGGGGGGCCAGGATTGGCTGAAATTATGTCCTTATAGACACTCCGAAGAGCCACTTGGACTAACCTCCAGTTATCTGGAGATATAGTCCCGTCACTTTTACTAGTGTCTATTATAGCCAAAACGAGGCTATCCCCATCTCTATCTCGCTAAGGGCATGTGAGGACATCGGTTTAGACGTTGAAGTCTTTGGCCCTTTAGGCAACTAAGGGACTGTCGTGGCGGCTTCCTCAGCCGACCTTTTTCGTTTCTGAGATGCCAAGTTAGGTGGAGGGTGAGACTCCAAGTTCTGTTTGGCCCATTTAAGTTTTGTCTGGTCCCTTTCAGACAAAGTGTTCGGATCATGCCCACCGAGCTTTTGCAGGATCCGATAGGCAGACATTCTGGTCCTATACGCCCGCGTCGACGCGTTGATATGTGCACGAGAAGAGGAGGACGTGCTAGGGCGCAGACTACCAGTTGTTTGGGCTGGCTTAACCGATGCCCTCACATTCGTAGTTGGACCAATATGCGGTGGAGCACCTCTTTCACTCTGTTTTATAGCAGGGGTGATTGAGGTGCTCGAAGAGGGCATTACGCAACCTTTGGAGATTGCGGTGCGGGATGTTGAGGCAGACAACAGAGTCGGTGCACCCAGCTGTGGTCTGGAGGTAGAGGTCTCAGACGAAGGTTGTATCTGGATTGCCGGCTTTTACAGTTTCAATACAGTTGGCTCCCTTTTAGGGTTGGCCTTTGTGGTGTTTTTTGAGTAATTGGTTTTTCCATGTGAAATGGGTCCCCACTTATAGCCGCTATCTCCACCCATATGTGTCGTCAACTCAAAGGTCCCATGGTTATCTATTCAAGCAGGGAGGCCATGCGAGGGTTGGCACCAGCCTTCATGGGGACAGGTGCTCAGAGCCAGACCGTTGCTAATTGGGATTAATCTCAACCAAACCTACACCACCAACTTAACGGTGACGGGTATCGAACGTACTATGAGGCCTGCCAGGGTTTTAACGGGACGGAGATAGTTATGACCTTAAACTGGAGCCGTTCCCACAAGGTTTTACCCCAGTGCTAGTAGGTCCAGAAGCCATAACCACCAGCCCAAGTCAAACAAAAACGTGCTGAAAAAATCGAAAAGAAAGGTCCTTGGACAAAAAAAGGTCGTGCCAGGGGGGAGGGGCGTTATCCAGGATGCACTGCTTGGAAGCAATCTATGTTACATCCCCAAAAAAAATCTATTAAAGTTAATAATAAAGTAGCTCTTTCATAGTTTCAGGTGTCGGCATTATTAGTTCGCCCTCAGATACGTGATCAACCCACAAATACGTTGGACCTTCCTCGTTTTGTGGCATTGCAATATCTGGAATATAATTTTTAAGTTTGTCGTAAATATAGCCTGCCAGGTTTTCGAGACTATCATACTCTAATTCGTTTAACTCTTTTTTTCATTTTTAATAAATTTTCACATTTTTATAATAATTCTTGCACTTTATATACTCAAATGAAGTTTGTTTACAAAAAATATTTTATACCTACGTCACACATAAGAGAGAGAACGCTATGCAACGAGCTAACGGACCTGCGCAATGCGCAATCTTGTTTTCATGATTCATGTGAGTGATAACTTTTTATGTTAATACTTTTTTGCTCTTTATTTTTATTCAAAAATTATTTGTTTTTAAAGTTACGCCAAAGGTCAAAACCGTTTTTTTGCCTACAGCGTTCGATTCAAGGACTGCTGCTTCAATTAACACTTCTTCACTTGGCACCAGCAGCTTTTCTTCATAAAGGCCTCCTTCATTCTAGTTTTTCAATTAAAAAAAAAATGTCTTTGCTTGATACCTATTTTTGATCAGCTTTAAACACAAAATTATAAATATAAATATTTTCTTGCAAAAATATAAATTGCGAATTACCTTTTTTTAAAATTTAACATCATTAACTGGTGGTCCTAGTGCGATCATACACTTGAAAAACGCATCTCATAGTCTGTTAGCAGTAGATTTTAATTTTAATTTTTAGGAAGCATGTTTTTTGCCAAATTTTTGTGTTCATTCATGAATCTTAGATTTAACTTATTGTAATAATAACTTTATCATAAACTAAAATTAAATTTGTTAAATTCGCACTTTTTTTTTAGCGAATTTGTTGCATTTTTTATCTTATTCGAACTAAGTTTTGTTAACGTATGACAGTTCGTAAAAAATGTACGTTCATGTATACGATAACGTATGTTATAATCTGCGTTATTGTGAATTATCATCCGTTAACGTATGTCATAATCCGAAAAACGTGTTGTTACGATAGGTGTTGTACGTTCACGGATGTAACGATTCCACCCCTGAATCTATTACTTTAAGTTTTTAAAATCGCCTTTGATTTTGTTGTTGAATACATCAACAATTTTATTATCGAAAACATGAAAACGTTGTTAGTAGCATATTTAATATATCATCACCTTTATAGGCCAGTTAAAAGGGGTGATAATAAAATTCCTAAAATAAAGAATAAGAAAAAATAAGAATTATTATTGATTGGAGAAGTCGATAAGTTTTTATTAAAAAGTAATAATAAATATGTATGTATGTACATATGTATATTCTTCTCAGTGTTTCAGTGAAATATGTTTTCACATTATGATCTCTTCTTTTTTTATAAATTCCATTTCTTTTATGTTTTGTAAGTTTTTTCTTTTTTATTATTTAACGCCAAGTCAGCTTAATCAGTTATAAGGAGGACTTATATATCTTTCAAATATTCCTAAAATTTCTTTTTGTTAAAATCGATTTCCCGCATTTATACTCTTCCCTACTGATATCTCTTCTTGGAACTTCTAAAAAAATATCTCTGTTTTAAATCGGTGCAGCCGTAAATGCCCGTTTTAGTCATTACCCACGAACGCATCGACCTAAGGATTTAATCGAATTCGGTTTGACCGTTTGTGAGTTATAAAGTTACAACACATTTGCAGCTCTTTTTATACATTTATGTAGATATATATCGACACAATTTTACACGAAAACGTCAAAAAATAGCGAACCTAATAACTCAAAACAAAACAAAAGTTTTATCAACCAGAAAAACGTCACTTTACTTTTGTAAAACGAAAAGCAATAACGTGAATAAGAAAATTTTAAATATTTATTTCGTTTTTTGAGTATGAAAAATTAAAAACATTAGCAGCCGACAGTACAAATTACATTCTTCCTCAAAAGTGCTGAATGAGGATTAAAAATTCAACAAGTAATTGCCGAAAAAGCTGACATAGTTATGAAAAATTTACATAACTCCAACAAAAGAGTGTATATTTACCAAAAAGCTGCTCATTTTTTATAACGCGACTTTCAATAAGTACTCCTCTAATCAAGAGATGTTTATAGAAATTTTGGCAAAACGCATGTCTATTTTCAATATAGAAACACGATGCATTTACCTAAAAGAAATCTGGAATCAGGCGAGTGAGGGCTGGAATTAAACACCCACCGTACACTCTATACGACACTTTTGGTTATAAGTTTTATGTTGTTATTATTTGTTGTTAAAAATTTTAAGCGTACATATTTTTCTTTTTAAAACAGGTAGTGTTTTGTCTTTTGTACCGTCCGCACGCGTTTTTGTTTCGTCGTTGTTTATTAATATAATATAGTGTTAATTGTTAACTAAATGTGCCAAAATTAAATAAACAGAAAAATAAATAAATAATAAAAATTATAAACCACAATATCATTACGGGAAAAATATTTAAAATAAAAAAAAAAACCATAAATAATTACATACAAACAAACAGTCAGAAATAAATTCATGCAGTTACAAAAAAAAAATAAAAACAACTTTAAGAACAACAAAATCCATAATTTACAACAACAATACATAAAAATCATCACAAAAAAAAAACACATCAACAGACCACCAAAACAGAACAAAAAAAAAAAAATAAATAAATAAATAACAAAAATAAATAGTGATGGCACCACGGGTCACATGTGACCAGATCAGGGCTTTTATGGCCCTTTATAAAACAGATTGTACCGCGAATTTTTTTTTCCTTTCCTTTTCCTAGTATTTATTTATTTTTCATATAGTAGTAGTAATTTTGTTTTACTTATACCTTTGTGACAGCTGCTGTTTTATTAGTCAGTGGCGAAGGTATAACACTGGTCACTGTCTGGTCACAAAAGCATCAGTTTTTACAAGGGTGTTAGTAATATAAAATAGACAATGGATTTGAGTCTTTGACATTTTTAATGACAGAAAGATTTAGAATAGACTTTTGTAACATACGTGGGTTGAGAGCGAATTTTTTCTCTGTGTATGCACACAGTTGTCTCCATCGGCCTGATATTTTCGCCTTATGTGAGACCCAGGTATCTGAGGATTTTCATTTACCAGGGTACTCTCTTCTACCCTTTTTTAGTCTACATCGGGGTCTTGCGTTGTACATTCGGAATGAAGTCGTGTACCAGTGCCAGCAATCACTAGGCACGAACGATCCTGAATTTAACTGTCTTTGGGTTAAATTCAAAGTCTGGTCACACTTCTTATATTTCGGGTTTTTATACAGAAGCCCAAACGCGGGAAGGGATAAATCTTTTTCTGGCTTCGATGCCCTTTCCGATTCCATATCGAGAATCCTAGGAAGTTGTCCGAACAGTGAAATTGTTGTTGCTGGTGACTTCAATGTTCACAACTCGTCTTGGATTCGCCATTCGAACCGTACAGCTCCAGAGGGCCAATATGTTGAGCTATTCGCCGCGTACAACCACCTCGTGCAATTAATTAATGAACCAACACATATTTCGTGTGTTGAAGTGCAACAACACAATACTCTCGACCTCTTTCTTACCTCACATCCTGATAAGTATGAAGTAAGCATTCTTGCGCCTCTCGGTAACTCGGATCACTGCACCATATCCGCCTCCTTTTCGGTCGCTGAACTTCACAACGTTTCGAAAATAGCCACGAAACGTTTAAAATATATATACGAAAAGGCTCGTTGGGCTGAGCTTAACGATTTTTTCCGGCGTTTTAATTGGAAACTCTGTTTTCTGGATAGTAGAGTCGATGCCATGGCGGAGATGATTGTGAACATTATTTTGCTTGGAATGAAAACCTTCATTCCATCTAAGCAAATCCGCATTAAGCCAAGAAAAAATTCTTGGTTTAAGCAGACGTGCAAAAACGCAGTCAGATCCAGAGAGGAAGCATTTAGTGCATGGCGGTGTAATAAAAACGCAAGTACTGATTCGCTACGCAAAAAGTCGAGATCTTCATGTGCCAAGGTACTTAGGCGCGAAAAAGCTCTATACGAGCAGCGCCTTCGTGCTAAAGTTCTTGCTACTCCTCAGAGTAGCAAGAGCTTTTGGTCATTCGTTAAAAGAGTGAAGGATAATGCTAGTTCCTCAATTCCGCCTCTTTTAAAGGATGATCAAATATTTAACGACCCGGTTGATAAAGCAAACCTCTTGGCTGAAATCTTTGCAAGTAATTCTTACTTGCCGGTAAGCAATCAACCACTGCCCGCACTGGAAAGAGTATCAGTAACTATGCCGGATATATTCTTTCGAGCACGTGCAGTTAAAAGGGTTTTAGCGGATCTCAACATAAACAAGTCCCCTGGTCCGGATGGAATTCCAGCACTGGTCTTGAAGCAGTGCTCTTCGACGTTATCGCGTCCATTAGCAAAACTTTTCAACATTTTTTGCCATGTTGGTGAGTTTCCATCATGTTGGAAGATTGCTAATGTAACACCGATCCCCAAAAAGGGAGAGGCTAGCAACCCTGAAAATTACCGCCCAATCGCAATTTGCTCTGCACTCTCCAAAGTTATGGAGAGTATGCTCAATTTTCATCTTGTGAGGTATCTGGAGTCCAACAGCTTACTTAGTAACCGGCAGTACGGCTTCCGTAGGGGACGCTCTACGGGTGACTTACTGGCCTTTCTTTCGGAAAAGTGGTGTCAATCCATTCACCATTTCGGCGAAAGTAAGGTGGTGGCTCTAGATATTTCTAAGGCGTTTGATAGAGTGTGGCATGGTGCGCTCATATCAAAACTTATTGCTTTTGGTGTCGGTAATAGTTTCTCTCGACTTATATCGAGCTTTCTCAGGGATCGCACTATACGAGTTGTTATAGATGGGATCGCATCAAACGAGTTCAAGGTAAATTCAGGGGTACCGCAAGGTTCCGTTCTTTCCCCTACCCTATTTCTTATTTTTCTCAATGACCTTCTACGTCAGACTTCCAACCCTATCTATTCTTTCGCAGATGACAGTAGCATATGCCATTCATTTTCTTTTCGCAATAGACCAAGCCTTCGGGAAATTGGGGCTGTTCGAAAGCACATGGATGATACCCTTAATCGCGACCTTTTGGTAATCTCCGAATGGGGCCTTGCGAATAGGGTTCAATTTAACGCTCATAAAACCCAGTGCTGTGTGCTTTCGCACAGGCGTACGGCTGAATATGCTACCTCATCTGTAATTATGGGTGATATATATATTAAGGAATCAGATGCTCTCGATGTTCTTGGCATGAAAATTCAATGTGATGTTCGTTGGAACCAGCATATTTTTCATGTCGCAAAAGAAGCATTCAAGTGCCTAGGTTTTTTGAAACGGTGTAAGAAATACTTCACTCCATCTGACCTGCTTACTATCTATGTCACCTTTATCAGACCGAAAATGGAATACAACTCTCATGTGTGGGCCGGTGCTTCAAAGTCTATTTTGGAGTTACTCGACCGCGTGCAGGAGAGAGCGAAGAAGCTCATCGGTGACAGTAGGGTATCCAGCTCTATTGACTCACTGGAGCATCGACGCAATGTGGGGTGTGTTTCACTGTTTTATCGTTACTACAACGGAATGTGCTCTTATGAAATCAGGGAACTTGTTCCTGAAAATCGTAATTTCGTACGCGCAACGCGTTCTGCATCAAGAGCGCATTCCTTTGTGGTCGATTGGCCAGTGAATCGCACTACGCATTACAGAGAGAATTCGTTTTTTAGCCGAACAGTTCGTATGTGGAATAAACTCCCCGCAGAGGTCTTTCCTGCCATTTTCAATGTGCAAAGATTCAAATCAAATGTCCACAAGCACTACTCCCTTTATCCCCCTTCCCACAACCTAATTTCCTAGTTCTGGCACAATGCATTGCATAAGTAGGGGTCATCCTCTGAGTGCTGGTCCTAATTAAAAAAAAAAAAAAAAAAAGCGTCTGCTGTTTCGGTTCGAACTATATACATCAAAATCAGATACTTTTTTTGAATATAATATTCATTAATTTCTTTCAATTTACACAGAATATTTGATGCAAAAAATAAATAATAAAAAATTAGAGGGTGTTCCCATAGAAAATCGAATTCACTTCACTATATATGTTCTTTTATGATCATACCATTTTTTTAACTGTACTAGATACACACAGTGTAATACGGCATCTGCGGCAGAAATGTATAAAAAGAAACATAAAATTCGAATTAAGAGAGAACCCCTTATAAAAATTGACTCTGGCTTATAGCGACATATCTCTTGAAACGTAATAGCAGATTGTAACTTAGAACATTTCTATTTGAATGCTTCTCGTGAACAGAATATATTAGTAGAATAAGAGTCCTCCACAACAGTAAATTATTTATAAATTCAATTGTTAGAACTGCATGTGCTGGTTACAAAATAGTGTGCCAAGACAAACAAATTTTAAAATTGCCAAATGCAATACATTCCGCCAAGTGCCTTGGTGCTTAGCATAAATAAAAAAAAAATAAATTTACTATTATTCAGCAGTCTATTGAATTACTGCAAAATTGAAATAAAAATTGTAATTTAAAAAAATTTAATAATTATATTTTTAGCAACTCGTCTAGTCTAGTTACTCTCGCCGTCTCGATTTTCTTTATTATTATATCGTTATATCAGGATCACGTCTCGACCCTTACACTATACAGGAGACGAGTCGATTGTATTTTCGTTTCAATTTTTTATTAACTAATTGGCTGCATGACTAGCAAAATTCGATAAATACATAACAATGCGAAAGATCGTCAAAATCGAGAAATTAATACCAAAAAATGCCAGCATCACAATAAAGTTTTGAGTAGGAAAATGTTAAGACAAATGAAAATATAGACTACAAAAGCTTAAATATTAGTTTTTCGGTGCGTACTGCCCGCTAAACAAAAAGACTCTTTCAGTGTCTCCTGGAAATGGTTTAATTTGTACTGGGGTTGCTTAACTCTCCCCAAACAGCTTTAGCTTTCTTCAATAAATTAACGTATTTTTCCTTTTTTTTTTCTTTAAGCAAATATCATCAGTCTCTTTCATACTCAAGTCTATTGATGGCGACTTCTTTCTAAAGCACTATTAATTGAGCACACAGGCATTAAATACCTCAAATAGGCTATTTTGTAGTCTTAAAACTTTTGTCACTTTTAAAACTTTATCGATTACATTTAAATCAGCCGGGAAGTTAAGTGGACAGTGCGGGCAGACTTAAGTTGGCGCCATCATAAAAAAACAAATATTAGTGTTCTCTTTTGAAATACATTGCTAAAATAAGGAACTAACATTGTTGGGAATTAAACTATTAATTCAAATCAACCTCTTGCACAACAGATTTGGCAAATAATCTTCATATTGAAGTGCGTATGTGTGACTGCATTAGGATCATTCGTTAGTCATTATTTTATACAGATAATGTCAACTGTATATACTATTATTCATAATACTTTCAATATTAAAATACAGTCGAGAGGTTATTGAGCAAATACAAAATGAATACACAAAGACACAAGTACGGGCCGTTTGTCTTTCAACTAATTCTTCTCCTGTCTCATAGATATTCAGTGCCTGCAGCAGGAAAACATTTAGCCAGGTAGTTTGCATAATATAGAAGTTCCAGGTAAGATAACTAAATATTTTTCTTTCATTATTTAGCTTTTGCACTTGTTAAACATATATTACAAATTGAATTCGATATGCTTCAGCAGTAATTGAGTTATGTTTTTGTCTTTGCTTGATCATATATTTGCAAGAAAATCTTAAAGCGATTCCTGTGGTTATTCAAATTTTAAACCAAAAAACAATTTATTATAATCAATCAAGAGATTGTGTTGCGTTCTTTAAATTATAGTGATGAAAACTTCCTTGCCATAAAAAAAACAAAAACAAAAAACTACACTATAAAAAACACTCTGTAACATGGGGAGGAGTAATAAGCATGTTGAGTTACAAAAATAGCTGCAACATATTTTTCTTGGTTGAAGTTGCCCAACAATAACCACATCAAGTTGCGTAATGCAAATCTAACAAACTGCCAATTATGCAAGTGCAACAAGATTGACTGCTTATTGGAAAAATGCTACAACACACAGCGTTCGCAGCAACGATTACGGCAGAATCACAGCTCATAATTTTCCACAATCAAGAAGAAAGAAAAACACTCAACAACAAATCACAGTGCTTAGTTTTTAAAGTGGGAAAGATCCTTCTTTAAGCGAATGATGGGAAAATGTTTTAAAATATTAAAAAAAAGTAGGTTAGGTTAGGTTAGGTTGCACAGGCCGTCGGCATAAGACCGACCCACTTGGGTCCCAAAGGTCCCGTTGTGTTGCCTGGAAACAGGATTTGCAGGGGATCAGATTCAGGCCATTACGGCACCGTCAAAGATCCCAATCCAAACCACCCCGAGGACCGGATAAACAAGTTTATCCTAGCAACGTCGCAGACAGATAAGTCTGCAAGGCCATGCAGTCTCGGACTGCCGAAGATGGCCGCTCTATTTTCAGAAAGAGCCGGGCAGTGGCAGAGCAGATGCTCTACCGTTTCTTCCTCTTCCTCATCTTGACAGCTTCTACAGTAGTCACGATGCGGAAGATTTAATCTCCTAGCATGGGTACCAATGACACAGTGCCCCGTCAGCACCGCCACCAGTATGCCCAGCTGCCCCCGAGGAAACCTCAGTAGATTTGCGGTTCTCCTATTATCGTACTGAGGCCACAATGTCCTCGAGACCCTGCAGGTAACCTCCTCAGACCATCTAGACTGTGCGGCTCTGAGGAGCTCCTGCTGAAGTAAAGCTCTACAGCAGCTTAGTGGGACTCCTACCAGTGGATCTGTCTCCCGGTCCGCCAACCGGGTTCCCGATCTGGCGAGTTCGTCCGCAATTATATTCCCGGGTACGCCCGAGTGAGCCGGTACCCAAAACAGTTTCAGGTTGGAATGTCTCGCCATCTCGTTAAGAGATGTCCGGCATTCACGTACCAATCTGGATGTCGTATAGACACCCGATAAGGAGTTAATCGCGGCCTTGCTGTCAGTACAGATCCGGATATCCTCTCCGTATATCCTGTGGTACCTCATCCAGCAAGCCGCCCTTCTGATGGCTGAAATCTCAGCCTGTACCACGCTACACTGATCCCGTAGCCTAAACTTCATTCTGATTCGAAATCTAGGAATGAAGACGCCCCCCCCGACCCCCGTGTCCAACTTTGACCCGTCAGTATAAACATCAAGCACATCCCCACGCATATTCGATGTGCCCGACGTTGATACCCCGAAACCAATATCAGACATGGGGGTGGGCGTGCAATAATCAATGTTGTCAGGGATAGCCGAGGAGCAGCCTAAAATGGTCGCGTGTCCAAAGTCCCCTGACTTCCACGTCGCCGCTGCATTTAGTCTAACCGCCGAGTTCATAGCCAGCCGCTTGGCCATGAGATCGACTGGTAGCCAGTGCAGCATCGTAAAAAGGGCCTTCGATGGAGTGGTGCGCATTGCCCCGGTGACCATCAAGGCCGAAGTTCGCAATACTCTATTCAGCATACTGCAGTTCACAAGTTTGCCCAGTGCGGGCCACCATACAAGAACCCCATACATGAGTATGGGTTTTATGACCGTGTTAAAGAGCCAGTATGACGTGTTGGGATTTATGCCCCAGTGTCTACCCATGGCCTTTCTACACACATACAAAGCCACTGAGGCCCTATCCGCCCGAAGCCGGACATTGGGGGTCCACGACAGTTTTGAGTCCAGGATGACACCCAGATACTTTGCCCTGTCGGATAACCCAAGCTCCACTCCATTTAGGAGTGGTAGCGGAAAATTTGGAATCTTGTTTCTTCTCGTGAAGAGCACAAGCTCCGTTTTCCGAGCGTTCGCGCTAAGCCCGCTCTCGGTACACCACCTACTGACGCAACCAAGCGCCGATTGCAGACATTGCGATAGCGTGTCAGGATACTTTCCTGATACTGCGACCGCGACGTCATCCGCATATGCCACAGTCCTGAACCCCTTGCAGTCCATTTCTGTCAGCAATGCGTTCATGGCGAGGTTCCAGAGAAGGGGAGATAATACCCCCCCCCTGTGGTGTACCCCGCTTAGCTACCCTGTATATGGTAGCTAGCCCCATACTGGAAGTAATGACCCTATTAGTCAATAGATTCCTTATAAAGTTTACTATCGACTGATTTACATTCAGTCCCTCCAGGGCCATCGTAATGGCCTCCGGTTTCACATTGTTGAAAGCCCCTTCTATATCTAGAAAGGCAACCAATGCATATTCCTTATGCTCTAGGGATTTTTCTATAAACCCCACAAGCGTGTGTAGTGCCGTCTCAACAGATCTGCCCCTGACATACGCATGTTGAGAGGCGGAGAGTCGGTCCGGATTAATCGTCCTCCTCAAGTGGAGGTCAATTATCCGTTCCAGAGTTTTCAAGAGGAAGGAGGATAGACTTATAGGTCTAAAGTCCTTCGGTTCAGTGTGTGAGGTCCTTCCCCCCTTGGGAATGAAGACCACAGAGCAAAAAGTCCATGGTTCCGGTATATACGACCATGCAATGCATGCCGTGTATATCGGAATTAACCATGGTATGACAATATCCGCATTGTGCTGCAAATCAGCCGGTATGATACCATCAGGACCCGCTGATTTAAACGGGTCAAAACTGCCAAGAGCCCACATAAGTCCTTCCCTGTTTATAGGAAAGGGGACTGATGCACGGCTGTCAAGGATGGCTGTTCCTTCTCCCCTAGAAGGAGCACAGCCCGGAAAGTGAGTTTCCATGAGAACCTCTAGGGTCTCCTGTGCACTCAAGGTCCAATTGCCACATGGTTTCTTAATGAAACTAGGGACAATGGGCGTTGCCGATAGAATCTTACGAAGCCTGCTCGTCTCGGAAGCACCCTCCACTCCACTGCAGAAGGATCTCCAAGACCTTAGCTTCGCATTTCTTATCATATTCTTAAATCTGTTCACTGAGGACTTATAAGCTGACCAGTTTCCTGATCTCTTGGCCTCATTAAAAAGTCTACGGGAGGCTTTTCGTGCCTCCGCAATATCCGAGCTCCACCAGGGTGGTTTGCTCTTACCTCGGCAGATATTCATTCTGCAGGATTCCGAAGTCGCGCGTTCAAACGCATTGGTTAAAGCATCCACCGCGACTTCAATGTCCCGCCGATTTTCTATTCTCGGTGGACTCGAAAGAAAATCGGAAAGGAGAGAATGTTGCCGCTCCCAATCCGTTTTCCTTCTATTACGTCGGGGGCTGACCCCATGTACCCGAATCACTACGTCGAATTCAATATACCTATGATCAGAGAACGAGCAGTCACTAGAGACCTTCCATGCCCTAATCAAAGTATAGGACACGCATTTCTAAACTGAAGGCAATACGTGACTATTTTTAAGATAAAAATATAAAAACGATACATCAAGAGAAAAGTAGTTATAAAAAATATTCAATAGAAGAGTTATAAATAATTTCGTGCGAAAGCCGACTTAACCTCGTTATAACCTCGTTACTTCCTTAAATTAACCTCCACTGATTTTTCTTTTTTGATGAAAATTTTACCACTTTAGAAGGAAAATAAGTTTGATTATAAATACCGCTATTTTAGGTGTCAATAAGCTCCGTTTTGTAGTTAGTTTGCTGGCATAAAGGTTTCTCAAGCTCATCTAAGTGCCCTCCTTCTCCGGTGCAACTCTACAGCCTACATAACCGAAGAAGAGTTGCAGAATTGCTTTAAAAGTAAACCTAACATGCAACTGATGGGTCCATTTTCTATACAATTTATTTTTTTGCACTATTCCTTTCTACAATTAAGCAATTCTCTCTCCACTATAAGTTCAATTCAATAAGTTTTGTATTAAACATTGAAAAAATGTTTCTGTTTCTCTAAAGGAATTCAGTTCACATCCTTTAAGAGATTCTCAGCACTCATAGAAATTCAAAACAACCTTGTTAAGCTTCAAACCTAATTTTATGTCCACAAATGACATTTTGGTATCCTTCCCTCTTTAAGTGATGAAGGTTTAATCATAAATGATTTGGCATTTCAAACTGCAACAACTTAAATGTGCAGACACGAAAGTTTGTGAAAGAGTCATAAGCGTAACAAGAGATCTTTACTGGAAGGCGCTGTAGTAATTTAAAGAAGAAGATAATTACGTTATGCGTTATAAATTTCAAACAAAGCAAAACTTTTGAGAGGGCTAAATATTTTCTTACGCCTTCGCAGAAATATCTCCCTACGCCAATGGAAAAAGTTTTCTCTTGACTGTAATAGAAAACCGCCAGTCATAATTTTTTTTAATTTACGTTTTTTTTTTAATTTTTTTAATTCTAGCAACTGAGCTTAAAAGTTAGCAGCTACTTAGTTAAAGTAAGTTCTAATAGTTGCAAAAAGTATGCAGCACGAACTTAAAATAAAATAAGAAAATTTTTGAGTTAAACAACAAGATAAACATTTAACAGTGGGAGATATAATTAATGGAACTTGAATAAAGTATGTAAGAGAATAGGAAGAAATCGTTAAGATTTTTTTTCTCTTGGTCAGCTAAGATAAAAAGTTTTCTCATGTCAATTGCTTGTATATTTTTAAGTTCCTGATACAATTTCTAGCCTAAGGGCTTGCAGACAATAGTTCGTGTTTACTTAAAAAATTGGTGGTGAAGGGTTTTAAACTAGTGAGCTAATCGCTGGGTCAAATTGTTCGACTAACAACTAAAATTTAATCTATTATAATCATTTGAATTCAAAAGCTCCGTGCTCACAGGTTGTTATCGATTAAATATTTGTTTGTCTTTCATAAGAAGTTATCTCTCGAACCGTAATAAGAAATTAAAAATCAACACAAACATTTATAGGGGAAGCTATTTGAAATTTATGCACTGTGTCCGCTATAATACCAAGTATAAAGAATTAAGGGCAAAGGTTGTCCCAACAGATATTTGATTTTCACATGTGGCCTCATCTGTTAAACTGTTACACAGAAATTGTGGCCGCTGCAATAGCAAGTAGAATAAATTTAAACTCAAAGAGTGTCCACAAGGAACACATGATTTCAACGTATATTTCTAATTTTTTTTTTCTTTTTTTTTTTTCTTTTTGTCTGTTTCATTCTAAAAATTTATTGAAATTTTCTCGTATGATTTTCACACGATACTTCCGTGAAACTTAGCTGATCAACTAGGACTACGCATCTGAGTTCTGTATTAAATTCCATAGAATAATTTTGATTTTGCATTATTTAATTTTTGCAAAACGATCCTGTGCCTCATCACATTTGTCACTCTGTATGATTACAAGTGGTTATTTTTACACCCTTCACCCCAAAAAGTGGAAATATGTCAGTTTACCATTCCGTGTGTAATTTCTACAATATCCATTTCCGACCCCATAAAGTGTATATATTCTGACTTTTTATGCATAGCGAAGGCTATTAGCGATGTCCTTCTGTCCGTCCGTGTTGGTGTTGCCCAGGCAAACTTGATTTTACAAAAAAAAAAAACAAACAAATAAAGAAATATGTCAATATACTGTCGAAAAAGATGCTATTGGAAATCAGCATGATCGGTCCATATCGGTCCTTCGAGGCAGCAAGCAAAATACCACGCCTACCACAATTTTTTCTTGTCCTTTGGAACAATTAAGTAACTCCACTCAAAAAATAAATATATGCGGCAATTGAGAATTTAAAAATTAAAAAAAATATCACGTGAAAAAATTGGCGCTCGCCCATATTTTCCGAGTTACGGGGCTCTGAAATTTTGAAAATTTTTAAAACATCAATATAGGTATCATAAGTTTATGAATGCGATTTGAATGTTGAGAGTTTAGAAAAATTCTCATCATAAAATAAAAATGGTTTTCGTTTTCTAGTTGCTGTCTTAAAATTTGTTCTTTCTTTTTGTAGATTTTCATACTTTGATTATTTGTACTTATCGTGAGATAATATCTAACAATTTTAATATAACGCTGTTTTGCCTGCTCATTATTACAATTTTTGTAAACTTGCGATTTTAAAATTATATTTTTTTAAATAAATTTAAAATCTACGAGTATGATACACTTTAATCACATCTTGTTCAGAAATAATAATTTAATGTTGTTGATTTGTATTTTGTTTTTTAATGAGGTGATTTACTTGATTCATCCTCTCTTGTTTATCGGTTGGAATTAATCTAAGTGTGCCTTCTGAACTTTTCAAAGGAATTACGATTGTGCACCACTTGTTGTAAAATACCAATGTGGGTGTTATTTTAAAGCTTTTAATGAGATCTTTGAACAAATAATAAAATTTTTTAAATATGATTAACCCATGAAGAGCCGATAAAATTTATATTTAAAATTTTATATAGTTCTTAAGTTTTTGTTTTTGCCGAATATAGCACTCTTACTTGTTTTTTTGCAACATTTACATTTGAAAATTACTGGACAGTTTCTAACAATATTTCTCCACAATTAAAATGTAAAGTCTTTCGCAAAAACTTATATAAAAGCATCATTAAAAAAATCATCAACAAAAAGAAAAGCTGACTGATCTGACTGGTCACTTTCAGAGAAAACTACTAATTCCGATTTGAATAATATCAACAATAATTCTAATTTTTCATGATGTTATTCTCGAAAATGGGAATTGGAGTTTAAATGGCATTACCCAATTTTATTTTATAAAATGACTTTGAGTTAACAAGCAAAATGATGTATTACATATAATACTCTACTTTCCTCATGTAAATATTGTGGCGTTTCATTAATTTGACAAAATCTGTGTCGTTCAAATTCAATTTCTACAAGTATTTTTTCATGATAAAGCCGTTCCAAACCGGCAGAATAAATTTTTTACATCTAGTCTGTCGATGAATAGATAAAGTATCTTAAGCAACATTTTTAAAATTGAATTTTTACTTCTGCGCTCCCTTGATAACCATTTAGAAAAGCAGCAGTTTTACAAAAGCATTTATGGCAGATCTGTTACAAGATGTAGTAGCAGTACCGTCTCTATGCTTTTCCACAATAGAATTTTCAATTTTAAGAATTTTCTATGGAATTTATGATATACTTCCACAGAGCTTGTGAAAGCTCTTCTTTCTCCTCACCAGAGTAGTGACCAAAAATAAAAATTCAAACAAATTTTTCACAAATAAAATGGTCTCTTACGTTTTGCTTTAACGTCAAAAGTAAAAAACGTTCGTTTATTTCACTTTAAAATAGATACTTCTGTGGGGATAATCTTTATTTATTTGTAAGAAAATAAATGGTCGGTCATAAACTCTTGTCGTGATCACAACATTATTCTTCAAGCTTTCCGTTTAAGTTCATTGTGCGTTTTCACTTTTTTTATCTGTTTAAGTGTATCTGAGATGAAAATGGACGATAAAGTTTATGGTAATAATTTCTCTTAATTTTCTTAGAAATTCGAAGATACCATTGTTGTAGCTGACACATAGTGGCATCATTATGTGTTTATTAATTTGAGAAATGATGTGAGTCACAGTGATTTTTTAGTCATAAAAAGGTTAACTGTGATTTTACACATTTAAAATTTGCGTAAGAGACGTGAGGGAGTAAAAAGAGCTCTTCATAACAAATTATTTAAAAAATATTTATGAAATTATATGTATATGTAGAACCTTCAAATACAGAAGTTATATATTGTGTTAAAAGGTTTACAATTTCTTAAAAAAAATAAGAAATTAAAAATACTAAAAAGGAATTAAAATAACGAAATAGACCCCTCACCACTTAAAAATAATTGTGCCACACGGTGTGTATTTGCATAATTGATAGAACGGGTGATATGTGTCGTTATTGTCTTTCCTTACATTGTTTTGGTCATTTAATTTCAATTTTTATTAATTTCAAAATTCTCTACTTAATCCAAATGTTACAAAAACACACTTTTGTCTGAAACAAGGTGCTAACTATACGTTGACTACTAAGCATGTGATGATACGCGTGGGCTTCCATCTCAGCCGCCGCAAATTTTACAATATTAACACATTACTTACACTTGAAAATTATAGTTTTTTTTCAAGACCTTAGTGCGGCTTAATTCCCCTCTTTACTTCGCTTTCCAGCAGAACTGTGAAACCTTTGAAGAAATATTTACTTGTATATATTATTCAAATAAATATTGGTGCATGTATGTAAGTGATAAATGAAACTTAATTAAATTTCGAAATCGGCTAGTAAAATTCACATTTGGCTGCGAAATATTCTCGAGAATAACTAAAGCAATCTTGTGCATTTGTCATGATGATCTACGTCCAGTAAGAAATTTTCTTTTTATAACGAAAACGTTTTTACAAAAAGTATATTTTTAAATCTAGGAAAGTATTACTATGCTGGTATTTTTAACCTCTTCATTATTTTGTTTCATGAAATTTATTTTAAGGTTTCTACTTGTTTTTAAGAAACTTATTAATGTAAGTCGTAAGCAACACGAAAGGTAACATGTCTAAGATGGTCTAGTTTGTGTACATATTACGCTGCCTCAAAATGTCTCAAACTCTAAACTTAAGCTCTAATACTCTTCTGCTATCGATACGTGAAACTACGCTTTAAACGGCTTTGCCGTTTAGAAATAACTTATTTAGTTTCAAAATATTTTGTTTCACCCCATTGCGCAGCACTCTACTTCGATGCACCAGTTCCAAGCTAAAATAATCACATTTGATGCAACAGTATTCAGCGTGTGACGTGTTGTAAGAAATCAAACTTTCCATCATCACTTTCCTTCACCCCCTAACTCCACTAGTAATTCCCTTTTCATATGTACATATATTAAAATAAAATTTAGCAAAGAATATTATTTTAAGCCAAAAAAACTTCTCTGAAAACCGAAAAGCCACCAAGGAAAGGCAGAAATAGAACCCACAAACTCATCAAAAATCACCTAAAATAATGAGAAGAAAAAATTACTACGAGGGCTGCTCTATATATTTCTGGCCTAATAGTGAAAATGTGACTATTTATAATCGAAAATGGTTTTATTGTTTTGCAAAGTATTCTCCAGCATGATTTATACACTTTTGCATGAGCTCAAACCAGTTGTCGAAGCACTTTTTCCACTCCGATTGAGACACCTCTAAAACATGGTTTTTGAACACTTCAACAGCTTCTTCTGGTGACGAAAGTCATTGACCACGCATCTTTTTCTTGATGTGCGGAAACAAGAAGAAGTCATTAGGTGCCAAGTCAGGGATGACCCATTAATTCGACGTTTTGGCCGGTAAAAAATGCTCTGGTTTGAGCCGATGTGTGAGAGCTCGCATTGTCATGGTGAACAATGATTCATCTTCTCTTGTTGGTTTTTCGAATATCTCCGATGACTTCAGGCAAACAAATTGTAGTGTACCACTCACAAGTGACCGTCCTACGTTGCTCAAGCGGAACAGTCGCCACATGACCAGTTTTGCCGAAGAAATAGGCGACCATTTGCTTCGAAGTGCTTCTTCCACGAACAACTTTCGTTGGATTTTGCTCGTCTTTGAAGACCCACACGGTCGATTGTTGTTTCGTTTCGGGTTCATACGCATAGATCCATGATTCGTCACCTGTCACGATCTTATAAACGTCTTTTGAAGCACCGCAATCGTATTTTTGCAACATTTCTTTGCACCAATCGACACCAGCCTTTTTTTGAGCGACTTTCAAATTGTGCGGGATCCAACGAGAACAAACCTTTTTTACGGCCAGGTGTTCATGCAGTATCGAATGTATGCTGGTGGAAGAAATGTCCAAGGATGTCTCTATCTCTCGGTATGTCGCATGTCGATCTTGCATTATGAGTTCACGCACGGCATCAATGTTCTCTGGGACAACAGCCGTTTTTGGACGACCTTCACGGAATTCGTCTTTGAGCGAGCTTCGGCCACGATTAAATTCATTATACCAATTTTTCACAGTGCTATAGGATGGTGCTTCATCGCCATATAATGATTTAGGTTCATCAATGCACTCTTGTCGTGATAATCCACGTCGAAAGTTGTGAAAAATGATGGCAGGAAAATGTTCACGAGTTAATTCCATTTTTTTCTATATTAATTTTTTCAAGTCACTGTAAACAACACAAATAATGGTCGTACGTCAAAACGTTTTGAGTACAATTATGCTTAAAAATGACAAACTTTCCAATGGAAATGTTAGATTGCACTTGGCAGCACTCGGTGTTGCCAGGCCAGAAATATATATATATAGCAGCCCTCGTATTAAACAAAAAATTCCAATCGTTGCTATACTGACGGTTAGCAGAAAGCAAGAATAAATATATATAACGATAAAGATAGAAGAACAATAACTAGAGCTTTGGGTTCATCTAAATAACTTTATGGTGATTGATTATGAGTGATTTCTCAATGCAGAACGTTCCGCAAAAGTATTCTGTAAAAAATAAACCACGAATTTAAAGCTATTTTTGTTTAGAAATTTAGTAGTTAAGATACATATACGTGAACTAATGCCGAACTAAAAATCTTTATTTCAATTTAATTATAAAGTAGTTTGATTAATAATTAAATTTAAAAAAAAAAAGTTTATATAAATGTTTTTTTTTGACCTTTTTAGATAATTATTGTTTTCTAATTTTTTATGCACTAGGTCAGTTTATAAATTATAAAAACTTTTATTTATATTTTCTATATTTCGCCACACCGTTGGGTGGCATCATCAGAAAACAGGAAACAAAATATATTTATAATTAGATTTTCTTTTTTTTCTTGAATAACAAAATTAAAATGAAATTATTTTTTCAAACAAAAACAGAAAAATCAAAACACAAACGACAAAAAATTCAAATATTTAAACATTTACATTCTTATAAATTTAAAACTCAAAAAACATTCAAGTCAAATAACTCAAAAATTTTAAACATTCACATTCTCATAAAAATTTGAAAAACAGAAAACATTCAAATTATTTAAAAATTTTAAAAAACATAATACAAATACATTTACATAAACTTTCACGATAGAAATGTTACAAGCAATTATATACTCTCAAACGTTAATTATTTTTTATGCACTAAATGTCTATAACATTGCGCAACATTATCAGTAGCAGCCTTAAAGTTTATTCTTTTTGTTGCTGGTACTTTAATTATTTGTAACATCTGTATCATATACTGACGCTTATAATTATTTTCTATATTTAAAACAGATGCATCTTCAAAGTTAGGATAATGATCAAATCTGGCACAATGGGAAGATAATGCAGTTTTTTGTGAATTACTAACGTCCCTGTATCTTTGATCAGACTTATGACCAGCTATTCTAGTTTTTAGTTTATTTTTTGTCGTACCTACATATTCCTTATTACAATTCTCACTATCATTACCATTACAAGGTACTTTGTAAACTACATTTGACATGTCCCATTTTTTAATCTTATATTTTGTTTTACTAAATAATCTATTTAAAGTATTGTTACAAAGATGCTTTATTTAAATCATAAAAAAAATGTTAAAAATAATTGAGGCCAACAAAGTAAAAAAGTGTTTGTTTTCAAAGCTAGAAGTTTCTTTAAAACAACTTTATTGCAAAACAAAAACAACTAACACAAAGCGATGACTAAACAACCACAATACACAAACATACACACACCTGCATTGTATAAATACTAAATAAAAAATACACAACATGTATTTTTAAATAATGATTGAAGGTTCTAGAAGTAAATAATAATGCTCACTAAAGTGTCTGAGATAAAAGTGGCAACGCAGCATTTTCAACTACGCAATAGATGGCGGTAGAAATTCTCGAACATTCAAGAACGCCTAAAAATAGGGTATATAAAAGCAACGCCAATACGAGCTGATTCATTCGTATTGTGAGCGTCATCTAGTTAAGATCTTGTGGTACAACAATTAAAGTTGCCAGCGTGTATTGTTAATCGCGAATAGTTAAATCGTCAAATAATTGATTAAATAAAGTGTAATTTAATTAAAACTCTAAAAGTTGTGTGTTTATTTATTTTGCAAATAAAGAACTCATAAATTAAACGTTTATAACTTTAATAAACGTAACAACTGGTGTCAGAAGTGAAATTGCCAAATAATTAATAAATAGTTAAAATGAAATTCGACGAGCTAAAAGTTGAGCAGCTAAAAATGGAGCTGAGTAAGTTAAATCTACCGACAGCAGGCAATTAAGCGGAGTTGCAAAAGCGGTTAATAGATGAATTTAAGCAGCGTGGTATCGATATTGGCACATTCGAATTTCGAGAAAAAGACGAAAAGGAAGAGATTGAAGTATGTGCCCCAGCAACAAATAGCGTTATAGACTTAAATTCAATGTTTGCCGCTATAATGAAGAAAATAGAAGAAAACAACCAGAAGCAGGGAAAGCACAACCAGAAGCAGGAAAACCAGATGAAGAAAATAGAAGAAACCAACCAGAACCAGATAAAGAAGTTAGAAGAAAACATTCTGAAGCTTCAAGAAAAATTACAAGACAGCTTTAAGGCAATGCAAGAAATTTCTAGCGTCAACGGAGAAAGGCTTCTAGTGAAGGTGAAGGCAAGATTAACACCCCGAGTTTTGATGGCAGCGCACCTTTTAATGTTTTTAAGTTTCAGTTCGAAACAGTGGCCAGCAAAAATAGATGGGACAACGAAGAAAAAGCTATTGAGCTAATTCTGGCCCTAAAGGGTGCAGCAGCACAGATACTCGAAAGCTTACCAGCCGGCTGCAGAAATAATTATGAGGACATAATGGTAGCCTTACAACGTAAGTACGGTGGCGAGCATAAAAGAGAACTCTACAGAAAGGAGTTACGAGGCAGGGTGCAGAATGCAAATGAGACGCTGCAAGACTTCGCCATGGAAATTGAACGTTTGGTGCAGTTGACTTACCCAGGCGAAGATCACCCGTTTCTGGATCAGTTTAAGATTGAAGCATTTGTGAATGGCATACGGGATCCAGATATTAAATATGCTGTTTGTGCTATGCAAAAATCATCTTTTGCAGAAACCATCTCGTATGCGCTAGCCCAGGAGACCGCAAAAGTCATCTCGAAGCCACTGATGTACAAGGTGCGAAGCCTTGATACTGAAACTTATAACACAAACAGTAGAAGCGAGATAAAAGAGTTAGTCAAACAGATAATGGAGGAAGAAAAAAGTAATTCTCGCGCTAAATTCTTTAAATGCGGTAAGGCTGGCCATTTTCAGCGCAACTGTAGATCCGCGAGGAGAAGATCAAGATCTGCTTCGCCAGCAAGGGACAACAAGCGGGCCAACAACACAAAATCTCATGAGTCACCGTTAAACTAAATCGAGCTAGCACTAAGGGGCAAGTGCTGGCTCCCACAACCGATGGCCCCACAATCTCCATTTCCATTGTACAACAAAAAAACAGCAACCTTCCTGTTTGCGGTCTTATAAACGGAAGTAAGCAAGTCCTCACCATAGACACAGGAGCATCTCAGTCAATTATAAGGCCCGATTTAGTAAAAGGGGCAGTGGAACCATTAAATAACGTACGGCTGCGCACTGCTACTGGCGACTTAGCCACTGTCTATGGAAGAGCCAGGGTAAGAATGACTATTGCAAACATCACCGCCGACCATGTATTTGTTGTTGCCGATATAGTGGATGAAGTTATTATTGGTGCAGACTTTATGATAGCCCACGGTATTAGTCTGCACATGGGCAAGCAAATAATGATCTGGCGCAATGTGGAGATACCCCTGGATGTTGGTTATGACAGCAGGACCACGGTAAGGAAGCTAATTGCCGTTGAACGTCAGAAATTACCACCTCAGGCGGAAACTATAGTTTGGGCACGTGTGGAGACAGATTGTGAGGATAACCGGTTGTGGGTGGTGGAACCAAAAGAACTAAAAGACGATATCATAACTGCAAAAGCCCTCGTGAAAATCTGCGACGATGGCAGAGTTCCTGTGAGAGTACTTAATCTGTCTAATAGCGAAAAAACTATCAACAGGAATTTTGAGATGGGTCGATGTGAGCCAGCAGAAGCCATAATTAATTGTGCGACGAATACAGTATGTCCTAAAATAACAGCCACAGAAAGAGATTCATTAGCAGAACAGGTACAAAAATGGGTGGCAGAACTAACACCTCCTGACAGAAACAAAGCCAAGCAGTTGCTGAAAAAACATGCCTCCGTCTTTGCCTTAAATAATAAAAGCCAAGGTAGAACGGCAGTTGTTAAACATGAAATTAATACTGGCGAAGCGAGGCCTATAAAACAAGCACCCAGAAGTGTTCCCCTAGCAAAGCGAAACGAGGTCAAAGAACTTGTCAGCGAAATGGAATGGAACGGAGTCATTGAGTCATCCTCGAGTCCGTGGAGTTCACCAATAGTTTTAGTAAAGAAGAAGGACGGCAGTACCAGGTTTTGTGTTGACTACAGGAAGCTCAATGACGTCACCAAGAAAGACAGTTATCCGTTGCTTAGAATAGACGATACCTTAGACACGTTGGCTGGAACGGAATGGTTCTCTACCTTGGACTTGCAGAGCGGCTATTGGCAAGTAGAGATAGCTGATAAAGACAAGGAGAAAACTGCCTTTAGCGCAAGTGGTGGTTTATGGCAGTTCAAGGTGATGCCATTCGGGCTCTGCAACGCTTCAGCTACTTTTGAGCGGTTAATGGAACGTGTGCTTAGTGTATCTGGATGACATAATCGTGATGGGGAAGACTTTTGATGAACACCTCAAAAACCTGGATGAAGTTTTTAAGCGTATAACTGCTGCAGGATTAAATTTAAATGTTAAGAAATGTGCTTTGTTTCAAAAGGAGGTCAAATACCTGGGGCATCGTGTAACAGCCGAGGACGTATCAACTGATGAAGACAAAGTACTGGCAGTAAAGACCTGGCCTCACCCACAAAATCTTCATGAGCTGCGTAGTTTCCTGGGGCTTTGCACATACTACAGGAGATTTGTGCCAAACTTTGCTCAAGTGGCTGCTAGCTTGCATGAGTTGACCAGGAAGTCGCAACCATACCACTGGAGTGAAGCAGCGGAAAAAGCCTTCCAGGAGCTCAAGAGACTTTTGTGTACGGCACCAGTTCTCGCCTATCCAATAGCGGGACAAAAATTCATATTGGACACGGATGCAAGTGGCTATGGAATAGGAGGAGTGCTTTCTCAGGAGATTAATGGAACAGAAAAGGTCATTGGCTATTACAGCAGAGTGCTCTCCAAGCCCGAAAGAAATTACTGCGTTACACGACGGGAGCTCTTGGCAGTACTGGAGTGTGTTAAACATTACCACAAGTACTTATATGGCCAACATTTCATTTTAAGGACGGACCATTCAGCATTACGTTGGTTGATGCAATTTAAGAATCCTGAGGGCCAGCTTGCACGCTGGGTTGAACGTCTGCAGAGCTATGACTTTAGTATTGTGCATAGAAAAGGAGGAAAGCACAATAACGCTGATGCCCTGTCAAGACGGCCATGCAATGTAGAATGCAAGCACTGCACAAAAGTAGAGAAAAAGGAGTGCGTCATTGATGTGCGGCTTACCCAATTTGGGTCAAGAGAAGATTGGTCGAAGGCCCAGAAAGATGACCCAATTCTGGCAAAAATAATATTGGCTAAGCAAAACAACAGGAGACCGAATCATAATGAAATATCGGCAGAGAGCCAACTAGCCAAGTCGTACTGGGCCCAATGGCATAGCCTGGGAAAGTACAGATGGCAAAACTACAACGGACTTAATTGTCGTGCCAACTTCTAGAAGAAATGAGATACTAAAGCAGTTCCATAATGGTCCCAGCGGCAGCCATATGGGTATAACAAAAACTCTGGAAAAGATAAAGCAGAGGTTTTACTGGGTGGGTTGCCAACAGTACGTAGCCGATTGGATAGCTAATTGCGAAGAGTGCATAAAGGCCAAGGGTCCTGTAAGAAAAAGTCGTGGAAAACTTCAACAGTACAACGCAGGTGCACCCTTTGAGCGGATAGCTATTGATATCACAGTGTACTAGTGGTAATGGATTATTTTAGCAAATAGCCCGAAGTGTATGCCATTCCAAACCAAGAATCTAAAACAGTGGTAGACGCCCTTGTGAACAATTGGGTGTGTCGGTACGGTGTTCCACTAGAACTACATTCAGACCAGGGACGAAATTTTGAATCAGCTATATTCAAAGATATGTGCGACGTTTATGGTATTAAAAAGACAAGAACGACACCACTGCATCCACAGTCCGATGGCATGGTAGAAAGATTTAATCGTACACTGGAGGAATATCTCAGAAAAGTGGTCAGTACACACCAAAAGGATTGGGATAAGTATATACCCAAATTTCTACTGGCGCACCGGTCAGCTGTACACGATTCAACCTCACGTAGTCCAGCAAAAATCTTGTTCGGGACAGAACTAAAACTGCCAGCAGATTTAGAATTTGGTGTTAAACCTGGACCAGTGCACGAATACAATGGAAACGTTCTATAACAACTAAATAAAAAATACACAACATGTATTTTTAAATCATGATTGAAGGTTCTAGAAGTAAATAATAATGCTCACTAAAGTGTCTGAGATAAAAGTGGCAACGCAGCATTTTCAACTACGCAATAGATGGCGGTAGAAATTCTCGAACATTCAAGAACGCCTAAAAATAGGGTATATAAAAGCAACGCCAATACGAGCTGATTCATTCGTATTGTGAGCGTCATCTAGTTAAGATCTTGTGGTACAACAATTAAAGTTGCCAGCGTGTATTGTTAATCGCGAATAGTTAAATCGTCAAATAATTGATTAAATAAAGTGTAATTTAATTAAAACTCTAAAAGTTGTGTGTTTATTTATTTTGCAAATAAAGAACTCATAAATTAAACGTTTATAACTTTAATAAACGTAACAGTATTATAAGTTTTGTATTCCATTTTATATTTCTCCCCATCAAAAATTTTTGATTTTTCAATCCTTTCTGCTATTTCTGATATAAAAATAACTAACCAAATTTCCGTTAAAAAAGCATAATCAGCAAATAAGACGATAATTCATCAAACATATAAGACAACCTCTCAACTTCATGTAAAAACATTCCATTTTCTTTTGCTTTGGGTGTTTTAATAATTAAACTCATGGCGAAATAAAATAATAATGTTGGCAATGGCGAATTCATGAATTTTCGCCACAACAGTTATATATCAAAGACCATATAACAAAAAATTTTACATATTTTTTACATATGAAGTTTAACATTTAGTGTTTACGGCGAAAGTAATGAATTCGACACCGAGACCACTTGCATTATTTCGCCATGCTTATAACTCATCACAGCCGTTCTTTTTTATTGGCATTTGAATGACAAAGTGATAGTAACTATATAAATATATGTATGTAAGTGTATACATTCATGGCACCAAAAAAAAATAATTTTCTGATGAGGTGAACGAGAATAATCATTTCATCAAAGTTATGTTTCCGTTCGTCTAAATGATATTTAAACATGCAAAAAGCGCATTAATATTGCAACAAATCTCTAGCAACATGTTATTGGAATGTTTAAATACATTTACATATATTAATGTGTTTGCTTATTTCTATTTGCAACAAAAAAAAATAAGTGTATATTTATGTATATTCAACATACATATATACATATATTTTCCATCTACTGACAAAAAATTAAGCGTGCTCTAATAACTAAGTTATTAAATGATATTACGTCAAACTTGAATATTTAAAATTAATGGAAAAAACTAAATTTATTATCATGAATAACATTAAGTCATTATTCTGTCAACACTGATCGGAGGCAGGAACAAGTACAAAATATATACAGAAATTACAAAGCGCTAAAAATCCTTTCAATCTTTATAAAAATTATGAAAATTTATGAGGCACTGTGGGTATTGAGAAATGACGCATGTGCAGATTTTTTATTTTAGTTGGATTTCAGAAGGAATTTTTTTCAATTGCCATTAAAAGTTGGAAAGCGGAAGTTTGTTTTTAATCTTTTTTAGTAGGTTTTTTTTATTAAGTATAATAATTTCTTGTTATCGTAAATATTTTAAGCTTAAGGCGTTTAAATGAATCTTAATTTTTTGGAAATTAATAAATTTGTTCCGTTTAAAAGAATTTTTAATTCTTGATTTAATGCTTGAGTCTGGTGGTAAATTCTTAAACTTATTAAATATTGCTTAATGCCTTACCAAACGTTAACTAATTTCTGTTTAATCTGCAGTTGGCGCCCAAGAGTAAAGGGGACTTCTCATTTTGTGCCAAACTGAAAAATAAAAATATGAAAAATATTTTCATAATGACATTTATTTCAAATACCGGAAAAATCACGTTAAGGTGGTTTTTTGAGAAATGGAATATGAAATTAAAATTTCTACAAAATCACAACACATCGAGATTATCACAGAACTCAATTGCGATCGAAAGTGGTTTCAATTCCGTAAATTGATTCTTTAGAAAACGAAAAACGAAAAATTTCTTCGGACTGAAACCACTTTTAAATTTCAAAGTGGAATTAAGATTATTTTTTTTACTATTGGTGGTTGGTTGTTACTATTGGTTTTCAATTTTACTTTTATTATGTGTCCTTATTAAGATAAGCTTTGTTGTTACTTAGCAATATTGCAACATTTAAATAAAAAGATGGAGCTTAAGCATTTTTTAAATAAACAAAATCAATCGGGATCTGAAGAAGGTAAAACAAAATCGATCGAAATTGTTAAAACGAAATTAAAACCATTCCGATCGGAATTTGTGACATGCCTGGTTATTACAAAGTTTTTTATTATGTACATACATATATAAAAGAGTTTTTAATCGAATGGTGAAATAAAGTTTATAACATATAAAAATTTTCGGAACGGGGAATAAATGTCAAAAATTTGGTTCTTTAACCAAAGAGTATTCGCATTTGCTTTAAGTTATTTTAAAATTGTTTAAAAATATTACTAGTACCAAAGTAAGTTTAAATTTCCTAAGTACAAAAAATACCACCTTTTCGTGGAAAGTTCTTAAAAAACGGTATATTTTACAATTTCTCAGTTTAGAGGCTTTTAATTTTTAAGGTCGTCCAAAATTAAAAATAAAAAAAGTGTAAGCCAATTTTCTCCCAAACTAAAAGAGATAACCTACGTATGTAAGCACTATTTTTATAGATATTTTTAAGTTCTAATTAAATTTAAAAATCTAAGCATTTAGGTTTAAAATAAAATTTTTAGGACATTTCCAAAGCTTAATTGCCAGAGTTACCCGAATCCGGTGGCGTACTCTCAAGCTCCCCTTGATGCTAGGAGGCCGACCTTTAGTAGTTCCACTCAGAAACACCTCTGCTTTCGCTCTGTAAATTTTTATATAGATATGTGGTGGTTTATGAGATACCGAATTTACTAAAATGTAATGTGCAATGAGGAGAATAAAAAAAGTGGCTTTTTGAAATTTCATTATCGAAAATAAAAATTGAATTTGAATTAGGCATTTCTAATTTATTCTGAAATATTTATGTATGTATTTACGAAACTTAAACGTTTTCTTTCTTTATATGTTAAAGTAAATGAATTCAATTAACTCTTTATCAAATGGAAAAGTCAACGAAAAAGTCTAGGCTATTCTTTACATCACATTCTCTTTGTTTTTTTATTTTTTAATTTTTTTATTTTTTGTCTACTTTTCCTTATTTTTGGGTTCAATTATTTTCTGCAATTACATTTAGTACTAAAATTCAGGGGACTGATGCACGGCTGTCAAGGATGGCTGTTCCTTCTCCCCTAGAAGGAGCACAGCCCGGAAAGTGAGTTTCCATGAGAACCTCTAGGGTCTCCTGTGCACTCAAGGTCCAATTGCCACATGGTTTCTTAATGAAACTAGGGACAATGGGCGTTGCCGATAGAATCTTACGAAGCCTGCTCGTCTCGGAAGCACCCTCCACTCCACTGCAGAAGGATCTCCAAGACCTTAGCTTCGCATTTCTTATCATATTCTTAAATCTGTTCACTGAGGACTTATAAGCTGACCAGTTTCCTGATCTCTTGGCCTCATTAAAAAGTCTACGGGAGGCTTTTCGTGCCTCCGCAATATCCGAGCTCCACCAGGGTGGTTTGCTCTTACCTCGGCAGATATTCATTCTGCAGGATTCCGAAGTCGCGCGTTCAAACGCATTGGTTAAAGCATCCACCGCGACTTCAATGTCCCGCCGATTTTCTATTCTCGGTGGACTCGAAAGAAAATCGGAAAGGAGAGAATGTTGCCGCTCCCAATCCGTTTTCCTTCTATTACGTCGGGGGCTGACCCCATGTACCCGAATCACTACGTCGAATTCAATATACCTATGATCAGAGAACGAGCAGTCACTAGAGACCTTCCATGCCCTAATCAAAGTATAGGACACGCATTTCTAAACTGAAGGCAATACGTGACTATTTTTAAGATAAAAATATAAAAACGATACATCAAGAGAAAAGTAGTTATAAAAAATATTCAATAGAAGAGTTATAAATAATTTCGTGCGAAAGCCGACTTAACCTCGTTATAACCTCGTTACTTCCTTAAATTAACCTCCACTGATTTTTCTTTTTTGATGAAAATTTTACCACTTTAGAAGGAAAATAAGTTTGATTATAAATACCGCTATTTTAGGTGTCAATAAGCTCCGTTTTGTAGTTAGTTTGCTGGCATAAAGGTTTCTCAAGCTCATCTAAGTGCCCTCCTTCTCCGGTGCAACTCTACAGCCTACATAACCGAAGAAGAGTTGCAGAATTGCTTTAAAAGTAAACCTAACATGCAACTGATGGGTCCATTTTCTATACAATTTATTTTTTTGCACTATTCCTTTCTACAATTAAGCAATTCTCTCTCCACTATAAGTTCAATTCAATAAGTTTTGTATTAAACATTGAAAAAATGTTTCTGTTTCTCTAAAGGAATTCAGTTCACATCCTTTAAGAGATTCTCAGCACTCATAGAAATTCAAAACAACCTTGTTAAGCTTCAAACCTAATTTTATGTCCACAAATGACATTTTGGTATCCTTCCCTCTTTAAGTGATGAAGGTTTAATCATAAATGATTTGGCATTTCAAACTGCAACAACTTAAATGTGCAGACACGAAAGTTTGTGAAAGAGTCATAAGCGTAACAAGAGATCTTTACTGGAAGGCGCTGTAGTAATTTAAAGAAGAAGATAATTACGTTATGCGTTATAAATTTCAAACAAAGCAAAACTTTTGAGAGGGCTAAATATTTTCTTACGCCTTCGCAGAAATATCTCCCTACGCCAATGGAAAAAGTTTTCTCTTGACTGTAATAGAAAACCGCCAGTCATAATTTTTTTTAATTTACGTTTTTTTTTTAATTTTTTTAATTCTAGCAACTGAGCTTAAAAGTTAGCAGCTACTTAGTTAAAGTAAGTTCTAATAGTTGCAAAAAGTATGCAGCACGAACTTAAAATAAAATAAGAAAATTTTTGAGTTAAACAACAAGATAAACATTTAACAGTGGGAGATATAATTAATGGAACTTGAATAAAGTATGTAAGAGAATAGGAAGAAATCGTTAAGATTTTTTTTCTCTTGGTCAGCTAAGATAAAAAGTTTTCTCATGTCAATTGCTTGTATATTTTTAAGTTCCTGATACAATTTCTAGCCTAAGGGCTTGCAGACAATAGTTCGTGTTTACTTAAAAAATTGGTGGTGAAGGGTTTTAAACTAGTGAGCTAATCGCTGGGTCAAATTGTTCGACTAACAACTAAAATTTAATCTATTATAATCATTTGAATTCAAAAGCTCCGTGCTCACAGGTTGTTATCGATTAAATATTTGTTTGTCTTTCATAAGAAGTTATCTCTCGAACCGTAATAAGAAATTAAAAATCAACACAAACATTTATAGGGGAAGCTATTTGAAATTTATGCACTGTGTCCGCTATAATACCAAGTATAAAGAATTAAGGGCAAAGGTTGTCCCAACAGATATTTGATTTTCACATGTGGCCTCATCTGTTAAACTGTTACACAGAAATTGTGGCCGCTGCAATAGCAAGTAGAATAAATTTAAACTCAAAGAGTGTCCACAAGGAACACATGATTTCAACGTATATTTCTAATTTTTTTTTTCTTTTTTTTTTTTCTTTTTGTCTGTTTCATTCTAAAAATTTATTGAAATTTTCTCGTATGATTTTCACACGATACTTCCGTGAAACTTAGCTGATCAACTAGGACTACGCATCTGAGTTCTGTATTAAATTCCATAGAATAATTTTGATTTTGCATTATTTAATTTTTGCAAAACGATCCTGTGCCTCATCACATTTGTCACTCTGTATGATTACAAGTGGTTATTTTTACACCCTTCACCCCAAAAAGTGGAAATATGTCAGTTTACCATTCCGTGTGTAATTTCTACAATATCCATTTCCGACCCCATAAAGTGTATATATTCTGACTTTTTATGCATAGCGAAGGCTATTAGCGATGTCCTTCTGTCCGTCCGTGTTGGTGTTGCCCAGGCAAACTTGATTTTACAAAAAAAAAAAACAAACAAATAAAGAAATATGTCAATATACTGTCGAAAAAGATGCTATTGGAAATCAGCATGATCGGTCCATATCGGTCCTTCGAGGCAGCAAGCAAAATACCACGCCTACCACAATTTTTTCTTGTCCTTTGGAACAATTAAGTAACTCCACTCAAAAAATAAATATATGCGGCAATTGAGAATTTAAAAATTAAAAAAAATATCACGTGAAAAAATTGGCGCTCGCCCATATTTTCCGAGTTACGGGGCTCTGAAATTTTGAAAATTTTTAAAACATCAATATAGGTATCATAAGTTTATGAATGCGATTTGAATGTTGAGAGTTTAGAAAAATTCTCATCATAAAATAAAAATGGTTTTCGTTTTCTAGTTGCTGTCTTAAAATTTGTTCTTTCTTTTTGTAGATTTTCATACTTTGATTATTTGTACTTATCGTGAGATAATATCTAACAATTTTAATATAACGCTGTTTTGCCTGCTCATTATTACAATTTTTGTAAACTTGCGATTTTAAAATTATATTTTTTTAAATAAATTTAAAATCTACGAGTATGATACACTTTAATCACATCTTGTTCAGAAATAATAATTTAATGTTGTTGATTTGTATTTTGTTTTTTAATGAGGTGATTTACTTGATTCATCCTCTCTTGTTTATCGGTTGGAATTAATCTAAGTGTGCCTTCTGAACTTTTCAAAGGAATTACGATTGTGCACCACTTGTTGTAAAATACCAATGTGGGTGTTATTTTAAAGCTTTTAATGAGATCTTTGAACAAATAATAAAATTTTTTAAATATGATTAACCCATGAAGAGCCGATAAAATTTATATTTAAAATTTTATATAGTTCTTAAGTTTTTGTTTTTGCCGAATATAGCACTCTTACTTGTTTTTTTGCAACATTTACATTTGAAAATTACTGGACAGTTTCTAACAATATTTCTCCACAATTAAAATGTAAAGTCTTTCGCAAAAACTTATATAAAAGCATCATTAAAAAAATCATCAACAAAAAGAAAAGCTGACTGATCTGACTGGTCACTTTCAGAGAAAACTACTAATTCCGATTTGAATAATATCAACAATAATTCTAATTTTTCATGATGTTATTCTCGAAAATGGGAATTGGAGTTTAAATGGCATTACCCAATTTTATTTTATAAAATGACTTTGAGTTAACAAGCAAAATGATGTATTACATATAATACTCTACTTTCCTCATGTAAATATTGTGGCGTTTCATTAATTTGACAAAATCTGTGTCGTTCAAATTCAATTTCTACAAGTATTTTTTCATGATAAAGCCGTTCCAAACCGGCAGAATAAATTTTTTACATCTAGTCTGTCGATGAATAGATAAAGTATCTTAAGCAACATTTTTAAAATTGAATTTTTACTTCTGCGCTCCCTTGATAACCATTTAGAAAAGCAGCAGTTTTACAAAAGCATTTATGGCAGATCTGTTACAAGATGTAGTAGCAGTACCGTCTCTATGCTTTTCCACAATAGAATTTTCAATTTTAAGAATTTTCTATGGAATTTATGATATACTTCCACAGAGCTTGTGAAAGCTCTTCTTTCTCCTCACCAGAGTAGTGACCAAAAATAAAAATTCAAACAAATTTTTCACAAATAAAATGGTCTCTTACGTTTTGCTTTAACGTCAAAAGTAAAAAACGTTCGTTTATTTCACTTTAAAATAGATACTTCTGTGGGGATAATCTTTATTTATTTGTAAGAAAATAAATGGTCGGTCATAAACTCTTGTCGTGATCACAACATTATTCTTCAAGCTTTCCGTTTAAGTTCATTGTGCGTTTTCACTTTTTTTATCTGTTTAAGTGTATCTGAGATGAAAATGGACGATAAAGTTTATGGTAATAATTTCTCTTAATTTTCTTAGAAATTCGAAGATACCATTGTTGTAGCTGACACATAGTGGCATCATTATGTGTTTATTAATTTGAGAAATGATGTGAGTCACAGTGATTTTTTAGTCATAAAAAGGTTAACTGTGATTTTACACATTTAAAATTTGCGTAAGAGACGTGAGGGAGTAAAAAGAGCTCTTCATAACAAATTATTTAAAAAATATTTATGAAATTATATGTATATGTAGAACCTTCAAATACAGAAGTTATATATTGTGTTAAAAGGTTTACAATTTCTTAAAAAAAATAAGAAATTAAAAATACTAAAAAGGAATTAAAATAACGAAATAGACCCCTCACCACTTAAAAATAATTGTGCCACACGGTGTGTATTTGCATAATTGATAGAACGGGTGATATGTGTCGTTATTGTCTTTCCTTACATTGTTTTGGTCATTTAATTTCAATTTTTATTAATTTCAAAATTCTCTACTTAATCCAAATGTTACAAAAACACACTTTTGTCTGAAACAAGGTGCTAACTATACGTTGACTACTAAGCATGTGATGATACGCGTGGGCTTCCATCTCAGCCGCCGCAAATTTTACAATATTAACACATTACTTACACTTGAAAATTATAGTTTTTTTTCAAGACCTTAGTGCGGCTTAATTCCCCTCTTTACTTCGCTTTCCAGCAGAACTGTGAAACCTTTGAAGAAATATTTACTTGTATATATTATTCAAATAAATATTGGTGCATGTATGTAAGTGATAAATGAAACTTAATTAAATTTCGAAATCGGCTAGTAAAATTCACATTTGGCTGCGAAATATTCTCGAGAATAACTAAAGCAATCTTGTGCATTTGTCATGATGATCTACGTCCAGTAAGAAATTTTCTTTTTATAACGAAAACGTTTTTACAAAAAGTATATTTTTAAATCTAGGAAAGTATTACTATGCTGGTATTTTTAACCTCTTCATTATTTTGTTTCATGAAATTTATTTTAAGGTTTCTACTTGTTTTTAAGAAACTTATTAATGTAAGTCGTAAGCAACACGAAAGGTAACATGTCTAAGATGGTCTAGTTTGTGTACATATTACGCTGCCTCAAAATGTCTCAAACTCTAAACTTAAGCTCTAATACTCTTCTGCTATCGATACGTGAAACTACGCTTTAAACGGCTTTGCCGTTTAGAAATAACTTATTTAGTTTCAAAATATTTTGTTTCACCCCATTGCGCAGCACTCTACTTCGATGCACCAGTTCCAAGCTAAAATAATCACATTTGATGCAACAGTATTCAGCGTGTGACGTGTTGTAAGAAATCAAACTTTCCATCATCACTTTCCTTCACCCCCTAACTCCACTAGTAATTCCCTTTTCATATGTACATATATTAAAATAAAATTTAGCAAAGAATATTATTTTAAGCCAAAAAAACTTCTCTGAAAACCGAAAAGCCACCAAGGAAAGGCAGAAATAGAACCCACAAACTCATCAAAAATCACCTAAAATAATGAGAAGAAAAAATTACTACGAGGGCTGCTCTATATATTTCTGGCCTAATAGTGAAAATGTGACTATTTATAATCGAAAATGGTTTTATTGTTTTGCAAAGTATTCTCCAGCATGATTTATACACTTTTGCATGAGCTCAAACCAGTTGTCGAAGCACTTTTTCCACTCCGATTGAGACACCTCTAAAACATGGTTTTTGAACACTTCAACAGCTTCTTCTGGTGACGAAAGTCATTGACCACGCATCTTTTTCTTGATGTGCGGAAACAAGAAGAAGTCATTAGGTGCCAAGTCAGGGATGACCCATTAATTCGACGTTTTGGCCGGTAAAAAATGCTCTGGTTTGAGCCGATGTGTGAGAGCTCGCATTGTCATGGTGAACAATGATTCATCTTCTCTTGTTGGTTTTTCGAATATCTCCGATGACTTCAGGCAAACAAATTGTAGTGTACCACTCACAAGTGACCGTCCTACGTTGCTCAAGCGGAACAGTCGCCACATGACCAGTTTTGCCGAAGAAATAGGCGACCATTTGCTTCGAAGTGCTTCTTCCACGAACAACTTTCGTTGGATTTTGCTCGTCTTTGAAGACCCACACGGTCGATTGTTGTTTCGTTTCGGGCTCATACGCATAGATCCATGATTCGTCACCTGTCACGATCTTATAAACGTCTTTTGAAGCACCGCAATCGTATTTTTGCAACATTTCTTTGCACCAATCGACACCAGCCTTTTTTTGAGCGACTTTCAAATTGTGCGGGATCCAACGAGAACAAACCTTTTTTACGGCCAGGTGTTCATGCAGTATCGAATGTATGCTGGTGGAAGAAATGTCCAAGGATGTCTCTATCTCTCGGTATGTCGCATGTCGATCTTGCATTATGAGTTCACGCACGGCATCAATGTTCTCTGGGACAACAGCCGTTTTTGGACGACCTTCACGGAATTCGTCTTTGAGCGAGCTTCGGCCACGATTAAATTCATTATACCAATTTTTCACAGTGCTATAGGATGGTGCTTCATCGCCATATAATGATTTAGGTTCATCAATGCACTCTTGTCGTGATAATCCACGTCGAAAGTTGTGAAAAATGATGGCAGGAAAATGTTCACGAGTTAATTCCATTTTTTTCTATATTAATTTTTTCAAGTCACTGTAAACAACACAAATAATGGTCGTACGTCAAAACGTTTTGAGTACAATTATGCTTAAAAATGACAAACTTTCCAATGGAAATGTTAGATTGCACTTGGCAGCACTCGGTGTTGCCAGGCCAGAAATATATATATATAGCAGCCCTCGTATTAAACAAAAAATTCCAATCGTTGCTATACTGACGGTTAGCAGAAAGCAAGAATAAATATATATAACGATAAAGATAGAAGAACAATAACTAGAGCTTTGGGTTCATCTAAATAACTTTATGGTGATTGATTATGAGTGATTTCTCAATGCAGAACGTTCCGCAAAAGTATTCTGTAAAAAATAAACCACGAATTTAAAGCTATTTTTGTTTAGAAATTTAGTAGTTAAGATACATATACGTGAACTAATGCCGAACTAAAAATCTTTATTTCAATTTAATTATAAAGTAGTTTGATTAATAATTAAATTTAAAAAAAAAAAGTTTATATAAATGTTTTTTTTTGACCTTTTTAGATAATTATTGTTTTCTAATTTTTTATGCACTAGGTCAGTTTATAAATTATAAAAACTTTTATTTATATTTTCTATATTTCGCCACACCGTTGGGTGGCATCATCAGAAAACAGGAAACAAAATATATTTATAATTAGATTTTCTTTTTTTTCTTGAATAACAAAATTAAAATGAAATTATTTTTTCAAACAAAAACAGAAAAATCAAAACACAAACGACAAAAAATTCAAATATTTAAACATTTACATTCTTATAAATTTAAAACTCAAAAAACATTCAAGTCAAATAACTCAAAAATTTTAAACATTCACATTCTCATAAAAATTTGAAAAACAGAAAACATTCAAATTATTTAAAAATTTTAAAAAACATAATACAAATACATTTACATAAACTTTCACGATAGAAATGTTACAAGCAATTATATACTCTCAAACGTTAATTATTTTTTATGCACTAAATGTCTATAACATTGCGCAACATTATCAGTAGCAGCCTTAAAGTTTATTCTTTTTGTTGCTGGTACTTTAATTATTTGTAACATCTCTATCATATACTGACGCTTATAATTATTTTCTATATTTAAAACAGATGCATCTTCAAAGTTAGGATAATGATCAAATCTGGCACAATGGGAAGATAATGCAGTTTTTTGTGAATTATTAACGTCCCTGTATCTTTGATCAGACTTATGACCAGCTATTCTAGTTTTTAGTTTATTTTTTGTCGTACCTACATATTCCTTATTACAATTCTCACTATCATTACCATTACAAGGTACTTTGTAAACTACATTTGACATGTCCCATTTTTTAATCTTATATTTTGTTTTACTAAATAATCTATTTAAAGTATTGTTACAAAGATGCTTTATTTAAATCATAAAAAAAATGTTAAAAATAATTGAGGCCAACAAAGTAAAAAAGTGTTTGTTTTCAAAGCTAGAAGTTTCTTTAAAACAACTTTATTGCAAAACAAAAACAACTAACACAAAGCGATGACTAAACAACCACAATACACAAACATACACACACCTGCATTGTATAAATACTAAATAAAAAATACACAACATGTATTTTTAAATAATGATTGAAGGTTCTAGAAGTAAATAATAATGCTCACTAAAGTGTCTGAGATAAAAGTGGCAACGCAGCATTTTCAACTACGCAATAGATGGCGGTAGAAATTCTCGAACATTCAAGAACGCCTAAAAATAGGGTATATAAAAGCAACGCCAATACGAGCTGATTCATTCGTATTGTGAGCGTCATCTAGTTAAGATCTTGTGGTACATCAATTAAAGTTGCCAGCGTGTATTGTTAATCGCGAATAGTTAAATCGTCAAATAATTGATTAAATAAAGTGTAATTTAATTAAAACTCTAAAAGTTGTGTGTTTATTTATTTTGCAAATAAAGAACTCATAAATTAAACGTTTATAACTTTAATAAACGTAACAACTGGTGTCAGAAGTGAAATTGCCAAATAATTAATAAATAGTTAAAATGAAATTCGACGAGCTAAAAGTTGAGCAGCTAAAAATGGAGCTGAGTAAGTTAAATCTACCGACAGCAGGCAATTAAGCGGAGTTGCAAAAGCGGTTAATAGATGAATTTAAGCAGCGTGGTATCGATATTGGCACATTCGAATTTCGAGAAAAAGACGAAAAGGAAGAGATTGAAGTATGTGCCCCAGCAACAAATAGCGTTATAGACTTAAATTCAATGTTTGCCGCTATAATGAAGAAAATAGAAGAAAACAACCAGAAGCAGGGAAAGCACAACCAGAAGCAGGAAAACCAGATGAAGAAAATAGAAGAAACCAACCAGAACCAGATAAAGAAGTTAGAAGAAAACATTCTGAAGCTTCAAGAAAAATTACAAGACAGCTTTAAGGCAATGCAAGAAATTTCTAGCGTCAACGGAGAAAGGCTTCTAGTGAAGGTGAAGGCAAGATTAACACCCCGAGCTTTGATGGCAGCGCACCTTTTAATGTTTTTAAGTTTCAGTTCGAAACAGTGGCCAGCAAAAATAGATGGGACAACGAAGAAAAAGCTATTGAGCTAATTCTGGCCCTAAAGGGTGCAGCAGCACAGATACTCGAAAGCTTACCAGCCGGCTGCAGAAATAATTATGAGGACATAATGGTAGCCTTACAACGTAAGTACGGTGGCGAGCATAAAAGAGAACTCTACAGAAAGGAGTTACGAGGCAGGGTGCAGAATGCAAATGAGACGCTGCAAGACTTCGCCATGGAAATTGAACGTTTGGTGCAGTTGACTTACCCAGGCGAAGATCACCCGTTTCTGGATCAGTTTAAGATTGAAGCATTTGTGAATGGCATACGGGATCCAGATATTAAATATGCTGTTTGTGCTATGCAAAAATCATCTTTTGCAGAAACCATCTCGTATGCGCTAGCCCAGGAGACCGCAAAAGTCATCTCGAAGCCACTGATGTACAAGGTGCGAAGCCTTGATACTGAAACTTATAACACAAACAGTAGAAGCGAGATAAAAGAGTTAGTCAAACAGATAATGGAGGAAGAAAAAAGTAATTCTCGCGCTAAATTCTTTAAATGCGGTAAGGCTGGCCATTTTCAGCGCAACTGTAGATCCGCGAGGAGAAGATCAAGATCTGCTTCGCCAGCAAGGGACAACAAGCGGGCCAACAACACAAAATCTCATGAGTCACCGTTAAACTAAATCGAGCTAGCACTAAGGGGCAAGTGCTGGCTCCCACAACCGATGGCCCCACAATCTCCATTTCCATTGTACAACAAAAAAACAGCAACCTTCCTGTTTGCGGTCTTATAAACGGAAGTAAGCAAGTCCTCACCATAGACACAGGAGCATCTCAGTCAATTATAAGGCCCGATTTAGTAAAAGGGGCAGTGGAACCATTAAATAACGTACGGCTGCGCACTGCTACTGGCGACTTAGCCACTGTCTATGGAAGAGCCAGGGTAAGAATGACTATTGCAAACATCACCGCCGACCATGTATTTGTTGTTGCCGATATAGTGGATGAAGTTATTATTGGTGCAGACTTTATGATAGCCCACGGTATTAGTCTGCACATGGGCAAGCAAATAATGATCTGGCGCAATGTGGAGATACCCCTGGATGTTGGTTATGACAGCAGGACCACGGTAAGGAAGCTAATTGCCGTTGAACGTCAGAAATTACCACCTCAGGCGGAAACTATAGTTTGGGCACGTGTGGAGACAGATTGTGAGGATAACCGGTTGTGGGTGGTGGAACCAAAAGAACTAAAAGACGATATCATAACTGCAAAAGCCCTCGTGAAAATCTGCGACGATGGCAGAGTTCCTGTGAGAGTACTTAATCTGTCTAATAGCGAAAAAACTATCAACAGGAATTTTGAGATGGGTCGATGTGAGCCAGCAGAAGCCATAATTAATTGTGCGACGAATACAGTATGTCCTAAAATAACAGCCACAGAAAGAGATTCATTAGCAGAACAGGTACAAAAATGGGTGGCAGAACTAACACCTCCTGACAGAAACAAAGCCAAGCAGTTGCTGAAAAAACATGCCTCCGTCTTTGCCTTAAATAATAAAAGCCAAGGTAGAACGGCAGTTGTTAAACATGAAATTAATACTGGCGAAGCGAGGCCTATAAAACAAGCACCCAGAAGTGTTCCCCTAGCAAAGCGAAACGAGGTCAAAGAACTTGTCAGCGAAATGGAATGGAACGGAGTCATTGAGTCATCCTCGAGTCCGTGGAGTTCACCAATAGTTTTAGTAAAGAAGAAGGACGGCAGTACCAGGTTTTGTGTTGACTACAGGAAGCTCAATGACGTCACCAAGAAAGACAGTTATCCGTTGCTTAGAATAGACGATACCTTAGACACGTTGGCTGGAACGGAATGGTTCTCTACCTTGGACTTGCAGAGCGGCTATTGGCAAGTAGAGATAGCTGATAAAGACAAGGAGAAAACTGCCTTTAGCGCAAGTGGTGGTTTATGGCAGTTCAAGGTGATGCCATTCGGGCTCTGCAACGCTTCAGCTACTTTTGAGCGGTTAATGGAACGTGTGCTTAGTGTATCTGGATGACATAATCGTGATGGGGAAGACTTTTGATGAACACCTCAAAAACCTGGATGAAGTTTTTAAGCGTATAACTGCTGCAGGATTAAATTTAAATGTTAAGAAATGTGCTTTGTTTCAAAAGGAGGTCAAATACCTGGGGCATCGTGTAACAGCCGAGGACGTATCAACTGATGAAGACAAAGTACTGGCAGTAAAGACCTGGCCTCACCCACAAAATCTTCATGAGCTGCGTAGTTTCCTGGGGCTTTGCACATACTACAGGAGATTTGTGCCAAACTTTGCTCAAGTGGCTGCTAGCTTGCATGAGTTGACCAGGAAGTCGCAACCATACCACTGGAGTGAAGCAGCGGAAAAAGCCTTCCAGGAGCTCAAGAGACTTTTGTGTACGGCACCAGTTCTCGCCTATCCAATAGCGGGACAAAAATTCATATTGGACACGGATGCAAGTGGCTATGGAATAGGAGGAGTGCTTTCTCAGGAGATTAATGGAACAGAAAAGGTCATTGGCTATTACAGCAGAGTGCTCTCCAAGCCCGAAAGAAATTACTGCGTTACACGACGGGAGCTCTTGGCAGTACTGGAGTGTGTTAAACATTACCACAAGTACTTATATGGCCAACATTTCATTTTAAGGACGGACCATTCAGCATTACGTTGGTTGATGCAATTTAAGAATCCTGAGGGCCAGCTTGCACGCTGGGTTGAACGTCTGCAGAGCTATGACTTTAGTATTGTGCATAGAAAAGGAGGAAAGCACAATAACGCTGATGCCCTGTCAAGACGGCCATGCAATGTAGAATGCAAGCACTGCACAAAAGTAGAGAAAAAGGAGTGCGTCATTGATGTGCGGCTTACCCAATTTGGGTCAAGAGAAGATTGGTCGAAGGCCCAGAAAGATGACCCAATTCTGGCAAAAATAATATTGGCTAAGCAAAACAACAGGAGACCGAATCATAATGAAATATCGGCAGAGAGCCAACTAGCCAAGTCGTACTGGGCCCAATGGCATAGCCTGGGAAAGTACAGATGGCAAAACTACAACGGACTTAATTGTCGTGCCAACTTCTAGAAGAAATGAGATACTAAAGCAGTTCCATAATGGTCCCAGCGGCAGCCATATGGGTATAACAAAAACTCTGGAAAAGATAAAGCAGAGGTTTTACTGGGTGGGTTGCCAACAGTACGTAGCCGATTGGATAGCTAATTGCGAAGAGTGCATAAAGGCCAAGGGTCCTGTAAGAAAAAGTCGTGGAAAACTTCAACAGTACAACGCAGGTGCACCCTTTGAGCGGATAGCTATTGATATCACAGTGTACTAGTGGTAATGGATTATTTTAGCAAATAGCCCGAAGTGTATGCCATTCCAAACCAAGAATCTAAAACAGTGGTAGACGCCCTTGTGAACAATTGGGTGTGTCGGTACGGTGTTCCACTAGAACTACATTCAGACCAGGGACGAAATTTTGAATCAGCTATATTCAAAGATATGTGCGACGTTTATGGTATTAAAAAGACAAGAACGACACCACTGCATCCACAGTCCGATGGCATGGTAGAAAGATTTAATCGTACACTGGAGGAATATCTCAGAAAAGTGGTCAGTACACACCAAAAGGATTGGGATAAGTATATACCCAAATTTCTACTGGCGCACCGGTCAGCTGTACACGATTCAACCTCACGTAGTCCAGCAAAAATCTTGTTCGGGACAGAACTAAAACTGCCAGCAGATTTAGAATTTGGTGTTAAACCTGGACCAGTGCACGAATACAATGGAAACGTTCTATAACAACTAAATAAAAAATACACAACATGTATTTTTAAATCATGATTGAAGGTTCTAGAAGTAAATAATAATGCTCACTAAAGTGTCTGAGATAAAAGTGGCAACGCAGCATTTTCAACTACGCAATAGATGGCGGTAGAAATTCTCGAACATTCAAGAACGCCTAAAAATAGGGTATATAAAAGCAACGCCAATACGAGCTGATTCATTCGTATTGTGAGCGTCATCTAGTTAAGATCTTGTGGTACAACAATTAAAGTTGCCAGCGTGTATTGTTAATCGCGAATAGTTAAATCGTCAAATAATTGATTAAATAAAGTGTAATTTAATTAAAACTCTAAAAGTTGTGTGTTTATTTATTTTGCAAATAAAGAACTCATAAATTAAACGTTTATAACTTTAATAAACGTAACAGTATTATAAGTTTTGTATTCCATTTTATATTTCTCCCCATCAAAAATTTTTGATTTTTCAATCCTTTCTGCTATTTCTGATATAAAAATAACTAACCAAATTTCCGTTAAAAAAGCATAATCAGCAAATAAGACGATAATTCATCAAACATATAAGACAACCTCTCAACTTCATGTAAAAACATTCCATTTTCTTTTGCTTTGGGTGTTTTAATAATTAAACTCATGGCGAAATAAAATAATAATGTTGGCAATGGCGAATTCATGAATTTTCGCCACAACAGTTATATATCAAAGACCATATAACAAAAAATTTTACATATTTTTTACATATGAAGTTTAACATTTAGTGTTTACGGCGAAAGTAATGAATTCGACACCGAGACCACTTGCATTATTTCGCCATGCTTATAACTCATCACAGCCGTTCTTTTTTATTGGCATTTGAATGACAAAGTGATAGTAACTATATAAATATATGTATGTAAGTGTATACATTCATGGCACCAAAAAAAAATAATTTTCTGATGAGGTGAACGAGAATAATCATTTCATCAAAGTTATGTTTCCGTTCGTCTAAATGATATTTAAACATGCAAAAAGCGCATTAATATTGCAACAAATCTCTAGCAACATGTTATTGGAATGTTTAAATACATTTACATATATTAATGTGTTTGCTTATTTCTATTTGCAACAAAAAAAAATAAGTGTATATTTATGTATATTCAACATACATATATACATATATTTTCCATCTACTGACAAAAAATTAAGCGTGCTCTAATAACTAAGTTATTAAATGATATTACGTCAAACTTGAATATTTAAAATTAATGGAAAAAACTAAATTTATTATCATGAATAACATTAAGTCATTATTCTGTCAACACTGATCGGAGGCAGGAACAAGTACAAAATATATACAGAAATTACAAAGCGCTAAAAATCCTTTCAATCTTTATAAAAATTATGAAAATTTATGAGGCACTGTGGGTATTGAGAAATGACGCATGTGCAGATTTTTTATTTTAGTTGGATTTCAGAAGGAATTTTTTTCAATTGCCATTAAAAGTTGGAAAGCGGAAGTTTGTTTTTAATCTTTTTTAGTAGGTTTTTTTTATTAAGTATAATAATTTCTTGTTATCGTAAATATTTTAAGCTTAAGGCGTTTAAATGAATCTTAATTTTTTGGAAATTAATAAATTTGTTCCGTTTAAAAGAATTTTTAATTCTTGATTTAATGCTTGAGTCTGGTGGTAAATTCTTAAACTTATTAAATATTGCTTAATGCCTTACCAAACGTTAACTAATTTCTGTTTAATCTGCAGTTGGCGCCCAAGAGTAAAGGGGACTTCTCATTTTGTGCCAAACTGAAAAATAAAAATATGAAAAATATTTTCATAATGACATTTATTTCAAATACCGGAAAAATCACGTTAAGGTGGTTTTTTGAGAAATGGAATATGAAATTAAAATTTCTACAAAATCACAACACATCGAGATTATCACAGAACTCAATTGCGATCGAAAGTGGTTTCAATTCCGTAAATTGATTCTTTAGAAAACGAAAAACGAAAAATTTCTTCGGACTGAAACCACTTTTAAATTTCAAAGTGGAATTAAGATTATTTTTTTTACTATTGGTGGTTGGTTGTTACTATTGGTTTTCAATTTTACTTTTATTATGTGTCCTTATTAAGATAAGCTTTGTTGTTACTTAGCAATATTGCAACATTTAAATAAAAAGATGGAGCTTAAGCATTTTTTAAATAAACAAAATCAATCGGGATCTGAAGAAGGTAAAACAAAATCGATCGAAATTGTTAAAACGAAATTAAAACCATTCCGATCGGAATTTGTGACATGCCTGGTTATTACAAAGTTTTTTATTATGTACATACATATATAAAAGAGTTTTTAATCGAATGGTGAAATAAAGTTTATAACATATAAAAATTTTCGGAACGGGGAATAAATGTCAAAAATTTGGTTCTTTAACCAAAGAGTATTCGCATTTGCTTTAAGTTATTTTAAAATTGTTTAAAAATATTACTAGTACCAAAGTAAGTTTAAATTTCCTAAGTACAAAAAATACCACCTTTTCGTGGAAAGTTCTTAAAAAACGGTATATTTTACAATTTCTCAGTTTAGAGGCTTTTAATTTTTAAGGTCGTCCAAAATTAAAAATAAAAAAAGTGTAAGCCAATTTTCTCCCAAACTAAAAGAGATAACCTACGTATGTAAGCACTATTTTTATAGATATTTTTAAGTTCTAATTAAATTTAAAAATCTAAGCATTTAGGTTTAAAATAAAATTTTTAGGACATTTCCAAAGCTTAATTGCCAGAGTTACCCGAATCCGGTGGCGTACTCTCAAGCTCCCCTTGATGCTAGGAGGCCGACCTTTAGTAGTTCCACTCAGAAACACCTCTGCTTTCGCTCTGTAAATTTTTATATAGATATGTGGTGGTTTATGAGATACCGAATTTACTAAAATGTAATGTGCAATGAGGAGAATAAAAAAAGTGGCTTTTTGAAATTTCATTATCGAAAATAAAAATTGAATTTGAATTAGGCATTTCTAATTTATTCTGAAATATTTATGTATGTATTTACGAAACTTAAACGTTTTCTTTCTTTATATGTTAAAGTAAATGAATTCAATTAACTCTTTATCAAATGGAAAAGTCAACGAAAAAGTCTAGGCTATTCTTTACATCACATTCTCTTTGTTTTTTTATTTTTTAATTTTTTTATTTTTTGTCTACTTTTCCTTATTTTTGGGTTCAATTATTTTCTGCAATTACATTTAGTACTAAAATTCAGTTTTTTCTGTTTGTAAGTTGTTGTATGAGTTTTTGTTTTATTATATATCCGCAAGTTATGATAATATCTTCAGGATCAGTACATTTTCAAATTCCAAATCAAGAATTATAGTACAGCGTAGCAAACAAAGGTTGCCAAACTTATTTTTCGATTCTCTAGAAACTAGTCGCAAGAAAGCAATATTATTATTTTTATTATTTATTCTGTTTATAGGACTGCAATTTTCGGTAAAATTATTTTGTGAACATGAACGCAGTGACTGACAGACAAAGATGTATCGTTAGACAAATATACTCTACGGAATCGGTAAGAAATATTGCACAAATTACAAACTAAATGTCAAACATAAAAAACACTTTCCACATTTGGTGAACTGCATAAGCATACATATGTTTGCACAAAATAACGTTCACAATCACAACAACAATTTTTAATAATTGCTAATTGCGTCTATTTATTGTTACTTCAAACTTACTTAAAAATAAAAGTTTATACTAAGGGTTTGATTCTTGCTACCAATTTCTACATAAAAAAATCATTGTTTGATATCTCTATCAAAGAGTTAAAAAAGTTTGTAAGAAAAGTTTTTCTTAAAAAAAATCGTTTATATTATCTCAGTTCCAAACATTTTATCCACTACTGTAAAAAAAACTTTTTAACAAATTAATAATTTCAAAACATATCTTTCTCACTCTCTCTCTTTCTCTCTCTCTCCCTGTCCCTCTTTTGATGCTTTTTATTTCACTTTTTAATATTTTCTTCTATAAATAGAAAGTGGAACTAAAAACAAAACTTTAATAAGGACATAAAACGATGCCAAAAGAATGACCGCAGTAAAACACTAAAAGATGAGAAAAAGAAGTACAAGGTTACTTTTATATGACGTAACATTTAAAAAAAAAAATAACGTTGAAATAACGTTTATTGTAATTGCCACATTATTAAATGCTTCATGCACCATGGCCATGGTAAATATTTTAAAGGTTAAAGAGTTAACAGCCACTTAAAATTTTTATTTAACTGCCACGAAATTTTAAAATATAATAAAAGAAAAAAAAAAAGTGCAACCGAGTTCAATTTATGGCCAATTATTTTTTTTTTTTTGTTTTTTAATGAATTAACAATTTTAAATAACACGAAAAAAGTTTAATAAACATTTTTGTTTGAGAAATAAATAAAAAAAAAATACAAATAAAAAAAAGCTCAAAAACGTTTCATATTTCATTGTCATGAACATGACAACTGCAGCGTGTAGGCAACATAAACAGGCTAAATTGACGATCAAAATTACAAACGCGGACACAGACCACTTGGCTGGTAAATTTCTTAAAAAAAGAAAAATGAAAAATAAGAATAAGAATAAGGAAACTTTACCGACGGAAGGAAAACTGAAACCGTTTCTCGCTCGGTAGTGGTTGTTTCAAATTTAACCATCGGATGTGTGGACTTGCGTTATCCACAAACAAACAAAAAAAAAAAAAAAAAAAAACAAACTTGCTTCAATTGTATTTTACATTAAAAATATTAAATTGTCATAAATAGTTTAGCAAATTTAGTGCATGTTGACATCGTAATTTGAACTTGTTAAAAGTGCAAAGAAACAAAAATCCCATTAAAAATTTAATTTAAAAAAATTAAAACAATCAACACTGTTAAAAATCAAGGTCTTCATCAAGATTTAAATAATTGCGTTATGGAAAAAATGCAATTTAAATAAAGTAAATTAAAAAATTAATTTCAAATTCAATTAATTTGCATTCATTCGTTTCATCACATGTAGTCTGCCTCTGTACTGGTTACACTAATGCAGCAAATAATTCTCTGGCGCTTAGCCAAATATTTAAAATGCAAATATTGACATTAAATTGGTAATTGCAAACAGCTTCTGATTTTTCTCCACATTGTTTGCGTTAACTATCGTATTTGTTTAACGAGATTTCATTCTTTCTTCAATTAAATTTTTTTTTAGAAATCTAAGTGCACATGAGTCACTAAACTTACAAAAAAAAAAAATTATAAAAAAAAATTCGTGTGAAACAACAGCTTTGGTCAGCAGCGAGTTTAGTTTGTACTATAAGTAATCAAGACACTCTATAATTCAAGTCATATGTATAGGACTAAACGCACTAGTACCTTTAAAATAATGAGCTTCCGAGTAACTTGACTTGGCACCTTTTGCAAAAAATTTGTGCGGCGTTGGTTTAAGCTAAAGTGATTTCTTTACGAGAACCGGCGGCCATAGTGGAGGTACTAAATTTATTTTGTCATTAAAAGACGTGTCTCATGACCGATCGAACTTACAAAAGGGTTATTAGTCAAACGACCAGCCACTTGACATTTATTAACTGTATACTCGGAAAAATCATTTTGAATACATGGATGCTTGACAAAGCATCAATCTATATTAATGTACTAAAATTTTTGGCATGCCCATAATAGCCGTTCCTATTTTTTATTTTTTTTTTTATTTTTTGTTAGTGACTTTAAATTTGGAGAAATTTCTTGCAAGCATTTACAATCCAATTTTATGTAATAGACTACGGACCAAATCTGTTTCAAACTGTTAAATGTCAATTCATGGCGTCCAGCATCTATTTAAGTAAAAGTTGTATGGAAGTAGTAAATGAAAACTTATATAATCTTCACAACATTTCAAGCAAGAAAGTGCTTTTAATTACTTTTCTTGATTTTTTCCTTTTTTTAACTAAAAATCTATAATAAAGTTTCAAAAATGGTCGTTTAAAAAAAAGAACTTTTTGAATTTTTATGAAAAATTGTTTATGCGATTTATTCTGCAGGATTTTACGTATGAAAGCATTTGCCATCTTCAACAAGTAAACATGAACTTGACAGATTCATGTGCTATTTACTGATTTTTCTTTCGTTTGATCTTTAAAGGTTAACGCTAACAATATTCTAATATTTATTTGTTTAGAGCAAAAATAAATGTTGTTAAGTCAGGAAGAGTATATTTGTATCAGTACTAACTAAATTTCCAACCTTTAAAAACGACCAGCTACTACTGCTTGTTCATTATCCGTTCGAAGCACGCTTTTGTTCTACACATATCATTGACAAGTAGAAAGATACTCAGTCGTATGTAATAAAACACAATTGCAAATAAACTAACCATTTTCCTTTTTCAAGGTTTTTAGAGTTTTTTTTTCAAATCAAATCCCCGAACTGAAAGTTTTTATCACCAAGAATCGCCAGAAGCTAGTTTATCTTCTGCTCTTGAAAATAATGATATTTTGGTATTATTAAAATCCATTTTGTTGCTTGTAGATAATCAAGGCAGAGTTCACACCAATTATTCCTTATGTGTAACTGACTTTATTCTAGCGGCATCTTGAAATGTACCAATAGTTGTTTAAAAATGGTTTGTATGGATAGAATCATTTTAAAAATAATTTTTCTCACTTTTAATGACAAAGCCAAAACTACAGATTTATTTCTTGCTAAAAGTAAAGTCAATTTATTTTAAAAACTACTTTAATTTCAAAACCAGTTTGTAACAAAATACAATAAAATAGATTGTCCATATGTGATCAGCTGCAAGTATTTTATTTTTTAAACAGGATATAAACAAGTAAATTTGTTAATAAAAAAAAAGAAAAAAAAAGCTAAAGTTAAGTAAATTTGTGTACTTTGTCAAAAAAGAAAATGTAAAATGAAGTGATTTCAACAGATTTACTTGAAATGTAAGTTTATATCGTAGAATTGTTTTGATAAAGTCGCTACTAAATTATCTTAAAGCAACTTCAGGTGGCTTAAATTTTAACATTAAAACTCGACTTTTACTTATAACTTAGAACTCGAAAAATTTACTTTATTTAAGATTATGATTATGGGCCGATAAGCTCAATCTATTATTAAGTTTTCAAGACTTTTCACTTGTTCATTTATTTGTTTATTTATAATAAATAAAACTTAAGTAGCATTTTTTTAATTATCCATGACCGAAAATTTTCCCAAAGCAATTCAAATTTCCATCGAAAAATAATCCATCCCGAAACAGAATTGATTATCCCCAGTTTGGGACCCCACTTTAGGGACAAATCCCCTAATCAACAACCACAGATAGAGCAAATACAAAAATAGATACAAGAAAATATCAATATGTTATTGCCAGCCAATATTTAGTTTACACAAATAAATTGATTGACTGCCTGACAGACATACAGACATAAAGACTTACTGCCTGTCTTATCGAATGAGTGAATGTGTGAATAAAGAACCAACAACCTTGACCATGATTAAAGATTTTCTGTGATGTGAAATATAAAATGCTCTGGAAACATCACTCTTGTTTAAATAAAAATAAATTGTGGGCGTTTAGGTGCCATCATTCATTTTCCGACGTGGTTTCAAAAAGAATTTATTATATTTTAAAACCTTCTTTTATACCTTTTGTTAAATATTTTTCGTAGCTTGAACTTCCAGAACTGTTTGTTTAAAACTCGGAAGCTTTTTTTTTTTATATAAATAGCAAATAAATAATAAATCTCTTTAAATTATATTTTTATAGATTTATTTTTATTAGGTTGCCGTTATTTATTTAAATTTTTATTATTTATATTTTATTTAGAGAGATAAGGGAGAAAAATATGTATTTTAAACTTATGTAGTTAGGCCCTTATGTAGAAGATGAAAAAGGCTATATCTGATTTTTATGATTTGATTTTCTAGGGTAGAAATGCAATAAAACTTTCAAATCAAGTATTAAAATCACGTACGTGTTTAACTCCAAGATTACTACACAACTGATTTTAATAAAGTTATCTTTGTGGATCCTTCATCACAGTCATGGTATTTTGAAGCAACAGGTGGCGCTGTTTTATGGATTTAAGATTATTAATCTCCGAAATTACTGCCTTCATTTCAAAATTTATTTTTCTTTGCTTCGAAGAGAGCCAAAGGACGACAGGGGTCGTCCAATACTGGGTAAAATAAGCGGTGGTATGAATAAATATGAATAAACTTGAATAAATTTTTGGATAAATTTCTGAGTGTTTGTACCACCTCAAATGATAGTTGAATGTTACGCAACTGAGTAACATTAGGGATCAATCTTTTTTTTTTCTTTTTTTTTTAAAGAAGTAGAAGAAGAAGTAGCACTTTAAGCATAACCTTTTTAGTTATTTTCGTAACCGTGTTACATTCCTTAGGAAAGGGATAGATGAGAGATAAGACAGGTGGTGAAATGAGAAAGATAGATAAAGACATTTTATTAGTTATTTGTACTTTCCCGGAGAATATGCTGCGAAAAAAGTTAATTCTGAATATGTATTTATACCATTAAACAGAAAAACACATTTTTGTTAATTGTCGCAAGGGTTGAACCCTGGCCAACCAGGTTTGTAGTCACCACCGCAGCAGCCTCAAATAATGGAAACTTAAAAAAAGTGGAATTAAAAAATGGTGAAAAAAATGTTATTATTGAAACTTGTTTCTATAATTTAAATAATTTTCAACCATTTCAACACCCTGCCCCATTATGTGTTTTACGTATTTTGTTGATGTTGTATTGTATCGAATTTATCGTTATAAAATAAAATGTCAAATATATGGAAGATGAATAACGAATGAAGGTTTTTCATTTTAACACTCATGAATAAGTATGTTTTTTTAATTATTTAACTTTGTTTTATCTTTATCTGCTTATCAATTGAAAACATTATTATATGTTTAGCTGAAAAATATCAATCGTTAATCAAATACTTCAAAGGAAGCATTTAAAAAAAAATAGATATAATTCGCATTTCACTTGAATATACGCTTCTATTTTACCGATACTATGAAGTCGGAAATGTTTATAAAATTGAAAAAAAGCCTAGAATGAAGAGAATATTACTCAATTCGATTTCGTGACCCAATGTTTTTACTTTTTTTAATTTGTGCCTATAATAAATTTATTCATTTTTTAGAACATATGTAAGAAAAAACGCAAAAGATGTAGCGAAATAGAATTTAAGTTATAAAAAATCTGAGTAAAAAAAAAAACAAATTGCTAACCAAATCAAGACAAATATTCAAAGTTTGATGAGAGGATAAAATATTAAACAAATATATACTGCCTGTCACAAGAATTCGTTCGTTTGCAAAATTACCTAAAAAAAACGAATTAAGAAAAACATTGGCAATGAGTGTTAACAATTCTTTCTCAAAAATAGAAATAAATAAATTCAAAATTTTCTTTCTTTGAACGCGCTAGTTAATTTTATACCTACCTTCTAAAAAGCTAAGAATAATGCTGATGACGGATGTAGCAATCTAAGAAAAGCATATTATTTCGCTTGTATCTCTTTTTTGCTGCTCTCATTAAAAGGTTTCACATTCAACAACAAACTTAAATCTAATTCAAAAATAAAATTTTTCTGTTGTCATTTTCAATCAGAATTTTTCAATTGTGTTTCAGAATAAACTTTTCTCATAGTTTTAGAAAGTTTAAAATATCTTTTACATATATAGAAACTTCTTCTTTTACCAAATGAGATTTAAGCCAAAGATTATAATCAATCAATATTAGAGATTAAATAACCAAGAGATTGTTTTAATTTTGAATTGAAAATGAATACATTACTTTGGATCATGTTGAGAAATGTGGAGTTGTTTCCTCAGCAATCACAAGTTAAACTTAAAAATAAATTAATGCCCAAAAACAATAAACAAAATTTAATCGCCAGCAGATAACAACTTATTTACTTTTTGTTGCACAGTGTAATTAAAAAACAGTTTTCCAAACTCATGATGACGGAATACGTTTGCTTTTTGTGTTAAAATAAACATTTTATTGCACTATTACGAACCCTTGATAATAATTTTGTTAATGTTATTTTATTGTATAATTTTTCTAGTACATACAAAAAGAAACCCAACAATAACAAAACATTAAATACCTAATCTTATAGCTACCCAATGACAACGACAACAACGTACATAAAAGGGTAAGGATTAATGAAAAGATGATAAAGATTAACAACAAAGACAATAATTTAATTTTTATACTTTGGATAATTTTAGAATAATAATAACACATAAAAAATAATATTGAATATGGTTCGTATTAAATTTTAATCTAACAATATTTACCAAAGTTTATCTTGGCAAATCGAATATTTGCCGAAAATGGAAGAATATGTTTATTTTATGAGTTACAACTTAATTTGGCTTTAATATTTTTCCAACCATTTACCACTTGTTTATTATAAATTCTTCGGTAACTACATATTCTATAATGTTTATTGATATTATTAATATTTTTTTTTTGTTCGTTATTCACTCTTTAAGTGTTTTATTTACAAGTTGAAAATATTTAAATGAAAGAAACAAACAATTCTGTTGTTCGTTTGTAAACGAGTTGCGCATGAAGATCAAATTAACAAAAACATACAAACAATCAGAAATGTTAAAATTCAAACTGACTGTGAAATATATGATCAATACAATTATTTCTGAGATTAATATTTTCTACAAAATTTCAAATTGGCTAGCAAGCAAGGCGAATCAATTACAAGGTGGCAGCGTAGGCGAATTCATTAATTTTCGCCGTGAACACTACTGTCAAACTCCATACATAAAAAATCTGTGTACTACTTTTTATATATGAAGTTTGACATTCGTTTCTACCAGCAAAAAATAATATATTGTCCAACGCTGCCACCTGGTAATTGATTCGCCTTGCTAGCAATTCTTACAGGTCTACAAATTCAAAATAGTGCATTCAGGGTTGGAAATATTGCTATAATTGTTCCTGTTTTGGTAGTTGATAATTTTTTACAACAACTGTTGTAATTGTGGTTTTCGCATTTGCTGTCTTTTAAATTGTTTTAACAAATTTGCTAGTACTGAAGTAAATTTAAATTACGTAAGCAAAAAAAATAAATAAATACTACCTTTTTGCGGAAAATCCTTAAAAACGAAATTTTAAAAATTTTCTCAATAAGAGGCTTGTAACTTTTTAAGGAAAAGCGCTATCGAAACAAAACTTTAAACTTGTTTATTTTAAATTTTATTAAAAATATAGCAGTAATAATCCGATAGTTAATAAGCGTACTACGCCAAATACACTAAGTTAAGTTTGGCCAAAATTAACAAAAAAAAAAAAAAAAAAATTGTAAGCCAATTTTTCCCTGCACATTTAAACATATTTTTATAGATATTTTCAAGGTCTGATTAAATTTAAAAAGTCTTAACATTTGAGTTAAAACAGAAATTTTTATGACCGGCCTCTGTAAAATTTCGTTAAGATATATTGAGTGGTTCATACCGAATTTTGTAACAAAAAAAGGTTTTCATGTCACTGTGCGTCAGTTGATTTGACATCTGAAAATATATTAGTAGTTAAATATAAAAATATTTTTTATTAGTTTCTTTTTTCAAATATTAATTTAATACTCGGGACCCTATTAGCTGAAAAAAATAAAGTTTGAAAAATTATAGAAACCCTGTTTTTTTTGCCAATATTGTGCTTCGTATGATGAATTTACAGAACTAATTTTTTCTAACAAATTCGCTATGTTCGGCGAATTTCGTCCTCGTACTTGCATAATAATCTTGCCATGGCGAAATAATACAGGTGGTCTCAATGGCAAATTTATCACTTTTGCCGTAAACGCCAAGTGTCAAACTCCATACATAAAAAATGTGTATATATTTTTTTATATGGCATTTGACATTTCACGTTTGCGGCAAAAATTATGAATTCGCCATTGCGACCACCTAGTATATATTCGCCCTGGCTCTTGCATTCCATTTTATAGCTTAGTGATATTACTGTAAAATAATAAAAGAAAGGAAACACACAAATCGATGGCAATTGTCCACACCCCCTAATACTTTTAATACATTCGAATTTTCAAGATTTTTAACAAATACCTTTCTTGTATACTTTTGTTGAAATAGTTTAAAGTCTTCACTTAGCAATAATAATTAATTAATTTTAACATTAATATTACGTATTGAACAACAAATATCATACCAGAAGTCAAACTCTGACTTTTAATAAATTTTCTTACATTTTTATATTACAATTGTTTGATTTAAATTTTTTTTTTTGTTAATTTAATGATTTTTAAGATTCAATTTTAAAATTTGATATAAAAAGAGTTTTAATAAATCAATACTAACCGGTTTTTTCTACTGTAAATCGATCAATCTATTTCCATTAATTGTTTTCATATAAATATACGAGGGCTGCTCTATATATTTCTGGCCTAATAGTGAAAATGCGAATATTTATAATCAAAAATGATTTTATTGTTTTTCAAAGTATTCTCCAGCATGATTTATACACTTTTGCATGCGCTCAAACCAGTTGTCGAAGCACTTTTTCCACTCCGATTGAGACACCTCTAAAACATGGTTTTTGAACACTTCAACAGCTTCTTCTGGCGACGAAAATTGTTGACCACGCATTTTTTTCTTGATGTGCGGAAACAAGAAGAAGGCATTAGGTGCCAAGTCAGGGCTGTACGGCGGATGACCCATTAATTCGACGTTTTGGCCGGTCAAAAACGCTCTGGTTTGAGCCGATGTGTGAGACCTCGCATTGTCATGGTGAGCAATGATTAGTCTTCTCTTGTTGGTTTTTCGAATTTCTCCGATGACTTCAGGCAAACAAATTGTTGTATACCACTCAGAAGAGACCGTCCTACGTTGCTCAAGCGGAACAGTCGCCACATGACCAGTTTTGCCGAAGAAACAGGCGACCATTTGCTTCGAAGTGCTTCTTCCACGAACAACTTTCGTTGGATTTTGCTCGTCTTTGAAGACCTACACGGTCGATTGTTGTTTCGTTTCGGGCTTATACGCATAGACCCATGATTCGTCATCTGTGATGATCTTATAAACGTCTTTTGAACCACCCCAATCGTATTTTGCAACATTTCTTTGCACCAATCGACACGAGCCTTTTTTTGAGCGACTTTCAAATTGTGCGGGATCCAACGAGAACAAAGCTTTTTTACGGCCAGGTGTTCATGCAGTATCGAATGTATGCTGGTGGAAGAAATGTCCAAGGATGTCTCTATCTCTCGGTATGTCGCATGTCGATCTTGCATTATGAGTTCACGCACGGCATCAATGTTCTCTGGCACAACAGCCGTTTTTGGATAGCTTCACGGAGTTCGTCTTTGAGCGAGCTACGGCCACGATTAAATTCATTATACCAATTTTTCACAGTGCTATAGGATGGTGCTTCATCGCCATACAAAAATTTAAGTTCATCAATGCACTCTTGTCGTGATAATCCACGTCGAAAGTTGTGAAAAATGATGGCACGAAAATGTTCACGAGTTAATTCCATTTTTTTCTATATTAATTTTTTCAAGTCACTGTAAACAACACAAATAATGGTCGTACGTCAAAACGTTTTGAGTACGATTATGCTTAAAAATGACAAACTTTCCAATGGAAATATCAGATTGCACTTGGCAGCACTCAGTGTTGCCAGGCCAGAAATATATATAGCATCCCTCGTAATCAGAGATGGTTAAAGTAGAATTTTAAAATTTAATAAGCCGCATTTTTTAACAATGATTTATAGTTTTCTATTTTCTTTAAAATTTTTGAAATTTTTTTTTTGAAATTTTTACATTTATTCAGAATTATTTATAATTATAATTTGAATAAATTTTCAAAATATCGATCTCTCATAAACAAAAAAACAAAGCCCTTCTATAATTAAGGAAGTTAGTGCTAGAGAAAATAGTTAAATTGCACTAAAACAGAAATTACGACCAAAAATCTTATTTAAATAAAATTCTCAAAGTTTTGAATTTCTGCAAGAAATTCTATTTCACGGAAAAGTCGAGAGTGAAAACGAATAAAAATAACATTAGCCTACAAATTGTTCAAAAGTCAAAAATTTTGTTAAAACATTGAAATTTTATGAAAAAATTTATATTTCATGAAAACACGTACGTTTCACGTTGAACCGAAAATTAATAGAAAAAATAAACATCACATAGAGAAAACATTCCTGAAAATATGAGATGTAATTAAATAACAAATTTATATGGTCACAGTTAACATTGCCATCAGAGCTAATGTCCCAAATTATTGTTTGTTTTTGTTTTTTTTTTGGCTTAGTGTAGTCATAAATACTATAAACACCCCAGATCATTGCTCAAATTAGGTAAAGCTGTTTAGCGCTGCTCGGCTATATTTTTCTTTAAAGAGAAGTAGCACTTAAGGCATTAATGCTTTATATGAGATTATGATTTATATCTACTTAAGGTATTTTCTAGCACAGATAAGAATGAAACTAATTTTTGCCGTTTAAAAACGTCAAGTCTACTAACTTCCATCTTAGCTGTTTCTGTTTGTTTATTTCATTGGTTTTTGTTTCGAATGAAGATAACAAAACTGCTGGGCAACAGAGTTGTTTCATATTCGCGTTTTGTATAACAGTTTGTTGCAACCAGAACTAGTCCTTATTGGTAGTAAGGGAAATATTTTGATTTCTAATAAGGCTACAATCAAGAATGCAATTCGCCTCTTTACAGCACAGTTGTAGTATTTTTTGTTTGACTTGTTTAGTTTGAGATTCTGACGTCCTCAAAATGATACATAACAGTTTTCGTGGCTCAAAAATAATCTACCAGCTCTGCACCATTTTAACGTTATATTATGAGCCGCATCCCCTCGGATATGACTGCATCTCACCACCTAATGTCAATGACCAAAGTTCACATCAAACGCCACCTTATGAATAGCACATGATTGTCGTCTCGATTTAAAATAGCCTTCACAGATTTCATCATTGGTTTCAGTAATAATCTAATGGTTTTGTTTTTGTGATGCTTCACCAAGTTAATCAATCGAAATATGCCAAAAATAAAATAAATTTGTGTATACGAAAATACACGTAGTCATGCCCAAGGCAGATTAATATACCCCTGTAATAAAAAAAAATTTGTAAAAAAAAAAATAGTAAGTGTAAACAAAATTTTACATCATAAACTACACTAAGCCAAAAAAAAGAAAAAACAGAAACAAACAATAATTTGGGACATTAGCTCTGATGGCTATGTTAACTGTGAGAGGATGACAATACTTCTTCCTCTTCTTTATATCTAATGACTATGGTAAGAAGAAAACTAGAACATGAGTCGAATCGGATTCGCAAGTTTTTCCACGTCAAGTCAAGCGAAGCATTTTGTTACGTTATCTATTATTTGATCTGAAAGTTTAATGTTACCTAATAAAAATAAGAGCAGCCTAAAGTCATTCACGGGAAGGTTTACCAAATATGCCATTTATACTCTCTTTTAGTATTAACGCTTAACGGTCCGGAAGATTTCAAGGGTGTTTTGATATGGTTTAAGGTTTTGGTACAGTTCAATGGCTTATATGTATATGAAACTATTTTGTAAATAAACAAAAAATAAACATGATCTCATCCAAACAAGGCCGAGAGGAAGGGAACCAATGGTGTTAAAACAAATAAATGTTCTTAACAAAAAGGTTATTATCCAATACTTAACGTGTCACTTGTAAATCCAGCAACAGTAATTGTAATAAAATTAATAAAATAGTCATTGGACCCAGTAAGTAAAAGTATCATAGCGCCTATACAGCTTCCATGGTCCGAAATGGGTTAATAAATCGTGGTATATACTTTATTAAACAAAGCAATTGTGTTGATTCATTCCTCTTAATAATTTAAAGTTTTTATTTTAACTTTATCTTTATTTATATATTTTCTGTCATTTGTTCAACGTCTCAAGGTTAATAAAAAAATTTAGTCTCAATTAACTTCTTTCAATACGAACGAACTCAAAATCAATGAAAAATTTATTGATATCAAATCAATTGATGTGTAGACGATGTCACAGAGTATCAACTAACTCCAATAATAATTGTCTCTAATAATAGTGGTTTGTTCAACATCATAACATTTGCCATGAGTACGAATCTAGCGGGCTGCATCAGCAAAGATCGTTCTAGAAAAATAAACAATCATTTTCAACACATTCTCATAAATTGAGCTCCTTATCGGCTGGAGACATTTAAAATATATGTATCTGTCACAATTTTAAATCCATTAAATCAATAAGCGCCATCTTCTCCATACTCCAGTTGACAACAGACTTTCCATTCAATGTATCAATAAAGAAAATGACTTGATTTCGCAAAAATACATAAATTGAAATGTTTAATAACAAGCACCAGATCAGGCATGAGACGTTGAACATAAATTTAGAATAATTAGTAATGACACTTGCAAAATATTACGTAATAATCTCAACCATGATGCCTGCTTAACGCAACATGCTTTCAATCAGTCAAATTGGAGTAATCGAGTTCATTTAGCATTTAAAATTTCTTCCATCACGTTTTTTAATGAAAATGTCTACACGCTTGTTGTAATTTTATGTGGACTCACTTGTTATTTGATAACTTTATCAACAGCAACAGCTCAAAGTGATCTGACACTTTACCCATCCGCTGGTTTTGTTGCAATTGTGGATTTGCCTGCTGCATGCATTAACCTTCCACTTTTTTTATTTCTTTTTGACTTCGGTTTTTTTTCACTTTAAAAAATGAAGAAAAAGTCGTTTTGAGAAGCATTTAGCACTTGGTTAAATGATCATTGTTTATTTAGACATTGAAAACTTGTCACACAATTTGTACTTTATATGGACAATTGCTAAGACTTACTAAATGCCACTAAAATGTCTAACAACAACAGTTTTGTTGTTTTATGTTTTTAGCAAGTTGCAAGTTTCTTGTTTTTCTGTTTTTGTGTGATGGTGGCTTTTGATTCGATAATGTCAATACAATAAATATAATGCAAACTATAGAAAATTTATTCGCACCTTAAAAGCATCAGTAAATAAAGTGTTCAACGTTGCTACAGCAGGAATGCAGGATGATTGGCCTTAATCTCTCTTGCTTCAAGAATATGCAGATTTGTGCGCTGATGATGCATCATATATGTGTCAATATAAAAATTTATTATTTACAATTTACCAGATTAAAAAAAATAATAAAATTAGAAAAATAATCGTGAATAGTATTTATTTCGCAGCAGAAAATTTTATAAATGAAATAAATTTGTACTGAACTTTTTTCCAAATAATGTTTGTTTTATTTACTTATCGACGAGATGCCAATAGGTTGAATGTAATTTCGTGTGTTAAAACATTTGCATAAATTGATTTTAAAAAAATTAACAGTCACAGTTCAAAAATTTCTCGCAAATAATTTTGTCTACTGTGACTTAGACGATATCTGGTTTCAAAAGGATGTCATACACGCGAGAAGGGATTTAAGAATACCAGAAATAATGTTCTAACATCCTGGTTCAACTGATGCATCAATTTCATTACACTCCTTACGATAAAATACAACTGAATATCAACTTCCAGTTTATTGCTACTATTAACCAAAATTACTGTGTAGCATACTGATCAAATGATAACGAAGAATGACTGTCTGCAATGTTGGAACAACACCGTTAGTATCAAGCAATTTCAAATAAGTCGGATAAAGGTCACGTACACAATACAACCCAATAAAGAATCATTTAACAAAGGTAGCAAAACCCATAACACAATTTAATGCTAATTTATAATAAAGAAGGCATAGTTCAAACAAATATATATATAAAGGGTGTTTTTAAAGCCCGATAGAACTTTAAATTGTAAAAAGTAAAACAAAAAATTAAATTGTAAAAGAGAATTTTTTGTACGAAAGATCAGACAGAACATGCTGCTGCTCATGACGTAGCTCATTCTGAATGTCCAATTTTGGGTCACTTTACAAGCATGTCACGAATAACACAAACAATGTTGGCTTCCAAAGCGTAAATTATTGCTGGTTTACGAGCATAAACTAGTGACTTCACGTAGCCACATAGGAAATAATCGATAAGTATCAGGTCCGCTTCCCGAAATCAACTTATAGCCAAATTTTGAATTCAATAACTCGATGGTTGCGGTCGCCGTATGGCACGTAGCGCCATCTTATTTCGTCCGGATCAATTTCATACATAGTTTTAAACAAAAAATCATTACTCGTAGTACTCTAACGATCTCTTTTGACCGTAACATGAGATCCGGCTTAATTTTTGAAGAAATAAGGTCCGATGATGCCATAAGCGAAGTCTATAGGGTATGTTGTGAAATGGTCTCACGGACGGATAGCTTGCTTAGGCGGACGATTATGTGCACCATTGTGTTCCTACACTAAGTGTAGAAACACAGGCGACGGTAACGTAACGACTAATCGTCACTGAAAGTTAGTGAAAAAATAACGGCGATTCTCTGACGGCATTATAATATTTATTTTCATTTCAGTTTTGTGTTTGTTCTCAAAAGAAAAGACAAGAAAATTAAATAAATTTTATCTCAGCGGTTTTGTCGTTGAACGATAACTTATGCCAAGTTTGTATGAAAATATCGTTAACGTCGTGTGTTGTGTTCTACACATAGTGTTATTTTTTATAATTTCAATTTAAAAAAACACCAGATTTATACTCTGTAAATATTTATTAACAACAATAAAATATTATTATGTTTGTCCCTATTGGTAAACAAACATTATAAACTCTCTATTCCTCTGTGGATCTTTCTGACTATATCTGACCCTACCTGTCTCCGGCTTACTAAACATGTATTCTTCTAAACGCAGCTATCTAGGGCTAAACTACACTGTTACTTCGATAAGACATGAAACACTTGATGCCTTGTTTAAGTAAACTTTACCATCCACAAACCACTTACGCACCTGGCGCAAAACTTTTCTTATAATGTTACTTCTTCCCTGCGCTAACAGAAAGATCATTTAATCTTTATGACCACCTTATATTAAATTTATGTTTCATTAAGTTATCTATCATAGAGCTTCACACAATAATTGTATTTTCTTTTCTGGCAGTTTGTACGTCTGTTTCCGATTTTTTAATCACCCTAATATGGTGTTGGCTCGAACTTATTAACTTGGTGATCTTCTATTTTACAGCAAGTTCGCACCTTTACCATTGCAGCCATTGAGGTTGCTCAACTTAAGATTGCTAATTATCGTATTATTTTATACACACAACACTGCCGAAAGTAACATATGGACAAAAGCAAAACTGTTGTTTTCAGATTTCTAGGGGTTGCCAGATCTTATTTTCGTAACAATATAGATTTATTACAGCTTTCGTTGTTTTTAACTCTAAAAAAATTATGAATGAGTTCATTCATTAACAACATGAGAATTTTACTTTACAAACAATTATAATTGTAAGGCAAAAAATTCTTTATTTAAAGTATAAATTTATAACGTTGGATACTGCAAGTAATATTTTTAAAAATAATAATGATCTGAAATTGATAAATTCAAAATCGTTACTATTTAAAACTTCACCAAGAATTTTTTTAAACAATTATGCTTTTAACAACTTTTTGTACCGATATGTATTTTATCAGGAAAAAGGTGTCCGGTATACACAAAATTTCAATAAAATACGCGATTTTGCAACAACAACTTATTATCTTCTTTAAATGACTCACTTACTTTTGCGAGTACCTAATTTTGCTTTGAATTTATTTATTGTTTAATATAGCAAAAACAGTTAAAAATTAATATAGTAACATTTTTTTAGGGATTTGCTTAATAAGTTTGTATTTATTTATATAATGCCTGTCTTACTTCCATATTTTAACTGGATCCATGGAATCGGAAGTTTATAAAAAACACTCTTTTATTGAATTTTGCTAATTTTTTAACTGGCTTCAAAAAAAGAAGGCGTTTATCAATTTGTCTGCTTTAAAGGGTGTCCCTTTGCAACATACATATTTTTTACGTATCTTATGTACTGTACCGGGCACTTCTTAAAAAAATTAAATGACTGCTCCCCATAACAAAAAATAACACAAAAATAATTTTAAAAATTAAAGGTGTCCCTAAAGGTGACCGTTATAGACAAACGCTTAAAAGTTGGACAGAATATCGATTACTATGAACATTATTATAACAAGTATAAACATTCAAAATTATAAGTTAAAGGGTGTCCCAATAGTTTATATAATTTAATATACATATGTGGCCTAACTTTTGAACCGCTATAGACAGACAGCACAAATAAACAAGGAAAATTTGGATTTGAACTTGAAGCGTATCCTAATAGTTGATGTTGTTTAACAAGTGTCATCAAAATTTGAACCGTTACAGACAGAACGCTGAAAATTATACAGACTGTCCACTACTTTGTTGGGTATAATAAGAAGTATACATTATAAATTGAAGGGTTTTACAATAGTTGATGTAATCTGATGTGTATGGCCAAACTGTTGAACCGTTATTGACAGACGGTTGAAATTTACAAAGAACCTGATCGTTAAGTCTACTACAACAGCAAGTATATAATTTAAATTTGGAAATTAAAATTTGATGTATATTGCCAAACTGTTGAAAATTTGAACAAGCATAAAGTTTTGAGATGGAATATAAGGATGCCCAAATACTTAATGAAATTTCATGTGTGTGGTCATACTCTTGACCCGTTACAGACCGACAGATGAAACGTGTTTTGAATCCGGTTTTTTTTTTTGCAAGAATGTTTAAATCTAATAATGACGAAGATAAAGCTCTCATTTCAGTTCTTCTTAATATTTGTTATAAATACGGCATCACGAATTAAGGTTGTCTTTTATTGACAGATATATTTCAGCGGAACAGGGTTATTGTAAAAGAAATTTTGTCTTATTGAAACCAAAACTTACTATAAATAAACGAGTTCGGATGTAATCATGGGCCCTTTAATTGTAAGGGCTAAAGAAAAACGTCTTACGACATTTGCTTTAACAACGGAACGTTTCAATCTTTCAAAATAAATCAATTTCTGAAATAATAAGAGTCTCTAATGATAATTTGTACAATTTTATTTTGGCCAATTTGAGCTTTTAGTAAGTGTTTTTAATGGTAGGATTTTACATAAAAACAGATATTAAATTAAATAAACATTTTTTTAGAAAATTTTCTGTAAAGATAAATTGAATTGCAATTAATTGAATCGAATTTATATCTTTTCTGCTTGTTGCACGAGACTTAAAACTTTTGCTCTCTGCATTTTGCCGGTACTAGTTTTTGGGATGACATCTACAAAATAAACCCCACCAGACAAATGATACAGACTGGCCATCTTCGACTCGACATGTAAAATAATTTGCTGGGCTGTTAAATTTCGTCCACAATCATCGCCTTTTCTGACGACAGCGCACGCTATTAAATTTGTGACTATCATATGGGGAATGCCAAAAACACAAGCTTCATAAACGCCAGGCATTTGGAGGACAACGTCTTCAATAAGTTGAGGATAGATTTGAAAATTTTTAGCTTTGAAAATCTCCTTATCACGGGCACAGACATGCAAGAATCCATCAGTATCGAAAAATCCTATATCTCCTGAATACAACCATTTGTCAATGTAAGCTTTTTTGGAAGCCTCCTCATCATGGTAGTAACCAAACCAGGTGTAGGGTGAGCTAATCACGATTTCGCCATGTTCATTTGGTCCCAAAAATTCCCCACTCTTGCTGACAATGTGAACTCTTTTGTTTGCAGTTAACTTGCCTTCTGATCCGTCCTTGTTGTCGTAGATATAACCACCATTAATCGAAGCTGTACCCAAGAGTTCAGACATGCCATAGGCTATACAAAAACCAGGTCTTTTATCATTTGCCTCCTTTAATATACGAATCAATTTTTCCTGCACAACATGTGGAACCTTAGAGCCACCCACTACCAACGTATCAATACTGGCCAAACACTTTTGAATTCTCGGCACATTCTCATACAGTGATAATTCAGCCATCATTGGACTTCCCACTAGCATATGAGTAATTTTATAACGTTCTACCAACTGTAGGAAATATTCGGGTGTATAAGGTTTATTGACAACAATGCGTAGGCAACAATTTAATAATGAGGCATTAAGGTTCCAAAGTCCAGAAGCCCAATACATGGTACTAAAGGAACAAACCACTGAATCGGATTTTAAATTTAGACTATAGTAAAAACCAAAACAAATAAATATTATGACACTAAATCTTAAATTATTTACATACTAAACGGGTTGATTTAGTAATCCACGATGAGAACAGAGCACCCCCTTAGGGGTTCCTGTGGTGCCAGACGAACACAATATTACTGCCGTATCATCACCTTTCAAATTAACACAAGGAAATCTAAAAAAGAAAAATAGTTTATGAAAAATATATATATTTTATAAAATATTTTTGTTTGCTTTTTAATTACAAATCATAATTTTAATATTATTATTGAATTAAAAAAACTCTCATTTAGTTAATGTGAGATAAATTATATTGCCGCCTGATAAATAAATATTTATAAAAAATTAGCACAATTCTGATATAAAAATTATGTAAAACTTAATCGACGACATTGAAGAAAAGCTTTTGGTATATTTATAAGATTGTTTGCAATTTGAGAATTATCTTCTATTCTGAATTAAAAATCTTGGGTTCATATCAAAATGATATTCTTAATTTTTCACGCCTGTTTCTTATTTTTGACTCCACTATAAAGACATGCTTCAAAAAAAATAAAAATAAAAAGTTCCTTTTTTAAACTATTTTTAATTCACCTTTTTTGCATTTTGACGATTGATAATAGTTTAGGCGATTTTATAATAGTAACTTTTTAACGATTTCACATTTTGAGTTTTCTTAAGAATTTTTTTTTTTTATTTCAGAAAATATTTTCCAAAAAAAAAATAATACTCACGCAAACTTTTCTTTGATATAACTGCCTTTCGGCTCAAGCAAAGACAATATATTCGGCACTTCTTTGATCTCGCCATTCATTATATATATTGGAGATTTTGAATTTAAATCCTGACAAACTTTTAAAGCGATTTCGTAATTTTCTACATCACATAATATAATTTTTGGTTGAGTGACTTTGTAAATCAATTGCACGGTATCTAAATATAAAAAATGGAATTAAAATTAGTTAATTGATTAATTAAAAATTTAACTCATTAAAACCTTTATCGAAGCCAGGGTATAAAGCATTTATGGGAGTACCACACAAATACGCCGAAACCATCACCGTTGCCGTGTGAGTGCAATTTTGAGCAAACATTCCCACGACATCTCCCACTTTAAGACCCAATTTTAAAAAATTCTTACTTAAAGCCGTTACATGATCGAGAAATTCATGCGCAGTCATTTTTTCATTCGTACTGTCATTAATTTGTATGACTTTTTGTGGGTTTTTAAAGAATTCCAAAAATGTTGCTTCGCCCAGTGTCATGTTTTCATGATACAAATCTTTTTTCTCTGGTCCGGACCACAGTTTTTGCTTCGGATCGTAGTATGTCGCTGTTAAGGGAAACATGAATGACTGTCTTGTTTCAAATAAAAATTCAGACTGAGAAAATATACTGTTTGGAAAGAAATTAAATGTATTAAATTATCAGCTCGACAATCTAAAGGTGCGTGTTTCTATTGCATTTGCGAGTTTATTGTATTGTGCATTTAACGTCATGAAAAACACAAACACATACATTTTGTTTGTTTGTTTGTTGAATACAAATTTAATTGCTTGATCTCTAGTTGCGTATGTTATCTTCGTATAAACGTTTCAACGTTAAAACTATTAGTTATCGCGTTAAGAAGAGAGAGAGAGAGATGAACGTATACAGTTGTTCAATAAAGTCTTCTTACAGGCCTGATTTCAATACGCATGAGTATAATCGGGATGAAACTTTTTTCATATGTTTTTCTATTTTCTATTATTGTCGTTTTTGTTCAGTAAATGAATTTTTTGCCTTGTTGTTCTCCCTAAAATACTTTTCACTATATTTTACATAAATTGCATTAAATTACTATTTTATTTAGGAAAATTTTCAAAATGTAACTTTTAATTAAAAACGTAACTTTTTTGAAGGAAACTTTTACTGTCTTTCCCTGGTAACACTGGCTCTAGTATTCAATTGTTTATTACTTATAATTCTCAATCAGTAGGTATTTCATTAGAATAAAAGACAAGAAAATGCTTAAAGCCAAGGCACATTTATTTTACAAGGTAATAGCGGATCTACAACAAATACAACATTTCAAAAACAACATGGCTTTTTATTGGTGTTTTGTATGTTGGAAATGTCAAAAGCATAAAGAGAAATAGAAGATAATTGCTCTAACTACAAATGCTTCCTAGTGCTTTTTGAAATTCGTAAGCAAATAAAGTAAAATACAAACAGCTTTTGACATTTCCAACTACAAACCAGCTGGGCGGACGACACTACCTAGTAAAATAAATATACCTTGCATTAACCGATATCTATTGGTGTCGGTAGTGTGATTGTGTGTGTGTGCGAAGTGTGTGTAAGTCTAACTTGGGTATTTTATACCACGTTGCACAACGCCCTTAGCTTATCGCTTACGCTGACTATTGCGATCACAGCGGCACTGTTTTCCACAGTGCCTTCAGCTGACTATTATTTTAAGTAACGTTAGTATTGTAAGTATTTTTGTAAATATTATAATATATTTTATAAGCCTGCGGCGACGATAAAGAGGACTAACTGTGTCGCTACTTCGACTGAGTTTATTCCACTGGAAAGCCCAAATATTTGAATAGGATTCCCAACAGATTGCCAGCATTAACTCGAATACTACCGACGGTGTCAGTATCAGCCAAGGTGTTTTGAATAAAAGTCGATTGTTATCACCTGATCAACTCAACAACTATAAGCCGTTTACGTTTGACTGATCAACCTATCAACGAGTAAATGATATTGATTTTTTATTATTAAAAATTATCTGCAATTTAACCAGTCAAGAGGGTTATTCTACAAAAATAACTGACATATTCTTAGGTACGTGTTCAAAACTTCACCGTTCAACTCTATGTTTTGTTATAAGATGACCAAACAAAAATAATGTATTTTAAAGTATAATTCGATAATAATAGAAGTCTAAAATAAAAACTCTAGAACAACTGCATAAACAGTTGACAGTCAGATATTGTGTGAAAAATTTTAAAATGTGAGATGTTTATGTGCGTCATTTATAAAAATATATATTAACGTATCGATTTCTACTACATTGGTTTTTTAATGGGTGCAATTTTTTTACCCTTCTCCACAAAAAGTGGAAAAAGGGTATATCTAAGTTTGTCATTCCGTGTGTAATTTCTAGAATATCCGTTTCCGACCCCATAAAGTACATATATTCTGACTTCTTATGCATAGCGAAGTCGATTGAGCGATGTCCGTCCGTGTTAGTGTTGAAATCAAGTTTGCCTCGGCAAAAGAAATGGAAATCAGCATGAACGGTACATGTCCTTCGGGGCAACAGGCAAAACACCACGCCTACCTCTAATTTTTTATGACGTTTGGATTAATAAAGTTACTCCAATAAAAAAACAAAAATAAATTCATGGGCGATAGAGAATTAAAAAATAAGGAAAAAACATAAAGTGAAAAAATTGCCGCTCGCCCATATTTTCCGAGTTTGCGAGATAATCTTGAAATTATCAAATATTTTAAAAATCAATATGGGTATCATTTTAAAGATTTTGAAAGCTTTAAGAAAATACTAAATTTTTTAAAAATGCTTAACCCGTTAACGGCCAAAGGCATTTTTTATGTAAAATTATATACATGCAGTACCAAATTTTTTTTTATTTTTTTAATTCCCTGTAACCCCAATATTTACTTTTTTAATTAGAGTTACTTCACTAAACAAAATTGATACCAAATGTTACTCAGTTCTCCTCCACTTGTAACTGGCTTCAAACATTAAAAATCATTCATTGAAAAATATTACCTTATTTTGCAAACCGTTATAAGCAGACACTTGAAATTAGCATAGAATATGAATTGCTATCTGTATAAAGACAACTAAAATAAAATAATTCAAAAATGTTCTCATAGAAAAGTAATTTTCCAATGTATGGCCATTGTTTTAAGCGGTAATAAAAATATAAAATAAAAAATTTAAGGATGGCCCATACATGGAACGTAACTCTTCTCATGTGAGACTAAAGGTACGGTCACATATGACAAATATTTGCCTAAAATTTGTTTGCTCTTGTTTGGCTTAAATTTTTTCAAAACAATACAAAATTTGTTTTGTGGTCACACTACGCACATTTATTTGCCTATTTTTATTTGTTCAAACAGCTATGAAATAATGTGAAATAAAATACTGACAAACATGTTTTATGTGCGGTCACATTTAAAAAATTATTTTCCTTAAAAATATATTTGATCAAACTGTAAAAAAACGTAAATTTATTTGCTCACAAACTGCTGTGCATGGGATGTCTTTATTGCCATTCAATTTCTTCGGCATTATTTCGAAGTAATTGCAAAGAAAATGTTTAAAATATTATTAAATGCTAATTATAAATGATGAAAAATAGTTGATACTCTTAAATATTTAATTGCAGTATAATATACATACATAAGTTCAAAGCAAACAAATAATAACTATTTGTAGATGGAACAAAAATATACAACTGTAGAAATTTTTTTTTTTTATCTAGGCAGACTCTAGGCGCATCTTTTTAAAAGTCTCAAATTAAGTTTTTATTCTTTTCCTATAATATACTTTTCCTATACTTTGTACGAGAATTTAAATCCCAGGTTTTAATATAAAAATAAAATATCCACCGCTGATAGCCATAGACTATAAAAGTTGGTCAAATAATGATGGCTAATATTATATCTATGTACCCGCATGTAGTATGAATACAGATTCCATTAAAATAACTACTACACATAATGGCAATGTGAGATGAAAGTTATAAAGAATAACTCCCATGTATGAAAGTTACAAATGAACAAAGCCAAGCAACAATATAAAATTTTTCATATTCTATTCTATAAAGAAGCTACAAAAGGTGTTCTAAAGAAGGAGCAAAATAAGAGGATGAAGCTAAATAGGAATTAGATTCCACTTGTTAACAATAAATTTTAATAATCATTCATTACATTTGTTTGGTTAAAATTCCTAAAAACTTTTAATTTATTTAATATATTTTTCAAACTACAGCTGTTTATTTGTTTACTTGATATAAGTGTAGACAAATTATATGTTGAAGTAAAAAGTTGCTTAAATTAAAAAGCAAATTTCGCAAAGAATCAAACTGCAAATATGCAAGATTTTAATTGGGATACAAAGTTCTACAATTTTAAAGAAATTTTAATGTTTCAGATTTCGGAAAATAGCGGAAAAACTCTTGTACATATATAGTTTTTAAAAATTGTTACATTATAACATACCGTCAAACGAATATATTTATAATGAAAAAAAAAAAACAGTTTACATTAACTGCAAAAATAATCTTTCAGCTTAGTACTTAAAGAACATATCTCTTTTGATTGCAAATCAAAAGTTATGAAAGAACACTTTAGGTGCTTAAAATGGATATTCACTAATGACTCTTAGCTCTATTCGGACGCTTCGAGTGGGGCTGAAGAATTATTTTGGTTTTGTTCGGCACATAGCCGACTTTTTCGTCTCTTTAAGCCGTTAAAATGCGTGGGCACTATGCAAATCTTAATTAAAGTTTAATTTATGTTGGTTAAATTTAAGCGTGCTTAAGTCTTGTTTAATATAAATTAATTGATATTGATTCTTGAAGTGAAAGCATGTTGCTTGTTGTCATATATAATTTCATTTAAAAGTTATCTATAAGCATTTTAAAACAAAATGCATCTCAACCTTATCATGGGCTTATGTTCAGATACATAATAGTATATAATTTATAACTTTAAAATTCTATAATTCCCGAATTATAGCTTCCGGCAATATTACTTGCCCTCAGCATAAGTAAAGATATATTTGCTCCAGTCTAGTTTAATATAAAATTCCAAAATGAAAACAAAAGTTACTTACGTTGTAGGAATGACTATTTCAAGAACAAAATGTTGAGTAAATAATTTAGCGCCAACGCATATTTTTCAAGTTATATAATTTCTTGCGACTTTACTTTAAATCAATACTTAACTAAAAATTTATAAAAGAATATTTAATAATCTCCAATAATATCTTTTTTATATACAATTTCGAAACTTTGCACCATTCTGAAGCGAAAATGTCGAAATATACCAAATTATATGTAAAATACTTTGATGATATATAACTCGAAAAATATATGCCCCGACAATTTTTTTTAATTTGCTATTTCTTCCAAAAATTGCACTTTATTATTTTTATCTACAATTTTGTTTTTAATTGCTTACTGCATTTTGTTTTTTTTTTTTTTTAATACACATATAAGTTTAAAATTATCAGCGAGTTTTTCCGAAACTTAATAATTTAGTTTAAATACTGGGCAACATTGTTGATACAGCTGTTATTTGTCTCTGTTTGTTCTTACAAAAACTTTGTAAGAACAAATATTTATTTGCCTAAAAATGAGTCAAATATTTGACGTCGAGTGGTCACACTATGTTCACATTAGAAGCATTTTTGTTTACTGGCAAATAATTTTGTTTGCCCGAAATCAGCTGTTGTGTTATTTGCTTCTAATAAATATTTTGCGGTCAGACTATGGCAAATAAATATTTACCGATTTCAGTCAAAAGTTTGACTAATGTGACCGTACCTTTAGTAGAGCGACTAAACACAATTTATTACTAAATGTCAAATCTTTGGTGAGTGAAAATTGTTAAAAACAAAAAAAAAAAAAAAATAATAATAAATATTCGTATTTAACGAGCGTCCATAGGCGCTCTTGTGTTTTGAATTTTTTTAAAAAGCTCATAAATTCCTTAAAATACCTGACAATTTATTAAAACATCTGGCATTAGTAGTACGTTTATATTTTATTTATAATATTTATTTTATATTTTTTAGCTTTAGTGATCACGTATAATTTTAATTCACAGCCTTTGTCTTAAATATTGTGATAAATAAAAATATGGCGGTTGAGAGTCAATAGTTGTTGCTCAATTTTATTGGCAACTGAACAACGTAAAATCAAATAAGTTCCCAAACTGTATATCTTGTTGTTCTATTGATCTATAGTATTGATGTTATTAAATTTTGTATACATTTGCATCATTTTGCACATTTAAAACTACCTGTCGTGAACATTTTAATTCTTCTTCTGAGAATTTTGTTGGATTAGAGAAAATATTTCGTGCATATTTTATTTGTTTAGTTATACAGCCCAATCAATAATATTCTCACGGAATTTCTTTCCCTCGGAAAAATTTTTCTCGAGAATATATTTCTCTAATTATGAATTCCGTGGAAACAAAATAATAAAAAAGTGGTATCGTCGTAATTTAAAGGAAGCTATTTGGTTTATTTTAATATCATGTAAATAAAGGGCCTGTTCGTAAATGCATCAGTGCTCTGCATAATATGATTATTCTGCACTGCCGCTGCTAATCAGCTGTTGCGTATGCTTTGTTTTGCTCATTTTAGTGTTTGCATTAACGAACGAAGAAAACTGTGAAAATAGAAAAATTGATAATAAACTCGATTTGTCAACTAGATGATATAAAAATGATAATAATTTGTGTAACATACTAAAAAAAAAGAAGATTAAAGAATAAAAAACTAAATTTAATTCTATAAAAATTATTAAACAGAAAAAGACGTTCATTGCATCAGCCATTTGTATGATTAGTTTTTTGCTTTTATTTGCGCATAATATACTTCAGCGATGCATTTACGAACAGACGACATTTGCAGTCCTGCCACTTTTTGCATTTACGAACGTACTGCGCATCATATGCATTGCAGTAATGCATTTACGCACAGGCCCAAAATTTTCTCTAGTAGATAAAAATTTTTATTGCCAGAATATAATTTTAATTTAATAAATGTGATGTAATCTCATGCTTGAATTTTGAATTTAAAAACTTAGAATTAGTTGTGTCCATTTTGTTAATCAATGAACATTACAACTTTGACTTAGATCGATTGGCTTTTAATACATTTGGATTAAAAAGTTTTTCCCAAATAAAATTAATTAGGATCATTGATTGCAGACTAATTTTTCAGAGAATGTATCCAATTCACTTACTCATTTGTTTTAAGAAATAAAAAATATATTGGATGTATTTTTATCTATTGAATTATCTGAAGCTTTTCAGTCATACAAAATACAACAAGATACGAAACGATTTGAGACTTAAAATTATATCAGTTTAATAATGATTATTTGACCCTTTTTTATTAAATTATTTTCTATTTTCTTAAGCTTTGGGTCCTTATATTTTTTAATAATATTTTATTTCAATATTTCGGTACTTTCTGCGTACCTTCTTCAGGAAACAAAATTATATTAATTTATATATTATAACCAAAAAAACAAAATTAATTAACAATTGAAAAAATTTTTTGTCATAATGAAGTTAAAAAACAATGTTTCAAAAAATTTTCAAAAAACAAAAATATAAAAAAGTGTTTTGTGTTACATACATATATTAAGAACAACAACATTTATGTTATTTTGTGAATTAAGTGTCTGTATATATGAGCGACATTATCTGTATCTGCTTTAAAATTAATTCTTTTAGTCAATGGAGTATTTACAATGTGTAACATTTCCAAAATATACCGTCTCTTATAATTTTTTTCAATACTAAGAACTGAAGCATTTTCAAAGTTAGGATAGTGACCTAAGTCAAAACAATGATTTTCAATTCTTTTGATGTTAATATTAAGTTTACAATAGAGAAGGAATGCGATTCCAAACTTCCTTACTTAGATACTTTATTGATTCGACGAGGTAATAATATATTAATGGATTGGTATCAAAAACCGACAGCATCAGGAAGAATTATTAACTATTTTTCAAAGCACAACAAAGGTATAATAATTAATACAGCTAAAAATTTAATTGAAAGAGTTTTAACTATAAGTGATGAAGAATTTCATAAAAAGAATAAAGAAAAGATTAAAAATATACTAGCGGATAATAGCTTTCCAAAAAGACTTATTTATAAATTTATTAGACAATACGGACATAAAAGAAATACAAATAAGATAAGCACATTGGAACCTAAGATTTATAAGTCTTTAACTTATGTACAAGGTTTTTCAGAACGTTTAAAGAATTCAAAAATCTTCAATAAGGAAAAATATAACATGGCTTATAAAACAAATAATACACTGAATAGATTATATAGTAAGACTAAAGATAGAATTAATAAATTTGACATTTCTAATGTAGTCTATGAAATACCTTGTAAAGGTAGTGATCAGGAGATTTGCAATAAGGTATATATTGGTACAACAAAAAATAAACTAAAGACTAGAATTGCTGGACATAAGTCGGACTTAAGATATGCTAATTCACAAAAAACAGCATTATCCACTCATTGTTTTGACTTAGGTCACTATCCTAACTTTGAAAATGCTTCAGTTCTTAGTATTGAAAAAATTATAAGAGACGGTATATTTTGGAAATGTTACACATTGCAAATACTCCATTGACTAAAAGAATTAATTTTAAAGCAGATACAGATAATGTCGCTCATACATACAGACACTTAATTCACAAAATAACATAAATGTTTTTGTTCTTAATATATGTATGCAACACAAAACACTTTTTTATATTTTTGTTTTTTGAAAATTTTTTGAAACATTGTTTTTTAACTTCATTATGACAAAAAATTTTTTCAATTGTTAATTAATTTTGTTTTTTTGGTTATATATTAATTCTGCTTCCTGAAGAAGGTACGCAGAAAGTACCGAAATATTGAAATAAAATATTATTAAAAAATATAAGGACCCAAAGCTTAAGAAAATAGAAAATAATTTAAAATTATATCTTTACATACATTTTCATTACGAACATCATTTATAATTTTTATTATTGATAGAACTGTATTTAAATCTTTGAAAATATTGTTAGTCGATGTGATTTATTTCGATTTAATTTTACACAACACGTGAATTCTAACAGGCAATTGCAAATGTAACTTACCAATATGCAAGTTTGGTACTCTGTATGAAAGGATTAATACTCTGTGAATATACATATGAACGTATGCACTTGTTTAAATTAAAATTAATGGAAATTAATATTTATTCAACTGAATGCATTAATATCTGTTAGTAAATTATTAGCACAAGAGCAGTTATATGAATAAATGTCGAATAAATCGTTTTAAGTTGTCTCAAAATTAGCACAAGATTTTAAGTCAGTTAAGAAACGAAACGCTAAAGGGGAGAACAAAGTAAATTTATCGGTCAAATTGACGCTCCATGATACCTCGTACCTGGAAATGTATGGCACAAAGTTTCCAAAATGTTTAACACTAAAAGGCACTTCAATAAGCACTGATGACCGATATGATGTTAGAAACAATATATTAGTTTACTCCAAAATAGACTAGAGCTATGCAAATTGCGGTAAGAACCCTTATTTTATATGTTTTAAATGCGAGAGACCAAATCGGATAAACTTTTGTTTAATTATGCTTAAATTTGTTAATATGACCTCTTTATGATTTGCCACGCCCCACGTTAGGGTTTTCGATACCGAAATAGGAATTAATTGCAAAATTAAATTTAAGAGAACAGAATACATTTTTGTAGTCGGTAAAAGTACACAAAATTCCACTTCACTAGCCTAAAAAATTTTTTTCTTAAAATATAAACGCTTTTGAAAATATTTATAAAAAATTTTTTTCTGCATTTTTTTGCACTTTTTTAAATAAAATTTAAATATATTGTTGCACCTACATATAAAAAATCAAATATTTATTAAAAGCAATACAAACATGTTAAAAGAAGAAAGGTAAAACAATACAAATAACATTTTTAAACAATGATAGCAACAAAAACAATAAGTAACCAGAACAGTTAATATTGATAAGAATAAATATGGCTTTGTGCAATTAATGTAATCGATTTTCGTTTCAATCATAGGCACATTCTCGAATACGATTTTTATTTCTCGACGATAGCTTTTTTGAATTATGATGAAGATGGATTGCGAAAATATCCATGGTCAATTGACCTTTCTTAAAGAGCAAATGGTGAAACGTTTATTGCCAAGCGAAGAAAGATTTCAAAAATTTTAAGGAGCATGTTTCGCGAAAATGTTCTTAATAAAAATCAAATGAAGATATATTTAAAATACTTTTGGTTACTTCAGATCCAGTAATATCAAATATGAGAAAATTGAAAGAGAATAAAACCCATAACTTACCTAAAGAAGCAATGCAACTGTTAATTTTTTAATTAAATCTTGATGGTGAAGATTATACCGATAATGAAGATAATGACTCCTATATAAATATAGAGATAATGATGATGATTATAATTGATACTGGTGATAAAGATCGGATAAGAATTAGAAATGTGTGAATAAATATATATATATATATATATTTTTTTTTTTTTTTTTGGTAATATTGCAATTTTTAGTATTATTAAAGGTATTTAAAAAAATAAAATTTATTACTTCTTAAAGTGAATTGGACTGAAATAATATCCAATTTTTTCATATAATTTTTATCTACCTTGTATGGGTAGTAGCCCTTCTCCCGAAACTAACCTAACTTTGTAAACCATCATCAAATTAACTCATACTAAATCTTAAGCCTCTTAATATTATAGTTATCTAAATAGCAGATTATTTTTAATTGTTTTGTATAGGGCTTAAGCGTTCCGCCGGAACTATCCCGTCAGGTTTTCCTTGAATTTTATATCCTGTCTCAGAATTTACTAATACCAAGTTCAAAGCCTCTAACTATTATGGCTTTCTCGATTTTAGATCATTATTAATTACTTTTTACGGGGAGTTCCTTCAAGAATCGGTTTCTTTAAGTGATCAAAAAAACCGAAAATTATAAACAGGGAAAGTCACCACACATTAATTTTCAATTTTGCCATCGAAAACCCCACTGTGCGCCCCTTTAAAAAAATTGTAGATGTAGAAGAAACTAAAAAAAGTTTTTTATTAAGTACTCGTATTTTAATTCCTTTTAATTCGTCTTATTTATAGGAGGAACCATTTATTTAAAAATGTTACTGAGTTTAAGTCTTTTATGGGAATCCATGGTAATGTGTGAAAATGTCAGTTATCAAATTATCAGATTAAGTTTTTAAAAGAAAAATCGCTTTATAATTGTCTGAGATATACGAAAAAATGAAAAATCATTTGGTTTCGTCACCTTTTCCCATGTGGCGAAAATAAATGATAATGATTTAAAAAAAATGGCGTTTTTACGAATTTCAAATTGAAATTTCTAATAAAAATTTTGGCCTGATTTTGTTTTTCAGTTTCATAATATTGATGGAAAACTAATTAAATAAATCAGCCAAATGCACTGGACTTATGCACGTAGAGTTCCGCACCATATATATACATATGTGCCAATCGAAATTTTCAAGATTTATATTTTAATTATTTATTGTTAAAAGTGTTTATTACGAAAATATTTTATCAAAAGTTTGGGCACATACATTATTTTACATAAACTTTTGAGCCCCCTTTAATATCCAAATCCCTATTTTATACAAGTTCTTTGTAAATTTCAATCGAATGTCAAAATAGGTGTGGCCATATACATTAAATTAAGTGATAAATGATTGGGGCACCCTTTAATTTATAATTCTGACTATTTATACTTGTTATTATAATGGCCATAGCGATCGACAGAATGTCCAATTTTTAAGCGTTTGTCTGTAAAGGTTTAAAAGATAGGCCTGTATGCGACAAGTTATGTCATTTATTGGGGCGCCCTTTAGTATTAGCGATACTCATTACTCATGTATGGGCCTGTGCTTCAAAGACTCCATTGGGGTTACTCGACCGCGTGCAGAGAGCGAAGAAACTCAGTAGGATATACAGCTCTATTGATTCACTGGAGCATCGACGCAATGTGGGGTGAACTTAATGTGCTCTTATTAAATTAGGAAACTTGTTCCTGAAAACTAAAATTTGTACGCGCAACGCGCTCTGCATCAAGAGCGCATCACTTTGTGGTCTAATTGCAAGTAAATCGCACTATGCATTTTAGAGAAAATTTGTTTTTTTGCCGAACAACTCCATTGTGTAGTAAACTTACTGCGGTGGTCTTTCCTGTCACTTCTAGTAAGTAAAGATACAAATTAAATCCCCAGAAGCACTACTACCCCTATACCCCTTCCCACAACCCAATTTCCTAGTTCTGGCACAATGCGTTAAATAAGTAGAGGTCATCCGCTGAGTGCTGGTCCTTATAAAATACATTTAAAGCGGTTTTTAAAACAGAATTAATCTACGTATATGCATAAAATTTCAAATACAAAAACATAACTTTAAAATCGGAGCAGAAATTACTGAGTTCTGCGGGCACAAACTTAAACAAACAACATTTATACTAAATAAGAGATTGGAAGTCGGTCAAAAATTAGATCATTTATAATGGGTGTTCATTAATTGTTTATACTTAATTTTATAGAGGGTCAACACTCTTTGTAAATTTTAAACGTCTGCCTAAAACTGTTTGAAAATCTTTATTTTTTAATTTGTATAGTTGCTCCTATAGGGAACATGTTGTTCCATATTCTGGGTAAATTAAATACAAGCACCTCGTTATCTAAAAACATTTATGATGAGCTTATAATTTTCTCTAGATTTTAGTGCCCTTAAATTGTAAACAAATTATAAATCTGAAGAAAGACAAAAATTAAAATTAATGTCTACTCCACCGCCCTAAAACATCATGAAAACTACTAGCAGGTGAATTTTTCCAGCAGTTGAAAAATTGCCAATTTATTTTTGAAAACAATCTGCCCAACTGTGTGCCGTAATTGATTTTCTACTATTATATTTAAGTTCACTTGTTTACAAAAGCCCATATTCCTTCAAAGTCTATTTGGGACAAGCTGCTTTATAGTAACCAAGTTTTGTGTAACGCACAACAATTTGAAGAAAGGAAATCTTATAAAACTGTTCTCTCCCTCTCTGTAGATTAATAAATTTATAACCTTTTCATATATTTTTTAAATTTATTTAAAATTATAATAACGGATTGTAGAATTTAGGTTATTTAAATTAAAGCCGATCTTCATTATTTAAGGTGAAAAAAGTCACACTGGCCAAAAAAAATAGTGACGAGAGCACATTTGAAGCGTATTTTTTTAATGTGCACTGAACAGAATATAAAGATGGTAACAAAAGGTTTTTATTATTGAAAATCTTTTGGTAATTTTCAATGCCTCATCTATACAAATAATAGAACGGTAGTGGGTTCATTTCTGTACACGGAATATTTTTTGAACAAAAACGCCTATTTTTGGAATTATTGTCTGTCTTTCTGTCTGTGTTCTCCTCACGTAAAAACTACTGGATGGATTTGAATAAAATTTTTTGAAAAGGCCCCCTGGAACCTCGTTTAAAATATAGAATACTTGTTTTGTACAAATAAGTCATTTCGCGGAGAAAATAGAGATACAAATGCGAAAGCATCCAATTTTGCCAGTATAATGGTTCAGAATTAGTTGTCATCACATTTTATTTTTGTAGATGGAATATTTTAAACACTGTTTACAGAACACGCAGACGAATTCGTGGACGCTACTAGATGTTACAAAACATTTAAACAAGTAAAAGAGTGTTTATGTATTAAAAAGACAAGCAAAGTAACTTAAGCCACTTTCAAAACAAATGGCTATTATAAATATCTTAATTTATGTTTTCTATATATTTCTTTAACACATATAAAATTGCTTGTTATTATATCTTTTATATTTGATTTTTTTTTTATAAAAACACACATACATTCCAGTATTAAAGTCTATAATTATTTCAACATATCGGTTTTTCTCTGTTATAATACTCGGTTTTATACTGCAAAATAAGACATTTAGTCTTTTGTATAGAACCAAATAAATTTATAACTAAATAAATTAATAATCTGCCCTACATTTGCTTATCAAATATTCGGCCCTGTTCTGTAAAACGAATCCGAGTAAATTTCTCGTTTTAAAACGAATTCACATTTTTTTGGAGTTCTCTAAACCGAATTCGCACAATTTTACACGTTTTAAAATCGAAACCTGGTCGAAAGTATATCGAATGCAATTTTATTCTTAAATATGACTGAAAACACAAGTAAAGAACCATTGGAATAAAAAATTTAAAGTCTTTATTATTAATCTTAGTTAAATTAAATACATTTTAATATACTTTATATTATAAAAAAGTTAGTTTAAAAACACTCTTAAATTGCTTCATATTCTTGCCTCAAGCTTGATGAAAATTAGGTGCATGAATAAAAACACTTTTTTGGTAAAAGTTTTAAACGCACATACGAAGTATCTTTTGTAAACACAAATTAACAATAAAAGCAAGGCACAGCGAGCATTCATGCTTATTTCATAACAATCAAAATGATACTGGAACAGCATCTATAATGTTATGAGTAAACAAGTAAGAATGATTAAAAACAAATTTGCATTCGTGTTCAATCGATGATTGAAACAAAGCAAAAACAAAATGTACAAGACGAAATACAGAGAGAACAATAAAGAAATACGTTGGTTTGTGTGTAAATTTCGTCTAACCAAATTAATGTTGATATGAATATGAGTGTTCTCGTATTCTTATTTACAAAGTTAGTTGGTTAAATAGATGATGTTTATAAAAATACACAACTTAGGTAGATAGATGCGAAGAATGCTGATGAAGGTCGTAGCGGTCCAGAAAGTGCAGCATTTCATTCTAATAGCGTTTAATTTTTCTTGTTTTCTTTGGAAAACGTCCGCATTCATTTGTAAAATAAATTTTCTTTCTAAAAAAAAGATTTTTAGAAATTAAAAAGAAATGAATTTAAGCCAAAATAATTTCTATTCATTTATAATATTCACAGTTCAAAAAATAATTCAAAAATTAAATTAAAAGTTCAATTTTAACAAATCTTATTTAAAAAAAAATTTTCACCAAATCACAAAATTTCTGGAAATTTTTAATTTGGCGATCACAGTTTATTTACATTATTTATAATTGTAACTTAATACAAATGGGCATTTTAAATTCTTGCCTTAAAATACTTTTTCAATTAACAGCTGACTTTGGCGTTTAAGTAAAATTTCGAACTAAATTTCGAATAATGGCAAAACGAGTGATTTGCAGAACACCAAATAGTAATTTCTTCGGTTTTGAAAATCGCTCGTTTTTTAAAACGACTCGGTTTTCAGAACAGAGCCGATTGTAATTTTTCTTCAAAATAATATGTTTTAAATTACCGGAAATATTTTCTGTTCAAATAAACAATAATATCCATAGATATTAATTTCTTTTTAAACTTAAAAAAATATTATTTCGATGTGCACAATTTCATGCAACCACTGCTCCAACAGGTATCGATCTTTAATGTTTTGAACAGTTTACTTTTAATTATTATTTTTTTATATATTTTCTGTTTAATTAAAACGACGATGCAAGGCAACAGCCTGTATCTAAAGTTAATAAATCAAAGGAACCTAATATCTCATCACAGTTTCACTACTTTACACGAGGAGATTAAAATAATAAAAAAATAGTGCGCCTCCTGATCGTTAAATTTTAGTTTTACTGTTTAACGTATTATTAACAACACGTTAAATGAAAACAAATAAATAAAAAAAAACTTTATTTCAGTCAAAAAAAAATTGCATGTTTCTGCCACTTTTGAGTTTCCGCAAATGTAAACAATATATTTTTTATTGCATTTAAAGAAATGACGTAAAGAAACAAACAGGCAAAAAAATTTTAAATTTTGCAATTTAACTGCAGACTTTTGCACGCAATAGACACAAATTTAACAAAAAAATTTTTTAAACTTACCTGTAATTCATTTGTGCACAAGTAAACACAGCGGTCAAGTCAATAAATTTTATTGCAAATAAAAATGCAAAAGGAAACAAATTTTAATAGTAATTTTTAAGCATAAATTTTACTGCTGGCATAAAATTTTATTATTTGTTTTTGTTTTTTTGTTTGTTTGAATATTTGTATGGTGTAAAAATAATAATACATTCTATGATTTAATAAATAAATTTAAAAAGTTTTATAAATACAACTTAAAACTAAAAGATGAACAAACAAACTTAATGAAATTGATAAAAAGGCTCAAATACATTATAAAAGAAGCAGGTTACAAATATAAAATGATTAAATAAATAATCTGGTTGTTTAAAATACATAGTTTTTTTTTAATATAAATTTCAATCCTAATTTTATTTTAAATTTAAAGTTCATAAAATATTAAAGCAATTTAAAACAACAACAAAAAAATATTTTTAATAGAAGAATTTAGTTAGATTAAATCCCAAACCAAATCACGTCTTCACTTCTGCTGTGAAATTTAAAGTTCAATCAAATGCATTTTTTTCTATAAGAAAAGTGGTCATTCATTTTCTGATGTCATTATTCTACCACATGGAAAATGTCTACAAAAAGAGTAAATAAGAAAATGTTTAATAAGTTTACAACAACTTTAAATAAGGCCGTGAGAAGAAATATCTAAGAAATGTGAATATTCTTATTTAATTAATCTAAACATATTTAATACCTATTTATATAACTGTATTTTTTTAATATAATTAACTAAAAATTTATTGTATCTCGCGATAGAAAATTAAGAAGTGGTACAATTTAGAAATGAATGCTAATATCTTACCCCAATTGACAGATTGATAATGTACTAAAATGTAGGAAAATATGTTGACGTTTTCAATACATGTAAAACAAATTAAACATTTTTCAAATCGTCACAGAAGTTTTGAGGAAAAGTTTAAGAATTATACCATTTAAATTTTTTACACAAAAAATTTTAGAAAATTATTATTGAACCGTATTTTTAAATGAAATTTATGGAAATAAAGTAAAATAAAAGGTTTTTAAAATGCAAACCACGAATGTATCAAATATCTTTTTTTACTTACATACTAAGAGGGAGTTAACTAATTTTCGTCGCAAAACTATTGCAAACAAATCACAAGCTGCTTAAAGACTTACCATGACAGCTATGCAATTTAGGAACACTAAGCTTTCAATTCGAATGTACCTTTTTGTAGTAGAAACCTAATTTTATCCATTTTTTTCTTTTTTTGTATAAAGATAAGGCCAAATGTTCATCCGTGCAAACTCAGACTAACCAAAAGTTAGCTACATATAGAAAAATATAAAATTGGGTTGGTAGAGAATAAAATATCATTTTGTAGTATCCATGAATATTATGACGTTTTGGTTTTTAGTATGGACATACTGTCACTTATTAAAGTATCATAATGTCCGCATCTAAAACAAGAATGGCTTCGCTTGCCAAAGATTTGCTGCATAGCCGGTCAACTGCCGGGCGCATGGCTTTTTTCGTCTATGGTATAAACAACACCGGCTTTACTTAACAAATATTTCTACAAGCCGTTACATCTTTCTTACATAGAATGTCATAAAATATACCTATAATATCTATGACTCTACGTTGATGGACAATCTGTTCTTGAACGTTTTGACATGCCACTGACAAAAATTCATATCAACCGACACAAATGACGACTCTGTAGCAAACCAGAAAGTGCATTTCATTCTGCTTGTATCTACACTTTACTATTCTCTTTGCGAATTTTGACAATTAATAAAGAATTTAAGCCAAAATTTAAGAAATAATATTCTATTTAAAATATTTATTTCTTTGAGTTTTTTTTTTCAATGACTCAATAACTATAGACCTAGAGTATATTTTTTTTAACAAAGCTTGTGACCCACAACAATAAGAATAAAACCCTTCCAAATTGGTCAAGTTTAATTTTTAATTTAGAGAATGTAGACAACATCATTTAAGAAATAGCAGCGTTAGAATCAGATTGGAACACCAGAAAAATCTTATTAAGTTTTAAAGCTGAGTGCCATCCACTTTCTGGGGATGGCGCTATGTGCTCTCAAAGTTGCGTATCTCGCAACTTTTCTAACGCTTGGCATTTCTTCAATTTTCGTCTTATGTTCATGCCGAAATTTCGATCAATTTACAAATGGCTAATATATTTCCAAAATATTTTAATTCTGCCCCACTGTGCAATGTAATTCTTTTCCACTTACCACAATTATGGCGTATAAAGAACCAGCTAAAACATCAGTCCAATGATGTTTGTAATCGGAAACACGTGTCAATGATGTGTACCAGGCGAACATGAGAAACAAAAATTGCAACAAGTGTTTAAACATTTTACTGCGAGAGCAGGTCAAGCGTTTATGTAGATAAATCTGTGTTAAAATCATGAAATAACATGCAAAATATTGTGTAAATATAAAAGTATAACATGTGTTAGCTGCCAAGCGAAGCCATTTATCTACTTTTATCACTCATTCCTTGTACATTGTCTTTGTTACTTACCGCTATATAGATCATTGTGAAGCATGTGAAACTGGCGTGAGCACTAGGAAATGATAAATGCGCTTCTTTAAGTATTTTTGTTATGTAACCCAAGCCGCGGCATTTAAATTCTTGTATGTAGTGCCCTTCATATAGGGGATTGTCACACGTTGAATCATCAGGTAAAATTGGTTGGCAGACCTGTTTTAGTTTTAAAAAAGTATTTTTATTTGTTAAAATCCTAAAAGATAGCATGTTTGTTGTTTTTTCGGTTTGTATTTTCATCTATTTATTTGTGATCCCATGAAGTAACTAATTGGTAGGAGACTGGAGTTTTAAAAGGACCCAGTAGAACTAGAACTCTCGCAAAAAACATTTTATTAGAACTAGTGGTTTTCGTATGACATACAGAAAACTGTAAAGACAGTTTATAGCTTGATTAGATTTGTAAATCAGATGTCTCGCAAAATGGATTCCTTTTCATTTAAAACTGAAAAACTTGCATTGTGGGACTGCTTAAAATTTAATGTTTCATAAGAAAATGACCTCCCTAGATCTTCTAAATGTCAGCCAGCAAAAGCTAGCAAAAACATATTACAGATTTTTTAGGCCTTCCCAGATAGTGGTCTTACTACTAGGGGAGAAAGATGCGCCAGCAGTGTATTTATGCCACACATTAATAGAATTTTTCCACCACAGCTAAATGAACTTCCGATTCATTTCCATAGTTGGAAACAATCTAGACACAATTGCCTTATCGATGACTTCTGTTACTAGTAAACCACAAATTTCCCATGTAGCATTCTTTCCCCACACTTGCGGCTTTAATACTTATAAACATTGGACTTTTCGTAGTCCCGAAGGAGCTTACATTTATATTGGTAAATTTGGATGCTAAAATAGAGTTTTGACCGAAACGCAGGGATTATTGTTTGGCTAATTAATTCTGTCGAAAACAGGGCTGCATCATAGACCGGTTTGATGGCACGTGCGGAAAGTTTGGGGTTGTCGTACAACACGTAGCTAAAAAAACTGACTTCAAAACAGTCAGACAGGCAGGACGACATTGCATATGGAATAATAATTGTAATGCACACATTCTTAGTAATTTTCGAGTGTTTGACCATAACGGTTCAAAATATAGAGCAATAGAAGTCAAATTATGCCATCTATGGGAACACCCTTTAGTATTTAAGTTATTTTTTATTACTTTCTTTTATAAGGAAAAATATTATCGGTCACTTTTCACGCTGAATAACGTATACTTCTTGCTTTAACTAACTCCTTTTAATTTACTTATAACTGCACACGTTTGAAAATTAATCAATTAAATGCGCTTAAATGTTAAATTTCTATCGAAAATATCATGCATTTCATTTAATTAATCCTAAATTAATATTTTTCCTCTCAATTTTAAACGAATACTTAAGGTCATACGGTATTTGCATATACTCAGTTGCATACGCAATATTAGACTTAAAGTCTTGTGTTTGGGACATCAAACAAATAAATAAATAAAAATAAAAAAAGAGCTTAAGTGAAACCAATTTATACAGGTGTCTGTTACGGTTCTACGACATGTAAAAATCATCACCTTCACATTTTGACGAAATTAACCATAAATCATATTTTTGAAAACGTCTATCCCGGTTAAGAGTAATCTATCAACAAGTACCTATTTTCTTTCAAAACACCTGCTCCCAATACAATTAATTAATTGTCTCTAACTTATGTTGTTGCCCAACAAACACTTACCGCATAAAAGTGTGGCCTCAAACGTCCAATGGAATATTTGGCAATATCTGTGGTCAGCTCACAAACACCTGAACCAAATATTAACAAACCAATACGTTTATAACACTCCACCATCCAGTTGCAAAAAGTAATAATTACTGTTTGATAAATTGCCAAAAGTGTGCATTTTATGTGAATTTGATTTGAAAAACTCAACGATTGTAATCTGAAAATAAGAATAAAAAAATATAAACTAAGCTAAAATAATTTATTTATACTACGAGTCAAGTAAAGGCAAAAATGCGGCGTTGTAGTAAATTATATAAATTTACTGATATAAAACTTAAATATGTATAAACCAGAGCTACACTTAGTACTATTTTTACGCTGAATGGGCTGAAAAACTAATAAAAAAAATATATAATTACTCTGTGTTGGTCGGATTTTACTCTGTGAAATTGAATAAGTTGAAAATTATAATTTGCAACTAAATGAAAATTAAGTTCGTTAATTAGTTATTAAATTTTAAACGCAGCCACTTGTGTAGACAAAGACAATTTCCTTTGAATTTCCTGCTCCTTTTTTGCAAAAATAATAAAAATCAGTTTTAATACAAATCTTTTCAGAACAAAATTAAAATTAATTCTATTAAAAATAATCGCAATAATTTATTTACTTTAAGTATTCTTTCGCGTTAAGTTTCTAGTTGTTGATGGCAGTACGATCATAAGATTTTTTTTGTTTTGTTTAAAATAAAATTTCACATTTACAAAAAATTTCCTTAAGTCTTAAGAGGATGATATAGCTGGCGATACGGAAATGTTAGCTCAATTCATCAAAATCTGAGTGGATAAATATGGAGAATTTTTCATTGGCCTTGAATCAATGCATCAGTTGTCATACAGCAGTGGCTTAGTTTAGAAGTTGTCAATTGAAACGGAAACTATACGAAAAACGAAATGCAATTTAACCATTATGTTATTAGAAGCCAATCAGAAAACTACGTTCTCAAAAATTTAAGCATTTACTATGTAAATTCAGAAGATTATTTGTAAACATTTGGGCCAGTGGGTTTCAACTTAAGATCGTAGAAATGAGCAAACTCTTCATTAAGATTGAGCCAAGTCACATGAGGGTGGCTGGTGGTATAATGAGTATTTTGTTATTTTCGGTTATTCAAGTTTTTATTTTTAAAGGAATGTAAATGGCCGCTGCTATCAAGTAGAAAATACACAAAAGCCAAACGGAATACACTAAAAGTTACTGATTAAAATAAGTCTTTAAATTTTGTGGAAATGAAGATCTGTCTAAAATTACGCTAAATGAATTAAGGTACAAAAATTAAAATTAAGAAGAAATGAAGGAATATCTGCACGCAGTGTAGTCACATGAACGATATTATGTTTTCTGTAATAACTCCTTAAAGGCAGTGGGCAAACCACTACGCCTCTTTCTAATTTTATCATAATTTTTTTCGTGTTTTATTCTTATTTCAGCAGATGGTTGTTGTTTATGTTAAAACAAATTGGTAAACGTTCACCTGATGAAGAAGAAAATTTTATGGTAGAAAAAGAATTTCTTATGCCGATTTTTATTTGTACTATTCAATGGGAAATCTGCAGTATAATACATGTGTTTATACATATGTGGTGAAGGGTATATAAGATTCGGCATAGCCAAATATAGCATTCGTACTTGGTAAAAAACAAAATTAAAATAAAAAGTTAAAAATACAACAGCAGAAAACTCTCGAAGAATTCATCTAAAAGCACCGACGAAAAACGAAAATACAAATTTATCGGACCAATCTAATATACATTGTAAATCTTTATGTAACTTTGTTTATTTGTTTGTACGTCAATCACGGCTAAACAACTGAACCGTGTTTCAAATTTTATTAAAATCCGTTCAGTCGTTTATCCATGATTGATTGAATCACATACAAACAAACAAACTAAAAAGCAAATTTATATTAGATATTAGTTTGTCACATTTAATTTCTACTAGCACCAATTATTTCACATTCGAAAATTATAATAGACAACGTGTGAAAGTATGTATGTGTGTATTTAGCTGATACAAAAAAAAAAAACATTGAGTAACTACTGGTTTTATCCAATTTGATTTTCTTTCATGCCGCAAACTAAATGTTTAGACTATAAACATCGACTTTTACATGCCGCCTTTAAAGATTTCTTTCTCTGCTGTTTAAGCTCTCTATAAAAATTTTCAAATATCTTTACTGCAAATAAAAATAATAAATTCAATTTGCCGGCATTTTAGTCATTGATGTCTTTGTATAACTTTAGTTAAATAAAAAGTTTAACAAGTTCTTTAAGATAAAAGGAGCCACAAACACACTTGTTTATCAGTTCAAACAAATAGATAAAAAAAATTGTTGATGTTGTTGTTACTTAGTGTCCAAATGCCTGTAGTTACTTGTAGTAAGTAAAAGAGCATATACTTATTTGCGTGCAACACGACTTTTTACTACAATATCTGTGTTTGGATTGAGATCAAAGTGAACATAAATAATGCTGCCAACGATGCTTTAATGTTAAATTTAAATTTTATTAAAAGCAAATAAATATTATTAAACATCGTGATTTGAGATACGTGTTCTCATAAACTTCAATAAACATCTATATTTTTTTATATTGCTGCCGATCGCCTAACATTTTTACAGGAAATTTTTACAGCATTAGAGACGAGCACTTGGACATGGAGAAGAAGGTTTGCATTAATTTTTTTTTTTTTTTTCAAAATATTAAGCTAACGGTAAGGTAACGTCAGTAATAGATAGTCTCTAATGTAAGAGACAAGTTTTAAAATAATATTTAGATCAAAGATCCTTAAAATGTGCACGGTGGAAGATTTTGAAAAGAACAAGTAAGAGTACTTTATTCGGCTATGCCGATTTTTATGTACCCTTCCCATATATTTAAATCTAATTTAGTAAAATAAATCCAATTAAAGAAAAAAAAACAAATATTGGGATGACAGATAATTAATAAATAAGAAAAAAAATGAAGTACTATATTTCCTAAAATATCTTAATTTCTTAAACAATATGGGGCACAATCGTACTTGTCTACGAAAAGTTCAAATGCCATTAATTCGGATATGGGCGAGCGCCAAATGTTTTTTGGCTGCATGTTTTTTTCTTTTGTTTTAATTCTCCCATGTAGTTTATTTTTTTTATTGGAATTATTTTACTAAACTAGATTTGTTAAAATGATATGGAAAAATCAGAGGCACATGTGGTGTTTTGCCCGCTGTTTTGAAAGGCTGATTTTTAATAGCAACAGCTTAGAAACTGTATCTGATCGATTATTTTTAGCTCATCTAATGCTTTGGCAAAGTTAATTTCATCACAAACACGACTTCGCCATGCATAAGTAGTTAGAATATATATACTCTATGGATCGGAAATAGATATTGTAGAAACTACAAATAGTAAAATGGTAAAGAGTATAAAAAGAAATAATTCTGCAGTAATAATAGAGTGTTAATTAATACGTAGCAAGGGTCGCCAAAAACCGTCAAAACATGTCAACTAGTGAATTAAAGAAAATAAAACTGGTGCCAGATCGCTATTACCTTAATTTTTAACCCAGCTCTTCACTAAGGCGGAAACAATAAAATAGAAGATAAAAGAAGCATGTGAAAATATTCCTGTTTGTTTTTTTTTTTCGGTAATATAAATGGAATTTCATCAAATTTCTGATAAGTGGACATATTCAAAAATACAACCATTTAAAGTAAAAATACGATCGCTATGCTGTTGCTTAAATAATTCTGTTTTAGATTTTTGTCCGATTACATTCTCGGAAGCCAGAGAATTTCTAGCGTTCATTAAAAAGAAAACAATTGACTGATAAGTGCAGCCACCAATACAACATGCAAAATGAGGAATTTAATGTTGCTCCATTTAAACTTAAAAATATTTAACTAAATCAACATAAAAGGAATCAAGATCCCCTATAGAACGGGGCTCGGCAATGCTGATTAAAGTCCGAGAATCAAACATTATATATTGTGCTGCTACTACCTACTAAAAAATTAAAACAAGATAAGCCTTCAGAACACCCTGGTATAATTGAATATCCAAACGTAATTAATTTTATAAGATAACTCAGCAAAATAAGCAGATAGACAAATCATGGCATTGGTGTTTTGAGTAGTGCATAATTTTGTTGAAGTATAAAGAAAAATGAAATAGTTTTTTATTATTGCTAAACCAATTAAGCACAGAAACAGAATTCATATTTAAACTCCTGCATTTATACTTTAAGGTTAGTAAGTCAAAAAGATACATTTTCAGATTAGACTAAATAACGTCTCTTTTACACAAGTCAGTTGTTTTCAAAATTACTTAATTCACTGGGAAAGACAATTTGTTTAATGACAACAATTTTCCCTGTTACGGTTCTTTGTTTTTGTTTGTTACAACAACAATAATTGCTGCGAAAATAAGCTTCTGCTGAGAAATAATTTCCACATACAATTTGAAGTTTTTTTTTGTTGTTTTAAGCAAATTACATAATGTTGTTAGAATTTCAAATCAATTATAAAATTAGAATAGTTTTTAAACAAATTCTCACCATTGAAATGGGAATTAAGAAGCACATCAAATATAACATCCAACTGGCCACTGTCGATTCACGGTAGGGATGCACAAACGAATCGTCATCACAGAAGAAACCGCGTTTATATGACTCGCCCCACAATCTGAAACCTACAATTGGCAGACCGACTGCAAATAATACAAAATAAAAATAAAAAATAAATTAAATACTTTAAAAGTTTTAAGTTTAATTAAAAAATATAAAAAACTTACTTTTTCTTGCTTTCTTTCACTTTAACCTTGTATAGGCTGCCGGAGATAACTACAATTGCCTACACCTAATGTATTTTTAATAACATCAGTATTTTTCTGACGATAATCCATAGCGATTTAACGTTTTGAGAAAGAAGTTTAAGGAGTAAAGAATAAAGAGATTAATTAGCATACATATTGCACAAAGAATGGTGCCGTTTTGAATCAATAACCCAGCATAAAATTTTAGAAAAGATAATCGGGTGTGGAATTAAGAATATTTTGCGGAAGGACTTCCCAACTAGATTACCAACCTAATGATTTAACAAGGCATAAGACTTTTAGAATCAATTACTGATAATTGATTATATTAATTACTGTAGGAAATAATGATGATTAATAGATATTCTGTTTTAACTTAAAGAACTTGGTCAATTGCTACTTACTTTTTTTGTGAACTAATGTAATGTGTTTTGTAAGCGAGTAAAAAGTATGGTAATGACAAAAGTGATTATATGTTATTTTTCAATGCAATGTCTAATTTTTTGCTGGGAAATAAGAAAGCAATTCAATAACTATTGAAAACCAAAGAGCTCGCTATATTCGTAAAGCCATATGTGGGCAAATTGACGCTGATAGAATTTGAGGCTTATTGGAAGAAACTCTACACAAAGCCTAGATTGCAAACTTCTACTTTATAATGTGATCCCAACAACAATATGGTATCAGGGAATATAAAAAGGTTCTTTCACCACTTAAATAAAATGCGATTCAGACGACTGTCCCATAGTATATCAAAAATTTAAGAGATCTATTAGTTAGAGCGACAATACTTCTAAAGGAGCATGAAAAAATTACAATCCGCAGCATTTGATAACAACCGTGTAGATAAAAATGCAGAATGCTGACGAAGACTATAGCGAACCAGAAAGTGCATTTTATTCTGCTGGTATCTAAACTTGATTGTTCTCTTTCATTTAATCATAATTAATAACAAACTGAAGCCAAAAACTGAAAAGGTAATAATTCTTAAAAAAAAATATATTTCAAATAAAAGACAAAAAGAAAATCATATAGAACCCCATGGGCATGCCAAGTGAAACTTCAACACATTTGTGTTAAATAATATAATTTAATAATTTAAATTTGCCTGAACTGCCTAAGGTTAGCTAGCATAGCTAATAGAAGAATATAAAATTGTGATAATAATAATATTTTCACATTCCTGCAATTGTAATGTCGGGAGCAAGCGCATTTATTTCTCTTCATTATATTGACAGTTTTATGTATCCAAACTTTTTCTCATAGCATGACGCGGTTTTCTGTTTGGAACAACAAAGTCGGAATTGAAACTCAATTTGTAAGACAAATTGGGTTTCAATTATGGTAAATATGGTAATATTTTTAATGGCTGTCCACAACCAACTTAATAATTGACAATCTTAACAGAAAAGAAAAAAAAATTAATGTCAAAAAGTTATACATTGTTGACATTTTTAGAGTTAAAGTAACAAATTAAACATGAAAGGTGTTCAAAAATTGACAGAAAAAAAAAATAATATTAAGTTTTCGTTGTTCCCAAATATTTCAAAATAATAAAAATATTGATAAAACTTCCTTCTACTTTCTGTTCCGAAAAATTTATAACCCCTTTTGTTCCTTAGTAAATATTTCTTTAAACTATATTTTACTCATCTTATTAATTACACCATAAATTTTATGAATCAAATAATTTTGCGTCCGTTGAAAGTAGAGGTATGCTTTTATCTTCCAAATATTTTGGTCTCCAAAAACTCTGCAAACATTTAATTTTAACCTATTCTTTAGCAAAAAAAAAAATTATAAAAGTTGCTAAAATATAAGTGCATTGAAAATTCCTTAAGAATATTTTGTTGACCTTTTCAACATACACATTTTCCACACGTAGACTTTTAGTTATTTAGCTCTCATCCATCCATTACTTCTTCTACATCCAATTGTAGATTTGTTACCCCTGTTTAAATTAAAAAAATGTTATGGCCACGGATTTTTGCAATTTCGCATATGGACGTGATTTACATAGTAATTATATTTTAATTTATTTAAAAAGAATTATAGTATTATCGAATTATTGTATTTTTAGTAATGGTAATGAAATCATAACGAAATCATAACGAAATCGTTTAATTACTAATAACAATTGATTAAAAATTTATTGTTTTTAGGCAACACAAACTAATGATTACAGAAACCTAAAAAAACTTTGCATAAAATAACGAGATATTAGCCATCCTCCTTTGTTACCTTTTCTTGAGAATGTTAAAACATATATATTTCACCAAGTTTGTGTCATAATAGCGCTATTATAAAATATTATTCCACTATGCCTCGGGAACTGATTTAGTGTACAAAGAAAAGGAATGACGTTTAATAATGGTAATGCTTTGAAACCATTTATCTATTATTCAATGGTAAAGATTTTGTTTTTTAAGTAATAAAATGTTTAAAAAATCGTTCCCATTATTTATAATGATAATGAAATTGGTAATTAATTAGTCTATTTAATTAAACACTCCAATGTATGATTTTTACATCGAAATCCTTTATATCAAAAACTCTTAAAACAAATCTATAAGCTTATCAACCTTTCAAAGATTAAATGGCTATTGTGACTACAGTTGTTAACATTTTTTTATAAAAATTTACAAACATTAATTTCTTTAGTTTTGAAGATATGTATTTTTACCGCTTGTTGATATAAGGGAAACCACTGTGCCATGCGCTAGCTAAAAGGCACTTATACTTGTGTCGTGTTGTCAACAGACTTTTCCGTGCTAGTCTATGTTTATGCATGCCAGCCAGTGTGTAGTTGAATGCCGCCATTATTTCAGGTTATGTAAGACCCTGGCTCGCTCCAATACCAATTCGATTTGTTTCACACTAAGAATACATTTTCTGCCTTAAATACACCATCGCTAAATTTACTATTTTTATATAACTTTCCGATCCTAAGCTCTACGTAGCTTATGTATGTTTTGGACTTCCTGCTGTTAAAAATGACTTTTTTCCATCCAATTGACACGCCCATACCTTTTTTTTTGGTTTGTGCAACCATGACGATCGTCCTCTAGTTGGCCGTTGCCTAAACCTTCTACTTTTGGAGAAAGCCCACCTACGGAGGGCACCATTACATAGGCAAGACCATACTAAAGCTAGTGGTCAACTAGTATCTAAACTCTGTATACACGGGTCCAAAGATGATAAGAATGCTGCCCTAAATTACCACCACAAGCAGAGACTTAACTCACATGATATTGACGTGACCAACGTGAAGTTTCATTTAAGACCATCGTATACTTTTTCGTTTCGGTGATAATGATAAACTACTTATATAGTGTCGTTCATCGTTGGAATGCTTCAATTTAAAAATCTACGATGGTACATATGCCATGGCGGCCATTAATGGATTTGCAGTTTCGTTCTAAGATTTAATAAAATTAAAAAAATCATTAGGAAAAAAAGCTGTGTAAATTAAAACTCTCGTAAATTTTTGGGATTCATTTTCATTTTTACACAACTAATCTAAAAATATTTCTGTTTTGCTACATGCTGGACATGCTTGTGTCGTAACTTGGGATTCTTTTCCTTGTGATCGGTTAGGAAAAAAGCTTTCAAATGTGACATCGTCACATCGCATGTAGTAACAGTAATCGCAGATTAGCGAGGAGGAGGCCACGGCTTTGAACAAGGTTGAAATTTTATGTTAGCGCCATTAAGTTTTTGGTTAGTTTGGAGCTAAGAGAAAAAATTATATTGTAAGTTATTGTTATTAAAAGGCTTGCTTCTCTTTATTTAAGGGAAAAATTGATGGTTTGAAAAAAAAAAGAATTCTGATTATCACGCATAAAGTATACAAATTTAGTCTTCTTACATCACATTGTGTCTTATCGTAGAAAAAAAAATATTTGCAAGTATTATTGAGCAGGTGTTCGCTCAGTCAGGGCAATAAAATATGTTAGTATTAAGCTTACCATTAACACAATCATACAGCAGCACAAATATTTGTATTTGCCCAACAGTTCTGGGTCAAGTAAATATAAGCCAAACATTTTGAAAGGAGTCAACTTCAAGGAGCTGTACGCAAATAGCTGAAGTCATTGTTGCGATTTGTAATTTATTATATTGTACAATAAGCTACCCGCCGTTGACGGGATCTAATTTTAGGGTCGTTTTAGGCACTAAATAATATGCTATAGCTAGTTAGCTTTACTTCTAACAAGTAAGAAACAATATTTTATAATCAAAGGAATAATTGCGAAGATTAAATATTAAAAATCTTAAAGGTGGCGACACCTATCAAGTCCAACTGTCAAATCAGCTTAGAATTTTTAGATCAGAAAATATCTATATTTCAAATATCTTTCAAATCCGATTTTGTTAAGACCGGTTAAGATAAATAAAATTGTGTCTTTTTTCCTCTCCCCCACTTCCCCCCCTAAGCCCTTTTTTCAAAACATAGAATATTCCATCCTTTACTTAAATATCTAAGTAAACTTTTTTGTAATCGGTACAGACGTAAATACCCCTTTTTCGCCTTTTTCTTTTATCTAGGTTCTAGCTCTAAAAAAATATAAATGAGGACCATTCTACGTTTGGAATTTCATTAAAGCTGATTAATCGAGACTCTATTGATCCAAAACGCATAAAAATGCATGCTTCCATTTTTTCTGCCCTTCTGGTCCCTTATTTTCCATGAGGATAAATCGGTTTTTTTGTTGAGCCGTGATTGATTAGATAAAATTAGATTAGATCAGATTAGATTCGATTATATTAAATTTACAATAACCATTTTATTCTGATTGACTTCAATTTGTAGCTGCTTTTAATTTCTATGAAGTAATTTTTTTCTGTATGCAAACAGATGTGCAATATATACTTATCATTCTAAATTAAAACTCATCGCTAACACATATATAAACGGCATAAATATCAGAAGTAAATTAAAAACTTTGACTGCAACAAATCCAATGTTGTAGCTGTGTTAAAATTAATGCGCTAATAAACACTCAGTTATCAAGCTTGTGTTACAGCCATTTGGTCTTTTTTCCAGAAAGACAATAAAGTAGGAAGCCGAAGTTTAAAGTGTTTACGCATAGAGAGAGAGACGTTATTTTTTCACATATATTTATGATTAATAGCTTGAGGTGACAAAATATTACGTTCAACAATAGTGTGAGCAGTGTCTTCAGAACAATTTCAGCTCTTTAACTTCAAACATCGTAACCGAGCCTCTGATATACACACATATTGAACAATCCCATCAGTTGAGGTTCTAGTTGTAAAATGAGTAGCGAACATTATGCATTTTAGCAAAATAGCTACCACGTGCCTGGTAGATAAAAATGTCTTCAATATCGTTCAACTCATAGTAGACCTTGTCATAAATCTTAATAAAATGTTAGCCAAAATTGCTGAATTCCAAAAAAAAAAGATATTGACACTGCTCTTGAACGTCAAGTTGTTCGCAAATATTTAAGTATTGCAACAGATTCTTATTTTATCTGCTTTTGAATCTAAATTGTCAAACATTCAGTTTAGTTTATCAGTTTATTTGATAAGATTTAGATTACGTTTGCATTATTAAATTATAAAAGCAAGAGATTTTTTTAAATTAGTTCAGTGTTAAATTTTAGTTAACATTATAATTAACGTTTTTTGAAAAAATGACATTAATTTTTGCAATTTTTATCTCGTGCTTGCTGGGTGTAACTGCCGATAATACTCCAATATCCTTTGTTGATGAAGTTATGGCCAAACTAACACAAATCTACAAAGAAGCAGCTGATACTCTCAAACATAAAATTGATGAAAGTTTTTTAAATCTTGACAAACAAATTAAAGCTGCAGTGGGAGAAATTGAAAATTTACGTAAAACAAGCGAAGCATGTGTGAATGCTGAAAAAAGGAATTTTGTGTCCACTCTTGAGATATTTAACAAGTCTATAAAAGAGTGCCGTGACGAGGCTTCGAAAATATCAAATAAAATTTTGGCTGACATCACTAATATTACCCAACAATTAGAAACAGATGGTAAAGCGGTAAAATGGTCTTTTCAAGAGTGTAATAAAGTAGCCGAAACACTAAACATGAAAATTAATAGGAATATGTGTTATCTTGTTTTGGCAGATAAAGATACTTTATACCGTGAAAATGCCAGCAAATCTATTAAGGAACTTAACTATTCTATTTATTATCGTATCTATTACTTTGGCGTTGACGTTGATTCTTGCTATCATAATCCTTTTGAAGACTGCATCTATGATTTGGCTGGTATCTATCGAACTATTAATGGCTGCATTGCTAATTCTAAAATGAAATAAATATTTATTAATTGGCAATAAATCTTCCTGCATCGATTTCTTAATTTTGTAAAACTTAAATTGAATCGGAAGTTTAATTTTGTAATATTTAACGGGTAGTTTAAACAAAGCTCTAACGCCTTGTTTATTTTCAACATTTATTATTTATCATAATTTATTACACTATTTATATTTGTCAGGTGGGAGTTGTATTCGCATACGATCGAATGTGAAATGTGTGTGTATGTTGTTGTTTGAAAGGTAAAACAATATACGGGGACACGCTTTAGTTATAAATTTTATATTTTAACTTGTTTTTTTAAGGCTATGGAGAATAAAACTCCGCGAAAATTTTAGAGGTCAGTCTATTGTGATACAAAAAATAAGGCAACAAACGTGAACTTTCGTCTCTTCAATTTTTAAACTTTATTTTATTATTCAAAGCAACGAGCTGTGACTCTTCCTGACACATATAAAATTACTTTCAAATTATTCCGGTAAAATTATTTTAATGTTTTCATTTTCTCAATTATTCCGTTCAAGAGTTATGGTGAAATAAACCATAACTCTTGAACGCTGTATTAAAACATCGGCCCTTAAAAAATCTGTGCATGATAGAGAGAACAGTGTTATGGAGAATAGCGAAGGTAGCAAATAACAGTTGCGTAACATCGAATAGGGAGAGCAGATTAATGAGTCAGATCTGAACATTTCTAATATTTATCGCGAACTGCTGGGTATTTTTGATATTAATTGCAAATGTACATGGTGTTAGAGACAGTTGAATAAAATAGTAAAAAAATACTATTTGGACATAAAAACAGGCATTCAAACACATTTAAAGTAAATATTAAATGACTTTAAAATTTTTTCAAAACAATTTTTGAAGGAGTAAAAATCCCAAGACACTTGAGAATGGTTATTCTTTGTTTCATATTTAAATGGTTGTTGGGAACTTTAATAATTTTAAATACTTGTTTTAATTGAATATTTTAAATAACTTTGGCTACACCGCCTTAAATTTTATTTGAATGAAAGAAGTTCCACAGTAAGATTTTATTAAGAATCTGTAGCCTCGTCAAAATTTGTTAGTAAAAAATTATTGCTATAACTTTATGTCGATACCTAGTTAATAAAATACCTAGTTAAGAAACAGAAATGTGAAGTCTTCTAACTGATTCACGGATGAAAAAAAATCCAATTGTTTTAAATCTCCAAATTCGTAAATGTAGTGTTAGTAGCTGCATGTCAATTCGTATCCAAGTTTATAGCTTTATAAAGTTCACATCAATATTGTGTCTGATTTCACCAAAATAACTGTTTTGTGTCAATATCAATGCATATCATAATGACTACTCTACCTCAAAAGCCGAGCTAAACAGTGACGTGTTGCAAATGTTTTTAGTTCTTAACTTTCACATTAAGAGAATACCTAACCGTTATACAAAGGAATAAGCGAATTAATCAAATTTGTTAAATACAAATTGGTCTAAAATAAAAAAAGATTAGTGAAAGTTGCCTCTAATTAAAAAAAAAACTTTAAATAATAAATAATTGGAAAACCTTTGCCAAATATTTAAATAAAATTTTAAATTATTTTATTTCTGAAGCCAGAATTGCAAAATTAAAAATTCCAACATCAAGCTCATGTTCCTGTGATTCGACTGAGATGTCCACTTTGAGTGAAACAAAACATAAAATATACGTAATTTTAATTGGCCGAATTAGATCGGGTTACTAAAAGCTTCTTAATTAATTTAATCTATTCGTTTTTTTTTTCTTTTTTAAAATGTATCAACGTATTTTACAACATTTTATATTACATTTACGCTATTGTGACTGTTTAAATTTTATAAATTCAGTATGTCCAAACAATTATTTTAAAAAGACGAAACCAATTGATAGGCCAGGTATAAACTAATGAGGGAGGTAGAATCATCCTGAAGCCATAAGCTATCCAAGGAAAGCTTTACATCTACTCACAGCTATTTCATAAAGACTGATTCGTTCGTTCAATTCGTTCAATCGGTCAATTTGAACGAAAGGAGCCGGTTAATTATCTGGCTTATTTCGTTCAATTAAGTCATCTGTTCAATTTAACCCGTACCCTATTGAACGAAAAGACCGGATTTAAATGACCGGATCATTCCGTTCACTTGATTGATCCGGTCAATTTAACCCGTTCGTTCGCGAACGACACAGCTCTAGGCAATACATATAAGTGTTGCTTATGGCTATGGCACCACTATTAGCTGGCAGTAAATATGATTAAGGTTATGACCATGGTAACAGCTATGGCGTTATGTAATGCACGTCTAATTGACGTTTATGTTTCCTAACCAGACACAAGACAGCATTTGATTTTTTTTTTCTTAACTGATAATGGTGAGCACCTCTTATCTTTTAGATATTATTTCGTATAGTACTTAATCTCACAGAAGTAATATATTATATCTCCAAAGCAGTAAGAATTCGATTCGATTCTCAACTAAAAAATCAACTAATGTTGGATTTTTTTGTTTATAAAAAGACAATTTGTTTTCATCCACTGAATATTTTTGGGTACTTTCATTGTTTATTTAATCAAAATTGTACTCCAGCCGTGCTCTACATCTAAACAAAACATTCATAAAATTTCATAAATATTATTTTTGTTTTTATTGTGGTTGTAGAAAAAAAATCGTAAACTAAATATTCATTTAAACAATTTACGCTCGTTTAACTTAGTATCTCCCCCAGAGTTTCATATTTTAAATAATAAATTCCAACCGCAATTCTTAAACACAAATGAATCTTACCATTTGATTTAAATTTTATTTTTAAGCTTTTACTTGAGCAACAAATTATGCTTTTTATATAATAGCTCTCCTTTTATTTACGGGTACATATTTTCCCTTCTCAGTCATTGAAACGTATTTTTTAATGTTGATCGACTATAATTCTCCCTCATGTGTTTTGTTTTTTGCATAAATGAACGGATCAATTAGAACATGTGAGTTTTTAGTCTAGTTACAAAAATAAAAAACAATTAGTTCGTAACAAAGTACCCTTCGACCTGATTGATTTAAATGTAAATTTGACGCTTAAACAGTGTGTTGAACCAGCGGTGCCAGAAAATTTTCATAAGAAATTGGAACTTTTGCACAAAAAAATCGGCTATATCGGTTCTTTAATATTATAAAATCGGCAAAAAATCGGCACGCAGGTTTTGAGTACAATAAAACATAATTTTACTAACAAAAAGTATCAAATAATTTATCATTTTTGAAGATTTATGTTCAAAATCAAAGTGTTTTAATATTTGAATTAAAAGTTCTAAATAAAGCTGATTTTGTTTGTTTCGTTTTTGTTATGTATTGATTCTTAAATTAACTCTTAAACCAATGAGCCCAAATACATTTGATCGAATTAAAAAAAATGCTCTCTATTCATAAATTATGTTAAATAAAGTTCATCGATTTGTATAAAATTACTTAGTACAGTTCTTAGAAGCCCTTTCATATGGATGTATAGGTTAAACATTCTGTTTATACTATTAAGAATTTCAAGAATATATATAAAGAGGATAACTAATTTGGATTTGTTTCGTTTAATTTTTTTATAATTGTTTTCTCTTTATCGACTTGATCAACATTAGCAGTAAGTTAAAAGTAAATTCTTAAGGCCTCACACAAATCTAGTATTCAAACAACTACTGCTTCAAGCGACAGCAATATAATGAATAAACATATTTCATAAAAACCGAATCCTATCTAATTTGACTTGTAGTTTTCGTGATTTTGTGTAAAGGTTTGTGTTTGTACACATTTGCCCTAGCATTATCTACTTTTATCAATCGGAAGAAATTGTTTTATATTTGTAATTATCACAAACACAATGACTTGGTGTTGCATAGATCGGTTGCTTCATTCACGCCAGCGAGAACGTTTTATTTTCTAATAGCTCAAATACAGTTAAGAACTGTATTTTCCTTAGTAGAAGTGCTGACTTATTGTCTCTTTCTAATGTTGGAAGTATTCTAATGTTGCACAACATTAAAACTTATTCTAAAATAAACAAAGTTACCTTGTTACAGTGTTTATCAAAAAACCGGCATTTTTGGAGCCAAAATCGGCTTATTAATAAATTTTAGCCGAAAAATCGGCAAATATGGGATAATACGAAGACTAGAAAATATATTTTCACACAAATTTTAAAAGTTTCTTTGCTGTTTTAAAATAATAAAATTGCTTGAGTTAATAAATCTTCGCAGCTTTACACGAAAAACAAATTTTATACCCAATTCACAGCGCCTTTTATATATTTTGTCATATTAGTTGTATTGTCCTATTATAACAAAAAACTCAATGGAAGAAAAGAAAAAATTAAAATATTGTTGAAAAGATACCTGTTGAAAGTATTTACGATTTAAGTTTTATAAAAAAAATATGTAAATGCCGAAGTATTCTACAGATTAACCTTTTAATTTAATAGGAAAACTTAAATGAACCGTTTTTTATACACCACAATATGTTTTCATCTAAAAAGCAAATGTATTTAGTAACATTACGTTGGGTTTTTAGTAAATGACAATTTGAAGGAATATTACCATGAAACCTTTTGCTTAAAAATTATTCAAAATAACGAATGTGTGATTTAATGTTGTAACATATTGAAATTGGCAACACAGAAAAGTTAGTGCTCTTCTCCAACACAAAACCTATTTCACCTTAATACTAAATTTAGGACAGAAATATTTGGTTAGATGATAAGTGCAGCTCTTAGAATGTTGCTAGATGGTTCTTTTATGGACAGTACAACAGTAGTATAATCGGTCGACCTGGACCTATCCTGTAGTCTGCGTTGAGTACGTTTCCGTTTATCAGACAGAATTGCTTGCGTTGTTCGATAACTTTCCCGAGTGCATGGGAGAAAGGTTTTCAACCAGTCGATTATAAAACGTGTACTCTAGACTGGAGCTTGAATGTGTCTCGTTTAAAAAGGTACCACTTATGTGGGTTAAAGGTCACATAGGCAAAGCTGGAAATGAAGGAATGAAGCTGCACACGGACTAGCGAAATGGGGATCTGCTGTGAATTTCAGAACCCAGAGTAGCACTGGTCCTACAGTGGCTGAACTCACTTAACCCGTAGACAGGCTCGAATGCTGCTCATTTAAAACAAGCGCTAGTAAGGTGCTCGGATAACTTAAAGGTAATGGAAATTTCAAGTATCATCAGCTAGCAATTAATAGCGATTCCGTAATGAGGAAGAATACAGTCTGAAAGCACTATTAAGGTCAAAAGTAAAGGCTGTTAGTAGCATGTGCCTTAATGAGGATAAGGTTGCCGTAAATTCCGAATCAGTTACCCATAGTCATTGAAGAACGAAGGGGTCAAAACGGGAACCTTTTGAGAAGCGATCTGATTCGATATCCCCCGTACATAAATAAAAGCAAATTACTAACCCATTTCACATTCATGTGCATATCGGATTGCAAATTTATGCAATAGCAAAAAGTTGCCCGATTATCAAAACGCATCGAGGTATGCTTACAAGATTTTGAAATTATGTGTACAGATAAGAGAGTTTTTAATAAAATGGTGAAATAAAATTTATTTTTTTATTTATTTACTCCCAGAACGGGAACAAAATGACCCAAAAAATTATTATTCTTACAAAAGAGGTTACCAATTGGTTTTTTAAGTTTGTAGCCAACAATTGGGGACTTAAAAGCACGTTTACATTTTTTAATATGTGCTTTGCACTCCGAGGAATTCTACAATAAATTATAAATTTCATTTTAAAATTGGCTACGTTTGGAAGAGCTGGAGAAAAAACCATTACGTTTTCTGATCTAATTTTTCTTTTATTTGCATTTGAATTAAAATTATATAAATCGAGAGCTAAGGGCTCAGTACACATACATGGGTTTTGCTCGAACTTTAAGTGAACACCCTCAATATTGTTTTCAACTCATAAAATTTAATCACTTACCACGTGCCAATATTATCAAATCCACAAGTAGGCGACCGCAGATTTTCCGGGTACCATACAACTCCATTTTGTGTTTATTACCTGCTCTGAGAGGAATTCCAGTGCCGGAATTTCCAAAAATATTTAAACTTTTCTCGTTTTTATTATTATTGTTGTTGTAATTGTTAATGTGATGATTATTTAACGATAATGTTGTACTTGTTGTTGTGGTCGATGACGAAGTTGTTGTATCACTGCCTTGACCAGTAGCACCCAGACCTCTGACACTCACCAAACAATCACTATTAGCGACTGTTGCTACTGCAGCAGCAATTGCTGCTGTTGTTGTTACACCCACACACACGTCACCATTACCATTGCTTGTCGGTGAAGATGGTTCACTGCAACTACACAAACACTTTAGGGGAGTCGTGTCGGAGACACTGTTTGGTCTTAAACTATTCATTATTGATTTCTTTGCACAGTTGATTTCTTCAATATTTCAAATTCACTTTAAAGAAAAAGATGTGTAACAAATTGTAATCTTTGTATTTGTTGTTGTTATAGTTTTTTTTAATTTAAATTATTCGCTCTTTTCTGGCGGCTTTTTTATGTAGTTGTGATCGTATTTGTAATTTATTTCTGTGACGTCATAAATTGTTCTCACATTTGTGTAATCGACTTTTATTTATTTCTTTCTTTTTAGAATCAATTTACTAGAAATGTATCTGACGCTGCCTCTGTCGCTACTGTTATTCGGTCGTAGTAGTAGTCGTTTGTCGGTCGTCCGTGGCCGTTGTTCATTTACAATTTATAAGAGGATTTGCTCTTACGTTGAATGCTCATGATTTTAATAAATACGACATCTTGGTTAGTGGCGCTGCGCTTTCTTGTTGTTTATCTTTTGTAAATTCCAAGTGTTTTCTTATATCTTTAGAGTTGCTTTATTTATTTAAATCGTTTAATTCGAATTAACAAATAAAATGTGCGCTGATATATTGAAGGATTTTTATTTTAGTTAAACGTGGTGCACCGTAAATTTTTAATTTATAACTATTTGATGTCGGATTGTGAGTTTACAACTTATAAACTTGGTAATTATTACTAAAGTTAATTTAATGAATACAAAATGGGTCGATTTGTTGTCCATTCCTAATTGAGTGTCAAATACAATAAATTTAGCGATGAAAAATACATTTCGTGCCTTCTTGAATACTAACCAACAGACAAAGTTAAGAAAGATATTCGATATTCAAAAGTGTGCACTTGAAACTTTCTATGCATGCACTTCTCCCACTGGATAGATCTATATTCTTAGAAAATTTGTTGGAAATCCAAATGCTTAGTGCAAAAGAAAAGAAAACGCACAAAAAAGTCGTTTTAGAAATTAAAATTAAGTAATGCAAAATGATTTCTTTGTCTGTTCTTCTTGCTTAACTCCACACAAACAGTACATTTTGCTAACAAAAAGTAATTCGACTTTGCGTAAAAAGAAGCTCTTGGAAATTAGTAAGATAAGATAAGATTCTAATCAAATGTACACAACCACTACTCCCTCTATTTTCCTTCCCATAACCTAATTTCCTAGTTCTGGCGCAGTGCGTTGCATGAAATATACAATTTTAAACCGAATGGTACGCATAAACAGATTTCAATTTCAATGATTTTAATTCGTCCAACTGTTTTTCTTAAATTTAAGTATTTTGATAAAGAATTTAAATAGAGATTTATTTCTGATACCGCTCGCGAAACAACGGTTCAAGCTAGTGACTAATATTAAAAGTTTGGACTTTATCGATCCTGTTTTTTGCCAACAGCTTTTAGTTTAGTAAAAGGAAGGTTACCCCTTAGTCCTGTAGGCATTCTTGCTTGTGTTTTGAAAATTGTAGTCACACAGAGGCGTTGCTCCTTTAGCAATCAATTTTAGTGTATTTTTAAATTTCGGTAGATTACTCCAATTTTGGAAGATTTTCGTTATTTTAAGTTTTTTTAGAAATATAGGGGTGATGAATTTAAAGCTATCGTTTTGATTTTTTTTTTTTGTTCAAAAAAAAATTGTTTTGTGTTTTGAAACCGATCGAAATTTATTCACTACATCCTTAAGCAAAAACATAGTTTCTAAATCGATCGATTTGTGTCACATATTCCAAGGGGCGATAGGCCCCAGGTGAAAAAAAATAATAAATTCTAGATACTTTAGTTATTTCATCCGATTGTGTTCAGAGTTTTATGCGAATATTTGAACACGAAAATTCTTCCATTATTGGCGCAATAATAAGTTTTGTCTGTAAGAAATGTTCAAGAGTCTACAAGCGGTTTTTTTATTTTTTGCTCATTTTTTTAATCTAAGAATTCTTAAAATCGGAAAAGTAGTTTCGAAGATTATCTTGAACATACAAAGTTAAAAAAAACACAGTCATGCGAATATTTATACCCACTTTATTACTTCATAATATTTTATGAATTATGGCGATTTAAGGATATTCATATTCAGGTAGCGATAGACAACCCAAATAACTTGCGGATTTATTTTAAAAAAATATTCAATACCATAACTGAATATATGAATGTATGTATTTATTTATGTATCTATGGCTGCATTAAGACTCAAAGTATTATTTACAACTTTAACTAATCTATCGAACTATTTAGTCAAACGGACATTAAATATACGTACGAGTATAGGGAACGCGGTTAAGTTTACAAATGCTCTGGAGTCACACAATTTAATAAATAATAATTTTTACAATGCTTTTTACTCTGCATAATTCAAATATAAAAGCATTATTAGTTTTATTTAATCCTTAAGGTTAGAAATAGTAAAAGCGAATGAACACCAACAACGTAAACAAAAAATGTCGCTGGCTGTTTAACATTTTTTGTTTTTTTAGGGTGTTTTGTCTATGGCCTCATTAAGAACTCAAGAGGCAATTCTTTTTCATAAGCGAACACAGATACCGCAATACGCAGCTGGAAGGTAGATACATACATACGTCGTATTTAATGTTTGATAAATAAAAAATCTAAAATATTTATAAATATTTAGATATTTTTCTTTAAAATGTATGCAAACACTATCTTTAAACTTAAGACAAACACCAAATGAGAACTAAACAAACAAAACAAAAAAAAAAATAAAAAACAAAACATGTATATTAGGACAATGAAAAGAAATAAAGGCCTAAAATCGCAAAGGGTAACTTTAACAAAAACAACATAAACAAGAATCACTTATCATAAGTACCCTTTAATCAGATTATCGAATTGCAATTTATCCTTTAATTATTATTTTTTTTTTTCATAAAATAAAACAATTTTTTTTTTGTTTTATTTACCTTAAATTTTTTTGATTTACTCAAAATCATAAATTTTTATTTATTTAATATTTTCTTAAAATATATTTTTAATCACTAATTCAACTTCCAATATCCGATTTATATTCTGCCGTACGAATGAATACCGTTTAGATACAATTCCCGTTATGAATCTGTTCGAATTATTTACGTGCTGCAGAGTTCAAAGATTATTTGCATAAATATTTTAAAAATTGAAATCACCTTTTGGCAAAGACTTTATTTAAATTTTGAAGGAAATTGTAAAGTCATAGAGAGGACAAAACGAAGACACATAAAAAATATTTGCAATAGCTTTTAATAATTGTTAATTGGTTTGGATTGATCCAAGAAAAACCTGTTTTACTATGTCCAACCGGATTGAAACTCCACACAAACAGTTCATTTTGCTAACAAAAAGTAACTCAACCTTAAACCTTGTGTACAAAGAAGCTTTGGGAAATTAGTAAGTTAATCAATGGTGTTTAGCCGAACAGTGCGCAAAGATTCAAATCAAATGTTTATAATTATACTATTCTTCTACCCATAACTTAATTTCCTAGTTCTGGCACAATGCTTTGCATTAGTAGCGGTCATTCAAAAATCATACAATTTAAAAGCTGAAATATACAATTTCAAGCCAAATGGTACGCACACATACATAGATCTCAAAAACTCAATATTTTTTTCTTATTTTTCTTAAACTTTAATATTTTGAAAGACAGAGATTTATTTCTGATACCTTTTTAATTATATAATTTATAGCTATACAAACTAAATGAAGCTCGCGAAACATCGGTTGAAGATCTTGTTTTTACCAACAGCTTATAATATGATACGTTGTATAAATATATATTTTGTTTTGCAGAACAAAAATCAATACCAAGCAGTACGGTTACCCCTTCCTTTTTTTTTATTAGTTCCGTAGGCATTCTTGCTTGTTTTTTGAAAATTGAAGTCACGCAGAGGCGCTGCTTCTCTAGCAATCACTTAGTGTGTTTTTCAATTCCAGTAGCTTCCTCCAATTTGTGAAGTTTTTAAGAATAATGGGATTTGATGACTTTGAAAATATAGTTTTGATTTTGTTTCGTTAAAAAAAAAAATAAATTCATTCACCACATCCTTAATAAAAAAAAACAATAGTTTCTAAATCGATTGATTTGTATCACATATTCTAAGGGGTGATGGGCCCCAGGTGATACTTCTGTTATTTCATGATAATTTCTGTCAGTTGGATATGTTCAAGAGTGTACTAGCGGTTTTTTATTTTTTGCTCAATTTTTTTTAATCTAAGAACTCTTAAAATCGGACAAGTAGTTTCGAAGATTATCCTTCATAATATATTATGAATTATGACGATTTAAAAATGTTCATGTTCAGGTAGAGATGGAGACCCTAAATAACTTACGCCTAATTCAAATATAAAAGCATTGTTAGTTTTACTCAATCCTTAAGGTAAGACATAGTAAAAACCAATTAACACCAACAACGTAAACAAAGAATGTCGCTGGCTTTTTTAAATTTTTTTTTTTGTTTTTTAGAGTATTTTGTCTATGGCCTCATTAAGAACTCAAGAGGCAATTCTTTTTCATAAGCGATCATGGATACCCCAATACGCTGCTTGAAGGTACATATGTAAATACGCCGTATTTACTGTTAAATAAAAAAAAAATCTAAAACGTTTTCGAATATCTAGATATTTTTCTTTGTAATGTATGCAAACCATGGTTCGAAAAAAGACTGTACACAAACCATAGCGTACGGCACTGATAAAATACTTTAAAATTCCATTTTAGTGTTTGTGAACTTGTATGTGTACCCATTACGTACACAACGTCTACAAAAAGAAGAACGCAAACTCTAACAAAACGTACTGAACAAAGTTCACAAACACTATTTTTTAGTGTTTGTGTACAAAGTACGCTAAAATGATCAGTACAAAACGAAAAAATTGGGTTTTAGTAAACTTTTTTGCGTACACTAACATTTTTTTAGTGTACGCGAGATTTTTAATTTGTTGTTGTTTGTAATAATAAAAATATTTCGCCTATTATGAATAATAATAATAAATGTCGTTTAGTGAAATGCAAATAAATGTTCTATATATTCTAAAAAATATTATTTTTCTACTTGTAGTATTTTTGAAAAAGTTTATCATACCTACTTAAAGTGTTCAAAATGACTCAGCTAGACTTTTGCATGTTTTTAAAAAAACTACCTGAGAATAAATGTAAAATTTCAACACTTGAAAGAAAATGTTGTGAATTTTTTTTTATTGTAAAAGGATAGTCAAAATTTCAACAGGTAAAAAAGAACATTATGGAAATTTTACACATTAAAAAGTATGCAAATTTGTTTGTGACCGATTGGCGAAACAGTGTAAAATAAAAAATAAGCCGTTAAAAAAATGGATTTGTGAAGCAACAGGTACCGGAATTATTTAATGATGGCACTTCCTAAAAAACCCATATAAACTTGTGCAAAAAAAAAATAAGTATATAAACTGATAAGTGTCAATCAATTTTTCAGTGAATTTTTAACCCCCGTACAATAAATAAAAAACCTCGCGTACACTAAAAAAAATGTTAGTGTACGCAAAAAAGTTCACTAAAACCCAATTTTTTCGTTTTGTACTGATCATTTTAGCGTACTTTGTACACAAACACTAAAAAATAGTGTTTGTGAACTTTGTTCAGTACGTTTTGTTAGAGTTTGTGTACATGTTCGTAAACACTTAAAGGGAAACGAAGTGTTTTGTTCTTGTTGTAGTGAATGTGTTTGCGTTCTTTGTATATGACGATCAGTACAGTATATAAACGTTGCGTACTTTAGAGTTTTTTTTTCGAACACTGATGCAAACACTTTATTTATCTTAAGACAAAAACCAAATGAAAACTACACAAACAAACCAAAAAAAAAAATTATATCAGGGCAATGAAAAGAAATAAAAATTCAATACAAAAAACCTCTTCAGGAATAATAAAAAAATGTTTTTCTAATGTAAGTGCTAATAGAGGATTTGTTCATCTTATGAAAAACAACAAATTGTCTGTTAAATATCTTTTACAATTCCGAATTCAAAAATGAAAACAAATTTTATTTTCAAAACAGGTCTAGAAATATTATAACCGGACATTAAAGGAGCATAAATAGTTTCATCGATTTCGTATTTAAAAGGCCTAAAATCGGAAATTATAACTTTAACAAAAACAACACAAACAGCAACCACTTATCAAAAATACCATGTAATCAGATTATTGTATTACAATTTATCCTTTATTTATAATTTGTTTACTTTTTTCATACAATAAAACAATTTTTTTTTAATTTACTTAAATTTTATTTATTTAATTTCTTTCTTAAAATGTAGTTTTCATCACTAATTCAAATTTCAATGTCCGATTTATATTCCTCCGTACAAATAAATACCGTTATTACGCGCTCATTGCTGTGTCGCAATGAAACTTAACTAGACAACTGTTGTATATTAAACGTGCTGTTAGTTTTTAAGTTGTTTATGTAGTAATGCAACATTTGCTTACATTAACAACAATCATCAATGTTGTAACATTTCTTAAAGTTTTATTTGTATCTTTTTCTATTGGATACATTATCAGTTTTAGGGGTTAGTTTTCGTGTATGTTGAGATACATGTTGATATAAAGATACATTTTTATATTTTCATAATTAAAAATTAAAAACACGGGAATATTGAATAATATTAATTAAACTTTAAATTTATTGTGCTATTTTCCCGGTATTGATTATTGAAAGTGAAAGCACGTCTCGATGGCCATTTCGCCGTTTTAAATGAACTAAAGAGTTTTGTATAAACTATGTATAAAGAAAAGACAAAAATCCAAGTTCAAGCAAAAACAACAATAATCAACATTTTATTTATTTGTTTATTTATTTTGTCAATTCCTATACAACAAATTTATCTTATATTTAAAGTATAGGAAAGTGGTGGTTATAAATTTAATTTAGGGATTACACATTAATACAAGTACATACACTTAGGCTATAATAACTATAAGAAGTTTTTACTTAATAAATACATTACAATTAAAAGAATTAAAATTCACTGTTGTGCAAAAAAATCAAATAAAAAATGTTTAAAGCTATTTGCGTTGCTATTGAGTTGTTGAGTTTGGGGAAGAATATTCCAAAGACGCGCCGCGTGTATAAAGAAGTGCCATTCAGACACATGAAGACGGTGTGGAGGAATTATAATCTTTCTTCCTCTAAGTGATCTGGCAAACCTTATCTTGTCAATAAGATATTGTGGAGCTTTGCGAAAAGCTCACAGCCGTAAATTAAACCTGGAAGAAGATAGGATTTTGCAAGAAATTTCCTTATCTTTAAGGGGGTATAATATTGTATCGGCCAAAGGCACCTTAGCTTATTATAAATTTGGCCTACGAGTGTAATAATATGGTTTGTCCAAGTAAGTGTGCCAAAGGCACCTTAGCTTATTATAAATTTGGCCTACGAGTGTAATAATATGGTTTGTCCAAGTAAGTGTTTTATTAAATATTAATATCGATGTCGATATTTTCCCCATTTATCAGAATGTTAACATTGTTAACAGAATCGAGCGTTCTCTTTCAAATTATTAGGCACTTTGTTTTATGGGGTTTTAAACAAAGTCCATTCGCTGTTGCCCAACGAAAAATTATATCCAAATCATCATTAACCCTAGCAATATTTTCATCAATAGATCGTAGTGGTCTGCTCAAATATAACTGAACATCATCCGCATACATGTGAACTTTGCAATGCAAAAACTTTTTTGGTAAATCGTTGAAAAAAGTAACGGTCTCAGAATGGACCCTTGTGACACACCTCTTGTTAAAGGTTGTAAAGATGAGTGTAAATTTTTAAAAACTACAAATTACAAACGGTTCGACAGATATGTAGACAAAAGACGTGTTGAATTGTTAGAGAACTTAAAGAAATGCCAAAGCTTTTTGCAAAGTGTACCATGGTCAACAGTGTCGAAGGATTTTGAGTGGTCAAGAAGAATTAAGAAATTTAATTTACCTTCATCCAGTACACGTCGTAAATTTTCGGAAACATCCAATAAGGCAGATACACATCTATGGTTAGAGCGAAAACCTGATTGCTTTTCAGATAATAATTTATTTTCCTTGATATGTCCCGAGATTTGAATTTGTAAGATTTTTTCGAGCACCTTAGAAAACTAACACAAGATAGCTGAATTGGTTTTCGGTATAGGTGCTACCTTTGCACACTTTTATCTGTTCGGAAAGGTGCTGGTCATTATGATGGTATTGAATAAATGTGTTATATATGGAAAGAGTACTGGAAGTAATATCTGAATAAATTTTGGGTGCATATTGTCGCAGCCCACGTACGCAAGAGAATTGAAAAACATTATTACCAATTTCAAAATTGCTTAAATCTAAACTGGAAAAATTATAAAATCTTTCGTTAGCTGATACAAATGGTATATTCATAAAGATACTATTTAGCACTTCAACATCTACTTGGCCGTTAATAACATTTCGTGTACTACCAATTTCCCGAATGTATTTCCATGTTTGCTTGGAATCAGCTGCAGAGCCAAAACGTCGTGAATAATACTCAGTTTTATTTTATTTTTCTTTACATCGAGACGTGCTTTCACCTTCAATAATCAATACCGGGAAAATAGCACAATAAATTTAAACTTTGATTTTAGTCTTTTCTTTTTACATAGTTTAGACAAAAATTGTTAGTTCATCTAAAATAATTTTCCTGACAAGCTAAAAAAGCGGTAGCGAAATAGCCATCGAGACGTGCTTTCACCTGCAATAATCAATACCGAGAAAATATCACAATAAATTTAAAGTTTAATTTTTATATTTTCTTTTGCTACATATGTTCATTATTATAAGCGCAAACGCTATTGGGATTCCTTGATTATTTTTTACTGGATTTAAAAAAAATATACGAATATAAATATGACTTGCTCTCTTTGAATAATTTCTAAAGCTGTCAGTAAAATAAAATATAGTCTTCATATCATTAAGAAGACGGATGGTTGAATTGTTATTTTGAATGGAGGATCAACCTATTGGCGTGCTAAAAGCCGAACTTGTTTCACGTTACTGAGTTATTCGTCGTAAGTAAAGTTAAAGCTTTATATAAAAGCTCCTGAACCCACTGTGCGCAACAGCTGGTTGATATGAACTAGAAGTGCTCGGTAATTCAACGCCAAAAGATGTGTACCCGCTTCGATGATTTTGATTTGTTGTGCGACACGCAATCCAAACGTGTCCAAGTATTATTTATAACGAAAATAATTCTTTAACAATTGCACCTTGACAGAAACAAAAAAAGTTGAGTTTTAAAAAGGGAAGAAACCAGTAAGAATGCTATATTCGGCTAAGCCGAATTTTATATACCCTTCACTATCTATGTAAATCTAGTTTACTGAAGTAACTCCAATCAAAAAAGCAAATATTGTGGTGATGGAGAAAAATAAGAAGTCAGAATATATGGGCATATTCCAGAAACTGTCTAACAGTCAAAAATTTTTGAACTTAATCCAACTTAGTTTTTTGTTTTTTAATGAAGCATTAGAATAGATATCTAATTTCATAAATTTATAAAAAAAAGTTTATTTCGATGATGATTAATACAAAAATTATTACAAAATCCTACCCTACCTCAGGTTTTTTAATGTTATACAAAAAAAGTGAAATTATTTACGTGTTGATATTATTGCTTTAGTATTAACATAGATGTTCTAATCGAAAGCCATATTATTATTCACTCAATTCTCTTTAATTTTTGTAAAAAAAAATGTTGCTCACTTTTTTGGAAACAGCAAAATTTGGTATGAAAGGATAGATAAATGCGTTGTAGCTTGCGTAACGGAAAATAAGGCTTTTTTTGTATTGTGAGTAGAAAAAATTTTTGTTTTACAAATCATCTATAATTTTAATTTTAAATTAATATCCTGCTTTTAAGAAAAAAAAAATTATAATTCTACAATTAAAAACCAAAAAATTACAGCATATTAATTTTTGTAGCGTGCGTAACGATTTGAGTTCTCCCAAATATTACAATAAAAACCTTTGCAATTTTTAATTTTTTTTCTTACTACTTCCCTTCTTAAATCTATTCTTAGCCTACATAATAAGCAGAGCAACAACAATTTAGCTTACTTTGTTGGTACGATAGGCGCAAACGGTAAATTTCATGTGGTCTCGCCTTTGGTTTCGTTTCATTAACCAATCAGTCAGTTTAGATTATGGGCATATTGATACCACACAAAATTGATTGCTTACAGTATAATTTTTATTAATAAGAGTTCGAAAAATGAAGACGTGTGCAGAGCGTATTCGAAAATATCGCAAAAAATACAATCAAATGATAACTTAACACAAATAGAACGTTTCAAAAATGCGAAAAGAATGTAAATTTAAACATATACATAATTAAATTAATTTATAAACATAAAATATGAATTAAATAATGATATTAAAAAAGAATAAGAATTGTTTTGTTAAAAGAAATACAATTATTTTTATTTATATACTACTGGAAAAAATGTAGCGTGCGCAACGTAGCGTGCGTAACGTAACAACAACATTTTTTGGCTGAAAGTAAGTTATTTTATAATTCCCTTACATTCATCTTTCTTTTAAGTATTTAATTTGTCTGTTTTATTTTGCAAAATTTTCTAAAAATCACAAAAACATACCTCAACCTTTAAAGTTACTTCCATTTTTTGTAGCGTGCGTAACAATACTTTGAGATCAAATTTTTGGAACTTATTCCTGTTAAAAAAAATATTTTGATGACATTCGAAAGTACACTTAAATCCCACTAAACACTGTGTATAACTTGAAGGTATGTCTTTTGCAAGACCAACAAATTGTTATATTTCAATCCGAATACGCGTACGAATGTAGTGTTCGTAACGCAGGATTTGCCCATATATACTTTATGGGGTGTAGAAATTGCAAACGGAATGACAAACTTAGTTATACACTTTTGCACCTGTACTGAAGGGTATAACAAAACACAGATCTCAATTTCGTTTCTGAATTTTTATGTGAAGACAGAGAAAAAAAAATGCATCTAAAAAAAATGTATTGTCGTAGTTACAGCAGAAACTTGTGTAAGAAAAAATTTACAAAGTGAAAGGCTGATTTAAATTTAAAAGAAGCTCCTAGAATTGATAAAAACAGAAGAAGTTCATCCACGATTTATTGCAGGCAATTAATTTTCTACAATACTACTTTTTACCAGCAGAATGAACGATTTCATGTTTAAACTGTATAAAAAACTCTAAATTAATTAATTAATTCTACAAGCCCACAGATTGTTAAAATTTTCAAAACAGGCCTTTACTACGTCTTCAATCAATGTTTCGTCAATGCTTTATGAGGTCAATGTATAAGTGTGAACAAATTTTGTTAGAGGAAAAACTCATTAGTATTCACTACCGATCTTGTACTTGTTATACGCATCTGACATTTTTATCGACATCGACACAGGTCTCAAATAGCTAGCCTTTCGATATTTACAAAACCGTAGAGTCCGTTGTGAAAAACAGTCAAAGGATTTAAGTATTGAATATATACTGGGCAGAGAATTATGCTCTTCCGTGTCAATTGATAAACAAATAGCATCTAAATCCACGAACATCCCGGTATACAATTTAATAGGCGCTTAACGTGGAAAAGTCTTTTAGAAGCGAAATTGACACAGATGAAATTGACAGCATCAAAATTAAACTAGCTCACTGACAAGAACTGTAGTTTAAGCTTATATTTGAAAATTCTACTTTATAGCACGATACTAATATCCTAATGGTGCTATGGAATTTATTTATAAGTAACTGCTTCTTTTTCGAAGTTAGAAACAATTTAGAGACGAATGACACTGCCGCTTCGTAGTGTATGAAAAACTCGAACTTTACAAATCGTACCATTCATTAGATAAAGCTGAAATTTTAAGACATGCAACAACGCGTTTAAAAAAAGCTTGAATCACATCCCATCCCCCCATACCCCAACATGCCAAGCGACCACGATTACTTACATTCAAGTAAGAAAGATCAGCATTGTTTTTTGGTCAGGGAAAGTAGAGTAAAATAAATTCTATTCTGTGTTAATGTAGCCACTCTAACAATTAGATAAACTTAATAAAATTGAGTTCAGCTAGGAGGTATTGCATCGAGTTTAAATTTAGGAAAAGTTCAAGGCCGTTTAACCACAAACCATTTAACCATTTAAATACAAAGAATTTAAAGGAGCTTGAAAGACATCCAAATGCGCTATCACGCGAAATCTTAAGTAATTGTTGTTACTTTACTGAAAATTCAATTAAGTTACGGACAGATTAGTCAAATATTTGACCAAACAGACGATACCACTAACTTATGGAAAACAAATTGTTTGACCTCCTCAATATAAAAGGTAAGATATCACATTTCTTATTTTATAAATCGTCATTCCAAACAATAGGCGTCGCTTAATACGAAATCTAAATGAAAGAAAGGCTGCTGTAGTTAAGGTGGTAAGCACGTTGACTACAAATCTGGTTACCCTGGGTTCAACCCTTGCGACAATTAAAAAATTAAAATGTTTTTTTCTGTTTAATGCTATAAATACATATTCAGAATTAACATTAAAGACATGCAGCATCCTTCGCAGGTACTTCTTCATAGCATATTCGCCCTCGAAATAAAATAATTAACAAAATGGCTATAACTATCTCCTTTCACCAACTGTCTATCTTACTTCGAATGTTTTCTGAGTTCTAAACAATTTTATTCATTGGTTTTCATTTGGTTTATCTTCGAAATTTTCGGCTTTATTACGGTTGTTGAAAATGACATTCGAAAAGAGTCATAGTCATTGCCCGAAGCGATTTTTTTTGGTATGATATAATATGTTCGACAATATATATATATATATATATATATATATATATATATATATATATATATATAATATATTGTACTAAATGAAAAAATAAAATTTAATTTTTTTTGCAGTAGCTTTCTATGTAATAAATTAACATTTAAAATAAAAAAAAAAATAATTCAATTTTAATTCAATTTGTAAACTATGTATAAAATATGAAAAAATATATAAAAGTAAGAAAAATCTTTAAATTAGCGTAAAATAAAATGCACTTTAATTACTACTAGAAACTGCGTTTCAGTTCTTCTAATTCAATTTTACAATTTACAATTTTCTTACAATTTTTTAATTATCTAAGTTTCTACAATATGAAAGTTTATTTATTGATAATGATGTTGTTTTTTTTTTCCTTTTACTTTACCTCTTCATTAAAAGCATTACTATTACTAAAAATAATGATAATGCAAAATAAGTATTGGAATTATTTAGTAACTCCCATGTATGCCAAAAGTACAAAAAATTATACTTTTCAGAAAAATAGTTTGTATTATTTGATATTGAAAATTAAAAAAAATTATATGTTGTGGTAGCATTAGCATTATTAATCATTCAATGCTAATGAAAGTGACATATTAATTGGTCTAAATAACAACGTCAAGTACAACAAAATTATACTTTTCCGAAAAATAATTTTAATTATTTGTTGTTGAAATTTTAAAAATTATTTGTTGTGGTAGGTGCCTTAGAAGTACAGATATTAGGTGTATAGATGTTGTGCTCCCAAAGATAGAGGAATCGTAATAAAAGAAAACATATATCAACTTAATTAAAAATATATTATAATATAAATTTTTACAAATTTATCTGTTATTGCATGGTTTGAATAAAAATTAAAACCTGTGTAGTACTTATGTTTGTTGTCATAAAAATTTAATAATTAAAATAAAGGCGCGTAAATAAGAAGGAGTCACATTATTACCTTTTTTGTAGACAATTCTAGTGTATATCTTAATAGTGATTAAAAAACCAAGTAATTTTTTTCCTTAAATTAAATTTCTTTATTCAATTTATGTTTTTACTGATACATATTTTTTCTTTTTTATTTTAAGAAAAATAAAAATGTCGAATAAAACCATATTAACATATTTTTTATTTCTTTCCTACTGTACATTGCCCTAGTAACTAAACCCTTTTATAAAAGAGGAATTAACAACAATAAGTTATCGTGTGTGTTCCGGCTTCCGCAGAAAGCACATAAAATAATTTTCTAATAGCTCTATCACATACTCGGTATTTTTAGATACTCGTATGTGTGCAACACAAATACAAAATTGTTTTATTTGTTGGTAGTTGCCTTTGTCACTATTGACAAAACATAATAGGACTTATAAAAGAATCAAATCAAAAAATGTTGTAATGCCTTTAATTGACTTCATTCTTTATGAAAAACATTCGCAATGTAAGTGTTTTTTATTGTTTTAGTAGTTGTTGTTATTTTATGCTAATTGTAAAAATAAAATTAACGACTGTGTGAATAATTGTTATTTTTTATGAGACAAAAAATTGTTAAAAACTGACATTAAGTGGTAATAAACTGAAAGAATTGTTCAATGTTTAATGTTCATAAATACACTTAGAGAAAAGTAACATTTTCTAAATAATTCTATTTGAGTTTTTATCTTAATGTATGACCTGTCTGTTGTTTCGTTTTTAAGCGAATCCTTTTTTATTTATTTAATATTTTCTTCTATGTTGTAAGGGCCACTAGGCTGTGTGAAGATTTTTGTGGGTCAGTAAAATAATTGATACGCGTGTCTTTTTTTAGACTATTTTTAAGTTCTCCTCATTTGACTCGAGTCTTCCCCGAAAAGCACCACCCAGAGGGAAAAGAACCCACACGAAACTGATGATCTTAAATGAAAAGGAGCTGCCACTTAAACGTGACACCATAACACCATTTAGATACTCTTTGACACCTGTCACCTGTCAGACGAACGCTTTAATCGGTTTGTTCTGTGCTGGGGATAAATAACTTTAGAAATCGTAACATGTGAAAAGAAATTTTTTGGAGCCTCCAGTCTTGATACACATTTACACAAAATTAATAAATTTTGGTACCATTTGGTACCATTCCACTGTCACATGTCACTAAATAATCAGACGTGAGGTAATTGTCCCGAATTTCCTGCAGGCCTATTATTCAAAACTCAAATATTATTTTTTGTATTCGATGCTGCATCAGTATTCTGATGGGCAAAATGAATGTTTTAAATACGAGAAATTCATTGTATTTTTTTGAAATGAAGAGTTTCAAATTTATATTTTATCCATGTTTGTCATTTTCTCCGTGTAGTAGTTATTCGTAACATCATATCAAGGGGTGTTTTCTGTTTTCTTGTGTGAAAAATTTTTAGAAGAAGGAAGTTATTTAAGAATACGATGCGTGTTGTGTTTTTCTTTTGTTGCGAATCCAATTCTTAGACTGGGCTTTTCATTGCCTTTTTAACTAAAGTTCATATAAATTTTAAAATTTATTTCGTTTCTCATAAAAGTACAGGGTTTTTATGCTTATTCTTTGGATTTCGTTTTGAAAATAAAACTAGTTTCTTGTTCACACTCAAGAATACAAGAAATAAAACTTAAAAAAAGAAGAAAAAATAAAAGAAATAGTAAAAGCTCTGGCTTTAAATTTATAACCATCTATTTAGTATTCTCAACTAAAAACGAATGAGTTTCTGTGAATATTAGCAAATGTACAGTGTTTATCAATCTTTTTTTTTTTGCACTACCAATATATTGAAAATTTGATATTTACTAGTCACGTTTAGTTTTTACCTTCAATCTCACTCTCTATGTGGTAGTTCGCTGTTAGGATATCCAAGCAGCATCAAACAGCAACAGCAATAACAAAAAAGCATTTAACGCTTCATTAGCTGCGATTGCAAGCAGCACCTTTCAATATTTCTTCTTCTTTTATTATTTGTATGTGTTTGTTGTTATTGATGTTGTTTTGGTTGCATTATTAGATGGTTTCCTCTAATTTCGTGATACATTGATTTAGTACAGATTTTAGGATCATGATGCATGAAGCCTATTTGTTGGAATATTAAAATAAACACACATTCACTTACTTTTAGGTGATTGCATTGATGTTGTTTTTGCTTAGTTGCACTATAGTGTTGATTTTTATCTTAAAATTTCCTTTTGTAAGAGAAAATTAAATTGTGTTAAGAAAAGGGGAATTTGTGTTAAGTTTGTTGTGATTCGATCATCCGTCGTTCAAATGTTCTATTTTTATGATAATCATGATACTGGAATTCTTTTGTTTAACGCGTCCTTGACTTTTGTGAAACGTGTATATTTTTGTGTTTTGTTGTGTTCTTTTAATGCTTTTTTTCTGAAAGCCATTCACGCAAGTTCGTCTATGATTTTATACTATTAAAAAATTGTAATTGTAAGTATTATTTATTTTGAATTGATTGAGTGTAATTCTTAATTAATCAATTGCTCATTAATCAATGTACATTTAAAATATATAAACAATAAATTTAATGATATCAGCAGTAGCGAGAAATTCATAAGGATATAATTTCCCAAATTAATCATTTTAAAATTTATTTTCTGTTGATGAATATTTTGAGAGAATATTAAGAAAAAAATTTTTTTAAGACACTAAGCTTGCTTAAGGTAAATAATGAAGAAATAAATTTTAAAATTTGTAATGCATAAATATTTTTCAGTTTTTGTGTTTCTTAACGACTTTTTATCGTTGAAAATTTCACTGCATGGGGCCTGCAAATGACACACTTTTATATATATTTATATGCTATTTTAGACAGGAGAAATCACAAAACATAAAGTAACAGATATTTTTGATGCCGTTTAATTTTTACGCATCCATCTTTTACAAATGAAATAAAATTTTTATTTATGGGAATTCAATTTTTATCGACAGTAGAGTGTGTCTAAATGGAAGGTTTTCTTATTAAATTAGGAAACTCGTTTCCAAGACCTGTACGTTTTTGTATGCAAAACAATTTCTAGTCGACTACCCCGCGAATCAAACAACTCAGTTAGAATTCGTTTTTTAGTATTTCATTTGTAGAATAAACTGCATGGAGAGGTCTTTTGTATAACTTTTGTCAATATGGGTCACCGAGGCAGGGGCGATGGCACCATTCTTACAATATTTTAATGCAAAGAAAAAAGATTTTTCATCTATTAAATATTTTTTTGGATTTTAGATTGTAAATTCATTAAATTTTTATTCGACTCAATTACATAGTAAATGCAAAACTTTTTAATTAAGTATACATATACAACCAACTATATTTTAAATTAAAATTAAAGAGAAGTAGCACGTCTTTTCTGTATGACAAAGAAGAAAGGGTGCATTAAATTTATTATTTGAAACCAGAAATATCTTTCGAGGAATTTCATTCTAAGCACTGAAATTCATCTTTGCTTTGATGTTTTAATAATCGGGAAAATAGAAGCTTTAAGGAATCATACTCCATTGAAAATTGTCACGGAAGTTACCGATCATATGAACCTTTTGGTTTACAACACAAAAAACACTTAAAAAAAGCATTCATTTGTTATTATTTATTTCATATCTGATTTTAGTTTTGGACCAGTTTTATAAAAAAATTGGAACGTTACATAAAATCTTTTTTTTCAATTATCTTTTGAATCTTCAATGTAACTGAAATAGCAGTAAGTATTCATATTATTAATTGCAAAATAATACACGCCAAATATTATTATCTCTAATAAAAACATAAACTAGCTACTAGGGCCTTATAGTTTCTTTGTATGCCATTGTGCTTAATACTGCCATATCACTGTTCTTGTGAGTACGATCCAACCAAAAAAATTGTTTCAGTTTGGAACTACAAAAATTATACAATTATTCTTATCAAAAACCGTTAAGCGCTACACAACAATAAGAAAATTTATTATTTGGAATCTTCTTTATGTTCCTTCAAGTATAAATATTTCATGATATTCTCATGAAATATTTACTATTTTAAACTAAACTAAAAAATGAAATCATCATCAGCATTCTTCGCATCTATCTACCTTAGTTGTGTATTTTATAAACATCATCTATTTAACCAACTAACTTTGTAAATAAGAATACGAGGATATTCATATCAACTTTTATTTGGTTAGACGGAAGGTCGTAGCGGTCCAGAAAGTGCAGCATTTTATTCTGCTAGCGTTTGTAAAAATGAATTATCTTTCTAAAAAGTATTTTTAGAAATTAAAAATAAATGAACTTAAGACAAAATAATTGCTATTCAATTATAATGTTTACAGTTCAAATAATAATTTAATAAAAATTAAGTTATAAAAAATAAAAATAATTACTCAATGGTTACTGTGTTTTTGTAATAAATATTTTCGAGTTTTTTATGGCTTTTTGCCTTATTGATTCTATGGAGTTCTCATTTAATCAATTTGGCTTTTCGTATAATATTCTGACGTTTTCCTTACAAAATTTGGGTAGAATTCACTGATGAGCTATATATGAGCAGTAGCAAAATGGCCATATGGCTATGCTTTCCCCGCAGTAATACATTTCATTTTTTAGTTTAGTTTAGATAAAATAAATATTTCATGAGAATATCATGAAATATTAATATATTAGAAGCTAGACAATAATATTATGATTAATTTCTCTGGTGTTAAACAAAAAAGAATTGTAGTCATATAAATATTATAATTTAAGATGGGTTCTATTAACGGGTTTAGGTTTGACTCAAGCTTCTTTAAATGCATTGCCATAGTTTTGCTTATAAACGGTGTTTGTTTTAGTTTAATGAGGACTAACGCATTCGATAACTATGGTTTGTAAGCTGAGAATGTCAAACTGTGCTTATATATTTGTTATTTTGTTTGTAAGGGTGTGCAAGGCATCTTAAATTGTAAAAATTTTCTTTGAAAAAAAACTTGCTCGCGAAGTCTATATGAGAGTTTTTATTACTTGTGTTTAGTAATGAAGCTCATTTCTGGTTAAATGGTTACGTCTATAATCATATTTTTAACTTTAAAAAAAGAAGGAGGTTTTCGTCTACATGATGATGCTTTTTTATATTTGTGCCTGCATTCATTTCTAAACCGTTTTTAAATTGTTCATAATTGCAAACACCAAAGGGTGTCCACATACAGCAAACATGTTTTTTGCGTGTATTATGGACCGCAAAGAGCGGCGCTTTAAAATTAAAAACTGCGTGTCACTATTGCTCCCAATGGCACAAAATAATATAAAAATAAATCTAAAAATTGAAGGCTGTCCCATTAGTTCCGTAAATATGGGCCTATTTCTTGAACTATTATAGGCAACCGCTTGAAACTTAGACAGAATTTCAATTGCTATAACAACTATAATAACAAGTAGAAATATTCAAAATTATAAATTAAAAGGTGCCCCAATATTTCATTTAATTTAATATATATGGCCATATTTTTGAACAATTGTAGACAGACGGTTGAAATTTACAGAGAAGCTATTTTGCTAAGGCCGCTACAATATCAAGAATCTATAAAATTTAGATTTGGAAATTAACGAGTGTAATATGTGATGTATGTTGCTAAATTTTTGAATCCTTATAGACAGATTGCTGAAATCTGTTTCGAAGTTATTATTATTATTTTTTTTTGCAAGATTTATTATCAAAATGAATAAGGAGTTGAATGACTGCAGTGCTTTGCGAGTTTTATCAAATGCTGAATAAATTTTTGTTTCCAAAAATTAATTCTAAACATCAACAAGATGACGTAACTGGCCGTTCAGCGGAACTTTACTTTCAGAAGTGGTCTATTTTACAAGTTCATGTAATTTAACGCCTCTGAATTGCTTTTTATGGAGTTATATTAATTCATTGCTTTATGCAACTCTTGAAGTATGGGAAGCCAACATTCAAGACGCCATACTGACAGAGTTATGGAAAAAGTAGTACAAAAATGGACTGATCGAATGGACCATGCAACTTCTAGCAGTGGCGTTCAAATGCCTGAAATCATATTTTGAAAATAAATGCCTTGAAGAGATACATCAGATTATAATGAAAAAAGAAAAGCATTCCACAAATATTGTGTTTCGTAATGTCATTTTAAATTCTAAAGCAAAATTTTTTTTTGCAGGTTTTTTTTTTAATAAAATGTGATATTTTATATTTCACTTTCTATAGCTGAGGTATTAATTTTTAATTTATACGAATTTCGAATAAATCATGTTTCTAATTTACTGCAATTAAGATGAGCGTAAAACCACATCGTAATTTTAGTTATAAATTTATTAAAATTCTTTAACATTTAAAATTTATTTGATACAACTGTCTTCTTCTTTAAAAAATAACACCTGGTAGGTAAAAAGTGAAGATCTTGTAAAAACTTAAAAAATATTCCATTGCAAATTGTATGGTGATTGACAGTTAATCGCTATAATTGATAGTTTAAGTTCTTGTTTCTATAACCTTATTACTGCAACTTATTTAAAACGCATTTTATTCGTTACTTATAAAAAAATTCATTAAAATATAAAATCCATCGAAAATTTTACATCCAACATGATAAACGATATCCTAAAGATCAACATGGATTTGTTAATTTAGGCTTAACTAAGATTTAATTTAGATTTAAATATTGAATTAATTATTTACAACCCAAAATTTCAATAAAAGTCAAAATTGATTTAAGAACCAGTTGGTTTAATGGAATGTTTTGCTTTAAATTTTTTTGTTTGTATTCGTAGTTATGGATTGTATTCGTAGTTATGGATTGTAAAACGATGCAGTTTAATTTGAAATAAAACGTAATAAATGTGTTAATTTGAATAACATGCGATTTAATTGTCGTTATTCAAAAATCTTAAAGCTATTTTGTGCATTTTTATATTAAACATTTTTAAATCCGTAGATAATTTATTCGTTTAGTACAAACAGCTTTTAACCAGCGATTATTATTATTAACTAAATGGGATTAAATTGGTTAAACACACAGAAAAACACACACAAACAAATAAACAAAAAAAAAAAAAAACAACAAAATTACACAATTTAAGATTAAATTAAACAACACTTAATATTTTTGCACACTTACATTTAAATTTGAATAAATATTTTACATATGTGAAGCCCATAACTCCGCCTCAAGGAGTTTGACCACCTTGCTCGCGGGCAACACTTGGCGCTCTGCTGCAACTTTAGAAATCAAACAAATAAATTTAAATAAAACGTAAAAACGATATTAAAATCAAACCAACTGCAGTCTACAGGTTTTAAAGTTAGAAATTTATGACTCTACCTCAACAACTGCCAACAGCACGACAGCTGTGACAGACACATGTACAAATTTTTAGTATGTTTGTTCTTATGTGTTTCAAGATTTATGACATGCGTGAGACACATGACATAAGATCAATATGAAATAATATTTTCTAACATTTTCAAAAACATTTATGATGCACTGATTGATTGAAGCTAACAGGAATTTAAAAAGTAAAAGATTTATAAAAAATATTTAATTGAACACTTAAAACTCAAGCTTTTAATGACCAGAAAGCATAAAGTGTTTTCTAACTTCAATGAAAACAATAAAAACAGATTAGAAAAATAAATTATCAGATTTAAAACCTTTTGAGAAGAAACTACTGAAGACTTTATGGTGTCAATATTTTGAGAATAATAGCAGCTTTTTCTGAGGTGCATTAAAAATCTGATAATCTTGAGTCTGTTTTAATTTAATGTCCTTGCCGAAAACAGTTTGTGGTTTTCTAAGTATTTTTTTGTAGTTTTCTCTTCAGACTAATGCATTTGCACTAATCCACTTTACTGACACATTAAAAAATGTGGCTTTACGACCAATGGGTTGATGCTGTACCATATTATTGCTTGTCAAGCGCAATAATCTACCATTTAAACCATCAAGTAGCTGAATATGTGAGCTTCTAGATTTTGTTTTGTCTGTTTTCATGTCTGTATGTAAATTATATTTTTAAAATAACACATTTTTATGTTTTCAAAAAAGGACGACAATTTTTTTTAAACTAAATTTTAATTAAGTCCAACAGCAAATTCATTAGAACTCCTGTAATTCGTGTAATTTTTTTATTTACAAAAACGAGTCTCATCTTTGTAAATGCCGTTTATGAAATTCTTAGTCAGATTCTACTCTGCTTATTACAAGATCATGCTCCTATAATAAATACTAAAATGAGTTTAATGACACCTTCAGCTTAACCGGCATTTTTAAATGAGAGCGTTTTTTCATTTGTTGTAAATTTAACCGCAAATCATGAAAAAATTAAGAAAACAGCAACAACTTCGATAAAGGGTGCGTTGTTGTTGTTACTTCATGCACAAATATACCCAACAGAAAATTAAAATGAAAAGGTTGATGGTAAAAAAAATAAAAATAAAAATTATCTTTGAAATGTGACAAATTTTCCATAAAAATTTATCCTAAAATATATTTTAGATCTATTTTAATATTTTATGAATACGGCACCAAAAAATTTTAAAATGATTTCAAGTGAAAAGATACTCACTTTTACGGCGTTTAAAAAACAACAATTTTTTAAATTTTGCAACACCTTTTTGAATATCTTCAAAACTATTTAAGCAAATTGAAAAACATTTCGAAACAATTTGCATAGCCTTCTAGGGGGGCCTGTGTTGCTCCTTGTTTTTGAGGTTGTTATCTAGTAAACCACTGGGAACGACCATAAATCCCTAGACGACAGCTAATGGAAATTCAGCGGGCTACACAGTTTACGTGCTATTGATGAATAGAGTGGATAATGAGAAAATTTAACTTTTAAATCTTTAAAGCCATCAGCAAAAAAACTTTTTTTTAAAGTTGTTAAAACACTAAAGATATTTTTAAGGTCTTTCAAAACTCTGTTTTTTAAAAACAAACGTCCAAGCTTAAAAGTGGAACTGCATTCGACACAAATTAATAAAATTAACAACAAGTAGCTTTCAGTCTCCACATTTGTACCATCTCTAATTAGACGAGTAGAGAGAAGGCGAATATCCAAATCGAGCCAGTTTATAATACCTGGAAACCTTGATATGAAATTTGTGGCTATAGGCAGCTGAAATTACTTTTGAGTGGACTAAGATATTGGAAATATTATTCTAGAAACTCAGAACAGTCCAACCAGGAAGGTGTAGCAATTCTTTGAAATTAAAATGAGAGGATTACTCTAAACCTTTCAAATAATGAAACTTGAGGGAACACTCATTAAGCGATGTTATGTTTTATAATCAAAACTTTTTTGTATCTAAACGCAAGAACAATGGTAAGTATCCACAGGCTAAAAAAATAATGGAACAGCAAGAGCCAAAACTTTATTGTACTCAGGTTCATTGCGATTAGACAAAATGAATGTAAGAAAATTAAATATATACAAAATGTTTGCCTCGAGCTTATGATTGTTATGACAGCATACAATGTTGACAAATAAAATGAACATACGATTAAAAACAAGATCGATAAAGAGGTTGTTTTTTAACCGACTTCAAAAAAAGAACGAGGTTATACAATTCGGCTGAATGTTGCTTTTTTATATTTGTGACTCCAAATGCAGTCATTTCTGATCCGATTTTAAAAATTTTTGGTTGGTCCCGTTTTAAAAGCAGTTCATAATCTTAAAAATTAACGGGTGTCCCCATACAACATACATATTTTTTACGTGTATTATGAACTGTAAAGGGCGATTCTAAAAACAAAAACTTATACAAATATAAATCTAAAAATTAAAGGGTGCCCCCATAATTGATGTAAATTTACTTATATGGGCCTATTTTTTAAACCGTTCTAGACAAACGCTTGCTAATTGGACAGAATGTCGATTGCTATGTCCGTTATAGTAACAAGTATGAATATTACTAATTATAAATTAAAGGGTGCGCCAATAGTTCATTAAAATTGATGTATATGGCCATACTTTTGAACAGTTGTAGACAGACGCTTGAAATTTACAACGAACCTGTATTGCTTAGGCCGCTATAACAACAAGAATAAAAATTGATTTAGAAGGTAAAGGGTGTTCCAATAGTTAACCCTCTGCACCTGATGTAAGATAGTTCTCACAATTCTAATGACGCGGTTGACTATCAGACACCATTTCAATTGCTTATATTTTTAAAAGATCCGTATTGTAAAACTAATAAAACCATTTTTTTTATTGCTTATGGGTGTAAGTTATTATTATATACTGTGAGCGTCAAAATAAAGTGTACACAAACATTTTCTTTAGATTAGTTTTTATTTCAGTCTTTAAAAATACTATTTTATTTAACATTTTATGTTTTTTTAAATTGTCATTCAGTTCTCTACTTAAACTTAAAAAAAGAACAACAAAAATTTACAACAACAAAAGTTATAAAACAAAAATAAAATCTATTCCCTATTTTACGCCTCAAAATAAAGTGTACACTTATAATTCATTATAAAAATTAGTATGATTTAGTATTTGGTTACTTTTCCTTTAGCTTTAATAACGGCACTTAGTCTTCGGGGCATCGATTCAACTAGCTCTTTGGTTATGTCAGATGAATTTTTCTGCCACTCCTCCATTATAAGGGATTTAAGCGTATCCTTGTTAGTAATTGTCCTCTTTCGTATTTGCTGGTCAATATGCTCCCACAAATGCTCAATAGGGTTTTAGGAGTATGATAAAGGAGCCATTATTTTACTATCTTTGCCGTATGTTCGGGATGATTGTCTTGTTGAAAGATCCAAGGTCGCTTTAAGCCCAATTTCTCCACACTACATGGCAAATTGTTTTTCAAAATGTTTAAGTAGTCCGTTTTATTCATGGTATCTTCAATAAAAACCAAGCTTTTCACTCCACTTGGCGCAATGCATCCCCACACCATCACCGAACCTCTACTATGCTTAACCGTAGATATTAGATTTTGTTCAGCATACTCTGTATTTTTTGTACGCCATACTTTTACAGTTTTTTTCTGGCCAAATATCTCAAATTTACTCTCATCGCTAAATAAAAAGTTATTCCAGAAAGAACCATCTTTAGTTTCGTACTTTTTTGCATACTCAATATGTTTTTTCTGATCTACTAACGATATGAGTGGCTTTTTTCGCGGCAACCGACCATGTAGACCATTTGCGTGTAGAGCTCTTCGTACTGTGTTGGCGCTTACGTTGCAATTTTTTGTTGCTGAAACTTCCTCCGATATTTTAACAGCACATTTAAATTGATTCTTCTTCACATCGCGCAAAATAGACCTTATTTCAGACTCACTTAAAGCTTTTGGTCGGCCTGCACCTGGACGATTTTCTACTTTGCCGAATTATTCGAGCTTATCAACTATCTTCTTTGCTGTATTATGGCTTCTTTTTATAATAGACCCGATATCACGAAAAGTTTTACCGTCTTCTCAAAGTTTTATCACAAGTTCACTGACATCTGTGGACGTTTCTCTACCCATAATAAATTTCTTTCTGCAAAGAAGTTATAGCCCGAAAATTGCGTCTGTCTACTATAAAACATTAATAGTGATTTAAAAGAGTGCAATTAAGTAAATAAACAACAAAACATAACGGTATTTTATGCGGTTCCACTTCGCTAAAATGCTACAAAATAAGATGTACACTTTATTTTGACGCGTAAAATATGGAATAGATTTTGTTTTTTGTTTTATAACTTTTGTTGTTGTAAATTTTTTTTGTTGTTTTTTTAAGTTTAAGTAGAGAACTGCATAACAATTAAAAAAACATTAAATGTTAAATAAAATAGTATTTTTAAAGACTGAAATAAAAACTAATTTAAGGAAAATGTTTGTGTACACTTTATTTTGACGCTCACAGTAGGTATTTTTCTAATTCAAAGCATGAAATTGTGTTTTCATCTACTTATCGGCATGGCGTAAATTTTCCATAAAAAAACTTTGACCTGTACCAGAATAGCAAAAAAATATTCAAAAATAAATGTTTTTAACAGATGTTTTTAATTTTTTATTATTTAGACTTAAATTTATCAGTGGATAACAAAAAAATAAAAATTCAGTGGTTAAAAAAAATATATATATAAACATTTCAATTGGCACATTAAAGCCTACAACTTAACAAACAAACATATTTCATGTAATTATTTATTATGCGGTAGTTTTAGATTTTGCTTAATTTGCACTAAAGTTAATAATACGACTTTTCTTGACAGGTTACGCAAAGAGGCTTGGAGCACTGGAGGCAAATAGGCTGCAAGCAATCACAACAACAATACCTTGTTACTCTTTTTATCTTTGGGGGACAAATTGAACACAGTTTTCTTCCACTTGGTGGTATAGATTGAACAGTTGGTGGCGGAGGGGGTAGATCTTTACCTAGAACCCTGCTGAGCATCATTCTTAATTCTCGTGGCAGCCGTTCATTGTATACCCGGAATTTCATTTGGTCTGGCACCAATTCTCTTGCCAGATTGAGAATAAAGGTTTTTCTTCTCATTTTTACGTCACTCTCAGTACACATTTGATATAAGACAAAGGTATTAATACAAGCCATATCTAGTAGTCTTTGAAATCCTGCCATAGGCCACAGACGAGTTTTTCTGCTGCATGCATAAATTGAACACTTTTTATCAACTTCGTCAACTCCTCCTTTGGTGTGATTATAATCTACTATCATAACAGGTTTTTTTTATGTCAGTATCTATTTATTGACAGTGATGAGAAGACGAAATAAGCAGAATAGTTTTAATTTTTTTTTTTTTGGCACATATGACAGCAGGGTATACTCTTTCGTAAAACCATACATGGAACTCCCGACTTCTCTAGTTTTGCTAGGTAAGAAAGAAGATGGTATCTCAAGTTTATTTTTTTTATAGAGTTCCTAAGTAAGTTAATCCCTTTTTCAGCAGAACTTCCACAAGTGGTATAGAGCTAAACCAGTTGTCAGCCGTAATATTTCGATTGGAGTTTTCGAAAATTTTCACAAGTCTCAATACAGACTGAGTTGGTACTGCCAGTTCACGTTCCTGTTCATTTAACCCAATGCCGTCATAATTCTTACCATAAAAAAATATAGGCATTGTAAATGTAGGATGTGCGAGCATCGACTAACAGCATTATTTTAATGCCATACTTGGCTGGTTTTTGAGGCATGTAAATTTTAAACTTGAAGCGACCTTTAAACGGAAGTAACATTTCATCGATTCAGAGGTATGGTCCGGGAGTATACTGACATTGACTGTTCAGGATGAATTTATTAAAGAAATGTGAAATTGGTGCAAGTGGATCTTCTTTCAGACGCTCGACTCTAGTTGTTGAATTATCAAATCTTAAGCAATTTATCAAACAACAAAAACGCAAACTGGACATCCCACAACGAAATATTTCATGGCCACTGCCATCGGTTGCGAAAATTGTTCGAAGATCTTCATCATTACATTTACAAACTGAACTGTAGTACAGTAGACCAATGAATGCTTTCATTTCCGTCACATGTGAATCCATTAGTTTATTTTTGTTGCATTATTAAATTGTGCTTTGTAGCTACATAGTTTTTGATAAGTATATTGTACTAAACATTCCAACATGGATTCGTAAAAAATTTTGAACCAAAGCTGCAAATATCCTTCAAAGGTAGAAGTATGCAGACGACCTGGTAATCTAACTATGTTGTGGGATGCTGTTTTGGATGTTTTTGGTCGCTCTCTTGTACTCCACATAAAGCCCTTCTTAAGTATATAATAGTCGCTTATTGAGTCTTGACTCACTTCTTCAGAAATAGGTTGTGGCTCAGAAGTAGTCGCAAATTGTTTCTGATCTTCTTCATCATTTGAAATTTCATCATTATCTAAAAGTTCTGTACCTGGCTGAAAATTAGGATTATAGTATTCATCATCCATATCGCTGAACTCCTGCTACTCTCTTCCTCCAACCACTGTCGTATTAGCTCATCGCGGTTTTTGAAATTTCCAGATGACGTTCTCTTAGAACAGTGTCGAACTTGCGAAATGTTTGAATGCTCCATAATAAGAAAACTAAAAAATAACAATTTTACTGACGTCTTGTTTGCAAGACACTACGAAAATGTAATAATTTAATTGACATGTTGTTTAGGAGACACTATGAAAATATAACAAAAATACTGATGTGATTGTCTCGCAGACACTTTGCCGCTTACTCTGGCAGGTGTGCTTACGTCAATCGATCTAAACAAAATATCATGCGCATAAGTACACAAAAGAAAGGTACAGAGAATTAGAAAGTAGATGTGTGGAAAATAACGGTACAAAATACTCTTTTGCATTTGTCGGTGTCTGCTTTATTTTATGTATGTGACCAACCTTTTGAACCGTTATAGACAGAGCGCTTAAACTTAAAAGGGACATGTATTCCTAAAGGGTGTCTTATAAGTGATGAGCCTATCTTTTGAACCGTTATAGACAAACCCTTGCAAATTGGACAAATGTCGATTGCTATGGTCGTTATAGTAACAAGTATTAATATGAAGATTTATAAATTAAAGGGTGCGCCAATAGTTCATTTAATTTTATGTATATTGCCATACTTTTAAACAGTTATAGACAGACGCTTGTAATACACAATGAACCTGTATTCGTAAGTCCGCTATAATAACAAGTATAAAATATGGATTTAGAAGTTAAAAGGTGTTCCAATAGTTGATATAATTTCAAGTGTGTGGCCGAACTTTTGAACCGTTATAGACAGAACGCTGAAACTTAAAAGGGACCTGTATTTCTAAGAGTGCTATATCAACGAGTTTATAATTTGAATTTAGAAAATAAAGGGTGTCTCATAATAACTGTAGATTTACTTATATAGACCTATCTTTTGAACTGTTATAGACAAGCGCTTGTAAATTTTATGAAATGTCCATGGCTATGGCCGTTATAGTAACAGCTGATAATATTTAAAATTATAAATTAAAGGGTGCACTAATAGTTCATTTAATTGGTATATGGCAATACCTTTAAACAGTAGTAGACAGACGCTTAATATTTACGAAGAACCTGTATTACTAACTCCTCTATAACAACAAGTATAAAATTTGGATTTGGAAATAAACGGGTGTCCCAATAGTTGATATATTATGGTGTAGTGGTCGAACTTTTGAACCGGTATAGACAGACAGCTGAAATTTACAAGGGACAAGTTTTGCTAAGTCTGCAAAATTAATATAATTTGTTCCATATGGCCGTATTTTTTGAACCTATATTTGGTATAATAAGAAGTATAAAAATATTATATTATAAATTAAATAGTTGATATAATTTGATCTAAATGGTCAAACTGTTGAACCGGTACAGACGGTTGAAATTTACACAGAACCTGATTGCTAATTCTACTACGAAGGCAAGTATATATTTTGAATTAAAGATTGACCGTATAGTTGCTGCAATTTGATGTATATTGCCAAACTTTTGAACAGTTGAAAAATTATGTGGCCCTACACTTGAGCTGTTATAGGCAGACAGATGAAATCTGTTTTGAAGTCGGTTTTTTTCGCAAGAATTATTTCAGTGTTAAATTGATGTTGCAGGGCATCATAAATTGTGAACCTAGCACCAGCTGGCATAGGACTAAGAACATTCTTAACACTAGAGTTTGTAAACTAAGAAGGTGGTTATAAGCAATCGTTAAAAGGTATTTACTAAAGCCAATAGTAAACTAATGATTAAGAAGGTACAATCTTCTCCGTTTAATTTAAACTTGGTGGTGGAAAGAGCAACCATTTTGGTAGAAATAAAAAACATTTAATATTTTTAATAAAATTTCCAATTGACGTTTTATCGAAATATTAAGATAATTATATATAAATTTTATATCTACAACCCAGCAAAAAAATTTTGAAAAGGCAATCGAGTGTGTAATTAAGCATTTTTGGCAGAAGTACTTCCCAACTAGATTGCCAACTTAATTATTTTAACAAGGCATGAGACTTTTATAATCAATTACTGAGAATCGATAACATTAATTATTGTAGGAATTAATGAGTACATTTAGTACGGTAGTCTATTTTAACACAAAGAACTACTTCCATTAATACTTCCTTTTTTGGAAACTAATGTAATGCGTTTTGTAAGCCTGTAACAAAATCTGGCAATCACAAAAGTAAGTCATTATATCGCAAGTACTTTTTAAGGTAATGTCTAATTTTTTGCTGGGAACTTTTATTTGCATAAATTAATTTTTTTAATAAATTTATAATCTATTTGATCTGGAAGTGCAGGCATTTGTGTAAAAGTCACCTCCTATACCCAATAAACTGCTACTTGCTGATACTGATAAGTCATATTTCCATAAACTGTGTCGAAAACAGTCATGCAAACACAACAAATGCAAGAAACATAATGATGTATCGTAGACTTGTTCCAATAAAACTCAAACAAAGCATAGCATTAACAAATGCATTATCGCTTTTTCTTTAACAAAAATTTATAAAACCCATTACAACTGACAAAGAAACATGCCACACTTCCTAATTCGCCTCTTTAATCATCAATTCATTCACAAGTACAATATTAAAGTAATTCATTTCTACATTTATATGTAAACACGAATTCAATACAATGTTGTTAAAACACATTTTAAGCTTTACACCTACGCCACTTTAATTGCACCTCAACAGAATGAAAAGAATTATTATCGTTATATTATCGTTTTTAACACAGTAAAATATTTCTTTTTCAAGAAGAATTAAAACAATCGCTTATATATTTTCCTTTTATTCGTTCGTTTGATTTTTTTTATTGTAAAATTAAACGCTTGGTGTCACTTCATTTACTCAACCCTGTATAATTTTGTTGGCAACTCTGTTAAACATCACACACTTTAATATCACGCAAGTACAAGGTTGCTTTGGGACTTTCTGTTCAACAAATACTTCTATACCACTTCCACCGGCGATTTATGTTAACATCCGAGTTAAAGCGACTAGATTCTTCTTACATGGAAACATCTGGCAGCTTCTTCCAGTTATTAAATTTGTATTTATGTAATTGTGGGTATGAGACAATCAAAGGATTTTATGAAGTGGTGTTAATTTTTGTAAATAGCAATATCATTCTTTCATAACAATATTTATGACAACTGTACGATTGATAACTTGTCACTCTCTCGTAAATAAAATTTACATAATTTGGTGTAAAAAAGTTAGAAAAAATCGTAATTGATTTGACGTCTTACCATAAATAATCAATTATCTAGTGTAAATAATGTTGTCGACATTACTGCGCCACGAAAAAACAAACAACAACTACAACAACTTTAATTTGCAAAGAGTAGGCAGCAAACTTGTGCCGTAAAACTCAATAATTTAATTACAAATGGTTGTGTTTATTGAGTTAGGGCGACGCAAAGCGATCCATAGAAGAATGAAGAAATGTATGAGTATGTTTGCAATAGTACTTCAAAAACTGACTGAGCAATTAAACGTTGGAACGTTAGGAATGACTTTAAGCCAAAGTCCTAACAAAATGTGTACAAAAGTGCCTAATTCCTGCAAAGTTTCAATAAACGAGAGCAGACCAATAAAATACATCGGACAGCATTGAATATATATGATACAAGGCTTGCGAGACATTTAAGTCTTTAAAAATATGCGATTTTAACATTAATCATCGTATCTTAGTTTGCCTATCTAAGCAAACTTTATGTTGAGAACTCGGAGTAAATGTTCTTAAATCATATATTTTTTTGAACATATCTGTGATATCTAAGTGAGAACAAATTTGAACTTAACACCAATGATACAATAGATTCCTTGCGTTCTACGTATATCGTTAACTGAACCGTTGCTTTCATTCGTATTCCAATGGTGTTCCAGTGAAGTCCCGTGGCACCTTATACTATTGGCCTCTATCACCCTGCTAGGATCTATGACCTTTGAATATAGCAGCCTCCTCATTGACTGCCCCAGGGTGTACACTTCGAATCCATTGAAAAAAGACAGCATAAAAACCTGAAAAACATGGAGAAGCTTTGGCATGTTTGGGGGCCCAATGCGCTTTGAAATCCCTTGACCCCACTAGATTAACGTTTTTACCTTAAATTTATTTTTCTCCTTTTGCCATCTACGAGTAGGGACTAACGACAGCACTTATTGTTCACTTGATGCCCAGTGGTATGGTTTTTGCTTTTTTATATCTACTAAGGCAAAGCAAAGGCCGAAGCGTTGTCCACTAACCGCCGTCCAAAAAAAACTTTCCCTCCTCTTGAGTTCCATTCGCCGCTGAGTGTGATCTATTTGCCGCTCCGAAGTTCTCTTGATTCCCTACTCCAGTGGTTCATTAGAGTCAAACTTCAGTCTACCGCCTTCATTAACCCTTTTTTGAATTATTTTTTCTATTTTTATTTTAAGCACTGAAATTTATCTTTGCTTTAATGGTTTTAATAATAAAAATTGTCATGGAAGTTATTTATCATATGTACCTTTTGGTTTACAACACAAAAAAAAAAAACTTCAAAAAACCTTTGGTATTATTTATTTCATATCTGACTTTAGTTTTTAACCAGTTTTATTAAAAATTGGAACGTCTTAGTATAACTGAAATAGTAGTAAGTATTCATATTACTGATTGCAAAATAATGCGCACCAAATATTATTATCTCTAATAAAGGCCAGGATTCACTATCATATTCAATCGTACGATTTAATCACACAAAAATCTGACAGAATTCTGTCCTACTTTAAAAATCGTTCCAAAATGGCGTCGTATGTGCCACACTATTATACAAAAAAGATGCAAAAACATATGGTTTTAATATTTTGTTGTTTTTTCTCCTCATCATCTTAAAAAAATCAACCCTGATCGCATAGAGAATAATATTTTATGAATTATTTCAAAAGATTATAAAATCGTACAGATCTGTCAAAAACTCTGTCACACACATACCATTTTAATCCACATTATCATACTTTTTGAGCACACATGAAATTGTTGGCAGATCGTACGACTAAGTATGATAGTGAATCCTTGCCTTAACAACACAAACTTGCTGCTAGGGCCATAAAGCTTTTCTAAATTCCATTTTGCTTAATACTGACATATCACTCTTAATTGCAGTTTCAATTTTTAAGCGATTTAAAATTCTAGATTTTTCTAATACGGAAATCTTGTTTTATTTGTTGTTTCTTTTAAACTTGCATTTATGTTCTTGTGAGGACGATCCAACCAAAATTGTTTCAGTTTGGAACTATAAAAATTATACAATTATACTTAGCTAAAACCGTTAAGCATTAGGCAATATTATTATCAGCCCAATTATGAATATTCTCACGGAATTTCTTTCCCACGGAAAAAATTTTTCTCGAGAAAAGATTCCTCCAATTATGAATTCCGTGGAAATAAAATACTGAACAAGTGGCATCATTGTTATTTGAAGGGAGTTTTTTGTTTATTTACATATAATTTTTAATTTTATAATCCATAATACCTACCTACAAATGGGGAAAAATTTATAATGGTAAATCTAAAAATTAAGGGCTGTCCCATTGGTTACGTAAATATGGGCCTATTTTTTGAACTGTTATAGGCAAACACTTGAAACTTAGAAAGAATTTCAATTGCTATAACCACACAAATTATAAATTAAAGGGTGCCTCAATAGTTCATTTAATTTGTGCATACTTTTATACAGTTGTAGTCAAACGGTTTAACTTTACAAAGAACGTGTGTTACTAAGTCAGCTAAAAGAACAAGAATTAAATTTGGATTTAATTTGAACCCTTTTAGACAGATAGCTGAAATCTGTTTTGAAGTCGGATTTTTTTTCCAAGAACTATCTTCAAAATGAATAAAGAGCTGAATGAATGTGATGACTGGCATATTCTATTGAATCCTGACTAAATTTTTGTTCCCAAAAATTAATCTTCTAAACATTAACAAGATGACATAACTTGCCATTCAGCGGAATTACCAAAATAATTTTGGTGACAATTTTACTTACAGAAGTGGTCTGTTTTCTAAGTTTATGTGCTTTAACGTTTCTGAATTGCTTTTTATGGCGCTATAATTATTCATTGCTTTATGCAGGCAAAACTCGCGAAGTATTGGCAACCAACATTAAAGTCACATTTGACGCCATACTGCCAGACTTATAGGAAAAATTAGTATAAACTGGACAAATCGAATGGACTTTGCAAATTCTAGCAGTGGCGGACAAATGCCTGAATTTATATTTTTAAAATAAATGCCACGAAGATATTCATCAGATTATAATGAAAAAAAAATCATTCAACAACTTCTGTGTCTTGTATTGTCATTTTAAATTCTAACGCAACAAAAAACACCCATTACATAGCTTTTTAAATAAAAAAAAACTTATTGATACTTCATATTTCATTTTCCATAAAAATTCTTTAGCATTTAAAATTTATTTAATACAACTGTTTGCTACTTTCAAAAACAACACCTGGTACGTAAAAAGTGAAGATGTTGTGAAAACTTAAAAAAAAAAATTCAATTGCAAATTGTATGCTGATTGAGAGTTAATCGCTATAATAGAAAGCAAGTTCTTGTTTCTAAAACTTTATTTCGGCAAATTATTTAAAACGCATTTTATTCGTTACATATAAAAAAATGCATTAAAATACAAATCCCGACGAAAATTTTACATCCAACATGATAAACGACACCATAAAGATTTAGAATAGTTTTTTTAGGGTTAATTTAGATTTAAATATTGAATTGATATTTTACAACCCCAAAATTTCAATACATGTCAAAATTTATTTAAAAAACCAGTCGGTTCAAATCAATGTTCTGCAAACAACAGTTATCAAATAAAAAAATTTTTAGCTTTAAAATCTGTACCCGCACATGGCCAAGTATTTGTATATATGGATTGTAAAACGCTGCAGTTTAATTTCGAATAAAACGTAATACATTTGTTAATTCGAATAACATGCGCTTTAATTGTCGTTATTAAAAAATCTTAAAGCTATTTTATGCATTTTTATATTTAATAAATTATAATCACATTTTATATATAAAAGCATTTACAAAAATATTTGCATTGTCCTTTAAATTTATAATTTAAACAAATATAATCCCTTATCAAATTGTCCACATTTTTGAGTCCGAAAATAATTTATTCGTTTAGTACAAACGGCTTTTAACCAGCGATTATCTAAATGCGATTAAATTGTTTAACACACACACAAACAGTTAAACCAAAAGACAACAACAATAGTAACACAATTTTGGATTAAATTAAACAACATACAGCAACCACCCAATTTAACATTCTTTGAACGCTTACATTTACATTTGAGAAAATATTTTACATATAGGAAGCTCTTGACTCCGCCTTAAGAAGTGGTCAACTTCGTTTGCTGGCAGCACTTGGCGGTCTGCTACAATTTCAGAAATCAAACAAAAAATTGTTAAAGATTTAAATAAAACGGGAAAAAGGAATTAAAATCAAACCAACTGCAGTCTGCTTCAACAACTGGCAACAGCACGACTGCTGTGAAAGGCACATGTACAAATTTTGTCGAATGTTGTTCTTTAGTGTTTCAAAGCAAAAGAGTGGAGTGAGACGCATGGCATAAGATCAATATGAAAAGATATTTGCTTACATCTTGAATAACATTTATGATGCATTGATTGATTGAAGTTAACAGGAATTTATATAGCAAACGATTTATAAAAAATCTTTAACTGAACACTTAAAACTCAAGCTTTTAATGGCCAGAAAAGATAAAGTGTTTTGTAATTTCAATGAAAATAAACAATAAAAACGCTTTAGAAAAAAAATTATCAGATATAAGATCTTTTGAGAAGAAACAACTGAAGATTTTATGTTGGCAATTTTAAAAGTTTATATTTTCAGTATAAAGGACTTTTTCAGTCGTTTCAAAAACACATGTTTCATTCGGTTTTATAGCTGTCAGTTTTCGAGAAAGCAATTTCTTTAAATTAATGTATTTTAAGGAAAATAGCAGCTTCTTTGAGGTGCAATAAAAATTTGATACTGTTGCGTCTGTTTCAATTTAAAAGGTTCCGTTCTTGCCAAAAATAGTGTGTAGTTTTCCATGTATTGTTTTGTAGTTTTTCCTTCAGATTAATGCATCGGGCAAATGGCCCCATCCACATTGCTGACACATTCATATATATGGCTTTACCGATGCTGTACCATTCTTTCCTTTGGCTCTTTGCGTCAGTATTATCGATCTTCAAGCATGATAATCTACCATTTAAACCATCAAGCGGCTGAGACAGAATATGTGATCTTTTTAAATTTTGTTTTGTTTTTAAATGTTGTGAGAAGATTTGCTTGTCTGTATGTAAATTATATTCTTAAAATAACACCTTTTTCATGTTGCCAAAAAAGGGCAACAATGAGTTTTCAAACCAATTTTTCATTAAATCCAACAGCAAATTTAAAACGTTTTGTTTCTGTAATTTTATTATTAACAAAAACGAGTCCCATATTTGTAAATGCAGTTTATGTAATTTTTAGTCAGGTTCTAATCTGCATATTACAAGATCGTGATGTAATAATAAATACTAAAATGAGCTTAATGACACCTTCAGCTTAACCGGCAAAAAAAAACATAATTTTTAAATGAGGGCGTTTTCTTCATTTGTTGTCAATTAATTTTCAAATCATCAACGATAAAATTAAGAAAGCAGCGACAAGTTCGATAAAAGGTGCGTTGTTGTTACTTTATGTACAATATACCCAACAGAAAATTTAACATGAAAAGGAATAAAAAACTTTGAAATGTGTTTTATGACAAATTTTTCGTATAATTTTATTCTAAAATAGATTTTAAATCTATTTTGATACTTTGAAAATACGGCAGATAAAAATTATCAAATGATTTCAAGTGAAAAAATGTTAAAAAACAATACTCTCTTTTACGGCGTTTAAAAAACACAATTTTTTTTAATTTTGCTACAACCGTCCGAACTTCTATAAAACTATTTAAGCAAATGGAAAAATATTTCGAGACACTTTGACGCGCCTTTGTTGCTTCTTGTTTTTGAGGTTTTTATTCTTTTAGCTTCAGTAAACCACTGGAAATGACCATTAGTCCCTAGACGACAAGTAATGGAAACCCAGCGGGCTACACAGTTCAAGTGCCATTAATGAATCAATGCAAGGAGGTTGTCAATAAACTGGATAATGAGAAAATTAAACTTTTACATCTTTTAAAATCTCGAAAGCCATCAACAACAAAATTTTTATTTAAAGTTGTTAAACAAACATCCAAACTTAAAAGGTGGAACTGCATTCGAAAGAAATTAATGATCGTAGTTGTAAACAATAAGTGACTTTCAGTCTCCAGATTTATACCACCTCAAAATAGCCGACTAGAGAAAAGGTGAATAGACAAGATGAGCAAGTTTATATTATATAGAATCCTTGATATAAAATTTGTGGTCTGCACAGCTGAAATTACTATTAAGTGGACTAAGATATTGAAACTATTATTCTGGAAGCTCGGTGAATTCCGACCCGGAAGGTGTAAAAATATTTTGAAATTAAAATGACTGGCTTACTAAGTGATGTTATGTTTTATAAGCAAAACTTTTTTGTGTCTAAACTCTGGATCAATAGATAGTATTCACACACTGACAAGATTACTAAACAGCCACAGCCAAGGCTAAATTGTACTCAGGTTCATTGCGATCAGACAAAAAGATAATGAAGTTACATACACTTATACAACCTGTTTGCCTTGATCTTATGATTATGTTGTGACAGCATACAGTGTTGACAAATAAAATTAACATAAGATTTAAAACAAAATCGAGAAAGAAGTAATTTTTTTCGTATTAAGTGGTTGTTGCAGAGCGTCATAACTTGTGTATCCAGTACCAGCTGGCATAGGACGAAGGACATCTATAGATGTCATGATAGACCTTAGCATTAATACTAGATAGAGTATGTAAAATAAGGAGGTGGTTAAAAAACAATCGATAAAAAGTACTCACTCAAGCCATAAGTAAACCACATACTACATGATCTGGAAGTGCAAGCATTTGTATAAAATCAGTTACCATACCCAATAAACTGCTACTTACTGATACCGATAAATCATATTGCCATAAACTCCTGGTGAGTCGAAAACAGTCATGCAAACTGAACAGATGCAAGAAACATAAACAAACCACAGCATTAAGAAATGCACTAACGCTTTTTCTGCAACAAAAATTTATAAAACCCAACACAACTGACATGCCACATTTCCTATTTCGCCTTTCCAACCATCTATTCATTCACAAGTGCAATATTAAAGCAATTCATTTTTGCATTTATATACAAATGCGAATTCAATACAATGTTGTTAAAACATATTTTCAGCTTTACACCTACGCCACTTTATTTGCACCTCAACAGAATGAAAAGAATTATTTCAAACAAAGAAATATTTTTCGACATATTCAAATGATGTTTTCAACACAGTAAAAATATTTATTTTTCAAGAAGGTTTTCAACAATCACTTATATTTTTACGTTTTATTTGCCCTTTTAATTGCCACTTCATTTACGCTTCCTGTTTGCGACACTGTTTAACATCACACACTTTAGTACAAGGTTACTCTGGCCCTTTCTGCTCAATAGATATTTCTATACCACTCCCAGCGGCGATTTATGTTAACATCCATGGTAAAACGACTAGATTCTGCTTACATGGAAACATGTGGCAACACTTTTATTTTAGTTGTACAATATTATTTTTGGAACAATATATATGACAACCAGTACGATTGATAACGTGTCACTCTGTCATTAATAAAATTTACATAATTTGGCATAAAAAATTTAGAGAAATTCATAATTAAGTTGACTTTTTACCAAAAATAATCAATTGACTTGTGTAAATAATGTTGTAGACTTTACTGCGCCACGAAAAAGCAAACAACAACTACAACAACTGTAATTTGTATGGAGTAGGCAGCAAACTTGTGCCATAAAACTCATCAAATAAAATTGAATAAACAAGATTTTTTTAAATAATTTAAACACAAAATATTGTGTTTGTTGAGTTAAGGCTACACAAAAATGCATGAGTATGTTTGCAATAGCATTTCAGAAACTGAGTGAGCAAATAAACGTTGGAACGTTTGCAATGCAGTCAAGCCAAAGTCTAAAGAAAATGTGTACAAAAATGCTTAATTTCGGCAAAGTTTCAATAACTGAGACCAGACCAATAAAATGCATCTAACAGAATTCAATATTTCTGATACAAGATGGTGGAGGTATGTTGTACTTTTTAACCCCATCAAGGTACGCTGCCTGCTTTTTTATTAGCTTAAAGATTAGTTTTTCAAGGAATTTAAGCCACTTTTGAAACCACATAATTGACCAATTTATTAATTATTGTTTTAAGAATTGGGCTTTTAAAAGTCTTTAAAAATATACGATCTTAACTTTAATCATCGCATTCTAGTTTGCCTATCTAAGCAAACTTTATGTTGAGAACTCGGAGTCAATGTTCTTAAATCATATATTTTTTTTAACATCTCTGTGATACCTAAGTGAGAACAAATTTGAACTTAACACCAATGATACAATAGATTCATTGCGTTCTACGTATATCATTAACTGAACCGTTGCTTTCATTCGTATTCCAATGGTGTTCCAGTGAAGTCCCGTGCCACCTTATACTATTGGCCTCTATCACCCTGCTAGGATCTATGACCTTTGAATATAGCAGCCTCCTCATTGACCGCCCCAGAGTGTACACTTCTGACCCATTGAAATAAAACATAGCATAAAAACCTGAAAAACATGGAGAAGCTTTGAAATGTTTGGGGGCCCAATGCGCCTTGAAGTTCCTTTACCCCACTAGATTAACGTTTTTCACCTTAAATTCATTTGTGCCTTTTGCCACTTAGGGACTAACGGCCGGGCTCTATGGTTCACTTGATGTTTTTTTCATATCTACTAAATCAAAACAATTGTCCATTTCATCCATTGTCCACTGATCGCCTTCCAAAAAAACTTTCATCCATTCGCCGCTGCGTGTAGTCTATTGACCTCGCCGAAGTTTACGTTTTTTGTTTCTTTTTTGCTAATTTTAAGTTATGTTCTATATCGTTGATAAAAATTATGAATAAGAAGCCAAAGTTAAGCAACCTTTATTTGGTTGATTAATGTTCTATCGGCTATGAGTTCGTTAGCAATTAATTTAACCTTTTCCTTCTGTCACCATTTACAAGTTTTTAAAGTTGTGTTAAAATTTGTTTAATTCACAAAAACATTCATTCGCTTAACAAATGAAACTGCTAAAAATGTTAATATTTTTTGAAAAGTTCGTATAAAAATTATTTTTGTCGAATGTTGAATAGTACCTGTTTCAATTAAACAAAAAAAAAAAACAAAATAGTTTGCATCTTCTAACACGCTACTAAGAAATGTTGTATCGTGTTTAAAATATTCAATATGTAGTGTAATTACTGACTACGAATTTATTTAAATGGTTGTTTGCACACAAACATTAACGTGCACGAGTCTTTATGGGGTTTTCAATTATTTCTCTTCATTTTATTACCTTCTAAATGCATTAAACAAGGGGAGATGTTTTTTGTTTTTGGTTTTTTGGCGTGAATAAAGTGGATTTAAAATATTCCTCCATAGTTAGACTTCAGTAGCTGAATGGTCATAAATCATTGGAGCTGCTGATATCTTCTGTACAAGATTATGTTTTATGATTGGCCTACACGAAGAAGATTCTTCTTTTATTTAATCGTTACTTTATTCATGTTTGCTAAAAATGGTTTTGGATAAAATATTATAAATACTTTATTTTTGGCGTTTAAAAGTATGTATGTATGTCTACTCAAGTGTTTGTCTACGTTTGCCATGATAAACAATAACACCTGCATTAAGTCTCTACAATTACAAGAAACAAATTAAAATTTATAATAAATAATAAACAGGTATCAAATTATCGCGACCGAAATATAAATAATATAAAACATCTTTATCTTAATTTATTTATTCAACGAACAATTTACAATTTAAGAACAATTTACTTATTTAAAACAACCTTTCAAAATGTTCAGAAATTATTTCAGAAGTTTTATCAGTTTAAATCTAAGTACGTCCAAGGTTAAAATAATAGTTTGCATCATCTGAGATGAAAACAAAAAGTTATTTACAAAATTACGTTATTGATGAATGACGGTCCTAACCGAATTTTGAATTTTTAAAAATATGTAAAATTTTGGCGGTTCCCGGATTTTATTTCGGAGGGATGTGTGTAGGTCCAGGGGAATTTCTTCAGTATAAAGCTGTACGGGGGCTGGCTCCTGATGACGGTCTCAGTAATTTATGTCAGGTGAAGAAATATAGACTAAATAAAATTACACCCCTATTCAGTAACAATATAAGGAACATGAACACATGTGGGCTTCTCATTAAATGACATTAACTTAAAATTAACTATACCTATTATTATACCAGACAAAGTAGTAGACGTTCTGCCTAAGTTTTAAGTGTTTGTATATAACGGTTCAAAAGGTAGGGCCATATAGGTCAAATTACATCAATTATGGGAACACCCTTCAATTTCTAAATTATAATTGCATACTTGTTGTTATAGCCAACAAATTTCATCAACTATTGGGACGCCCTCTAACTTCCCAATCCAAATTTAATACTCTTAGTCCAGAATTACACTATGCTATTTTTTGAGGCATTTTTCTCTCAATTTTCTATTTAAGTTACAGCGTTATGCGTTATCTAAAATTAAACATTAGCAACAGTAACATCCTCTCAAAATTCAACAAACAAAAATTTCATACTAGTTTCATGAAAAATTGCATAGTGTAAATGCCGTATTAGTTACTGCGGAATTAGAACTACAGGTCCATTTGAAATTTCAACCGTCTGTCTAAAACTTTTGAAAAATATGGTCATATACATCAAATTAAATGAATGAATTGGACACCTTTTAATTTAGAAATTGTTCGCTGATTTCAATTACATAACTTCTTTTTTAAAAAAAAATTTTTCTATCAAAAGAAAATGATTGATAAGCCTTTTTAATCTTAAATACACAAAAATGCATTAATTTTAATTTTGGTTCTGTTAAATTTAAATTCGTCTAGTTGTTAATTCAGAAACACTATTGTCTTGAAATTGTTTATATTGGTAAGTAAAATTCCGATTTCTATTTTGGTAGTCGAGAGTTTTTTTCTACATTTTCGGTTTACAACCAAACAAACAAAAAAATAACAATAACGATAACAATCACAGAACACAAACAATAAACAATAATAACATGGAAAAAAGGAAAGCACCTTTATTTGACAATATGACTACCGTAAGTAGGCTTGCCAGATCTAATTTGCCAAAAAGCTTGACATTGCCCAAAAATAACTTGATTTTGAAAAAAAAACTTGACAAATAAAAACACTCATACTATTGGTTTTTATATAATTTTTTTATAAAAATTATTAGAATAAAAACAAAAATATCATAAAAAGTAAAAATAACAGAAACAATGTAAAAGAAACAAAAAAAAACAATATAAGAATAAAAATTCAGTCGTTATATATTTTAGAGAAAACTTGGCCGTTATTTAAAAAAAATATATAGGTACTATCTTAAGAAAAAAAATATAGGTTCTATTTATTTTGCCACATATATTTCGTATTCTTAGATACAGAATTAGTTAATTCTCTACCATCGGGTGTTGTTAAAAAATTTTGAAAGTTTTTGCAATGCTCATTAAAATTTATTCTTATTAATAGTTCGGCTCTTATTAGATCGAAGGACATTCTATTCCTATCTTTGGTATATAAAAAATATGTATCATATTAGTCCTTAGTTGTATTGTTAGTAAAAATATGCTCTTTCGATGTGTTTTTTAGAAATATAAACTTACTTTATTACATATGTAGCTAGAATAAATTTGAAAAAAAAACTTACAAAAAACATTGACAAATCACTTTTTCACTTGACACTTGACGCGCATTAAAAAACTTGACAATCAGGCCAAATCAGGCCCGTCTGGCAACCCTAACCGTAAGTGAACCGATTTTACCAGGGATCTGAGCAGATATAAGCTTTATTACAAAAATACTTTTTAATGATTATTTTTAAATTTTAATTTTATGTTTGGAAAATAGCTTTATTTTTTAAGTCATATTTTTTGATTGAAAAATGACGTTTATTTTTTAATTTAAATTTTTTGCTTAAAAAATAAAAGTTATTTTTTATGGTTTTCTCAAGGCAGATTTATTTTACTAGGTAGTATCGTCCGCCCAGCTGGTTTGTAGTTGGAAATGTCAAAAGTTTTTGTATTTTCATTTGTTTGTTTACGAATTTCAAAAAAACACTAACAACAAGCGTTTGCGAGACAAAGCAAGCATGTGTATTGAGAGCAATTATCTTTTATTTCTCTTTGTGTTTTTGACGTTTCCAACGCACAAAACAACAATAAAAAGGCATGTTGTTTTAATTTTTCATATTGTGGCATTTGTCTTTAATTTGGTTTTTTTTTTTTTTTTTCAAATTCACTTTTTATTTAAGCGACACTTTTTGTCCTCTATTTCTTGTGTTTCCTACTTTGTGGCTGTGGATAGATTTTTCTTACTACCAGAACTGTTCACCTTTTCCTTTTCAGAGTGTGATTTTGTGTGAGACTTTTTTAAACTTAGCTTAGATTTAGGCTGGTATCGTTGTCATAATATTAAAAGAAGTCAAGATTTATTTTTCATTTATACTGTTGTTTTTGTTGCAAACATTGAGATGAAAAATTTTCTAGCAAGCTTTCGCAAAAACCGATTAAAGTTTTAAAAAATTTCAGCAATTAACATTTCAATAGGGTTGTATTTTCTTACTAATTTATTAACAAAAAGAAAATAAAATTATTGGTATCTGGGGGTCGATTCTGGTTGTGTGAAACTGTGAAATGAAAAGTTTTTTCATGTTTTCATAGAGTTTTTGATTCTTGTTTAGTGAAAAAATGATAAATAAATTCAAATGTTTTCATATGAAAAGAACAAATGGAATGAAACTAATTATTTTCACGAGTTACAAAGAGAACGACAAAGAAAAAAGCTTTAAGTTGTGTATGAACTTCGTCTCACAAAGTTAACATTAAGATTAGTTGGTTAAATAGATGATGTTTACGATGTACATAACATAAGGTAGATAGATGCAAAGAATGCTGATGAAGGATGTGGCGGTCCAGAAAATGCTGCATTTCATTCTGCTAGCGTCTAATTTTTCTTGTTTTCTTTGGAAAACGTCCGCATACATTTGTAAATAATTTTTCTTTCTAAAAATATTTAGAAAATTAATTAAAAAGAACCAAAAAGCCGAAAATAAAGTAAAAATTTCATTAATTTATAAAAATCGATGTTTCGAATCGTGGTCAGGGAAAAATTAAAAATTATAAATTAATTTTGGCTTAAGTTCAGCTCCATTTTCATTCTAAATTGGTGTTCTTTGTTTGTTTTTGTTTTAGAAAGAAAATGGAATTGAACTTAAGCAAAAATTAATTTAATTTATTTGTTAAAAAACAGGATTCTATATTGGAAACACGATCCAAGTCCATCCAGCAGTTTTTACATGATGTGAACACAGACACACAGATAAAAATTCCAAAAATAGGTGTTTTGTATTCAATCAAATATAAAATATTTCCTGTTACAGTTTTATTGTATGTATAGAAAATAACCTTTTATGCCACTTTTGAAAAATTCTCAGCGCTCTCTTTACTACTAAACATGACACGAACTACTCGATGTCTGGTTCAACGTTGCTATCCAGACCGGCGAAAAAGTAGATTTTTCAGAAAAACTTAAAATAAGTTTAAATATTTTTTTATTTAAGGATTTTAAGGTTTGATTTTTTTCTCTTTTAGCTGCTAAAATGTTTAAGCTACATTCAGATAATAAAAGAAAGAAATACTAAAATTTGTTTTAAATTGGGCAAAAAATTATAAAAGGTAAACCAATAATTAATAAACATATTATTCTGCTTATAATCAAATAATGATCAAACCAAGATAATTATAAAACAAGATAATTATAAAACAATTTTTTCCTATTTTTATTATAATTAAAAGTAATATAATTTAGGAATGACTATGTGTTGTTATTGTTTTTTTTTTGCACCCATATAATTATTATTAAATTATGGTCATCTCAAGAGTTTTCTTTGGGTGAATTATCGTTAAAACCAAAGAAATTGTCTTGTTATCAAAATCAGAAATATGCCTGCAGTAGCTCCTGTTTGAATCGATTTTATACGAAATCGGTTTTATATAAAATTAATCATTATTCAAACAAAAGAATCCTTTAATCTTTAATTGAACTTTTCAACTTAAACTACCAATTCTTTTTATATTCTGGCAGTTTTTATTGCAACTTCTTTTCAATTTTATGTTGTTGTCAAGAACAATTCTTATACTAAATAGTCTGGATTTTAAGATGATGTTTATATAACAAACGATGTTTTAATGGTTGACAAGCGTTGTTCTGGCTTGATGGTCTCTCAATAACAACAGTTGTTTTCTTTCTTTCTCTCAAATCATTTAAAACGTCAATATTTTGATTAACTTTGTTAAACATTTGAAAGGAAAAATTAAAAAAAATGATTTACAAATAGTTATTAATAAGATTCCTTAACCTTTTTTAAAGAAATAACGTTCAATATATTTTATTTTCAATAAATTCATTATTTACGAACAGTATCTCATTGTTCGATTGTTCGACCACAGAAAGTTAATCATACAAATACCAGATTATCTTTTTAACTAAATGGGGGGGAAATCACTTCAATTACATGCAACGTGCTTGCGAGTTGAATGTAAAAACTGAAGTTAACAGTAGTTGAAAACATGGAGCATATACAACCGAACAAAATTCAGACGCATGCATCGACAAGTAACATTTTTCACTGTTTGTTAAAGTATTTCTTCAGCAAATAAGAGGCATGTAAAAATTAATGAACATATTCTTACAAAGCAACAACAAACACAATTTCATTCATTTTGATTACCGTAATTATAGTTAAATTTGTTTTGTTTTTCGTTTTCATGATTTCGTTCTCCTTCTTTCTTTGTTGTCAGAATAAAATTTGTAATCCTGTCTTTTATATGTCAGTCACCGTCACTCAACAGCCTTATGACTGTCAACAATAATTGCAACTTCATACTAAATCCATCTCAATTTGTTTCAAACTGAGGTGTGTGAGAAATCTTTCAAACGAAAGACGATGGAGTTGAGTGGAAGATTAACAATAATTTTATCTACGTAATGTAATGAAATGAACCAGATGTGTGGCTACTGGCGCCATTTTTTGAAACAGATGAATGGTGGTTGACAGCCTGTGGGTAATTTTTCTGAATATTTCAACGTTGGCAAATTTATTTCATGTTTCTTTTTTTTTTTTTTTTGTTGTCATCAACAATATATTAAGAAGTGAATTTAACAATTGTTTTTTAACGACAATTTAAACTGTGCTTGGTGTAGCAATTGCAACAGAAGCTAAAATATAACTCGGTTTAAATGATAACAAATCAATTTTAATAAATTTTTCGGCTTTACTTTGTATTTTTATTGTATTCTGCATTATTAGATATTAAATATATGTGTAGCAACTTGTCATAATCGCATAGATGAAACCTTACTTCCTGCAAGATTTCTGCTTTTAAATAGAGCACTTGCATTCTCGAAGTCACATAACACTCTCGGCCAATACAAATAAACTCAGCATTAAATTTGTTATTATTGTGTTTAAACTTTGAAACCAAAATGAATCAGCCACAAAAACATTTAAAAGAAGCATAATTTCGTTTCAAAAACATCAACAAAATAAATTGAATCCAACCAGGGAAAAACTTGCAACATAATATAACACCGATGTTGTAGCAGCGCTCAACAACTGCAAAAGTCCGCTACGAATAGATCAACTAAGTCTGACAATTATTTGCTTTTTATATTGTAATTTACACTGTAACTCCTGTAGAACATAAAAGACTTTTAAAAATAATATTTGTATACATTTTGAATCTTTAATAGGAAATTCCTTTGAAATTTTTACACTTATAGAAATGTTAACCTTAATAATAAAACAATTTTTACACCATGTAGTTAAATACACCGGTACAATACACAATAAAATTTAAATGTTTAAAACCTTTATTTCGCTTTTTATTTTTTATGAAGTTCTTTGTAATCATTTGCCTTAAACAAAATTTCTTTCGTAGTTGTTAGTTAAGAAAAGCCCACTTAGTTATTTTCAGGTCTATCTAACATTTATAACCGACTTCAAAAAAGAAGGTTGCTCGCCTTAATGTTGCTTTTTATGTTTGTGCCTGCAGAACTCAGTCATTAGTAAACTGATTTTTAAAATTATTTCTTTAATTCACACGTTATGCTTACAGATTGGTCCTGCTTTTAAAACCGTTTATTATTTAAAGAACTAAACTGTGTCCCCATACAACATACATGTTTTTTAGATTTATTATGAACCTTAAAGGACGCCACTTTATAATTTAATAAAACTGCGTATCGCTACAGCCATAAACTTACAAAAAACCTGTATTGCTACGTCCGCTATTATAACAAGTATAGAGTATTAATTTAGAAATTAAAGGGTGCTACAATAATTGATAATATATGTTGACCTATATGGCCCTTTCTTTAGAATTGTTACAAGTACTTGAAAATTAAAGAAAATCTGGTATATTAAGAAGTATAAATATTTAAAATTATAAATTAAAAAGTGTTAAAATAATTGCAATTTGAACTGTTGAAATTAACAAAGGAACTGTATTGCTTAATTCGCTACAACAGCAGGTACAAAACTTCAATATATTTGGCCAAGCTGTTGTAAGGCGGTTGAAATTTTAAAATAATATGTATTTTTAAGTCCGCTATAACAACAAGTAAAAAATTAAATTATGTAGCTAAAGCTTTGAAGTATGCAATTTGATATAAGTAATTAAAGGGTGCCCCTATAGTTGATGTAATTTTATGTACATGATCAAACTATTAAACAAATATAAACAGACGGTTAAAATTTACAAAAAAACTATATTGCTAACTCCGCTCTAATAAAAAATATAAAATCAGGTTTTGCAAATTAGAGGGTGTCCCAATAGTTAATCTAATTTGACGTAAGTGGCCAAACTTTTTAACCGTTATAGACAGATAGCTGAAATCTGTTTCGAAGTAACTTTTTTTTATAACCTACACCATAAAAAGTGATAAAATGGTATATACTCGTATGTATAAGTTTGTCACTCCGTGTGTAATTTCTACAATATTCATTTTCGACCCACATAAAGTATATATATTCTGACTTCTTATGCATAGCGTAGTCGATTAGATATAGTGTCGAAAGAAGTGCTATTGGAAATCAGAATGATCTGTACATGTCCTTCGAATTAGCGGACAAAACACCACGCTAACCTATAATTTTTTCACGTCCTTAGGAACGATAAAGTTACCCCAATCAACAAAATAAATAAGAAAAACTATAAAGTGAAAAAATTGGCGCTCATCCACATTTTTCGATATCATATGGGTATCATTTAAAGCTTTTGAAAAGATCTTAAAGAAAATACTGAAATTTTTTAAAAATGCTTAACCCATTAAAAGCCAATGACATTTTTATATAAAATAACATATATGCAGTACCAATTTTTTTATATTTTTTAATTCTCTGTATTTATTTTTTTATTTTATTTATTTTTGAAAATGTGGTGTATTGTTGACCTTTTAATTTTTGATAAATGATTTAAATTTTTTTGTTCGGCTTAAGGTCGTTTTTGGGTAATTAAAACACTTTGTTAATTTTATTTAATTTAATTTTTATTCCCAATATTTCGAATAGCTTCGAAACTGTCAAGAATACAAAACAATACAAAAAACATTGTTATAATTAAACAAATAAAATAAGTGAAAACAAATATTTACATTTTTAAATTAAACACAATTAAATTAAACTAACAATGTTTGAAAAAGCACGTATATATTGTGCAGTAAACACTTATCCACTGACAGCTAGGTTGATCTTTTTTATTTACTAACAATATTTCTGTAAATTTGAGCGTATTTTTCGATGTCTTTGAAAAATAGTTAATAATTCTTCCTGATGCAGTCGGTTTTTGATACCAATCCATTAATATATTATTACCTCGTCGAATCAATAAAGTATTTAAGTAAGGAAGTTTGGAATCGCATTCCTTCTCTATTGTAAACTTAATATTAACATCAAAAGAATTGAAAATCTTTAACATATCATCAATTGCACTATCAGAAATAATGCAAAATAAATTATTCTTTTTATGAAATTCTTCATCACTTATAGTTAAAACTCTTTCAATTAAATTTTTAGGTGTATTAAGCACAACAAAGGTATAATAATTAATACAGCTAAAAATTTAATTGAAAGAGTTTTAATTATAAGTGATGAAGAATTTCATAAAAAGAATAAAGAAAAGATTAAAAATATACTAGCGGATAATAGCTTTCCAAAAAGACTTATTTATAAATTTATTAGACAATACGGACATAAAAGAAATACAATTAGGATAAGCACATTGGAACCTAAGATTTATAAGTCTTTAACTTATGTACAAGGTTTTTCAGAACGTTTAAAAAATTCAAAAATCTTCAATAAGGAAAAATATAACATGGCTTATAAAACAAATAATACACTGAATAGATTATTTAGTAAGACTAAAGATAGAATTAATAAATTTGACATTTCTAATGTAGTCTATGAAATACCTTGTAAAGGTAGTGATCAGGAGATTTGCAACAAGGTATATATTGGTACAACAAAAAATAAACTTAAGACTAGAATTGCTGGACATAAGTCGGACTTAACACATGTTAATTCACAAAAAACAGCATTATCCACTCATTGTTTTGACTTAGGTCACTATCCTAACTTTGAAAATGCTTCAGTTCTTAGTATTGAAAAAAATTATAAGAGACGGTATATTTTGGAAATGTTACACATTGTAAATACTCCATTGACTAAAAGAATTAATTTTAAAGCAGGTACAGATAATGTCGCTCATATATACAGACACTTAATTCACAAAATAACATAAATGTTTTGTTCTTAATATATGTATGTAACACAAAACACTTTTTTATATTTTTGTTTTTTGAAAATTTTTTGAAACATTGTTTTTGAATTTCATTATGACAAAATATTTTTTCAATTGTTAATTAATTTTGTTATTTTGCTTATATATTAATTTTGTTTCCTGAAGAAGGTACGCAGAAAGTACCGAAATATTGAAATATAATATTAATAAAAAATATAAGGACCCAAAGCTTAATAAAATAGAAAATAAATTAATTCATACATATGTGTTTACAACTCATAAAAATTGAAATTTAATATAAAATTGTATAAACGAATACATATTATTTAAGTGCCCAGATAAAATGGTACGTGGCGCCGGGCGTCTTATTTGTCGTACAAAGCACACTTATCAGCGACCGGATAGCCTCTGTTAAAATCTTAGCATCTGGTGTTCTTGTTTCAATTGGTTGTTGATTTTTTGTAGACCTCTGACGAAGTCAATTTCTTTGTAATCTTCGTTATTTCTTGCTCGGTTGAAGTTGATGCAGCAGGTTATAGTGGAGTTTGTCGCACTTGCTGCAGGTATCAAAGGAAGAATTTGACTTCTTGCCAAACAGAACAATATCGATGCTCCTCGACAACTTTTTTTTTTGGCGTCTGCTGTCATCTTTAGGAATCTTTGACAAAAATATAAGGCATGAAGCCCTCTACACAATCCGCACTTATAAAGCGTTTATTATGCCTTCGGCAGACGTTTTTGTTTGATGCTGCATCTTTGGCTTCGCTTAATCGTATTTCTGTGAGTCTGCGGTTAGGTCTATGTGAAAGAAGAAAAGAAAGAAAATATAATATGAATAAATAAGTAAGATAGACAGAAGCTTGTTGAGATGTATACATGTGTTTGAGTGCAAAATGTGTAACTTTAGTAACTACAACTAAAAATTATTATGATTATTAATTGTTAAAAAGGGGCAGATAACATAATTTGACAATTGGGCGTTTTATGACTGCAGACGCTATTCGTATGTCAGCCGTACGTATGTTGTTATCTGGACCGGGGTATGTTTTCTCAATCCTACCTAAGCGCTACTCAGAGGGAGGCTGTAAGTGATCGATAACGACAAGAAAATCTCCGATCTGGATGTTCCAGCGGCTCTTAATGAGTGTTAAGGACCAATTCCTTCTTGATATTGTAATCAACCCTAATATTATACGCGCGATCGCTATTTGTATTACGAATCAAAGCTGAAAGTTATATATTGCAGCATAAGCTTCTATCTCACTCTAATAATTAATGCCTAACTTAAATGTCAAAAGAGGCGGTCAGATTGAGATACTTGTTTCCTTTTTAATATATTGTTAGTAGCTGTTAGACTTACGACCACGTTGGTAAGAAATTATTCCATCCTTATATATATATATATATACATATATATTTAATAAGAAGAAATAATAAATATTTTTTACCCCTTCTAATTCCATTCCATTGTTTTATTTCATTTCATGCGTGGCTTTTGCTTATTTAACTCCATTCCAAAAACCACCAAGACTTTTGAGATTAACATTTGATCCAACGGGCCGGATTGTTGTTGCATATTGGAAGCCTACATTAGCTCTCTGAGATTACTTATCATCTATTGGCAAATTTCTTTCATATTTCATTTCGTAAGGTACTCATACAGGTTCGTTCATTTTCAAATTTTTTTCCTACATTAGTACATGTAAAGTTACTTCAAAGTGCATTACTAACAAATATAAGTTTATGCAATTAAAATTAATACAAATTATATCGATTTTAAAACAATCAGAATTTGGAAAAATAAACTAATGAGCAAGTGGTCGAAATTTAATATAAATCAATGAAAAGTAAAAGACTTCTAAATAATAAAACCCAAAAATATAAAAAATAAATTGTGAGTGAGTGATCTACAAATTTTGGAACCACAAAATCTTAAAAGGCATATAAAAGCTAATGTGCATTTGGCAAATTGTGTAAGTCCCATTTGCAAATTATATGAATTACATTATTATAATAAAGAATATTCAGTGAGGTTACATACTACGAGACATAGTTACATTGTTCCGTTAATTAATATCTAGAAAAAAAAAACGGAGTTGCATCGAACATGTTTGATCAAGTCTCACAGCTCTTTTGAGGTTCAGTAGCTTATATAAACACGAGTAATTATTGGGTTTAAGTCACTCAATTATTCTGGCACTCTTTCGAGTCTCTTTTCTTTCCCCTTATCAAGAGTAATCTAATTAATTTCTTCAGCTGCGTTACAAAAAATTTCCATTTTCGCATATGTACGTATACCTTAAGAGAAGGTGTGTTAATATGTATGTAAAATAAAATTAAATATTCCATACAGATTGAGTTAAACAACTTTATTAATTATCCCACTCTGTGCCAATACTTGGAACTTCATGTAAGAATTCTAAAGATTTATTTATATTACCTTTTTACAATATTCAAAATAAAGTCCTTGTGTTTTAATTTTATTGAAAAGCTACAACTAAAGCTAAAGGAAAATATACATATATTATATACACAAATAAATATACAAAGGAAAAATACATAAATTTGTGCCTCTTAATTTTGTTGCGGTTAAACACTGATTAATTCAATATTATTAGATTAATCGGGGAACAAGTGGAAAGTCCGAAATCCACCCACAAATATTTACCCAAATATTTATTCCAATGCAAGGGGATTTAAATTGTTTTTATCACTGTTAAAAGGGAAGAAAAAACAAAAATCCACCAAAATAATTTAGATAAATTACTTTTACATTCTTGAAAACTGAAGAGAGAAATATAAAACAATAAAACTAAGGATTTAATGCCTGTTGAGTTTGCATACTATAGTATTTGCATTTTGGCCTGAATTATTTCATTGCAATTTGTAGGGAAAATACAGAAAACTATTAGTTACAAAACAAAGCAGACTAATTCTTTAGTCAAGTAAAACGATTAATTCTTTTAAAAGGCTCTTTGTACCAGTAACTTAAATATTTATTATTAGAACTGCCACAAATCTGTAAAACAACATTAATAAGTTTAATAAAAATTTCCAAAAGTTCTCGATCCATTTTGAATAGCCTTATTCTTCTCCTTCGTTCTAACGTAATCCTTGGTATTTATAACTCTTCAGAATGTCCCTTGATAATTTCATTAGGTTAGCGGATAGCTTAGTGGAATTCGAAGCTGATTACAATGACAGTTGCTATCCTACGAACTCTTTACATGCACTGGAAATTCATAAAAATGAGCTTACGACTATATGGAAGCGTATTAAATCGGCGTACGAAACACATTTGGTTGATCGCGACAATGAAAAAGATGCTGATTTTGCTGACCTCGAAACTCTTAAGGTCAAATACAAGAGCACCTACATCACTTACTGCAACTGCCTAGCGAAACGTCAATAAACGTGATAGTCATAATCCTGCACAGCAGTTAGATGGAATCGAGAATTTTAATCCGTCTGAAACACAAGAACATAGATTTCACGTAACTCCTTGCGATATCGAGGCCTTTCAGGGTAGTTATAAAACATGGCCAACATTTCGTGACCTTTCACAGCCATGTATGTAAAGAATTCAACTCTTAGCCCAGTTGAGAAGCTCTTCCACTTGACCAAAAAGACTTCTGGGGAGGCCAGAGAAATAGTAAAAAAAAGCCCCTTGACCAATCAGGGTTTTGAAATGGCTTGGGCGAATCTAAGTGATCGTTATGAAAATCGTCGAATTCTGGTCAATGGGCAACTAAAAATACTTTTTAACTTACCAAATATTGCTACCGAGTCAGGCAAAGCCATTCAACAACTGCAACGAGATATTAACTCATGTATCACTATATTAAAGTTCCATGGAATAGCAGTTGAAGGTTGGGACCCTATTTTCGTATTCTTATGTTCAAATCGACTTCCGAATATAACTTTGACCTTATGGGAACAAGGTATTCGCGACAAGGCTTCCATACCTAAGTGGTGTGACCTTGATTCTTTTTTAACAAATCGGTATCGTACATTAGAATCTGTTTCCGAGATTCGAAACACTTTCCCAAAGCCTGCATATTCGAAAACCAAAGTAACAAGTAATTTACCAAACAGCATTAACAGCTTTCAGAATAATATCTCCAACCCTATTTGCCCATTGTGTCCTAAAGAATGTCATGTAATACGAAAGTGCCCTCAATTTCTGAAATTCAATATCTCCCAACGATTTAGTGAGATAAAAAAGTTAAGTCTATGCATTAATTGTTTTTCTAAGGCTCATTCTGTGAGAAACTGTAAAAGCAAGAATAGTTGCCTTCGTTGCAGGAAACGACACAACACGCTTCTTCACAGAGATTCTGATAATACTGTGAAAAATGCTGAGTTGTCAGTTTCAAGCGGGGTTTTGAGTTTAAACCCCGACGCGGCTATCTTTAACAAGAATGCAAATTCCACTACCATACAGTCCACTCCAAATTCAGAACTGACAACAGTAAGGTCTTGCTTCGCAGCTAATTCCCGTGGTGTTCTTCTAGGAACAGTCCTATTGGATATTTGTTATCTGGGTATCAGGTTTAGGGCACGAGCCTTGCTAGATTCAGGGTCCGAAGCGCATAAATGCTCAGATATCTGGATTAAACAATTCTATATCTGCTAACGTTAACATGGAATGTTGCTTCGTTGTAAGTTCGGTTTGGGATGAGGACGTCCAATTACCAGTGACAGCATTGGTCGTACCTCGCCTTTCAAACAAATTACCTTCCGAAACATATGATGTTTCTCATTTCTCCAATTTGCCGAGTATTCAACTCGCCGATCCTACGTTTTATACAAGTTCCAACATTGACATTTTAATCGGAGGAGATCTTTTCCCGTCAGTCATATTAGCTGACGTAAAACATAAAGTATGTGGCTCCTTAATTGGTCAAAAAACTATATTCGGATGGATTCTTACAGGACCTTTATCCAGAGATTCAGTCCCGTCCACACAGAAAGGACACGATATCCTTATCCGACCAGTTTTGTGAGGATTTATTCAATAAAACTACAAAAAGAAACAAAGATGGTAGATTTATCATTTCTTTACCATTCAAAAAGGAATTTCCTGACAAAATTAACTTAGGTCCATCCCGTAAGTTTGCAATGTTTCAGTTTATAAGAAATGAAACTAAATTAATACGCACTCCTCAATTGAAAAGAGATTACGATCATGTTATTTTAGAATATATGGAATTGGGCCATATGGTTAAATTATCTTCTCAAGATTCCACCTATCCAAATTATTATTTACCGCACCATGCTGTCATAAAACCGGACAGTACTACTACTAAACTACGGGTGGTCTTTAACGCTTCCTCTCCATCCTCTAATGGTCTAAGCCTCAATGATGTTTTGCATACAGGGCCAGTCTTACAATGCGATCTCACACTTCTGATCCTTAAATGGAGATATTTCAAATATGTATACAATGCGGATATTAAACAAATGTATCGACAAATCCTCGTCGATCCGAATCACACTAAATATCAGAGAATCTTATTTCGTAATGATTCTAATCATGTTGTCCAAGATTTTGAATTAAAAACCGTAACTTTTGGGCTCAATTGCGCTCCAAACTTAGCTATCCGGACTATTAATCAGTTAGCTCAAGATATTGCTACAATGTTTCCCATCGCCAGCAATATACTCCGTAATTCGATGTACGTAGATGATGTTTTGGCTGGCGCCCATTCCATAGCCGATGCTATAGAGTCGAGAAATCAACTCAATCTTGCTCTCCGAACAGCAGGATTTTCCCTAAGAAAATGGACTGCTAATTCAAAGAAAATTCTTTCTGGAATTCCGCGAAACCACCTACTGTTTGATGACTTCTTCGATTTCGATGATACGAGCACAACAAAAACTCTTGGTGTTCGCTGGAACGCGCGGTCGGATTCCTTTTATTTCACCTCCAGAAGTTTTCCGGAATCGTCCACTTGCACCAAAAGGGAAGTACTTTCTCAGATTGCCAAGCTGTTTGATCCAGCAGGGTGGTTATCTCCTTGCGTAGTTTTGGCAAAAATCTTAATGCAAAGGATCTGGATAGAGGGAACAAAGTGGGACGAAGTAATATCTACTGAGTCTTCAGAGCAGTGGAAATTATTCCAATCGAAATTCTCGGATATTGAGCTCATCCGAATTCCTAGATGGATTGGTTACGTTCCTGGTGCTGAAATCCAATTCCATGGATTCTGTGATGCCTCCGAAAAGGCCTATGCGGCAGCTTTGTATATCCGGATAGTTATGAATGACACTGTTTCCTGTCATGTAATAGTCTCCAAAACAAAGGTGGCACCAGTAAAAACGCTCTCAATTCCTCGGCTCGAACTATGTGGCGCTGTTCTGCTAGCTAATATAGTAGAAAATCTACTTCCACGCTTCGATATAGCAAAATATTCTTTGTTCTGTTGGACGGATTCAACAATTGTGCTCTCTTGGCTAGCTAAACCTCCTTGTGCCTGGCTAACGTTTGTGGCCAACAGAGTCTCTAAAATAGTTCAAATTACTGATCCTTCGCAATGGAATCATGTAAGTTCAAGTTATAATCCTGCCGATTTAGCTAGTCGGGGGTTATACCCACAGGATTTAAGAAATAACAATTTATGGTGGTATGGACCCGATTGGTTAAAGAAACCAGAATCAATGTGGCCAAAATTCGAAAGACAGCATTGTGCTGAAGTTAAAAGAAAAATTGTTAAAACAAATTTCTCCTTTTTTCAAAATTATGATGATATACTTGACAGATTCTCCTCTTTTCGCAGAGCGTTGCGCGTTTTTGTATATATATATCGTTTCATATTGCATACACACCCGAAATATATGTCCAGCTTTCAAAAAGATACGATCGCAATCTCTAGTTCAGAGCTTGTTAATGTTCGCAATATTTTGATAACCGCCTGTCAAAAGGCTCGCTTTCCCAATGAATATAGGGCTTTGGAGTCCAAAGGATCTATATCCTTTTCAAGCTCAATTTTAAATCTTAATCCCTTTCTGGATTCGGAGGGAATTATGCGCTCATGTGGAACACTTAAAAGATCACCTGGGTTGTCATATAATGAGAGACACCCTATTATTCTTCCATATCAATGTCAATATTCTCGCCTTTTGGTTAAATTTGTACACGACATCAGTCTGCATGGAGGGAATCAGCTTGTTCTCCGCCTGATACGCACCCAGTATTGGATCCCAAGGGTAAAAAATCTTATTAAAACAACAATTCAAAAGTGCAAAACTTGTATTATTTATAAAAGGAGATGTCAGCGGCAAATTATGGCTTCTCTACCAGCAGAAAGGTGTGAGATATCGCGACCTTTTACCCACACAGGTCTGGATTTTGCGGGGCCCTTCGACATTAAATCATACAATGGAAGATCATGTCGTTTGACTAAAGGGTATGTGTGCATTTTTATATGTTTTGCCACGAAGGCCATTCACCTCGAAGCGACTTCAGATTTATCGACACCAACGTTCCTTGCCGCTTTTAGCAGGTTCGTATCGCGCCGCGGATGCCCATTGAATTTGCACTCAGATAACGGAACAACATTCGTCGGTGCTTCCAAAGTTCTTACTCAAGAATTTCTTCAAGCTTCCAGGCAGTTATTAAATTCCAATTATGCACACCAAAATTTATCATGGCATTTTATTCCGCCAGGGGCTCCACACATGGGAGGGTTGTGGGAGGCCGGTGTAAAAAGCTTTAAGCTACATTTTCGTAAGATATGCGGTGGTCTGAAATACACTTTTGAAGAATTTAACACTTTGCTCGCACGGGTAGAAGCTTGCCTTAATTCAAGACCCCTTTCACCTATCTCACAGGATCCTATGGATCTATCTTCTTTAACTCCTGGTCACTTTCTTATAGGTGCTCCAATTCTCACCCCTGTTGAGCCAAAAATAACTGAGAATCTAATGAGCATTATAAATCGCTGGCAGCGATTGAAAATAGTTCACCAGCATTTTTGTTTTCGGTGGAAAAATGAATATCTTAAAGAACTGCAAAAAAGAACGAAATGGAAAAGGCCAGAGGAGAACATTAAAGAAAATACTCTGGTTGTAGTAAGAGACGAAAGTCTTCCTCCAAACTCCTGGAGACTTGGTAGGGTGTTAAAAGTATACCCGGGATCTGACAACTTCGTACGAGTTGCTGATATATTCACTCGCAAGGGAACTATTACCAGACCAATAACCAAATTAATATGTTTGCCAAATGATTAAACCTTTTTCTTACGATATCTTTTCTTTTATATTCCTTCCTTACAGTTCATCATGCCAAGCTTCCACTCTCAAAAGTCAAAATCGAAAACCAAGGCCATACACCAGCAGTCATGCTTGCCAACCAACTACAACTCATATATATGTCGCATATGCAAGCATCCCCATCCGCTCAAAAAATGCAAAAAATTTCTTGATATGAATATGTCAGACCGCATCAAAGCCGTTAAAATTCATAAGTATTGCCAAAATTGTCTTGCACATGAGCACTCCAATGGCACATGTATTTCTAAACGCGGATGTCGTCACTGCAAAAGATTCCACCATACACTGCTTCATATTCACCTACGTCTACGGAATGAGTTAATGTCCCGTTCTAAAACTAGTCCCTTACGCACTAGAACCGGGCTCTCTAGTTCCAGCACTCAAATTTCCCGCACACATGCTCGGCTTGCCCGTTCCAACAGGTTTTCGTTATCCCCGTCACCCCATCCGTCTACTGCATTCTCGGCTCAACAAAGTTTGCTCTCAAAGTCGTCATCACAATCTACGTCACTGTCATCGTTGCTGCGTCGAAACAGTACTATTATTTTACCCACGGTATTAGTAAAAATTAATTCCACAAATACTCACGTACGCGGTCTTTTAGATTCCGGTGCTACAGTCAGTCGAATTTCAAAAAAGATTGTAGAAAATTTAAAGCTTACAACAGTGACTATGGCAGACGAGACTTTGTGTCCTGTTACTGTAAAATCCAGGTTTGAATCCAATTCTATAGTCGAGGGTATCTTTCGAGTAGATAACCGCATCAGTTTGCATTCTCCTACTCATTCAATTTCGGATAGCATTAAAGGAAAATTTCGCGACTTATTTTTAGCTGATCCGAAATTTTATGAGTCAGCCGGTATTGATCTTATTTTTGGAATGGATGTTTATCCCAAGATAATACGAGATGGAATTTTTATGAAGACAGGGTTTCCCACTGCTCAGAGTACCATCTTTGGTTGGACTATAAATGGCGCATTTCAAAACAAACAAAAAAAACCCCATCTACACTTGAATTCTTAATGTTAAGCTAACATATAAATGTAAGATTTAAACACTTTGAATTACATCAAATGAAATTTTGTTTTATATTAAATGAATGAATGAATTATATATAGACTTGTAAAATGAATTATACATAGACTTGTAAAACTAATTAAATTTTAGCGATATGCTGCAAGGCGGGCGGTAATGTTAAGGACCAATTCCTTCTTGATATTGTAATCAACCCTAATATTATACCCGCGATCGCTATTTGTATTACGAACAAAAGCTGAAAGTTATATATTGCAGCATAAGCTTCTATCTCACTCTAATAATTAATGCCTAACTTAAATGTCAAAAGAGGCGGTCAGTTTGAGATACTTGTTTCCTTTTTAATATATTGTTAGTAGCTGTTAGACTTACGACCACGTTGGTAAGAAATTATTCCATCCTTATATATATACATATATATTTAATAAGAAGAAATAATAAATATTTTTTACCCCTTCTAATTCCATTCCATTGTTTTATTTCATTTCATGCGGGGCTTTTGCTTATTTAACTCCATTCCAAAAACCACCAAGACTTTTGAGATTAACAATGAGTTAGGCATTTTTTATAGTTTTTGGTAGTTCGATAAAAATCTGTTCAAAAGCTTTAAAATGATACCCATATTGATATTTCAAAATTTGAAAATTTCAGAGCCCCGTTACTTGAAAATTATGGTCGAACGCCACTTTTTTTACTTGATGTATTTTTCTTATTTATTAATTCTCTATCGCCACACATATTTATTTATTTTGTTTGGAATTACATTATTGTTCCAAACTACGTAAAAAATTGGAAGTAAGTGTGGTGTTTTGCCTGCTGCCTCGAAGGAGATGAACCGATCATGCTGATTTCCAATAGCACCTCTTTAGACACTATATCTGATGGACTGACATATTTATTTTCTTTAAATCAAGTTTGCCTTGCGTCCTTAGTCCAAAATAAAAATCGAAATAGATAAAGCTTGCAGCTGTGCTTAGCAAACACATATTAAAAATGGGTTCTGTGAGGATCCTCAGCCCTTGACAAATGGTCACTATTACGAACTACTGCACAATGAGAAAAAAGTTCTACAGTTTCTAGTCGACAATCTGAAATTAATAAAGTCGAGAGTAAAGGTTAGCGATAGCTATTTACCCGATAAAGGAAAGGTAGTCAGTCGTATATTACTAAGTGGTTACAAAAATCGTTGAAGAAAAAGACGCCCGGAAAGAAGACCATAACACTAGCGTACTGCTTTGGACTACTTTTTTCAATAATCTTATATGAAGTCGCTTTTATTTTATACTTAAGCAAAAAATGTTCAATTGTGGCGTAGTTGCATTTTAGCTTTTTTTTCTTCAGAAAAATTCTTCCTTTGATACGTTCACCCATTGCAACTAAATTCTCATTTTCAATCTGAAATTTGTTCAAATCTAGAAAAGAATGTAGGGAAATCAAATATTGTTAAAAGAAGATCGTCTGCAGAAGAAAATATAAGATCACAAAATTTTTCGGAGCTGGAACGGACTGAAAAGCAAAAGGTAGCAGTTTGTTTTTTTTTTATCACCATTCGGCAAAGATTTGAATACAATTTCAATTTATATTAATTTTTTTATATTCAAAATAATGAATGGCATAAACATTTTCTAGAAAACTGCCTCGAAGAAAAACAACAAAAATTAAAGAAGAAAACGAAGTTGATCCAATGTATTTAAAAACAGGTTGTGCGCTGCAACAAGAACCACGTTAAAAGTTTGAGAAATAAAAAAAAAAAAAAAATAAAACGTTTTATCATTATAATTTCAATCAGCTTTAACAATGTTTTTCGAAAGATCAATTTTTGATTTTATCAAAAAATAATAATTATAAATACGAAAAAATGCCCTATGACGTTGCACAGTGGCGTGAAATACAAAAAAAAATTGAATAAAAGCCTGGAGCTTCTACATTATTTACCCGATTTTCATGAAAGATACATCGATTTATATAGTAGTAGTACGTAGTACCACAGCGCATCAAAAAATGTAACCTCAAATATTAGAAATGTTTCAGAGCTTATAGCTTTATGAGAAAATTTAAAATTTTTTTTATTTTTATAAATCTACATACAATTGCTTAGTATCTATGGATAAGAAATTTGTTTCCCATAGATTGTATTTTTTTCTTCAATCGCCTCCCCAGACCCCATTTATGCGCAGGATGTCTAAAAAATTTGGCCAGTTACCGAAAACCACTCGTTGGTTAAAAAAAGAATAAAAATCAACGAGCTATGTCTTAACACAGTCCCGAACAAGAATTCAATTAAAAGAAGTCAGGCGAATTATCCAAGGCTTTATCTTTAAAAAAAAAGTTAAACATTTTATAAATTTACTTTAAAATGTTAAAAATCTACTTAAAAAACTCAAAGTACTTTTTGACCAAAATTTCTCATTTTCTTAAACTTTTTAAGAAATTTCAAATTAAAAAAATTAATGAAGTCAAAGAAAAAATATTTTTACAAGTTATTTCTTATAGTATTAGCTTTCTAAACATCATATACCTAAAACATGAACAAAGCACATTTACTGTTCTGAAAAAACACAAGAACAAATAACCTATGCAAATTTAAAGAGCACGAAAACAATTGGACAAACAAAAAATCCAAATGAAAATAATTATTTTATGATAAAAGTAAACACCAAAAATTCCTTAATTAGGAATAATTGCAATAATGTTAAAGATTAGCAAATTATTACCATTAATCCTTACTTTTGCCTACTTATTGCACATTTTTATTAATGAGCTATTCATATGACCCCCAATTGAATTTTCATGAAACTCCACTACTTACTAACAATCAAAGACAAACTGCAATGGTAGGTTTAAATTTTAACTAAACAAGAAAAAAAAACAATAATAATAACAGGATCATTTAATGAAGACGTATGCAATTATTAATTAAATATTACGTTCAAAATCTTCGCAAGAAAAAAATGACAACAGTCATTTTCCGAATCGTCTACTTCGTAAGATTATACTCCAACTACGCCAAATGCCGCACACTCTTAACCAGCACAATATGTCAACCTACCTCTAGATAACTTGCACTTTATTTTTATTAATACTGCATAACTACTAATAAATTATTACAATGTATAAATTATTATATACAATTGTTTTCATTTACATTTAATAGGTTGTTGCGATCGCTAATGGATAATTTGCTGTCTATCGCACATGTACATTTTTACCGTCCGTACACGAGTTTATTTTCATTTTTTCATGTACTTTTTTCCGCATACGTAAACAAATAATGTATACTCAAACTTCTCTGTCATTCATGTACGTATTTAGCTGTGCACATACACAAAGAATAGCCACAGTCGTACATTCACGTACGTGTGCGAAAATAAATATTTTATTAAAACACATTTGTGGATGTGTACGGAAAACTTCAAAATTTAGTAACACACATAATTGTTATGAAAAGATAAATATGTACTGGTTGGTTTAAGTTGTGAGTTCTCTATTTATGTGCGAGAATTTGTACAGTGATAGTAGTTTTCTGAACTCTGGGCAGAAGATAAAAGGTTTCCCCATTGCATCAGTGTACAAATTCATGCATTTATTTGGACCCCATGTCCACTTTCGGCACTCATCCGTTAACCGACTTATTATCCAGTGCAATTAGAATTTTCACAATATACAGCAGGACCAAATGCTGTTTTATCGACATTTTAATCATTCTTTCATTCGCACAAAATTGTTTGTGTTTGAGGTCCAAAATTAAACAATTACTCGTTATTTATATAAGTTAAAGTTGTGTCGTGATAATTAAACATTTCTGTGTCTGTATTTATTTTATTTTACTTAGCTTATTTATATTATTTTATCAGCTAAATAAACAAAATTGTCAAAACTTTTTATTCCTTGAAGTCCTGCAAGTTACACAAATAAATCATTTGACATTTCACTATCAAAATCAGATCAAGTATTTTTATTTGTTAGTTTTTTACAGTTGACTAATAATGCGAATATATGTATACTTACAGTCTTATTCACAAAAATTTCTTACAGTAAGCCTAATGTGTACTTTAGTTATTAAACACTTTTTGTTTTATTAACCATTAATAAGAATTTTTATTCACAAACGTTTAATAACGCAAAATTAACTATTAAACGATTTTAATAGTATTGTAGTTTTATATTGGCAACATCATGTCATATTATATGTCAATTTACGTTTAGTGATACATACAACAATTAACCAAATACCTGAATAATGTTTTTATATTTAAAAAGAATAATTAAATCAGCAATAATATTATTTGAAATAACTTAAATTACCATTATTTTATAATTATTTATTGTTTCACATCAGAAAAATATTTAAAATAATTTCACAAACCTTTTTTTATACAATGATTCATTGAACGAGTACAAAAAGTCTCCAAATACCGAGCTCGGCATTACTGTTTGTACATCACTATATTATTTTGTTTATTTATGATACAAATTAGTGAATTTTTTATATGTTATTTTATTTTTCAAATAAATACAATGCTTTAATTATGAAAGAACAATTAGTTAAATGCTGATATTTTCTTAACATATTTTTTCCAAATATTAATAGTTGATTTGATATTTATTACCTGGAAACGCAACGTTTATATTGTACAAAACAGATAAAATGATAACTAAATTTTTTGCATTTGAAAAACTAATTGTAAGTCCATCTAATAAACTACGAAAACGCTGCTTCAAAGCCCCACAATAATTTGGGCGTTATTGTATTTGATTTCATTTGCATTTTGTGGCCTTAAATGGTGTGAATAAATACATATAGTTGTAATTTATACCCGGAGTTGCCTACAAACGTCCTCTTAAATCGCCATTTTTAAAACGTTGCTTGATAACTGACTTATTAAAGATTCTGGAATCATACGTACTACCTCTCCATCTTGCCACTGAACATAAAATGTGTTTCGTAAGTAACTACAACTATTAGCCTCGCATACTTACATCTTTTCGGCCCCAACATCCTTGGCCATGTTTATAATTTTTGAGCCGTTTCCTTATTAAACCTATATCTTGAATTAAATAGATGGTCAGGTAATTGAAACGGGTCACTTCTCCTATTAATAATTTTCCATTTTATGAAATATTTGCATTTATATATAAGTACTAGCTGAACCCGGTGTGCTTCCCTACCCCCCTCGTTATTAAATAAAATTAAAAGTATTTATATATTTACAAAAATTTATTGGCAAACTTTATTCATTGGTCCAATGGCAACTAACTCATCTTCACTGCAATCAATTTCTGATGTGTAGTGGAATGCCATCAGCTGATATGATCCAGGGCTTCGACGATGCTGTGCTCTTCGACTACGATCTTCTAGACGGCGTGCCTCACGTTGCTCTGGTGTCTCGGCAGCTCTTGATAAAGAGGATCGCGATCGGTCACTTCGCATGCGTGTTTGACGTTGATCAGAAGTGTCGGAAGCCCTTGATGTGAAGGCTCGAGATCGGTCGCTTCGTAACCGTGTTTCACGCTGAACAGATGTCTCCGAAGCCCTTGATGTTGAGGTTCGATATCGCTGAATTTCTAGGCGTGCATCACGTTGCTGTAAATTCTCTGCAGCTCTAGAGGTTGAGGCTCGAGACCGTTCAATTTCAAGGCGTGCTTCACGTTCTTCATGAGTTTCGTTTGCTCTATTGGATTTCATTCTCAATGATTTTGGAGTACGTGCCGAAAGGGATGATTTTTTTGGACGCATTTTTTATTTATAACTTAGTTTTTAACACAATCGTTTCTCACTTAAATTAAACTTTGATTATATTAACTTTTTAAATTTTTTGGTTATAAATTTGATAAAAATTTAGTTAAAAAAATGATATAATAAGAAAACTGCAATTTCTGTCTAATTCACTATTGCAAATGCGTTAAGGCAAAAGTAAATAAGCAGTAAGCTTAGTGCTCCCCTTTTTTGTTTTAAACCAATTAGAATTCAGCACTGAACCGCATGTAATTTGCTTCATGCTCCCCCTTTTTATTTTTAAACCAATCAAAAAGCAACAATTACACAATCAGCTGTTTCGCAGTCAGTTGTGGGAGAATGAAAATGGGGTTACCTCACTCTCTATTGTAATTAAGATATTTTACAAAATCAGCTGTTTTGCAGACAATTGTGGGAGAAAGAGAATGGGGCTACCCCACTATTTTAATTAATATGTATTTTAAATTTGAGGTAAAGCCGTTAATAAACGTAGTAAAAAAGTAGGTGCAGAAGTGTGCATGGTCGAAAAATATTATCATGTAATAAGTATTTCTATTCATGCCAATACCATATGTACCAAATATCGTCGACGTAGGTCAAAAAATGGCCAAAATATGGCGATTTAAATTTTTGGGTTATATGGGCGGTGCCACGCCCCTTTATCCAATTAAAACTTCATATAGCCTATTATTCCTTCCAGAGTCACAGTAACATGCTGTGAAAATTTCAGGAAGATCGGTCCAAGGGTTTGGCCTCCTATAAAGCACAAATAAACAGACAGACAGACATTCATTTTTATATATATAGATGTTTCAAGAACTTACCTATTGTAGAAATTAAATTTTTTATATTTGTTGTATTTTTTTATTAATAGTTTTTCACACTTTTTCACAAATTTTACGGGAAAAAATGCTTTTCAAAACAGAAAAACCGATTTATTATAGGTTTAAAAAAGGGTAACTGCTACATTACAAATTTGAAATTTATTAATGAATACTACTCTAGCGATTTTTTCTTATTAACCTCGTATTAAGCAGTTTAAAAATTTTGTGAATAAGACTGTTAGACATTAACCTTAAAATGCAACTAGATGAATTTGGTGAAAAACGTTGGTAGAATTATTCTTAATGGAAGAACCCTGAATGATGCGGAAGGCGAATTTAGTTTTCATAGTGGGAGGGGCAATTCTGTTATTAATTACTGTATATGTTCTTATAGCTCTCTGCAATACATTGAAGAGTTTTATATTGGCAACAAGCCGTACTCGGATCATATGCCCATATGTCTAAAAATATAAAGACCTGGACGAGATAATTGTGGAGATAGAACTGTTTCAAACAAGTTATACTGGCGCAAAAATAATGCAGATAAATATGCAAAAAAATTATATGCCATTGTTACTAACTCTAAAAATAATTACAATACAGATACAACGATTGATAATGATGTCTCAAATCTAACTATTATGATCAAGCAAACTAATATTAAATATCCTAATACCTCTTTTCGTTTTGAATCCAAGCAAAAATGGTTTGATTGGAAGTGTGCTAGATTCCATGCAGTTATAAAAAAGAACCTAAAATGTTACAGAAGGAACCACAGTATGGAAAATAAAAATCGTTACATAGTCTCTAGTCGTAAATACCTCATGGTCTGCAAAATTAAAAACCTACAATTATTCAACAAAAATTAAGAAAAACTTCTAGTGATTGGTGGAAACTGTCAAATACAATGAAAACTCGCACTTTCGTATCTTCCTCCAACTTATGTGTTGATGACTTTTATTCGTACTTTAGCTGTATGTTAAAAAGATGTGATGAGCCTCCAACAATTAGTTGGTGTATGCCTTACTACATTGATCCCATATGAACTCTTAACGGTTATTAAAACATTGAAGGCGAATAAAACTCCAGGTAATGATGACATTGGATTTGAATTCTACAAATATGCTCCTACTGTTTTCCAGCAAGAATTATTAAATACATTCAACAAAATATTTTTACATGAAAAAATACCAGCATTTTTTCGAAATTCCACGATAATATAATTGCATAAAAAAGGTGATCCAAATAACCCAGCAAATTACCGTGGGCTATCCTTAAATGATACTATAGGCAAAATTTTTAATAAAATTGTTCTCAACCGCTTAACTTTCTGGTTTTAGAGAACATTACCCCACTGTAGACAATATATTTAATATGTCAAATATCGTGCACATTAATTAGGCAAATGGCAAAAATACCAATGCATTTTTTGTTGATTTTGTTGACGTTACATGTGCATTTGATACTATCTCTCGGGACTGTTTATTTTATCAACTGTCTCAACTGAAAGCAAAATCATATATGGCAGTTCTACTTCTGACTCATTTTAGGTAAAAATTGGAGTAAAACAAGGGGTGCATCCTGAGCTCATTATTGTTTTCTTTATATACTAATGACTTAGTTGATCAACTTCCCAGAGGTGTTAACGTTGCTGGCGTCAATGTCAAAATATTTTATATGCTGATGATATTGTTATCCTTTCCGACACTTCTTGCGGCTTACAAACCATGATAGACAAACTTGGCGCTTAATAGTTAACCTTGAAAAATCCAAAATAATTGTTTTTCGTAACTATACAAGGATTTCTTCAAATATGAATTGGAAATATGGTGAAGAACTGTTCGAGATTGTTAACTCATACAAATACCTTGGAGTTGAAATTACGTATAACGTGTCATTTAAAAAACATTAGAAGAATAAATTGTCGAACACAAAACTGGCAATTAATTCTACTTGGCTGAAATACATAAGCAATCCACAAATAGCCAATCATAATAAACTTAAAATATTTCAAGCGGTCTCAAAGTCCATAATGCTTTATGCTTCACAAGTCTGGGAGTATAAAAAATACGACGAAATTGAAAAACTTTTCAGATTTGTTATCAAAAGATTGCTATGCTTACCAAGTACAACACCAAATTATACACTACATCTGGAGACAGGAATTCACTCTATATATATATATATATATATATATATATATATATATTATATCCTTAAAATTGCACATTTACTATATTAGAAAAACATTAAATATGAATGAACATAGACTACCTCGTATCTTAGCTGAATATATAATAAACAACAAATTGTATTGGTACTCAGAGTGGGAATCTATATTGCAGGACAATTTGTGCACCCTATCAAACCAAAACTTTAAAACTATTCTACACCACCTGATGGAGAAAGAAAGAAGAGCACACATTGACAACGCACCCGGTTAACAATTCCACGATCTATACCCTCGACTAAATTTTTAAACAAAACCAATATTGTATTACAATTATTCGTCGCGGATGACTGGACTAATAATAATTCTTGCGAAAAACAATCCAACTTCAAAACAGATTTCAAATGTATGGCAACATAACTTAGATTACATTAACTATGGGGCCACCCTTATATCTCCAAGCTTTATACTTTTTCAACTGTTCAATAGTTTGGCAATATACATCAAATTACAGCAACTATAGGGTCACCCTTTAATTTTCAAATTCAAATTATATACTTTTTGTTTTAGTAGATTTAGCAATCAGATTCTGTGTAAATTTCAACCGTCTGTCTATAACGTTTCAAGAGTTTCGCCATTTACATCAGATTATATCAACTATTTAATTTATAAGACAACATTTTTATACTTCTTATTATACCAAATAAAGTAGTGGACATTCTGTCTAAAATTAAGGTGTTTGTATACAACGGTTCAAAAAATACGGCCATATAGAACAAATTACATTAAATTTGGGAACACCCATTAATTTCTAAATTCAAATTATAAGCTTCTTGTTATATCAAAACATGTCCCTTGTAAATTTCAGCTGTCTGTTTATAACAGTTAAAAAGGCCAGCCACATACACCATATTATACCAACTATTGGGACACCAGTTTATTTCCAAATCCAAATTTTATACTTGTTGTTATAGAGGAGTTAGTAATACAGGTTCTTTGTAAATTCCAAGCGTCTGTCTATAACTGTTAAATAGTATGACAATATATATCAAATTAAATTAACTATTGGCGCACCCTTTAATAATAATATAATTTGTAATATTAACATTTGTTACTCTAACGGCCATAGCGATCGACATTCTGTCCAATTTGCAAGCGTTTGTCTTTAACGGTTCCAAGATAGGCCCATATAAGTAAATTTACATCAATTATAGGGGCACCCTTTAATTTTTAGTATTATTTTTTTATAAATTTTTGTTATTGGGAGCTATAGTAATACACAGTCATTTTAAATTTTACATAAGTACCCTTTACAATTCATAATACATACACTCAAAAAAGTTTAACATTAACTGTTTGTAGTTAAATTAAGAAGTTTTTGGTTAAGTTAAAAACAAATGAAAATATGGTTGTTTTAGGAAAAATATTTTTATTTAACTTTTTACGTCTGTTATTGAAAAATCGAACCACCATAAAATACTGTTATTTGGTGCAGTCAAAATTAACAGTTAATTTTTACTTTGTTGCAGTAAAAATGAAATACATATTTATAAAAAAAGTTTGTCAGTAAAAAAAATACTTTTTTACAAAAGCTTTAAAAAATAAACTTAACGAACAAAGGTTTTTGAGAAATATGTCTGTTTAAAAAAAATATACATACATACATACATATGTATGTAAGTACAAACAATTTTTGAAAGAAACATCACAAATATGGACTGGATAAGTATTGGAATTTATATTTTAAATTTACATTGCATTTCAACGAAATAATTTAACTTATTTTACAAGTGCAGGAAAAAGAACATAAGAGCTGTGGTATTCACGTATTGAAAGATTTTCCTAAAGTAAGTTATAAAATTTTTTTTAGTTAAAGTTATGTACATATGTATACATATGTTTGCATATAAAATAAGTTTTGTTTCCCAAATATAGACAACTTTTTAAAGTAATTACATTTTCAGCAAACATCAATCCTTTAATCTGTTACTTTTTCAATTTTGTAATTGAGCGAGGTGAGTTATTTCATTTTTCAATTAATTAATCAACATGTATTGAGCGTATAACTTAAGCAAATGGTGGCTTGTTGGAACAAAGTTCGACATTTTGAAGAAAGAAATATTTAAATTTATAAATGAAAAAAGTATACACTCCAAAATGCAATAACCATTGTTTAAGACAAAATCCACAAGTAAAAGATACGCCATCTGTTGTGAATCCTTAATTTTAAAGTTATACACGCATTAATATTATTAAAGGGGGGTTTAGACGGTACGACTTTACGTACGTAAAATCCAAGAGAAAATATTATCAAATTCCATCCGTATTTTAAAACTGAGAGTAAAAATCTTACGACAGATTATTTTTGCGTTTACACAATTGGTATGGGTAAAACACACCAAAACTAAAATAGCTGTTTGCAGAAAAATACATCCCTGATCTAATGATTCGTACTTGTCTTTTGAAAATTTCCAAAAAACAAAGAGAGCCATACGACTGTCAAATTTTCATCCGTATTTTCTCTGAATTTGTGCAGATTCATTACTTATTTAGTTTAGACGATCCCACTTGTACTATTCTGAACAAAAATTTGACATGTCGTAAGACTTCTGTGATCATGTAAACCGCCCTTAAGTAGACATGTGCCCGGTCGTTCGTTTCAGTGACCGGTCTTTTTCGGTCAATTATCAAAGACTGATTCGTTCGTTCAATTCGTTCAATTCGAACGAAAAGAGCCGATTAATTATCTGGCTCATTTCGTTCAATTAAGTCATCCGTTCAATTTAACCCGTACACTATTGAACGAAAAGACCGGATTTAAATGACCGGATCATTCCGTTCACTTGATTGATTCGGTCAATTTAACCCGTTCGTCCTCGAACGACACAGCTCTATTATTAAGCTGAAAGTCCATAGCATGCGTTTTATGCGTCTTTCCATTTTATGCATCTGACAAAAAAGTAAAATATGCGTACTTGTACGTAGCAAGTTTCACAGCAAAACGCATAGAATGCATAGAACGCATAGAATGCATAGAACGCATGAAAGATGGTTTATTTTCTACTTTTCTATGCGTCGCATGAGTGGTGAAAAAGAAATTCACCATTTTTAGTAAAGACTTACTAAGCATTATGTGTATGTCTAGCAAGTCTAGCAAAACCGAAAAAATTTCTGACACATTTGCTACAATTGCAAGATCGGCATACAAAGAGATTCCCCAACAAAGGATAAACTCCGCTTTAGTCATTCTTACTTCTTACGTGCACACTTAGGAACATACATACGTATTTTTGTACGCATTTCAAATAATTGGTTATACCAATTATAACTATAAATTAGATTATATTTTGGTAGAAAGGTTAATGAAACGCATACAAAAATATATTTTAGTGCTAAGTAAACTAACGTATAATAATTATAATTTATTTTATTTTTTAGATTACCATGGATGTCGGAATAAAAAAAAATAATAGTTTCTTTTTAAATTGGACTTAACTTGATGAAATTTTGCCAATTTATAAAAACCTTAATTTAAAAGTCTCAGGATTGAAAGCACTCTGGGTCAAAGCCCACATGGTATCTTTATTGAAAAAAAATATATAAATTTTTATTTGTTTTTCAGATTTAAAAGATCTATATACATATATTATTCACGGATTAAACCAGATGGAATGCATTTTTTAAAGATCATAACTAGTTTATAAAAAGTTAATTGTAATTATTTTTTATTTATAACTTTTATGGTATACAAATTTCTTATTATTAACACTATATTACTACTTTATTTATTTTAAATACTGCTTTAGTTTTAAATTAATTTGTAATAAAAATGTGTATTGTTTAGAAATAAAATTTTTTAAAGTTTAAAACAAATAAAATATCAGTAGTTTTTAATGTTTCGGCAGGTTATTTGTTGTGGTTTGTATTAAATGATAAAAACAAAAACACTAATTACTAATGTTTTGGTAGGTTACATTTTCTGAGTTAAAATAAATTATAAAAACAGTACTTTTTACTGTTCTGTGGGGTTACTATGTAACTCGATTCGAAAGTTAAATATTACGAATTCGGATTTTTTCTATCAACTAACTCGAATTCGCAAATACATTTCCTACTTTCGAATTGCCATATCCGATTGTCGGATACTTATACTCTACTTTCGGAAATTGCCACACTATGTATTTCGAATTTAGATGTCAAAGTCGGTCGAAAGTTGAAATTTGTAGTCGTTTGATGTTAAGTTAACGGATGATACATAAACAAATCTTCAAAAAATCGAAACAACGATAGCAGACTCTAAAAAATGTAATTATTTCTTAAATATATATATATTGATTGATAAATGTTATTTCAAGTCTTTTTCAATAAGAAAAATACTACGAAAAATTTAAATACCAAGCAAAGCCAATTTGAGATCACGGTCAACTTTATGACGGAGCATCCATAGTTGGCTAAGGGGTACATAAAAGCTACGGACGCCAAACAAGACACCAATGATTTATGGACACGATTGGTACGGTCCACCAATGCGGGAAGTGGTCGGTTGGAAAAAGGTAAGTAATAAATAGTTTGTCCATAAATTAAATTAATTTTTTCTCCTTAGGTTTGCGCAGACCACAAGACCCACCTTAAGGCCTAATTGCGGAAGAACCGCATTACGGGAACCAGTAACAACGCCGAGCAAGATGTTTACACTGTACATGATGACATGTGTAACCAACATGATATGGGGGAGACAGATGAATTAGTGTCTGCCCCTTCCCCACCACGTTGTTCTTCAACTGCTCGCACACCCATCACACAACGAGCATCATTCAATCGCGCTGTGCCGACAAAGCACATTGCTGGAACAGCAAGTCAATAATCAAATGGAGTACCACAAGCGCTCCATATCAGTGTTAGAAGAAATAAGTAATAGTTTAAAATCTCTAGTTAAATACAAAAGAAGACAAGTAGATATAGACGAGAAAAATTATAAGCTTGCAAAAAGAAAATTCGACCATGAACTTAAATTGGACGTTGAAAATAAAAAACTTTAACTTTTTGTTATAAATTGTTTTTTATTTCATTTCATTTTATCTTCACTTTCTAAACAAAGGGCAACCGAATCCATTTTTATAATAAACAAATATTTCTTGTTAACTTTTATTTTTATTATTTTGATATTTTTGACATTTTTGCGTAGGAAATTCTACCAAGTTTGAATAATACATTCGAAAGTACTGCCAAAAATAGTTCCAATTAGTGGCAGCACTTTTCACTCGATCCGAAAGTGTTACAAGGTAAGAGCTCAAATTCGGATCGAATACAACTTTCGAGCTGTTCGAACTTTCGAATCGAGTTACATAGTAACCCCCCTGGTAGTTTTTTTTTGTGCGTTGGAATAAAAGAAATATTATTTATTTTTATATACTTTGTAAGTTATAAATTCAACATTCAAAAACAATTGAAAGTAACATTTAATTTAAATGAAATGTAAGTGGTGGACTGTTTTTTAAATGAAATAGTAGTTGTTTGAAATGATTTTACATTTAATTTTACTTACTTTACTTTATTCGTGCTTGATTCCTTCAAATATAAATATTTCATGATATTCTCATGAAATATTTATTATTTTATACTAAACTACAAAATGAAATGTATTACTGCGGGGAAAGCATATCCATATGGCCATTTCACTACTGCTCAAATAGCTCATCAGTGGATTTTACCCAAATTTTGTATAGAAAAACAGAAAGTCTTATATCAAAAGCCAAATTGATTAAATGAGAACTCCATTGAATCAATAAGACAGAAGACAATAACAACTCAAAAATGTTCTACACAAAAACACAGCAAGCATTTAGTAACTATTTTAATTTTACGTACATAATTTTATGAGTGTATAAAAAAATATGTATGTTGTATGGGGACACCCTTTAATTTTTATGATTATGAACTGCTTTTAGAACGGAACCAATCTGTAAGCATGATCTATCATATTACTAAAAATTTTCAAAACTGGATCAAAAATGATTGAGTTCTGGAAGCACAAATATAAAAAAGCAAAATTCAGCCGAATTGTATAACCTCCTTCTTTTTGTGAAGTCGGTTAATAAGAGCTAGATGTTATTTGCTGGATATAAGCGGTAGAGCCTTTCGGAATAATACTGATGGTATATGCTCAATATGCAACTTAGATAAGCCTGAAAATGTTCTACATTTTATTGGTGAATGTCCTATGTATAAGGCATATAGACTAGAATGCTTTGGTAAGGGAATCCTTAATAATAGTGAACTAACTGTTATTTTAAATGGTTTATATAAATATCTTGAAATTTGCTTGAAATATAAAAGATTATTGATAAATTAATTTGTTTTATAAAACTGTTTAAACACTTACGTAAATATTATACATATATATTTAATAAATAAATTAATAAATAATATTAATAATAATAATAAAATGCAATTAGAATCCCAATAAGCAAATAGTTAACACTTTTTCAAGTCTTTTTTCCAAATATGTTAAACAGTTACACTATAATTTTTTTTTCTAAGTTTATACCTTTTAAAATAAAAATTACAATAAAATTAAAAATTAGATTTATTAAATGTATGAATTTTTAATTTAAAAAGAAACCGAAAGAAACGTTAAAATTAAAATGCATGCGATGCCAAGTCATTATGATTTGGTAGATTTATTTTTTTGCAATTTGATTCCATTTCGTGATTGTGTTTTCCTTTGAATTGTTATTGGAGTATAATGTGAATTTTCTTTTGATCTATAAAAACGTATTGTTACTCAGATGATCCTCTTTATGATTCATTTATTTTATATTGTGCAGAATTATAAATCCATGAGAGATCGTTTACGAATAGTGTGAGAATTTATTATAAAAATATGATTTTGAACTTGCGTTTCGAAAACTTATTGAAATAACAACACCAAAAAAAAAAAACAATGAAAAAAATACTTCTTATTCTCTCGTTTATTGTTTATAAATCCGATGTTTGTGTTTAGAAAATGTGCAACTTGCATTGCTAATCCCAAATGATTTGTTGTTGTAGTTGTCCTGGCACTAGATTTCTTAAATTCCTTCATTATTTATAACAATAACAATAAAATTGTTCTTTGATTGTGTAATCCACTACACACCTAGTGGACTATAAAAGAATGCGCAGGCGTTAAATTCTTAAACTTTTCAGAAAACAAACGATTTTAAAACCGTTTCAATACAGAGAAAAGAAATTCGTTATAAGAACCGAATTTGTTGCCAATCGAATTTTGTCGGTTATGTGTATTATCCTGAATTCGGTTGTAATAGCTGAATACATATAGCAGTCACAACTATTTAAAAAAATAATTCTTGGGTGACAATAAAGTATTATTGTGAATAAAATAAAATAGTAAAATATTATAATATTTCCTTTTATTTTAAAAATAATTATAGAAATTATTTTATACATCGTAAATTTTATGTCTCGACCCATCGTATTCAGCCTACTCCTTTCTTTACATCATAATTCTTCTTTTCCACATAGTTTCTTTAACTTTCCATCTTATACCGCAGATTTTGCTGCTGAAAAGTGTATTAAACACATTAGATTTTTTATTTGCATACGTCTTCTGAGATTGATTTTTAATTTACCTCTCAACAATACGAGTATTGGAGAACTTTACACCAATAGCAATACTTGGTTGTGTTACTTACTCAAGTATTGATGATTATTTATTTATTTATTTTTTTTTTTTTTTTTTGTAATGTATACAAATAAATTTTTAAAATGTCAAACATTTTTTGATTTAAGAAGAAACAATCGATTTTTATGATGCTAACTACCAAAGTTTTGTTTTCAGTAGTAATGTGCTGAATAAGTTTAGTTGCATCTTCAATTTAATAGAATTGATTTTAGTTCGGTAAGGATAACTTTTGAAGAGGTCTTACAACCAACATTTGGACGCAAGTATCATTTGTTAGCATTTTATATTAAAAATAAGTCAAAATTATACTTTATTTATACTAAAAATCAACTAATTATATCAGTAATTAAATTTTGAACATATCAATCGAATTTTTACCAATCCTCTTTCTGTGTGAATGGTTTTTTTTTAATTTTGATTCATTCTGCGATTGCGTCAAATAATTGAAAAATCTACATCGAAATTTTTATTTAAAGTGAAATAGTAATTACAAAAATATTGAGTAGAATTAGTTCGTGACAATACAAAATTGGTGCTTTTCTATTAAAAATAAAAGAACGCAATCCTTCAATTAATTTTTTAAGAAAACTTGTCTTATAAATTTATTATAAAGGCATCTTGAATCACCATCGTTATGTTATTTTGAAATTATTTCAACAAGATAAACTATTCCGACAAGAAATTAACATATTATTTTGGAAAGACCTCTCCCAAAAACAATGAACAATGATCATCAATGAAGCATTTGACTTTTATCCTAAAGGATTTTTTGACATAAAAAACTATTTCTAAGTCTACGACTTTCTGTCTGCGTCTATTAAAATATAAAAGAATTAATAGTCAGGAAAATAAGAGTTGTCTATTGAATTATTTTAAAGTAATCGCACACGAACGGAGAGGGGTATAAAACTGAAATGTTGAAAAAAAACACTTGAGTATAAATAAAGAAAATTTTTATTTGATTTTTTTTATTGAAATTTATATTTATATTTGATGAAAGAGTAGTGTGTGTAGCAACGCAGAGACCTTGGTAATGAACTTGCTTTTAATTTTTAACCAAAAATAGCTACAAAAATATACACATTTATGAAAATGTACAGAAACATCTTCATAATGAAAACTTAATTGTTTAAAACAATTAATTACGATAATAACTAAACGAAGGAACGCTCTTAAAGATAAAAGTTGTGTGTCATTATTTTCTTCAAACGAGTGGGGAAAACTGAAGAAAAAATCTCTTCTTATTAGCAATAACTTTGAATCGCAGCTCTACAGTGGGTTTTGAAATAAGAACATGACAAAAGCTGGCGACAATTTACAAAAGTATAATGAATTAACAAAAATTAGTTTTGAATAAAAAAAGATACTCCCAATTCTTCTTCTTGGATATCAAATAATTATAAAAATTCTCTGACATAAAAATTATGATAATTTTTAAACGGATCGAGTTTAGCAAAAAAAAAGTACTAAAACAAGTTTTGCTCAATAAAAATAAGTTTTAAAGAAACATGTGATATCTATAACATCAACAATTGAAATGCTTTTTGTCAAAATAACAATGCATAAATCAAATTTAACAATTACTACGAAAAGAAAAATAGGGAAACTCATAATGAAATTATTTCTTTTCTTTAAAGAAATGCTTTCTTTTAGGATATTAAAAGAATAGTTTTGTCTAATTTTGCTTTTTTTTTTTGATATATAATTAAAAAAAAATTTTAAATTAAGCTTGTGGACGTGTTGCCTCCCATCCAAAGTTAGCAGTTATATATTTCAAACATTTATTTTATAAAAAGACAAGAAGTCATTATAAAAATTGGTCACAGACTTGACAGATAGGACCAGAAAGGTCGCGATGTATCTTTTTCAACTTCAAAAATGTTGCTGCTGTGTTTGAAAAGGAATCACAGGGTGGACAAAGAATGTATAGAATGATCTCGATAGTAAATCCAGGTACTATTGAGTTAAAAATACTGATATAATTAATACAAATAAATCTTTTGCTAACAGTATCAAATAAAAAATTCAAAGCACATATGATCTAGTTATTTTAAAAGTGGCATAAATCAGTTTTATTTTAAATCGAAATATTTACGTTTCACTAATTTCAAAAATATTGATACTAACCCAGGATACTTAATTTTTCAATTATAAAAATTCTAAGTGTATTACAAAATCACTACATTTCCTTAGGGTAAAGTGACTTTTCAAATTGACACTTTTAAATTGAAAAAAAAAACAATTATTTCTTATTGTTACATAATTTTTAGCAAATCATTATTAGAACGTATATCAATTTAATCTTCGATGGTAATAGTATTTCCTAAGTCCTCGGTAATTTAAAAATAATCGCTCTATTCACGATCTTGAGCAAATGGTCTTGCATCATAGCATTTGCAAAATTGTGTAGCATATTTTACTCATTACTATATGTTTTGTTGGTGTAGACTAAAAGATCCTGAATAGGGCCAATGTGAGTATATAATCAAGCTCAGATGGCAGAATGAGAGCCTGCGTACAACGGATGCATTTTGGGCATAGCGATAAGGTCTTCCTCGTTAGAAATTCATCTTAAGTTAATTTATACGAAATTTTTATAGGGACAATAAACTTCGTTTTGGTCTCTTCTTCTGTAGCAGGTAGCTGTTACTCTACAATAAACGTTTGTAGTATATAACACAACAAAATGTGTTATATACTACTACTCAGGGACATTTCTATTACATAAAAGTCTCGATCATTGAATGGATTGAATGGCTTAAAACTAAAAATTTGTGAAGACAGTGATATGTCACTTTTAAAATAAACGGCTCATTTGACTAATTTATTTTTGAAATATTCACTAAAGAGTAAATTAGTTTTTTTTCGAGTGGAAAACAAAAACGTTGCGCATTCACTTCCATATAAAGAAGGATACTTATTGTAACGTTTTTCTTTTTTTTTTAAGTTGAGATCTCTACTATTATAATAAAAATTTGTAAAAAACATCTAGGTCTAAAATAAACCAGATGGATTAATCCAAATGGACAAAACAGATGGCTCCTTTCATAAAAAAATAATTCTTCTAATTTATATAGTAAACTGTAGCACACTTGGATTTTAGTACCGTGTATTTCTAAATTGTTTCTACTTGTTACATATTTAGATTTCTTATGACCCGCAGAACAGGTGTATTTTCAACGGTGTCTTCTTCGGTTTCATTAGGGAGAACAATTAGTAGGTCAAATTACTGATTTTTTGATATAACAGCAATCGCGGCGAATAGCTTTTTCTAACCAATGCAGTTTTAATGTAAAGAGGTTATGAGGGCGACCGAAACGTTTAGAACTACGAAACCGCCTCAAACTACTTTTTATCAATTAAAATTTATAGTCTAGAGTCCCCATAGTATTTATCAAGCCTTCGCTTGACTTCGGTGAGGCCTTTGAGATAAAAGATTAATATTAATAAGCAATTTATTTATTATCATTTGAAGTTGTCTGCTTTCAAAGCTGTTAAAGACAATTTTTCATGCAGCTTTTTCACAATTTATCAGTAATCCAGTAGTGGAATAGAATTAATAGCAGGTTGAAATTGATGGTTACCCCGCTAGAAATATACGAAGCTACGGAATTATTAAAGTTCATGCATATCTAGAGTACACAAAAAACTTTATACACGAAACTAATGTTAAACTAATTAAAACCATAACAAAAAACTGAAATTTCTTTTTTTTAAACAAACCAAATATTTGAGTGTTTTTGATGTTTGCGATAAGTTCCAGAAATTTTACCTCTAAGAAGCGTTGCCTTAAACGTCCAATCGAATATTTTGCAATGTCAGTTCATAGCTGACTGACAGCAGCACCAAATCCGAAGATATCTAATTTCTTGTAAAATTCACCCATCCAATCGGGAATTTCATAGTCCATAAAAACGTATCGTCTTACAGTCGAGTTACAATTGAATAATTTTTCTGATTTTCAGATCTAATAATTTTCACAATGATTATCTGTAATAAAGGAAAAAATTTTAATAATAATAAAGACGACTTGTTTTGGTCTTAATAATTTTAAATTTATCTAAAAGCTTTAAATTAATTTAGTAATTTTAAGTTAAAATAAAAAATGGAAGTTCATTCATTCATTTAAAATGGATTGTTTATATGAATTTATATCCTACAAATACTTTTAATTACTATTCAGTATTTTGTATCGGAGAGCATGTCGCATTGTAGATTTAATACTTTTTGGGGAAAGAGAGTGTAAAGTTTTCTACAAATGTCATTAATGGCCATTAGTTCTAAAAAAATATTATTTTTTAAATATTTTAACGTGTTCTGTTGAACTTTCGAGGTGAAAACTCCTTGGTCTTTTATATCATCTCTTATTTTCTCATTTTTTGAAAGCTTCAGATGATTTGTTGTGCGAAAGGAGTATGACATAACGTTGCCTTTTTAGCAAATTTCATATTGTATTCTACATCCCAGCAAAAAGTTAGACATTACCTTAAAAGGTACTTGCCATATAATGACTTACTTTTGTAATCGATTCTCAATAATTGATTATAAAAGTCTCATGCCTTGTTAAAATCATTAAGTTGGCAATCTAGTTGGGAACTACTTCCGCCAAAAATGCTTAATTTCACACTCGATTACCTTTTCAAATATTTTTTGCTGGGATAGGTATCGAAAACTCTACTTTAAACTAAAAGACGTTTTTTTTCTATTTCTTCCTTAAAAAGGTAAGCATACGAATGATTGCTACTTTTAAAAAAACTCTCTAGACCGATACAACTTCTACCACATATCGTGACTACTCTTGGCAAACTTTTTAAAAATCAGACATCTGCAACAGCCAGACACCAATTGAACAAAACTAATGTTTTAAAATCTATCTGTCATAAGCATACATAAGCGTTGATATGCACTCTTTTCGACTAACTCTAATCGATATTTGTGATAATTGTCTGATTCAGTGCAATAAAATTGCAAAAGATTCAATATTAGCAAAATAAAGGCCGCAGAAATCAAAAAAAAAAGTAGAAAAAGCCATTCGTCCCAAATGGGAATCTAGAATCATCAATGGATAATGTTTATTATAGCGTTTGTATCTGCAATAGACAAAATGTGTTTTGTTAGTTTGCTGAGGCTAGATGTCATATGCCAACTTCTGTAAAGGTAAGGAGAATGAACTAACAGTGCACCTGGGTTCATCTGTTTTTTCTAAACCAAATGGATGGTTACTAGTTATGCATTGCTTTAATAATCGTCAAAGCAGTATTGTTAAGTTTGTGCAAAAACGAGAAGATTAGGCTGCAGAGAATCGTTCAAGTTTATATAGTTTATGCGATTTTCTATATCTTAAAATAGGCGATCGTGTAAGGTCTATATAGAAAGCCGAAATATTGCTGATTATTAAAAAAAAAACAATGAGCCAGTATAGCAGACAAATTATTGATGTAAATTATCCAATTGTTTAATTTATCAATTTGTCAGCGCTTTTTTTATAAAATTTAATTACATCATTAGGCTTTTGTTAGATCATATAATAGATAGTTCACTTTATAAGAAATATGCCGCAAAATTAGTTCGTCTTTTTTACGCAACATTCTCGGCATTTAATACAAAAGGCTGATTTATATAACTCGCCATTCTGCGACACAAGAAAAAAAAAACAGACAATGGAACTGACAAGTGATTCAAATTTAAAGAATGTTTTTACCATAAAGATTTGAGAAATTAAAGCATCTGTTTTTTTTTATTTTTTTTGTTGAAAAGTGTCAATAATTTACCATGATTTCATAATTGCGCTATAACAATTAAACACTTGTTTCGTTAAGAAATAAAATTTTTATTATGAATGAAAGAGAATATGTGTTGCACATGTGTCACTTACAAAAAAATTGACCTAAATTTTTTATAATGAAGAGTGAACTGTGAAATTTATAAATACTTTTAATAATTCAAACCCTTTCATTTCATGACTCTCTGTTATTATTTGTTCAAATGTTTAATAGGAAAAACACTCAAAAGATCTGGAAGCAATAACAGTTTATCGAAATATTTAAACAAAATTTTTATTCGAATGTATGTATACTTTATGAAATTTATTAACATGTTCTTTTGTGTCAAACTTTATCAGTGAGTTTTGAATGAGAACCATACGCCTGAATAGAAATTACATTAAAATATATTTTCTTTAAGTTATTTCTTTAAAAGGCTTTTTTTGTGTTGAATACACCACTGAAGTTTATTTGTAATTAATATCTCACACCTCATAAACTATTTTAACAGTCAGTCTTTTTCGATTTTTGTAATAGTTTATATTAGATTTGAAATCATATAAAAAGAATGTATTTTGCCACGTATTATAAAAATAAAAAAACATATTGTTTCTTTCAATTCAATCAATTTAATTTTAAGCACGACTCCTTAAAGTTATACTGCCATACGAGTATATATAAAAAATAAAGTGAATTTGAAATGTGTTTTATGACAAATTTTCCATACAAATTTGTCCTGAAATTCATTTCTGTTTTAATATTTTATAAATACGGCAGATAATGATTTGGAACTAGTGTTTTAGAAACTAATCAAACTTTAAGCTTTAATAAGTGCACCACATTATTTCCGTTGGGAAAAACGCCCAAAAATATGCGACAATTTAAAAAACGAGTAAACTTAAATTCGTATTAGAGGCCTGCACATATCCATTTGAACACACAATCAAGCCATCGCATATTTTTTAAATGTGTTTAAAAATTAATTTTTAATTTGAAAAATCAAGTCGTTTTGGATGTGAAAAGTCGTGAAAAGTCTCACAATGCAAATCGTTCATACGCTACACACATAAGAACAGCAAAGCATTAAAAAAAGCAAAAATTACAAGAGAATATGTTGGTAGTCAGTTGCATTTTTTCAAATACTTGAACTTTCTGATCTCTTTTTGTATTGTCACATAAATAAGGCTTTGTTACGAACAAACACTATCTTGACAGTATTTAAAAACAATCCTTGCAAAAAAAAACCGACTTTAAAAGAGATTTCATCTGTCTGCCTCAAACGGTTCAAGAGTATGGCCACATACATTGGATTAGATTAACTATTGGGACACCCTTATATCTCCAAACTTTTTAATAGTTCAACTGTTCAATAGTTTAGCAATATACATCTAATTGCAGCAACTATACTTGTTATCATACCAAAGTAGTGGACATTCTGTCCAATTTGCAAACATTTGTTTATAACGGTTCAAAAGATAGGCTCATATGAGTAAATCTACATCAATAATGGGACACCCTTTAATTTCTAAATTTAAATTATAAACTCACTGACATAGGTCCTTTTTAAGTTTCAGCATTTTGTCTATAACGGTTCAAATGTTTAGTCACATACTTGAATTTACATCAACTTTCAGAACACCCTTTAACTTTCAACCCCAAATTTTATACTTGTTGTTATAGCGAACGTAGCAACACAGGTTCGTCGTAAATTTCAAGCGTCTGTCTACAACTGCAAAAAAGTATAGCCATAAACATAAATTTAAATTGACTATTAGGGCACCCTTTAATTTATAATTTTTAATATTAATACTTGTTACTATATTGGCCATAGCAATCGACATTCTGTCCAATTTGCAAGCGTTTGTCTATAACGGTTCAAAAGATAGTCCCATATAAGTAAATTTACATCAATTATGGGGGCACCCTTTAACTTTTAGATTTATATTTTTATAATTTTTGGTATTGGGAGCCAAAGCAATACGCAATCATTTTAAATTTTAGAGAATCGCGCTTTACATAATACACGTAAATAATATGTATGTTGTATAGGGACACCCTTTTGTTTTTAAGATTATGAACTGTTTTTTAAAAGTGACCAATCTGTAAGCATAATCTATCATATTACCAAAACTTTTCGAAATCGGTTTAGAAATGACTGAGTTCTGCAGGCACAAACATAAAAAAAGCAACATTCAGTCGAATTGTATAACCTCCTCCTTTTTTTGAAGTCGGTTAAGAACAAACTTTTTAGAAAAATAAGAAACAAAATTGCAAAAAAAAATAAAGATGAAGAAATAACGTCATAAAATCAAATTTTCCACAGAAACATTAAAACATTTTCAATTTGTTTTTTTTTTTTTTGGTTTTACAGCGATTCGAAATGCATTTTTGTTTGTTTTGTAATTTTTGTTTTATTAATTTCAGTTTCAAGTTGCCTTATTTCAAAGAAACACAATTTAATATGAATATTTATTATTTGGAATTTTTCTGATTTTAACTTACTTTAAACGTGCAAAATTATTTATAAAATTTTTTCATGTGACAAGTTTTGTAACACTAAAATGTCATAAGATTCTTTAAAAAACATCAAATTTGTGTTAAAAATGGAATTAGAATGTGAGAATTATGGAGTCGGCGAATGGGTTATTCGATTTTCTTTTACCTTAAAATCTTAAAAATGTTTTCAAGTATAAGAAAATCTTTATGTGGCCATAAGAATTTTTTTACAAATAAAAAAAAAAACGTTGCATAGTGAATCATTCATATTAGAAATAAATTGCATGCAAACAAAACATCAATGCAGTCTAAGAAATTAATTAATATTTTTTTTCATTGTTGTTCTGTGAAAGTTTTAATGTTTCCTTAACCTGTTTCATTAATTCTCATTGAGTTTAAACAACTGAAAGGCAATTTCTTTAGGTTTTTCTAAAGAGCTTTGAAAAAAATATGTTAAGTTCTTAATTATACATCATACATACAAACATGGATATATATATATATGTATGTATATATACAAACATACAAATATACATACATACATACACACATAGATACATAGATTCATACATACATACATACATACATACATACAATCATTCATACATACATACATACATACATGCACACATAGATACATAGGTTAATACATACATAGATACATACATACATACAATCATTCATACATACACACATACATACATACATACATACATATAAACATACATACATACATACATATTGACATTCATACATACATTTATACATAGATACATACATAAATACTTACATACATACATACATACATTCATACATACATACATACATAAATACATACATACATACATAAATACATACATACATACACACATACATACATACCTACATACATATATACATAGATACATACATACATAAATAGATACATACATGCATACGTATATACATGCATGCATACATACATACATACATACATACTTACTTACATACACACATACACACATACATACATACATACATACATACATACATACATACATACATACATACATACATACATACATACATACATTCATACATACATACATACATACACACATACATATATACATACATTCATACATACATACATACATATATACATAATATAATATACTGCCTTGTAGGTAGATACGAATAATGCTATTCAAAGAATGCAATAACTTCCTTTAGTATCGGATTTTATTTTTCTCTTTACAATTAATCACATATAATAACAAACTTAACCCTTTTTAAAATAAAAAACTTAAACTTAAAATTATAAACATCTGTGAAAATTTTTTATATATTATATATCATAAATTTTTTATATCATAAATGTTTATATCTTTAAATTTGAAACATAATATTAGTTTCACTAAAGTTTAACATTTACGGCAGAATTAGTATCAAGAGAAATACTTACGTATAGATATAATGAAAAAAATTAATACACACGTAAAGGAAACCTTGCGAAACTTTTAGTCCACCTCTAGATATGACAACACTATATATCTCTAGAAATATATGTCAAACAAATAAAATGTGACAATGAGGAGGAACCCCTGCAATGAGAATTTAAAATCAAACAATTCTACATAAAAGTACAAATGAAATTACCTATTACTACAAAAAATATATGCATATATATATATATTTATGCTTCAATAATTTTCAGCGGGATTTTTAAAAATAAAATTAACTGGATTGAAGTGATTTTGCCTTTTATTTGCAAACGTTTCTTCGTTTCTTGTTTACTGAATCATATGACGCAAATTTGGTCACTAAATTCCGAATAGGCATTAATGCCGTCCCTATAAGAGCAGGCTTTCTATATAAATACAAGAGACTAAGTTTCTATAATTCCAGCGTAATTTTAAATACTAAATGTCATAATTTAAGTTAAAATGAGGGATCTTTAATTTAATGCTTGGGTACGTACAAGCAAACGCAAACATATTTACACACAAACATATTTCATTCCGACACTCCCTTATAAATTTCAAAACATTCAAGTGTAATTAAAACGACGTTAAAATTTAGTAGCAACATTTATGGATGCAACATAAGAACTTTATGCCACAATTGTTGCAATCATAGTAAAAGTATCTCTAAATACCATTTTATACGACGAATTCACATGTTTTTAATACACTTCCTAACTCGTCAATTGTATGGCATTGGCAACAAAAAATAATTAAATAAATGGCATGGCCGTGACATAAATTTTAATTATGCGTAATACCTGCAAATATCAACAACAATGTTTCATTGAAAAATGACAGCACGTTACGAGTTCAATTCTAAGTCAGAAGAAAAAAATATAATTCATTACTTCACTCGTTAACCACACATTTTTATTGTTGTTTGTGGAGAATTTTTTAAAACTGCTGGCATAAAATATTCCAAAATGATTTTTTTTTTGTTTCTAACGAAAGTAAATACTATCAAAACCAGATGTTCAACCATTAGGGAGTCTTCTGTTTTTAAAGTAAATTCGTCAACAATTTAATAGAATTTTAATGTAATTTTTACTCGATATTGAATGCCCCTTCACATTACTTTTTATATTCTATTAATCAAATAAAAAACATTGTTTGTTCTTAAATCTACGAAAGCTTATTAAATATAAAATATACCTTTTATATATTTCTCATTTATTGTTATATATATTGAAATATATGTAAGTGCCAAGAGTAGGCTCATTTATGGGTGTAAGGTTTGTATAATGTTTTGTTTAAAATGTTGTATCTATAGTACTCTTGTTTTATTAAAGAGCCTTAGAGTAGAAGGCGGCTCTATATGATGGCAAAGTTAATTGCCGAAGTTTGTTGAGGAATAAAACAACTCTATTGCTTAAAGTCAGAATTATTTCTGATTTTATTTACAATTTTCCCTAGCTTATATACTATTTCTTATTCTATGTTTTCTTAAAGAATAATCATTTCTCCTATTCATAATCAATAATTTCTATGTTTATTATTTACATATATATTTATCTATTTCTCCTACTTATTGTTCATATATTTATTAAAAATCTTAAATTACAATATTTCATTCAACACTTGACTTTGCATTTTCTACTAACTGCATTTTTTGTCGGTCATTTACTTTTGATATTTATTTTATATTTTGGGTATGTATGTTTATACCACATGTTTGTTTGTTTGGGTATGCATGTTTATAACATATGCACTACACCCTTACCGTTTAAAAGAAAAAAAAAATTTTATTGAATGAAAGAAAAAAAAAATTTTTTTTTTGTATTAAATTACAAGATAGTACTTAACATAATTTTATTCTATTCTTATGTATAGTCATAGGTTTATTATTTATTAAAATTGTGACATTTACGTCTTGTGTGTTTATTATTTCAAAAGGACCGGTATATTGGTTTTCATTTTTCTTTGCGGTTTCTTTTCTTAAAAATACTTTATCTCCTATTCTTAATTTGATATCGTTAATATTCTTATCTTTAATATTTTTTTGTTTTATTTTATTTTCTAACAGTTTTTTATTTGCCATTTCATGTGCATGTTTTAATTTTATATTTAATTCTGTGATATAATCTTCATAATTGTAAAATTTATCGTTTGATAATGGTTCAGTTGGCATTGATGCTAATTTTCCAAATACAAGTTCAAATGGGGAAAACCCTGTGGATGAGTGTGGTGTTGTATTATACGCGAATGTATAATATGGAATCCATTCATCCCAATTGTATTGTTCCGTGAAAGAACGCATGTATTCGTTTAAAACTTTATGATTTCTTTCTATACTACCTAAGGTTTCATGGTGATATGCTGTTGAAGTTACATGTTTAGTTTTCATAAGTGTACATATCCTATTAAATAATTCATTTACGAATTCAGTTCCTCTGTCCGTTTTTATTGTATCAAAACATCCATATTTTAGTATAAATTTTTCTACTAATATCCTTCCTATCTCAGATGCTTCTTTAGTTTCTATCGGAAATGCATCAACATATTTTGTTAGTTCGCATTGTGCTGTTAATATGTATCTATATCCATTTGATATTCTTAATGGATCTACTGTGTCTAATTGTATAACTTGAAATGGTTTTGTTGGTGTATTCGTTATTTGGAGTGGTGCTTTGGTATGCCTAATGACTTTATTCTTTTTACAAAATTCGCAATGACTGATGAAATCTTTGATCATTTTATACATATTCTTCCAAATGTATTTTTGCTTTAATCTAATGACTGTTCTACGTACTCCTGCATGACCTCCATGTGGGGTTTCATGATATTCTTTTATTATCTCTTTTTGTCTATCTTTTTCTAATATTCTTTCTGGTTGTTTAAATAATATTACCTCTATGGGTCTTTGTCTATGTTTATTTTTATTTTGCATGCTATTATATCTTTTTCTCAATTTTTCCTCACGTATGAGTATAAAAATCGTATCATCTTTCGCTAACGTTATTGTGAAAATTTGATTATCGCGTAAAACCTTAGTTAACTTCTGCAAAACTGAATCTGGATTCGAGTATGCATTTTCATTACAAGATACTGTTACGTGATTCCCAAAAATTTCAACTTTTGGTTTGCTTTTATTCATTTTATCTATAACAAAATTTAATCTTGGATATCCTTTAATTTGTGAAAACGAAATGCTGTTCCACATATAGATGTGATCAGTCTCTCTGTCACTTTCTCTTTCCTTATCATTTTCATCTTCTCTAATCAATGTATTTTCTTTACTTCTTCTTAAGTCCTCAGTCATTTTTCTTGTCATTACGTTTATACTTTTTGGTATCATATCTTTCAAATCATTAGAATCTATTTTGATTCTTGATAATGCATCGGCATTAGTATTAATTCTCCCTTGTTTATATATAATCTCGAAATCGTAATCCATGAGATCTAATCTAATTCTAGTTAATCTTGATGAAGGATTCTTATGAGTAAACAATGATACTAGTGGTCTGTGATCAGTTACTACCTTGAATTTTCTTCCATATAAATATGGTCGAAAGTGATTTATTCCCCAATGAATAGCTAAAAGTTCTTTCTCTATCACGGGCTTGTTAATTTCATGTTTATTTAAAGATCGGCTTGCATATGAGATCGGTAAATCGGTATTTATTTCACCTTGTGAAAGTACCGCTCCTAACGCGTAATCAGATGCGTCTGTAGTGAGTATAAATTCTTTTTCAAAATCTGGGTATTGTAATATTGGTGGATTTGAAACTATAGATTTTAACATTTCAAAAGATTTTTGGCAGTTTTCTGACCAATGAAATTGTTGATTTTCTTTAATAATTCATTTAGAGGTTTAGCTATCTGTGCAAAATTTTTAACAAAGCGTCTATAATAATTACAAAAAGCTACGAATCTTCTTGTATCATCTGCATTCTTTGGGACTGGATAAATCTCAAATGCTTTACATTTATTTGGGTCTGTCATTATTCCTTTATCTGTAATAAGATGTCCTAAATAAACTACTTGTGGTTTCAAAAAATTACATTTATTTGGATTTAATTTAAGGTTGTGACTTTTTAATCTTTGAAAAACTTTTATTAAATTATCATTATGGTGTTGTAGCGAACATCCGAAAACAATTATATCGTCTACGTATATAAATGCATTGGAATCTAACCCTGTTAATGCTATTGTCAACATTCTTTGGAAACTGTTTGATGATATCTTGAGACCAAAAGGTAATCTTTTGAATTGATAGTGTCCATTGCCTGTGGAAAATGCTGTAAGTGGTCTAGATGCTTGTTGTAATTCTATCTGGTGGAATGAGCTCGTCATATCTAGCGTTGAGAAATATTTTGCTCTTCCTATTTTGTCTAATACATCATCTAGTTGGGGTAATGGGAATTTGTCATTGACTAATTTTTTATTTAACTGACGATAATCGACAACTAATCTCCATTTCTTTTCACTGTTGTCACTTTTCTTAGGGACCAAAAGTAAAGCAGAATTATAAGGACTAACAGACTGTTCAACCAAATCTTCTTCTATCAATTTATTAACTTGTGTTCTAATTTCTTCCTGTTGTGACTGTGGTAATCTGTAATTTCGTGTGTACACCGGGGTATCGTCCACAGTTTGTAATCTTTGTCTATAGAAATTATTTGCTGTTAAATGGTCTCCTTCTAAATGAAAAATACCTTGGAATTCTTTACATATTTCCTCTATGGTTTGTTTTGCGTTAATGTCGACTGTATCTATACTCAGTAATTTTCTTAATTTTTCCCATCTGTCCTTTTGTTTTCTATTTGCATTTTCTTTTTTATTATAGAGAATGTTATAATCTGATAAACGTTCGATTTGTAAATCAAATTGAGATATTGTAACTTCTTTGTCTGAAGCATTTAAATTTAAATTTGCTTTGTACATACCACGCTATCTTCTTCAATATATAATTTTACTGCTTGTATTATTTCAGTTCTTGGTGGTATAGTGATTTTATTGATATTTGTTGTCATTGGTAGAACATATTCAGTTTCATTTATTATAACAGCTAATGTGTATGTCTCATAATCTATTTTTACCAAATATTTAGTGAAAAAATCTCTTCCTAAAATACCATCTGTTGCTATTGGAAATTCTGTACTTACTATTTGATATTCATGGTTTACTATATCCTCTGGAAGTACTAATTTCAGTATTGAAGTACCCATTGTTTGAATTGCATTGTTTTCAATACCCGTAATTTTGCAAGCGTTGTGTTCTTTTATTTTGTTATTTCCTATAAAATTTTCTTTACATATAGAAATGTCTGCACCTGTATCTATTAAAAATCTCACAAAATTTCCTTCACATGTTTTAAATGTTACAAAATGAGGTGCGTCTCTGTGCGAATTGTAAGTTTTTAATGCATATTCTTTTAATTGTTTTAACCTCCCTACATCTTCTGTCACATTTACTCTTGAGGATTGCAGGGGTCTATCTCGTTTCTCTGTTCCTGAGCAAAATATATCCTTCTTTGGTTCCTATTTCTAAAATCACCATTTCTCCTGTTATTATTTTTTTTTTTTTTTTTTTTTTTTTTTAATATTTATTAATGACAGAAAATTTATTTATTTTTTTTTTTTACAATGTTATAATAATCAAAGAGTTCAGGCAGTAAATTGACCTTTTCTACTTAGAAAAATTTTTAAAAAATTACAATATATGTTATTACTAGTAAAAAGATAATATAAAGATTAAGGCGAAAGTAATAAACAAAAACCTATTGAGGAAAAAAAAAAAAAAAAAGGTAGGTTTATTTTTATGATAAAACTTAATACTAAATGTTTATATTTAATCTATTAATATGTTCATGTTCAGATGTTTCGCATCTTATATTGTAACTGGTTGTGAGTTTTCTTATTCTGTCTTGAGCTGAATCGATATTGTTGATACAATGTAGTCGTTGGGTAGAAAAATGCCATGGTAAATTATATATCATTTTCAACAATTTGTTTTGGCTAATTTGAAGTCTTTTTTTGTGGCACTCGGCAACGTCACTCCACACTGGGGCTCCGTAGTATAATATGGAAATAAAAATTGATTTAAAAATTATGATTTTATTATCTTGGCTAAGGAATGACTTCCTATTTACGAAAGAGTACAACAGTTTTGTGACAATATTTACTTTATTTATTACATAAGAAACATGCTCACCAAAATTTATTTTTGGGTCAAGGATAATCCCTAAATACTTAACTTTAGATTCCCATCTGATATATGTATTGTTAAAGAAAAGATTCCTTTGTGGAATGAAAATAGAATTTCGCCTTCGAGTGAAGTATATTGCTTGAATTTTTTGTGTGTTAAGCATAATTCTCCATTTCTTGAAGTATCCCTCTACAATGGTTAAGTCATCTTGGAGGTTTTTAATAATATCCTCAGCAAGTATATCATGACACAAGATAGCAGTATCATCTGCGTACATAGATAAAGAGCAGTTAGCAAGCGAAGGAAAATCTGATGTGAATATGTTATATAAAATCGGTGATAGGCACGACCCTTGCGGACACCCTGCAGAGACTGTAATTTTCGATGAACATGTTTTTCCAATGTGCACTTTATAACTTCTGTTGGATAGAAAGCTTTGTATTAGTATGATAATTTCTGGTGGAAAGTTTAGAAGAATCATTTTATAAATAAGGCCGTCATGCCATACACTATCGAATGCTGATTTGATGTCCAGAAGTACCATGCCTGTGGATTTCCCTTCACAAAAATTATTTTTTATTTTATTTTTAATTCTGACCAGTGGATGTGAGGTGTTGTGCCCCATTCTAAAGCCAAACTGCTGTTTTGGAAATACATGGTTTTCGTCACAAAAGTTTAGTATATTTTCTTTAAGAACTTTTTCAAGAATTTTGCTTAAAGACGATAGTAAGCTTATTGGCCTGTAGGACAAGGGACATGATTGTAACTTGTGTGGTTTGCCTATTGCGATAACTTTTGCTTTTTTCCAGCATTCAGGGAAATAGCGAAGTTTTAAACAGCTGTTTATAATGCTGGTAATATATTGTTTTCCTTTTTTTGGGAGAGCCTTTAATAATCTGTTACTTATTCCATCATGTCCCGGGGATTTCTTTATTTTAAGATTCTTAATTATGTTGTTAATTTTATCATACGTTACCACAAGATTGTTACTTATATTAGTATTGACATTGCGAAATGAGTTTAATGCATTCGCAACATTGGAAATAGTTGTGCTATCGCTAAGATTTTCAGTGCGCGAGTGATTTATTTTGAAACAGCTAGCTAATAGTTCACATTTCTCTTTTGGGGTGACGTATCGACTACCTTCATATTTAAGGATTGGCATATTTTGATGCTTCTTCTTTAATACTTTTGAAATATTCCAAAAGGGAGAAGAGCCTTTTTCAAGAGATGCCAATACAGTGCTCCAAGACTTATTCCTTTCAATAGTGAGTTCTTTTTTAATTTTTTTGTTAAGAAAGTTCATTTGCATCTTATCAGTACCATGTCTGTTGCGCATCCAACGACGACGGAAATAGTTTCTATTTGATATCATGATCTTAATGTGTATTGGTATCGGAGCGCTTTTGAATATTATAGATTGTTTTGGAACACTTGAGCTGGTAGCATCGTGTACAATATTTGTAAACAATTCAATGTTAGTATTTAGGTCGCTTATGTTGTCGCAAACGCAATGAGGATTAGATATGTTTTGTGTAACATTACGCTTAAACTCCTTCCAGTTGGCTCTATTAAAGTTATAAGACAAATTATTGGCGCTTATGTTTGAACAGTAAAGAGTTACTAGTACTGGGAAGTGGTCGGAGCTTAGGTTATTACATGTAACAGGCTCGGATAATTTTAGTGGAATATTTGTCAAATAAAAGTCCAATATTGACGGTTGGCGTGTATCACTTGCCGGTATGTACGTGGGATCACAAGGAGCCTTGATCCAAACATTATTGAATCCAATTTTTTCATGGAGAATATTTCCCCAACAGTTAGCACGAAGACATCCCCAGGATCGATGACGGCTGTTAAAGTCGCCACCTATTACGTAACTATTTCCACTTCTAGTAAGTTTTAATATGTCGGTTGAAAATATTTGCTTCCTGGAGCCACCTTCTCCAGCAACTCCTCCGGGAAAATAGCACGAATATATAGACACTGGTCCATCTTGCGTTTCTAATTGGATACCAATATTTTCGATCAACGATGTATTGATTATGGGGACTAACTTGTGTCGGATATTTTTTTTAACAAGGATTGCAAAACCTCCTCCCCTGGACTCTCTATCGTTTCTATAGCAAAAAACTGCGTTGTTCTTAATGTGTACATCATGCGTTAATAATGTTTCTGATAGTAAACAAATGTCTATTTCATTACTTATCATAAAATCAATCAATTCGTCTTTTTTATGTCTAATACCTCTGGCATTCCAAATAATTATTTTTGTTGATGTTGTTTGAGCCATTATGTTGACAGGAATTTGCAAGCAATGCTTGATACGACCTCCAATTGGTCTAACTTTGATTTGCATGCTCTTAACTTATGTATAAGTTCAAAAGTAATACTTTTGATTTCATCAAATGAGAATAATTCGCTACTATTAGCAGTGGTGTGTACGTTCGCCCAACTGTTAGGAAGGGGAGGACTTGAGTGAAGTGGAGGAAATTGGAAGTTACTCACGTTTTTGTGATTATCTGATGTAACATGGGTTTGCCTATTAACAAAACTGCTATGTCCCTGAGGTCTGCGATTTTTAGACATGAAACGTTGTTTAAGCTCAATGTATTTAATACGATTTGGACAAGTTATTGATGATGACTGGTGATCACCACTGCAGTTAGCACACTTTACAACATTTATAGTGCAATCAGTAGTTTTATGTTCACCTGAACATTTGGAACAAAATGTTTTAACAGCACACCGGGAGGAACCGTGACCAAACATTTGGCAATTGTAACACTGAGTAATTTTGTTTTTTCTGTTTCTATAAAACTGCCACTTAACCTTGAGGTAATCAATTGAAGAGTACTTTTCTTTTAATTCTTTAAGTGTGATGCTCTGTCGTTTAAAATAAACAATATAAAAAACTAGGTCATTATTCCCCTTCCCTTTTTTTGTTATAATTTTAACATCAGTGCAATCTAAGCCCATTGATATTAATTTAGTTTTAACTAATGACACATCAGTTTTATCATACCCAAATAATAAAGCTTTGTAGGGCCTATCATTTTTGGTAGCGTATGTGAAGAACTCCAATTTATTGGTTGATAAATATTTGAGTATATTATTAAAATCCTCCAGATTTTCAAAAAACATTTTTAACCCAATTGAAATTTTTCTGATAGCATATTTGGTGACATTGCATTTTTTGCAAAAGTCATGAATTTGTTCTATTTTACATTTAAGTAATGTAAGTGGTGTCCTGTTATTATTGTTGTAATAATTTCTTTGATTATTATTGTGATTATTACCATTTCTTTGATTATTATTGTAATTATTATTACTTTTACTTCTCTGGTTGTTGTAATTATTATTATTTCTTGGTAGGTTAGTACCGCGGAAATTATTATTCCTAAAATGATTACCAGAATTATTATTCCTATTATGAAATCTCCTGTTGTAAGAAAAATTTGTGTTCCTATTAAAATGCATTACAGAATTCGTTTGTGAAACTACTTCTGAAGCTATTTGGATTGCTTCATTTAAACTTTTGGGTCTAGCAGCCAAAACTGTGGATCTGTGTGGTTCATTTAAACCATTCTTAAAGGTACTAAGAGCAACTTGATCATTCATTTTAATAATCCTTACCCTGCTTTGGGATCCTAGTTCTGAAATATGGAATTCATTGGGAGCAGCTACAAGAGATTCAACCCTGTTAGCGAATTGGGTTACTGTACTATTCCCTTGATTCTGTTTCGCTAATTCGGTATGCACTGAAGAGAGTGATTTCTTTGGAGAAAATATTTTCCTAAGGGTATTTTTGAAAGTTTCGAGCGAATTTGGAGTTTCTTCTGAAATCAACTTGTTCCTTACCTTATCTGTCAATTTAGTGGCTAAAACGAATTTTATTAATTTAGCAACTTCTGTTTCATCTTTGAGAGTACTAGAATAGAACTCTATTATACCTAAAAAATTACTAATTTGTCCTAGGTCACCATTGAACTCTGGTATTATTTTCGATGCGTCAAGAATGCCAAACGATGCCATATTTGCTATTTCTTTATTTTCTTTTATTTTCAAATAATTTAAAATTTTATTTTCAATTTCACTTACTTCTTCTAGAGGATAGCCTTCATTATTCAATGCAATAGTTTTTAATTCTTCTATTAAATTTAATGTCTCTATTACATAACTTTTTGTATAAAATCTATTTGGACTTTTCTTTAAATTTTTATATATATTTATTAATTTATCCATTTATTTATACATTTTCTAACTTATTGGCAAATCTAATTGCTTTTTTCTTCATATAATTTTTATAGTATTCATTAATTTTACTTATTACTAATGCTATTAAGAGGATTAGGATTACTATTTGTATATGGTCATGAGTCATCGTCATTACACCAGTGTTGTTTTCATTTACGATAATATCCTCCTTTGAAAACCATCTACCCATTATGGTTTTTAATTTTAGTTATTTTTGGAAAGAAAAAAATTTTATTATTGGTTGTTCCTAATTTCTTTGATTTCTTTCAACAACCTTGATTTCTCGGCCTTGTTGCCGGTGAGATGAAATTGTCTATAGGTTTCGGCTATTAGTTTTCTCCTCTTAACTGCCTTTCCTCCTCTTTTCTTTTTTTTGTCTTCCTTCGGACTTTCGGGCTTTGGAGTTTGTGTTTTTGTTTTTTGTAACCGTTTGAGATACTCTTGTATGGGTATCTTTTTCTTTGCCGGACAATATTTGGGGACCTCTGGACTCGACACTACTGGCTGGGGTATGTATTCTTCTTCCAACAATCGCTCCCACTTCTGAAACAGACTATCTATCTCCAACCTGGTTGCTTCTAACTCCTCCACGCTCATCTGGACACCAAGACTGTGAAGTATAGGTTTGTAGGGTCAATTTTTCTTAAAAACAAAATCTATTATGCCGTATATGTTTCTGTGTTCAGTTTGGCATGTCCAGTTTGGCATGTTCAGTTTGGCAGGATCGCCATGTAAGGTTTGTATAATGTTTTGTTTAAAATGTTGTATCTATAGTACTCTTGTTTTATTAAAGAGCCTTAGAGTAGAAGGCGGCTCTATATGATGGCAAAGTTAATTGCCGAAGTTTGTTGAGGAATAAAACAACTCTATTGCTTAAAGTCAGAATTATTTCTGATTTTATTTACAATTTTCCCTAGCTTATATACTATTTCTTATTCTATGTTTTCTTAAAGAATAATCATTTCTCCTATTCATAATCAATAATTTCTATGTTTATTATTTACATATATATTTATCTATTTCTCCTACTTATTGTTCATATATTTATTAAAAATCTTAAATTACAATATTTCATTCAACACTTGACTTTGCATTTTCTACTAACTGCATTTTTTGTCGGTCATTTACTTTTGATATTTATTTTATATTTTGGGTATGCATGTTTATACCACATGTTTGTTTGTTTGGGTATGCATGTTTATACCATATGCACTACATGGACAACTTATTCTTTGCTTCGGAGGGACCAGAGACATATTTAGCTAAAGATTGTGAACACAAAAACATACAGCCCCAATAATAACGTCACGTCACGTTCAAATTTTTAAAGGGGCTGACTCACAGTGAGAACCATTACTTTCCCGAGAATGTAAGCTTTTTTCGATGTATTATATGTATTTAAGGGTGGCGAAAATCCTAAAGAATTTTTGAATTAGTTCTATGCTGTTTTAAAATTTAAATTAATTAAGTTCAACTGCAACTGTAAAACTTTAACAATTCTGCTTTTTCGTTACTGCTAATAAATGAATACGTTCAGATTGTTTTAACTGATATAGTTCCCAATTCATTCAATAAATTCTTTTAACTGGTTGGACCACTGCTAAAGAATCGTTGAATGCCAACGACACTTGTCTATTAACAGCAAGTATCGTGTAAAATAATTTTTCGTTTCTAGCGACCCACTTTTCCGAGCAAGTTTTAGTAACAACCAAAAAAAAAGCGGTAAAGCATTTTTATAATTGCAGCTTAACATCATCAATATTAAAATTTAACCACACTTCCCATCACCTATACCAACCTCAATACTAATGTGCTTACCAAATACCAGAGACGCTTAAACAGTAATCTGAAAATAGCGACAATGCGTAGATTCAAAATTAAGCTTTTCCACCGATTCATTTTATTACATTAAGTATGGACAGTAATTAAGTAGACATTAATTGCGTTATTTTAATTTCTCCTTAAATAATGTTAAGCTGGCTGTTGTTGCTAAATTTTAATAAATATCTAGACATTTGCCCAGCGTGCCTTGATCCTTCCTTTTCTGCTTAATAAAATTCCCATTAAAAGAAAACGAAACTATAAGAATTAAGTGCAACAATGAAGGCTCTCTTTCTGTTTACGGCTAACATAAATCCAGAAAACACACTCTTATTGAATACAAAGTGATTCGTTAGTTGTTTTAAGTGCTGATTGTTTGTGCGGATAATGCAATGGTTGTTGTCGACTTAAGTAAAAATGCAATACATTGGTTCATAGTGAAAGTCGAAGGGATATTTTTTTAACTTGAACACAAGAAATGTTCATTAGATTTATTATGTCCATCCATTCATCTGCCTGTATTTTTTCTAAATAAAATCTAAGCTCGGTTTTTGTACATTAGCGGATTTATGTTTCCAATGCAGCTTAATCTTTTTATATAGTAAATTGTAAACGTGAAATATTTTGCATAAAGATGGCAGACACTTACGGAATTTTAAAATAATTTTTATAATATTTTTTTGTTAATGAGAAATAAATATTTTTTGTGTGAGAGATAATTATTTGGCATTCATTTATCTAAAGGGCAATTGTAGAGGCAAGTTCAAATTTATTTTTTTTTATCAATCCCTTAATGGATTAACGAAATGGTTTTTAATGTAGTTTTGACGACTGATAGTTTAGGAGAGTATAGAGTTTCTTCATTATATTTTTATGACAATTGCTTTGTAACTTTTAAGTTTAAAATTAACAACAAATCATAAAGAATTTTACTTTTTTATGGATCCAGATTTATCCGCCTCTACTTACCGACGGAACGAACGTTTTAGTAACTGAGTCCCAAAATATTTTTATTTATCAAATCCTAATAAAAATTACACAAATTCAATTATGCAATACAACATAATATATATATATATATATATATATATATATATATATATATATATATATATATATATATATATATATATATATATATATATATATATATATATATATATAATTTGATTGTGGCATAACTATTTCAACAAAAAAAAACATTTTTACATAAAAATAAATGGCAAGGGCCCGTGCAAAAATAATTTAGCAGCACACTATATTCTTGAGTTTCTTGCGAAAATATGTAGATGTTGTTGCTATTTGTTTATTTTAATATAATCTTACAACTACATATTCAATTAAATGTGACGTCACATAGCCGACAATCATCGGACGCTTCGATCGATAAAATTTCTCAAAATAAAATTAGAAGTTTAGAGATTAAAAGAGAACTGGTTATCAAAATCACAACCTTTACTATTCACCAGAGTTGGGTAAAAATTTGGTTTTCCTTAGTCTAAACATTAAAAATGCAACCCAGTACAAAAACTGAGTTGGTAAGGGCGCCAGTATATTAAAAGAGAAGATGTGATAGTGGGGGTGCCACAGTAAAATAATTGTGGTTACAATTCGACGGAGCTTCAAATAGAAAAGAGCACTATGGGTATGGCTAAGTTAATTGAAGGAACTGATGGAAAATCATTGGAGTATGTCAATTCAAATCTCCTCGGAGACTTCGAATACTGTCGTCTGGATGGATGGCTACGTTGATGAATAGAAGCATGTTTGCAGAAAAAGACTACCGATAAATTTTCATAAAGTTATAAACAACAGATATTTGTGATTTTGGGCCATATTCATAATAAATCCAATGTTAAGCTGTTATTATTTAAAACAAACATCAACTTACAAAATGTTAACCGACGTTGTTAATATTCTTATGATACATGGAGGCATTTTAATTTGTTATATTTAAATATTAAAAAGAAAAATTTAATATGCTGTTTCTGTATTACAGACGATCAACTCGTCTGAAAATTTTATATGAAAAGCACTCAGTTTTTAGAGTTTAAGACGAGTATATCGCCTGTAATATAGAAACAGCACATAAGTATAAAAACAACATGACAGAAGATAAATAAAATTAAAAGAGTAGTTTTTTACTCATGATCCATAACGTCACAGGTAAGAATTGGAAAGCAACAGGTTAAGGAACAATGAAAAACGTTCTCCTTTAAAGTCACCTTAAGTAGCAGCTTATGAATTAACAAGAGGAGATTAAAAACTGCTTCGTTATTATGATATACTAATCTAACCTAAAATTATTTATTAATACTTACAGCTGACCAGGTTTTTTGTTTTTCAGAATAAAGAAATGTTGTTTTCTTTGTGATAAAATTGTAACTTAATGAATTTAAATAAAAAATTTGAATTGGTTAAATTCCTTTTGTCTATTATATTTTTTGTATTTATTGGTGATGGTTGTTTACTATCCCTATTTTTAGTGACTGTCTGTCTGTGTGTCTATTTAAATGTCTTAGACTCTTAAGAAAGGAATAGAAAATCCCCTTTTTATTCTGTTTTCTTTATCTTTTGTTATGAAGTTTGCTTAAGAACTTTAATTCCTTTTTATGTATTTTGACTTTGACTCAAGGATTTTTATTTTTAAGTAGCATTTCGTCTTGTCGTCGATATTAATGCAATTACAAGTAATCAAATAGTTAAATAATAATTTTTTTTTAATGTCATTGTTTTTTTCTCCCTCTCACTTTTTTATATGTGCTGTTTCTGTATTACAGGCGATCAACTCGTCTGAAAAATTTATATTAAAATAACTCAAAAAACTGAGTGCTTTTCATACAAATTTTTCAGACGATTTGATCGCCTGTAATACAGAAACAGCACAATAATTTTATGACTGAAGACTGTCATAAAACATTATTTTATGTTGTATTTAAGTCGATTATTTGTTTTCTTAAACATTTCTTTATTTTTTGTTTATTGACAATAAAAACTGAATAATTATTAGTAACTTGATGGCTGGGTTATAATTTCCAAGAATTTTCAGTTAAACTAATTCTTCCTTTTTTTTTATTTATGTATTTTATTGTTCAATTAATATTGAAAGATAGACAGACCACAAAAAAGGCGCAGTAAACCAGGAAAATTCAAATTTAAAACACTGTCGCTTTTTATTAAACGACCATTGTAAATTACCATGTTTGTATGCTAAAACAAATATTATACGAGGATTTCATCTATGACTTTTAAAATAATTATAAAAAAATGATTTTCGATAACCGGATAATTGTAAAAGGATATCACGGCTGACTTGCCCTTACAAGGTGTTAATACAGATTTGATTAACTTACTAATATATTGATCGTATTCACGATCTTGTGCAAATGCTATGATGCAAGACCATTTGCACAAGATCGTGAATAGGGCCATTGTGTAGTTACTTTCATAATACTTTCAGTTTGTTTTGGATAACAATTTTTTCGGATACGTAGTTTCTTTCTGTTTGCGCATCCAAATCGGTATTGCTATTTTTGGAACAGAATACATTGTCAGCAATTTAAATTGTATCATTTAGAAACAAGTTGCAATTGAATTTAGAAAAAGAGCACTTAAAAATTCTGAAATTAAAACCGAAGAATTTCTTAAACTACAAATAACCGTCATCGGAAAGTATACGAAAAAACGAAAAAGCTTTAATTATGGTCAGTACCGTAGTAATTATTTCATTGCACAAAAATAAGGTTTTATTTAATTTAAAATGTATGTTTATTATACAGGGTGTCTGCCGGAAAAGTATACTGACAGTTCATATTTGGCAGTCGTGAAGTAGAAACGTAGCAAATTTACTATGGAAAAATATTCAATCATCGATTACTGTGATGATGAGAAAGTTACGTGAAATTTTTGGGGGAAACAACGTGCTCACAGTACGCACTATTTATCGTGTAGTGAATGATTTCGAAGAAATAGGATCTGTAGGTGAGAGACTTAAGCATGGACCACAACGTACTTTAAGATCGAAAACATTACTGCTGCTCAAAGAAGTGTTTAAAAAAACCCATCAAACTTAATTCGATGCCGTGATCAGGAGCTTGGTTTTCACAGAACAAATTTTGTCACAATATTACACAAGGATTTGCTTTTGTTCCCATTTAAGATTTAATTGACATAAGAGCTTCTTCCACATGATTTATGCCGCCGTAGATATGCTAATAGGATGTTACAGGTAGCCCATGCAAACCCCGATTTTCGTGAAAAAGTAATGAGTGACGAGGCATATTTTAATTTGGACGAATAGGTGAGTAAATAGAACATTCCATTTTGGGCAATGGAAGACCGTTAAATGATTTGTCACTCACCTTAGCATCACCTTTGCATAGTCTAGTGTGCAATTTAGTCAGAAGAAACCAATGGGCCTTATTTCTTTGAAAATGAAAACGGCGTTACAGTAACTATGAATGGGGAGCGAGATCGTGATGTAATTGAAAACTTTTAAAAGCCACAACTGCAGGCTATGGACTTGATTAACATGTGGTATCAATAAGGCGGTACCACATTGCATACATCCTGGATTACAATGTAGTTGCTGCGGCGCCTCTATATACAACAAGTTATTTCAAGAAATAGTGATGTTGATTGGTTTCCACGTTTGCCTGATTGGACTGCTCCCTGCTTCTTTTTGTGGAGATATCTGAAAGGCAATCTTTATGCAATCAAACCACAAATGCTTGAGCAACTCAAGCAAAATATTTGAGATGAAATTAATGAAATAAAGCGTGAAATATGAGAGAATGAAATGATAATATTCTCCAAAGGGCTTGCATTTGTGAGGTTAACAGAGCCGGACATTTATCTGATATTGTATTCCATACATAATTGCCTCCATTACATAAAATAAATTTAATCAAAAATTATAAACAAACAAAGTAGTTTACCTTCCCGGTGGACACCCTGTATATATAACGATAACAAAAAAACAAGAGGCTGATGAAGTCTCAGTTCTCTCTTTTGAAAAACGAAATCATAAACACCAAAACACCTAAACTAAGTTCTCTTAAACAAATGAACAAATAATAAATGTATTCACCAAAAAAATGGATGAATTTTTATTAAAAAACGCATTAACAAAAACTGAATAAATAAACAATAAAAGTATAAAGAATATTAAATGTGTTAAATCTGATTACATTTTTACGATTCCAATTTTCCATTTAGTGTGGCCTATAAATTAATAGCAACCATTAAAAAAACATTAAATTACAGTGGGTCTTAAAATGAGTTTTTTGTTTTATTTAATTAAATATTTGTTTAATTAAAAAGTAGTAGTAAAAAAAGAACATTGCATTTAAAAAAATTACGTCTTTAATTCTTGGCAAAGCTAAAAACGCATCCAAGCTCTTTAGCCCGTAAAACCTTAGACGGCAGTGCTTACATCCGACTAAAAACAGAGATATCGTTTCCTTGCTCAAGCCATAAAAAATTGTAAATATTACCAGCAACTATGCAAAATTAGTTTTTGTCTAGCACTGGTTAGAACTAAAATATAAAAGTGATAGATGTAAGACTCGCACACTTACTGTTAGATCAATTATAATTTAAATTAATAAATTTGAGTAAAAAATTCTCATCATTAGATTTTAACGCATCCAATTTTTTTTGCTTACGCGTTTACTTCGGGATTACCTTCAAGTCATTCAAAAAACTCAAAACTTCTGTACATCCAGGTTTGTTGGCTCACGTAGTAAGTCTAATTAAAAGCCGTAAAGAATTAAATGAAAATTTTCTCGCAGCAAAATCTTCTTGCTTCTTCAAACCCTGGCTTCAAGCATTAGTAATATTTCGAAATGTTTCAAAAAATTTTTTTAATAAAGAATTTTCTTTCTGACAACGGAAATATACAAGTTCGCAACAATGTGCAGCAGGGAAAGAAAGAAGTAAAGGTCAACAGTTTTTATGGCAGAATATAAAAAACACATCGAAATTAGTCAATTGCGAGTGGGACTCACATACATAACATGGTTCCGTACTATATACGGGTCACCCTTTTACATTAAATTTTAGGTCTTTATTACATGTTATCGAAACTTTAGAGTTGCTGTTAACGACGGTTTATACCATTAGAAAAAATATGTAAAAATCAGATATTCTAATGGGCACACCCCTTAAGTTTTAATGTTATTTTTTTATGCTGTAAAAGAGTCAAACATTCTTTGTAAACGGTTCAAGAGATGATACTGTTCAAATAAAAATGACGCCTCTAGTTTAAATGTCGTATACTTATGCTAATACACTGGTGATCTTCTTTTTATCAAGCAGCAGCACTTCAAAAATTCTTCGAAACAAGAGATTAAATAGTTACCACCCTAATGTCGTTCAGTTTTGACAACCAACAATTATCATCAGTGTAAGAATTACAGAACCATTTGAGAATCAGTCGTGATTTGATAAAAAATAGGGAACATTGCTTTAAACTGACAAATTTTCTAAAAGACGAACGGGTAAAACTTAATCCATAAAGGTTTACTTTGTGGTTAGTACCAGCCACAACAACTAGATACAGTTACTAATACTAAAAGATACTCTACACCGTATTGAGTTTTAGTTTACCACTGCTGTGTAATTAAAACCCTAAGTTCTTATTTTAAGCAACAGGAAATTATTACCACAAAAATCACTAATATAAAAAATAATTATGCTCATTCGTTTTTTAGCCTACAGCAACTAGGAGAAATACTTTTGAGTTACACTGTAGTTTTTTATTCAACATGTGCAACAAGAGTCTTATCATAACTAATGGAAATTGTTAAGTGTAAATAAGTGTTTTCAAGTGTTTCAATAAAAAAATTTATATTGAAGGTAATAAAAAAATTACTCCCTACACAAATTGTTAAAGTTTTTGAAAACACTTTTTAACAATAAAATAAAATTGGCTTTAAAAAAGAAATTCCTTTTTTTTAAATGGAATTGAATTGAAATTAAAAAAAAAAGAGATTTAAAGGAACTGAATTTTGAAGTGCATTTATTTTCTTAATTATTTATCGACTCTTTAATGTTTCCCTGGTTTTGTTTTTTGCGGTAAAAGATAAAATTGCAAAACAACAACAAATGCATGTCTAAATACCTATTTCGATCTATTGTATTACAAATCTTAAAAACATAAGGAAATTCCTAGAATAAAAAGAATGTTTACTCAAAGAAATTCCTTCGAACCAATTAAAATAACTCTAAGACTTAAAAAACTGGTCGTGTCAGTTTGTCCAATAAATGTGTAAGACAAAAAGGTTCTCTACAAAATTGCAGAACAATTTTCTTGTCATTCCTTTTGCAGAACTAGATGTAAAAGGTATTTTGCGATTTTTCTTTTTTTGTCCTTTAGTCATTGTCGGTAGTTCAGAAAATAATCTTTTTTATTTTACATATTTATTTGCTTTTTTCTAAGTCAATCACTGGCTTACAACCTTTTAGAAGATCTATTTATCTGATTTTTCCTTAGTTTTTATTGTTAAAAAAATTGTAAATGTCTCCTTACAATGATGATCACTGTTGGATTTCAAAACTGAACAAGATTAGGATGGTAACTATTTGTTCGCTTATTTTTTTTACTACAGAAAATTGGTTTTATTATTATTTGAAACTTTGAATATCTCTATTTTACATAGAGATATTCAAATTCAAAAAGGCGAAACAAAAAAATAGAAGCATAAAAACTTCTAAAGACGCTGCGTAAAAAGCCACTTCATACACAAAATGGTATAAAGAAAAATGTCTGTCATGACTGGGTTTCAATTTTTGCTATTTGGGGCAATTTCTTTGCAAGACTTATTGATTTTTAAAACAAACTAAACTTTTATAAAATGACTGTAAAAGGCGTAGAAGCCATCATTCAACTGGTGGTTTAAGGCCGCATTCGAAATAAAAAAAAATACGCTTCTTGAAAAGCAGTTAGGTATTAAAATGTGGCCATAATTCCATTTATGTAGAAACTTGTTTTAAACCTCAAACTGAGACATTTTTTCTTTGGAAACCAACAATCAAATCGCCGCCTTGTTACATTTTCAAATTTAAAGAAACATTGTGAAGGAAATAACAATGAAATTTAACTTTGCTAAAACGGTGTAAACGCCAATTCGATTAATAATGTAGATTTTTTCATATATTTTCTAAAGTATTATTTCCTTTGCCTTCGTACAAGAAATGAAGCGAATGAAAAACTTTTTACCGTGTCGTTGAACATTTTATTACAAATTAAAAATATAAGAACTTTCGGTAATATCTGACTCGTGCTCAAATGGGGAATTTTCCCTAAGAGCAACAAAAGAAAGTTTAACCAGTTTCAATTTCAACACATGCCATATTTTTGAGTTTTAACGACATGTCACAATAACAAAAGCCCCAAAATGCGAAACTTTTTTTTTGAAATTTACATTCCCTTGGAATATTACATTATCAATTGAATATTAATTTAATTTTAATTTATTGTCAAATATCCAAGATTCTTAAAAAAATTAATTTTGTTAAGCTAGGACAGAATACTAAATTTCATCCACAAGAGGTAAATATTGAGATTTGATATGTCTAAACTGAGAGAGGAGCAATGAAGTGGACAACACTAAATTTGCAGATCTGTAATTCTCAGTTATATTTCTTTTTCCTTATACTTAATGAAATATACGAACATTTTATTGTACTCGTATTTGTTAAACGAACTTTAATTTACGGCCAGCAATATGGGCTACCTTAATACCCGTGTGCATAAATATAACATTCGTATATAGAATTCGTTCATTAATTCTGTTTGTAAAGATCTTTTTCTACAATTATCATCAGTTAATGTCATTTACGTTCAAACAAATGTCTTGAAACAAAAACATAAATCATACCAGGGAACAAAAAAGGCTTTAAATAGGAAGAAGCGAACAACGTCAAAAGAAAATATATTGTTAAGGTTCATTGTGTTTGATGATCAAATTATCCGTGATCAGGGCCACAGACCAGTCAAGTTAAATATCAAAACCTAAATTAGCTAAAACAACAACGCTACTATAGTGGTCTTTGCAATGTTATGAGCTTTTGTGGCGGGCTGATACTTAAACATTTAGAAAAAAAACGTAAAAGATCTACTGGTATTGAGAATAAAAAAAGGTTCGTGCTATTTTTTTATTTAATTATCCCGATTAAATTAATAACCGATATTGATTATTGAGGCTCAAAGCACGTCTCAATGGCCATTTCGTTATCGCTTACTTAACTCTTCAGGAAACTTCTGACAAACATTTTAAATAAATTAAAGATTTTTTTCCAAACAATAAAGCAAAGACAAAAATCAAAGTTTAAGCAAAAACAACAATAACTAACAGTTATTCTATTTTTCTTTTTCCATTGTATACGGCTGACTTTTTTTCGGCTCTTTTATCAAAAACACTACGCTAATTTATTTCTATGCACAGCCACTTTACAAATTATTTAATTAAAGACACGGGAATATTTTTTAAATATTTAAAATAAAACTTCGTGCTATTTTTTTATTTAATTATCCCCAGTAAATTAATTACCGATATTGATTATTGAGGGTAAAAAAAAGTAATTGTTTAGATTTCTATCTTAATTTTTTTTCTGTGAAAATATTTAACTGAAAGTCTTAACAATTTGTACGCTAAACGTAACACATTTTTAAAACCCCATTTAAAAAAAAAATAAATTTTAAATTTTAGCAATTGTGGTGGGTTTATTTCTGTTAAATGGTCATTATTTAAACAAAACGGTATATTAATGCAAAATAAATAACAAATAAATAAATTTTTAAGCAAGCAATACATACGATCAGACAGTCACATCCTTTTTATTATTAATATTTAATTATTAATCTTAATTTCGTTACCCTAAAGACGATTTTTACAGTAAAAAAAGACTTATAAAGTGCTTGTTAGATGAGCATTATCCTTTAAGAATCTGACATATTCAATTCAGCCTTTCTTTAGAGAGAGAAAGCGGTTTGATGCGGGTGTGATATGAGTAGTAAAAAAAATTACAGGCTTTTGATAGAAAAGGTAATGCACTGTTGCAGGATAACAGAAATATAATCTGACGAAAATTAACTTGGCGGCACTGATTTACGTCACCAACAACAACAACGAGTCGCAAAATTAAGAAAACAGATTTCATTTTAATCAGAATTATTTTGGTTTTAAAAGGTCAGACTTTTTACTATTTACAGAGAAGAAAATCCAAATAATAGAAACTTATGAGTGTCAAACTGCAAAAGGAACAAAATTTGAGAGTCAGTCAGACAGACAGAATAGTCACTTACAGCCGTTTTAAAGGTTTTTATAATCAGATTATTGTTTCAATGAGGAGAAGCAGGGGCTGTTTTCAAAAACTAAAGGAGAGATGATGCTATTTACACAACAACTGTCGCTGGACTTACCTTTTGATAAATTACACTGTTCTGCAAAAAAAAAAAACTTTTTTCCCCTCCCTTGAACAATTTTGCCTGTTTCTCATGTTTTCACGTGTGCTGAGTTCGAATCTGAACTCAGAAAAATTCTATCGCCCTCTGATTTGGAGAGAAAAGAGGAGAAACTTGGAGCGAAAGCCTCGAGAGTACTGATCAAATGCTAAAAGAAAATAGTGACATGAGAGCGGCTGAGTGGGAGGGGGGAGTTGAGGTATTGAGGGTGAAAGAGGGGCAGGTAGGGATTTGAATGAAAAGGATACCACCATAAAAAAAATTGTAAGATTATACATACAGGAAAAAAACTTTTAGCCATATTTCTTCAACCACTTGTAATATTCCTATCAAAGTTTTTTTTTGTTCAAATATATTTATTGCGCTCAAAATCATTGGGCTTTTGAATTTTTTTCACTATCTTTTGATGCCAAAAAAAATTCGTCAAATATACAAAAAACTCACATTTTTGGATAAAAACTTAGAATTTCTCAAGAAACTGTGCGTGATAGACAGAATCTGACTTCAAATTCGTGTTCAGCACATTTGAAAACAGTAAAAAAGCATATTTTAAAGGAGGATTTTCGTGCAGAACAGTGTTATTAATATTTTCAATTCAAATTACCAACTAAAGTAATGCTTAGTTTTTGGTATTTAATAAATACAACAAATTTATTTTTTTTAAACAAGTAATTTTATTTAGAAAATTTTCAGACAGCAAATACATTTAATGTCAAATTGTGACGACAATGCGGAAATATAAAGCACTCAAAATCAAAATATATACTTGATTTTTTACACTGAAAAGAAAACAGTCGTAAAAGGATGTATGCATGACCAACCCTTGAGAGTCCTTTAGGTTTTTAATGAAATTAGTGTTTTTTTTTAATTGCGTTAATTTTTGTGTAATCGCGAATTTTTGTGAAATTTTTTTGATAAATTTTTGCTATCTTTTTTATTGAAACTATGTCCTTGTGGTGAAATTTAGTTTTTATCATATATTAAGGGATTTTCCTTCTTTTGGTAAGCTCTCTGACAAGATTTTTTCTCGGACCAAAAGTCTTACTTTTTTGTTTGTAAAAATTTTATTGAGTCGCAAATGAAAATATTGTAAAAGATTCAATATAAAAAAAGGAATATCATTATAATTCGCAAAATAAGTAATATTGATAAAATAAAAAACCTATTTATTGTGACTTTTAATTGAATCAAGAAGCGAAATAGAATTAAAACCAAGTCGTCTGTTTGCTTTCTTGTAATTCAGATTTAGTCAGTTAAGTTTTAGACTTACAAACAGAAGTTTTTATTTAAAATTTGCCTTTCCGATTTTTAATAAAAATAATTGTTTGTACAAATTTAACACAAATACGTTGAACAAAATTATTTATAATTAAATTTTTGTTTATTTTAGAATCTCTGCGAGAAAGTTTTCATGTTTTTAGTTATTTAATCTGCCATCTAATATTTTCCGATAAAAGCACCGTTTTCTCTTTCGCATTTGTCTCCATACAAAAACATCATAAACCACAACAAAATATTGTGTTGAATTTCATGTGTAGTATTATTTTCAGATTAAGGAACATAAAATATTTTGTGTTCGCCATCAAACGAAAAAATTTATAAACAAGAATAACTCGCGAAGAGAACAAAAACACAAGAATAAAAAATAAAAATCAATTCACCAAGAAAAAAGAATAGAATTTGTTCTAATCTTTTCTTCTTCTTTCAACTCTGTTAAAAGATTCTCAATCTCAAGCAGAGTAAATTATAGTGAACGCTGTTAATATTTGCATAGATAAAGAAATTTATTGAAATATTCTTTATATGCGATAAAAGTAAAAATAAATGAGAATGTTTAAAATATAACGCGTGGTTGCTTAAAATAATAATTTACCTCCGTCAAATACACGCGCAACCCCTTGAAACAGAAACATATAAAGTGGTTGTAATCAAACTTTAAATAAAATTCTTATTTTTCTTAATAAATTGCCGTTTTTTAAATTACTAAATACCCTGCTGCTGATCAATTCTATAACGAGGGCAATTTAATATGTCTTTTAAAAATAATATTACGTAGCGCTAAAATTTTATAACAAAGAAGGCTGATAAAAAGAAGCAGTCAAAAAAGGGCATGCCGGACCGTTTGTAATATTTTTAATTATTTTTATTGTAATTAAAAAACGTGAATTTAGCACTGTCCCTTTACCCAATTGAAATCGTAATATATCGATAAAGTCCTGTATATTGTTTTGAAAGATGGCAAATTAAAGTCAACAACGTCGCATTTGCTACTAATTTTAATATATTGTAAAATCGGCTCAGAAATAAAAATAACCACAATCGTTTGACTGAATTATTAGTTCCTTTTATCACTTAGAAATAAATCTTGGAATAATTTACTTTCTGGACTTGATAAAGGCTCTCGCCCTTTCTGGAATGTTACAAAAATTTTAAGGAAAAAGTCAAAAACCATGCCAATTTTAAAGCAAAATGGTTTACGGTTCACCACAAATCAGGAAAAATGTGAAGTCTTAGCGCAAACATTTTTAGCTAATCACTCGATTTCCTCCCATCTCGGTGATACAACTACAACTTCGGAAGTAAGGGATAAAATCAATTCATTTAAATCAGTTAATGCGAATCCATCGATATAAATTTGATAAGCTCATGGCAAATGTCCGAAATAATTAGTAAACTAAAAATTAGGAAATCACCAGTACCTCGTTTCTGTATTTCTCGCGTCGTAAAAGTTTTCGCATGAAACGAGTAAATTTTTAGAAAAACGATGTAAATTGAAACAAAAAATGGGTTTTCTCACACAAGTGTTTCTGTATCTTTCAAATGCGAGAACTATATGTCATTTAAGTTATTTTCCAACAGTTATTGGAAGTATGCGAGAAAGTGTTTCTGTACCAATATTTTGTGAAAAGTTTTACGCAAGAACTGTCAAAATAACTCACATTTCAAAACAGCGCGAGAACAAGTAAGATTTAAAATATATTTTTAAATTTGTGTAAACATGGAGTCTAAATCAGCCGAAAGGTAAAAAGCAATTTAAATTAATAATAAAAAAGTATTATCAATAAGTATTTATGCATTTATTTATGTTTTATATCTTTTTATTTAGAAAATAGAAAGAATTTCCAAACAGCAAAAGCTAATTGATTACATGTCCTCCACACTCTATTATACATTTTTTTTCGCTATATTATTTAAAACTTATTTTATTTATTAACAATTTTCCACACTTTCACTATTTTTCTATATTGCTTGATAATTTATTTATTTATTTCTTTGTTTTGACGTTTTGTTTTTATTTGACACTAGTACTGGAATTATTCCAGTAAAAACAGAATCAGTGCTGTCTGTTTTCGCATTAAGAACCAGAAACACTTTTTACTCGCAAATCGAGAAACGATGAAATTTTTTGTTTCACTCTTGATGCGAAAACTTTTACGATGCGAGAAATACAGAAACGAGGTACAGGTATCGATGGCTTGAATAATATATGCCTTAAAGCTCTTCCTAAAAAGGCTATTAAGTACCTCACAATCATAGTAAACTCTTGTCTTAAACTTTCATACTTTCCCCATAAATTTAAAGAATCCAAAATAATTCCTATCCTTAAGCCAGGTTAGCATATTGACTCTCCATCTTCCTATCGTCCGATAAGTCTTTTGTCTTGTGTAAGTAAATTGTTAGAAAAAGTAATCAAAAATCAACTTTCATATTTTATGGACGCAAATAGTATTATTCCACCCCAACAGTTTGGCTTTCGAAGGGAACATTGTACAGTTCACCCACTTATAAGAATAAGAAATTTTGTTAAAGCGAATTTTGACCAGCAAAAATCTACTGGCATGGTGTTATTAGATGTCAGAGCTGCTTTTGATACAGTTTGGCATGACGGTCTTATTTTCAAAATGATAAATTTAAACTTTCCAACTCATCTTACTAAATTAATTCAAGAGGTTCTAACCTCTCGCACATTCAAAGTTCATATTGGCTCACACAGTTCCCAATCTTATCCTTTAGTGGCTGGTTGTCTCCAAGGGTCTTGCTTATCGCCAATTCTTTATAATATATACACGTCTGATTTTCCAATAATTAATAACTGTATTTTATCTATTTTTGCTGATGACACAGCAGTTTTAAGCTCTGATATTATGGCGTCTAATATAACAGCTAATCTACAAAGAGCTTTTATGGATATATTATCATATTTCAATAAGTGGAAAATAATGTTAAACTGCGAAAAAACCAAAGCTATTTATTTCACAAGGAAAAGAAAGGAATGTTTTATTCCGCAGGAAAATATTGTTTTAAACAACAATTCAATTCAATGGGAACAAAATGTCAAATATCTATGAATAATGCTTGATCCGAGGATGAATTTTAGCCACCATGTTTCTTATATCATAAATAAAGTAAACGTTTTAATCCGAATATTATATCCATTTATTAATAGGAACTCTTCTCTGAATATTGCCAATAAGATGCTAATTATGAAGTCAGTTTTTCACGCTATTATTTTCTATGCAGCACCTGTATGGTCTTCCAGCGCGAATTGTCATATTAAGAAACTTCAAATAGTTCAAAACAAATTACTTAAACTTATATTTAACCTACCATGGTCCTTTTCAACATCACGCCTCCACGAAATTGCAGGTCTAGAATTAGTTACTGACAAAATTATTAGAGTCACACAAAATTGTTACATTAGAAGTTTGAACTCTGATTATTTTCATATTAATGACTTACTGTCAGCTTAATTGTGTGTGTGTTTTTTTTTTTTTTTTGTCATTAGTTTTAGTTAGTAAAATTCAAATAGGTTTTATACATTTTTTCCTCCAACTAAAATATTGTGAATATTTTTAATACAATTTTATAATCTTAAATGTATAACTGAGCTGAAAAAGAGTAATTCTTGAATACTTGTATATAAAATTATAAAAGAATGTTAAAGAAAATGTTATGTGTAAATAAATAAATAAAATTAGTTCCTTTTAAGCTTTTTTAACGCCACTCTGACAAATTTCTTTGTTACTGATGAATAATGTAATTGGTAAATTGAGCTCAATTAAGGCCTTAATTGCCTAAATTCCGTAATTGCGCAATTAAAGCGTGTGTCTGAATAGGGTATTATTTTATTTTAAAATTGATAAATTCTGTCTACCACAGAAAAGTCATATTTCCTTAGCGTACTACATGTGTAGCAAGGTTTGGCCTTTAATTGATATCATCGTTTCCAAAAAACAACAACTGATGCTGCTAGAAAACAACTATAAAAACCCACTCATTAAACCTGCATATTATCATCATTATTATTATTAACCTTTAAGCCGTTCTTTTTCTAAATTTAGTAGCAAGAGTGAGAAAAATGTATCGTTTTTTAACAGAACTTCTGAATATTAATTATTTTCAATCAAAAACATTCTTTAAGAAGATAAATCAAACACCAACATTTTCACACATTTGTCTTCTCTTTCAGCCTTCTCTTAAAATTATAAATTATTTATAAGATTATTGATTCTAGACCGAAACTTTTACATGCGATTGCATATGTCAACATGACTTAAAATGTCCAACTTACCGCCATAAATTATAGTTGCATCAGATTAATGAAACGTTTCTTGTGTGGAAATATATTTTGAATATTTTAAGCTTCAAATTGAAAGCTTTAAATCACTAAGAAAATCAAAAATATTGTGGATAAATGTGTTTGAAGCCTCATAAAAGAAGAGCCATCAAAAAATAAATTTGTTCATTATAAATTTCTATGTTTGTATGTTTGACATGTGTAAATATAAAAAAAATGTTATCAAATGACAAATACAGAGACTTCATCAATCAATGAAACCTTCATCACTCCTACTAAAGAAAACAAGCAAAGAAATATTTTTGCTTTTTTTCATTAGATATTCTAAAAAATATTTCTCTATTCTTAGAATTTTTATACCCTTCACCAAAAAAGTAGAAAAAAGGTATATCTAAATTTGTCATTCCGTTTGTAATTTCTACAATATCCATTTGCGACCACAAAAAGTATACATTCAAGTTCTTATGCATAACGAAGACGATTAAGGTGCTACTTGAAATCAGAAAGATCGGTCCATGTCCCAAAAAAAACACGCCTTCCTCTAATTTTTCCATATTATTTAGAACAATGAAGTAACTGCATTCAAAAAAACAAATTTATGGTACGATAGAGAATAAAAATAAGAAGCAAAAACAAGTGTAAAAATTGATGCTCGCCCATATTTCCCGAGTTACGGGCCTCTGAAATTCAAAAGTTTTTTTAATTATCAATATAATTATCATTTTAAAGCTTTTAAAGAGGTCTTTAAGGAAATACTAAAATTTTTTATAAATGTCAATTAAGAGCAGATGACATTTTATGTAAAATTATAAATATCGCTCAATTACTTCACCAACGTCATAACTCAAAAAAATTAATTTCGAGATAATCGCAGTTTAACTTTTTCACTTGTTCTCGTTATCGATTAAAATATCAGACTGCTTAAGCTCCCACTAAAATTAGTAAAATGATTCATAGTTAAAAAAAAAACAATTTAAGAAAACTTTCATCAATTATATATTAAAGGGGAGGTCTTGGACAAACTATGTGGGATGTTTGAATTATGACATTATTTCTGTAGAAATATATCCGATAAACTAAAATATGTCATTATTTGTGAAAAAAAAAACAGAGTTTCACTTTATATTATACATCAACACAGCCATAATTGAAAATAATACATTACAATATGTGACAACGTTTTAGAAAGCGATATGATCTTTATGTTATGAAGTTTACTCCACAACTCAAAATGTGTCGTTCTTATTGACAAACAAAGACTCCAAACATGAAATATTTGGACGTAGAAAGTACAAAAGAGATAAAGATGAAGCTTATGCACAACATAAAGCATGAAATGGCGAACAATTCTGTATGTTTAACTCCAAAATTTGAAATTCTGAGTTATGACGTTATTAAAGTAAATGAGCGATATGTTGTACCATATTTTTTATTTTTTAAATCTCTTACTTGTTTATATTAAGTTTTGATCAGATAGCGCTTAAATTTTTAAGAAATTTGTGCGTAGCAGCTTTCAATACATCAGTCGCGTGTGAATAGAAAAGATCTATAACTGAAGTCGTAAAACATTCCAATTTTGTGTTATTCTGCGTACCAGGGGCAAGCCGGTGTTTCCTATATTATTGTTAAGAATCTGGCAATTCAATCAATTGAAAAACAATCGTTTTTATATTTGCTTTCGTTTAAAAAATTTGTATTTATAAATTTTTTTGGTTTATCGGTTTTTATCACACTTCGTTTACTGACTCTATTCTTTTAGAATTTTTCTATTGCTTCAAAACAAATCGCCCTTACCAAACTGTGACACTAAAGAAGTTTGATATCTGAAAAGTATTATAAAATTTACTGCCAGCTTGGTGTCGTTAACCTTATTATAGTTTAATAAATTGTTTAACAAAGCCAACAGGCAGCAATTTTCAAATGTCTGTCTGTACTATAAAATCGAACTACGCCACTTTCAAAAAAAAAAAAAAAAAAAAAACAATTTATGTTTTTTTATTAAAAGCTTCAAATAAAAAACTTATTAAAATTCTAAAACCAATTTTAAATCTTATGGCAAACGCTTTTTAGTTTGTCAAACATGAATTTCTATTCTTAAAATTAATTTGAAAATTTAAAAATACTGAAACATGAATAATTTTTTTGGCCATGGCCTCCCATTTTGACATTGTTTGATTTCGATTCAATTAAACTTCTATTAAAACGGAAAGAATCACTTGCAAAGTCTTTAAACTTTTTCTATATTAAAGTTAGTTTTATTCGAGTTATAAGAAAGAAGGTAACTAAAAGTAGAACTTCTGCTAATAACTTAAAGAATTTTGATTTAAAAGGCATTGTTCTCTACGTAATGTAAGTGTGCATGTATATATATTTGTTCCTTACACAAAAAAATTTTTTGTACTCATAAGCAGCTTTAATTGAATCAATTATATATTTGATTGAAAAGAAGAAAAATATCTTCTAATTAAATAATTAATTTTGTCTATTAAAAATTTAGTCAAAAGTCAATCTAAAAAACAGAACATTTTTCTGTGTCTTTTAATCGCTTCAATCATTTTTCTAATTGGAGGGGAGACTCAATCGGCAATAGTTATTTATGTATATGAGTGTGATTTTTTATTGGCTTGTTACAAAAAAAAAATTTAATATATAATGTGGAGTTTCTGTATTACAAGCGAGCGGCTCGTCTATTAAATTTGTATGAAAAGCACTAAATTTTTTCAGTGTTTCCTATAAAAATTTTCTAGACGAGTCGTCGCTTGCACTACAGAAACCACACGTAAAAGTCAGAAACTAACAGTAACAACATCGATCAAATGAGGGAATCTATCTAAAATTGTGTTGTGGTTTCTGGACTTAGTCAAAGTAAATTAAATACATTTGCTGTTAAGCTAAGATCACACGATTGCCGTAATGCACCAATTTTTACCATTTTTTGTATGCCAATCGTGTGATTGCACAATAAATTGGTTCATGCGGCAATCGCGGTCAATATTGTGCTTGTTTTTACCAACCAAATGCAACCCTGATGCGGCAATCGTGTGACTACTTGATATGCAGCTATGCGGCAATAAAACTTCCAAAAATGTACCAATATTTATTGTGATTTTTTGCGGCAATCAAAGTATCCAATACGCGTCAATATTTTCATTTTGTTGAGTGCCTTCAAGTTGTTTGTATACATTTATATATATTTATATTTATATATATATTTATATATATTGGTTGTCTACTTCTTGGAACTCTTTTAGAGTCTTCTGGAATGCACCATCAGTAGCCCGTTTTTTACTATTCGTTTTTTAAAAATTCTTTTATTTTTTATATTTTTTTGTATTTTAAGTATATAAAAGACCCTAAAAGCAGCCGCTAGCTTTTTTTTAAATAACATTTTAAATACAACAAACAAAATACAAAGTTTGCAAATTAATTATGTATATTAGCCAGAAACTACAACAGCTGATTCTTGGTGTTGCCGCATTGTTTAACAATCGTATGAACGACAGGCACAATTTATTGCCACAAAATTACTATTCACCAACTTGTACCAATAAAATTTTAATAAAATGGGGCAATCGTGTGACTGCAGAAAATTTGATTGGAACAATTTTAGTATTGTGCACAATATCTACACAATAAAAATTGGGCCAATTTGGTGCATTACGGCAATCGTGTGATCTTAGCTTTACAATAATCTCTTATTTTGATTCACAACAAATCTGTTTTTAATTAAACACTGATATTAACTTGAGTAGCTATTGTGTAAATACCACGACGGCTCAGTAATTCGATTTTGAAATCCAGCATACTAAAAAAGATATTACAGTCAGTTCCTCCAACAAAAGCTCTGTATGATAAAGATTATGAACAGCGTAAAGTAGCTTTCTTTATTTTCTCCAACACTGTACATACCCAAAATTAGTAACTTTAAGCGTCTTGAAGCTTAAAATAAAATCGCCTTATTTAAAAGTTTTCAAACACATTTCATTTAACTTAACAGAGTAAGTACTAGATTTTACAAAAAGATTAACAGATTTTCGATAAAAAAAAAAGTTTAATTAGCGCTGAACTCTGGGAGGTCATTTTATTGGTTCATGAATATTTGTTAAAGTTTAAAAAACCAATAACAATGACACATGTTACTGATTTGTATCACTTCTAGAAATATTAAAATCTTTTTTTTTTTTTTGTTTTAAGTGGTTTTCACTGGATTTTCTTGTAATTAATTTCTACTTAATGTTGTTTTCTTTTTAAATTCTAGTGAAAGTCATCAACATATTTTTCAATGTTTATCTTTATTTATATCGTTGTACGGCTATTTCCTTGCTGTCTCTAATTTAATGGATTCCCTCCAACTGTTGAATGTCGGTAAAATTTAGCTCGTGTTTTAATATTCTATAGATTGTGTATTTTTATATTTAAAAGCAATATCCCAATCGTCCAAATGTTGGTGCACATCATTGTTTAAATTAATAATTCTATTCGATTAATAATGTTGTAGAATTGTAATGGGTTTTTATCAGCCTTTTTCAATGGCAAAGACAAGTAAGTGACAATGTTGTTTTTTTTCGTATTACACGACTTTATAACAACAACATTTCCACATAATTTTTTCTAGTCGTGCATGTTTTTAAAGATGCTTTATTATTTTGTAGTTTTGGTTAAATATTTCTTGAAAAAATGATCAACTGGGAAATATATAACGGCTGCGATGTCACACTAGATTATTATCTTAGATGTGAGTGCATTTAATCGATACAAAGTTTATTTGACAGGCAGCATTTTATTAGCGGTCATTGGTTGTAATTTAGAAATAGAAAAACATAAATTTAAAAAAAACAGGAATTTGTGTGTTAGTTAATTGTTTTTATATTCTTGTAAATATATAAAGACCAATTAGTTCTAGTTAAAATTTATTTTACTTTTTACGAGGGCTACTAAATATATTTCTGGCCTGGCAACACTGAGTGCTGCCAAGTGCAATCTGACATTTCCATTGGAAAGTTTGGCATTTTTAAGCATAATCGTACTCAAAACGTTTTGACGTACGACCATTATTTGTGTTGTTAACAGTGACTTGAAAAAATTAATATTGAAAAAAATGGAATTAACTCGTGAACATTTTCGTGCCATCATTTTTCACAACTTTCGACGTGGATTATCACGACAAGAGTGCATTGATGAACTTAAATCTTTGTATGGCGATGAAGCACGATCCTATAGCACTGTGAAAAATTGGTATAATGAATTTAATCGTGGCCGAAGCTCGCTCAAAGACGAATTCCGTGAAGGTCGTCCAAAAACGGCTGTTGAGCCAGAGAACATTGATGTCGTGCGTAAACTCATAATGCAAGATCGACATGCGACATACCGATAGATAGAGACATCCTTGGACATTTCTTCCACCAGCATACATTCGATACTGCATGAACACCTGGCCGTAAAAAAGGTTTGTTCTCGTTGGATCCAATGTGTCGATTGGTGCAAAGAAATGTTGCAAAAATACGATAGCGGTGCTTCAAAAGACGTTTATAAGATCGTCACAGGTCACGAATCATAGATCTAACGAAACAACAATCGACCGTGTGGATCTTCAAAGACGAGCAAAATCCAACGAAAGTTGTTCGTGGAAGAAGCACTTCGAAGCAAATGGTCGCCTGTTTCTTCGGCAAAACTGGTCATGTTGCGACTGTTCCACTTGAGCAACGTTGGACGGTCACTTCTGAGTGGTACACTACAATTTGTTTGCCTGAAGTCATCGGAGAAATTCGAAAAACCAACAAGAGAAGACGAATCATTGTTTACCATGACAATGCGAGCTCTCACACATCGGCTCAAACCAGAGCGTTTTTGACCGGCCAAAACGTCGAATTAAAGGGTCATCCTCCGAACAGCCCTGACTTGGCACCTAATGACTTCTTCTTCTTCACATCAAGAAAAAAATGCGTAATCAACGATTTTCGTCGCCAGAAGAAGCTGTTGAAGTGTTCAAAAACCATGTTTCAGAGGTGTCTTAGTCGGAGTGGAAAAAGTGCTTCGACAACTGGTTTGAGCGCATGCAAAAGTGTATAAATCATGCTGGAGAATACTTTGAAAACAATAAAACCATTTTTGATTATATATATTCGCATTTTCTCTATTAGAACAGAAATATATAGAGCAGCCCTCGTTTTAGTGATTACAAAAAAATTTATATTTTAAAATATTTTAGTTAATTAATAAAGCAACGAATTGTTTTAAACATATTTTTTTCATAGCCATCTCTGATTTATGTATTTCATATTGTTAGTAATTTTGGGATTCTATATCTAAACAAATAGCGACTTCTTTAAATCAATAGGAAATTTATAGGGGCTGGTGTTTATAATGCAAAGTGTACGTTCCGGGGATTATAACTTAGCGAAAAGATCTTGAAAATCATGTTTTGTTTGGTGTCATTACTAAAGTGCGCATGAACGTGTCCTAATATTATTAATTTTGGCGTTTCACCAGGTATTGCCAGAAAAGTAATTGCAACTCAAGTCTAATTAGAACTATAGTCTATCAATATCGTAACCTTATTGAATCCACAAGCACACAGAATACCAAAAGAAGGCGCTTTTATAACTTGGTTGAAATATAAACCTTTCCCTTATTTTAATTGATCAAAGTGCAAAACTAGCTCCGAAAATCTGTAACTCAAAAGCGACCTAACATCTTTGCAAAAAAAAAAAAAAAAAAATTGAGCGCTTCTAGTTACTAAACAGATCCTCAACTGAAAAGTCTTCTAAAAGAATGAACTAAGCGGCTTAGGGATCTGTTCAAATCTATACGAACAGCATTTCTAAAGAAATACCTAAGACAGGCAAGCAGTAGTCAATAACCACAGTAAAGGAGGAGGATGAGCAAGAAACGACACTTAACTTTTCTTTTAAATGTATCTACAGTTGCCACCTACAAACTTATCAGTTCAGCTTAGATTTTCTCTTCGATATGTGAATCCCAGATGATTAATTGTATGATAATATATATATATATATATATATATATATATATATATATATATATATATATATATATATATATATATATATATATATATATATATATGTATATATATATATAATACAGAAGAAGATTTTCTAGGTTTGTCCTAGACGATTCAAGCCGACATGCCAAGCTGCATTTATATCTTAACATCTACGTTTACCGACGACATTTAATATGCTGAAGAAGATCAGATTTACTATAAGCTTCTGTTTATCGTTTGGCAAGCTAGTGACTAGTAATTCTTCTGCTGCCAGTTAGTAATAATTGGAGCTATGGAGCTATCAATAGTTATATAATGCTATAATTAATATAATGCCTCCAAAGATATCCTCTATTAACAACAGCTAACCAAAATGTTTAAAATTATTTTAAAAAAATTATACTTATTTAAACAGAAACACTGTGTTTTCGATTTTTAGAAATCAATATTCAAAATGCTGTATAAAAATTTTAATGATTTATAAATTATTGCTAACAACCAACAACAAGGTTAATAAAAAAAAACATTAATTATTAAAATAATCATTTAAAATCAATTTTGCCTTAATTTTTGCAACGCACCCACTTAATACATTGCGTTCATTCATCTTCTGTGCACGGTTTCTGATTTGTTGGCAAAAAAATATTACCAAAATTAATTTTTCTTGCGAAACCCCTTCTATATTTTTGAATGTCTTGCACTTTCTCTTTTATTTATAAATGTGTCATTGTTTTTTATATGTTTTGGAAATATATCAGCATAATTTTCTTGGCGATAAATTTAAATGCGAATGAATCTTAATGAATCAAAAGTATTTAAATATAGCAAAACAGAGTTTAAAAAAAGAGTTTTTTTTTTCATGTGAGACATTTTTTGTTTCGACAGTAAATAAGTATTAGAACTCACATTAATTGCACTTTTTGCAGACATCTTGAAGCAAATGACATTGTTATTCAATTTTGGTTTTCGACTAAGTTACTGGTTTTCCTCTTTCTTTTTTCTCCTCGGTCATTTACAGTTCACAATTTAACTAAAAAATCATTAGCGATTGCTTAATATTAATTTCGGTTGTGTAATTTTTATAGTTTTCGAATAACTTAACAAATATAAAATTTTAAATTAAGTTCGTATTCAATTACTGAATTAATAAGCGAAACAAATAAATTATTGACACACAATTTAATTGGAAAAAACTATAATTTTCATATACTATGTTTATACGTACGTCTTATACGCAAATAAAAATATTGTGAATAGAACATTTTACCGCATAGTCGGTGAATTAAGTTTTTATTTTCGAATAGCTTAATTACAAAAACAATTCCTGATTAACTACACTTTTTGCAAATAAGGTGTAAAATGCTGCCACATTTTTTGTTTGTTAATTTTTTTTTTTTTTTGCCAATTAAAAAATTTTAAAAGTTAAATTTTGAGGGAAAAAATTTTTGTTTAAAAACAAAAAATTGTGCATAAATAATTTTTAATATAAAAAAATGAGGTAAAAATATTTTGACAGGTATAATTATAAATTGCTTAAATGTTTTCTATAGAGATTTTATCAGTTAAATATAAAATTGCTATTCGGTACCCCTAAAAACTCAAAAATATTCTTAAAAATAATTTTTATTTGCAGATAGGGCAATTGTTCGTTAAAATAAAAATTTTGCTTAATTTTTTGCTGCGAAGTGATTGTGAAGTCTGCAGCATTATGTGTGCGGACAACTGAACTGAGAATATTTAATAGAAAAGCATTCTATGTTTTGAGTGCGAATATTGTATGCTTCATATTAGATTTTTTAAAGTTCAAGCTAAAGCTGTAGCTGACGTTATTTCTTGAACAGACAATAGAGAATTCGAAACTGTTCATTCGACCCAATAGAGATGAAAAAATAAGAAACCGTTAGTCGATGAAACGATGGTGCATTTCGCTTTTCAGCTCGCATAGACGTGAGCACATGACGGACATCAGAGAATATATACTTTATGGGTCGGAAATGGAAATTGTAGCAATTCCTCTTTTTGTGGTGAAGGGTATAAATAACGCAATGTAGAACAGTGTTGCCATATATATATATATATATAAAAAAACAAAAAAGCTAGAAAAACAAGTTGAAGGTAGTTTAATCTATTACACTTTTTAGCAAAAAAAAACTGTAAGAATAGTGCGTTTCGGTATGTATTGGAAAGATATGACATGAAGGTGTGATAGTTTAAATGTACGTAAAATGACAGATTTTTATTCTGTCTAATTTGCTAATCACTAAATAAAGCCATTACTTTATAAATAACAAAATAAAAAACTGTAAAGTTAATTAATATTATTCTTATAAGCTTTTGTAAATTTTAGTACTAACCTATAATAATTTAAGAAGTTCAAGCAATTCTTACTTCTGTGTTGACAACATGAGAATTAACTTTTAACTTGCGTTTTTATACCCTCAAGCTATTTATAAAACACTTCGGCTATTTCATTAAGTGCAAAAACTTACTTTTGAAGTTAATCAGATTTCACTCAAATAAATTTTTATTCAGTTGTAGGTGTTTAAAAATATATATCTTGTAATTAAATTTGCATGCGTATCTGTATTACAGATGAGCGCCGCCCATGTGATAAGCGTAACTTAATTTTTCGTTTCATTTACGTGAGCTTGCATGCACGTCATCATTAAAACTTCGCCGAATAGCTTATGATCATCATTTTTTGCCTTTTTATCATGATTTTTAGGGTTCCTAAAAACGTAACCCTATCCTTTATGCAATCTACATAAAACAATGTCAGCTAAAGTAAAAGTAAAAAAAAGCGTTAAATAAAAGGGTGTCCAAATAGCTTTTAAGTATGTTGAAGACACTAAGTTTAAGTATTATATTTGTTCGCTATAAGCATACGTACATAAAACTAAAAATAAATAAAGGGTGTCCTTATAGTGACGAGATATTAACGTATGCGGCTTTAATTTTTTGACCGTATTAGGCAGACATTTGGAATTTATACAGAGTACGTATTCTCCATAAAAATAAGTGTGAAAAATAAAACTTGTGCTTTTTAAAAATATTATCTTATTTTGTAAACCATTATAAGCGGACACTTGAAATTGGCACTGAGTATGAATAGCTACCTGTGCTAAAGACAACTAAAATCCCTTAGCAAGCACAGTACGAGCACAACTTACAGAAAAAAAAATATTCTGTTCTATTCATCTAAGTGTTTCAAGTTCCTACAAAAGTATGGCTTAAAGGCTGGAGCATAATGCATAAATCTATACGTATAATAAAACTGTAAAGCGGCTGTTAGACGATCAAACTTCGCCTGTGAGCTAGGCCTGATGACAAGCCATCAAACTCTGTAATAGGGTAAATTTCGTGTTTGTCAGCGGCGCTGGATGAAAACCAAAAATTTTTGATGTTTTGTGTTTGCCATCATGCCAGCATACTCCCTTAATAGCGTATTTGTCAAACACGGTGTAAATTTCATTTTCGTTTTTGCAAGCGAACGGTGAAGATGGCATGACTAGAGCGCACGAGTTAAACATAAAGCGAATAAAGATAATCACCCCTATCATGAATATATTTTCCCTCGAAATTTTTTCCCTTTTCCCCAAATTGCAATCGTGAATAGTTCACGTGAACAATTTTTCACGTAAACAAAAATTCCCCTTATCATGATTGATTTTTTCCCTCGAAATTTTTTCACTTTTCCCTTAGATTTGTTTACTTAAATTTTGCTGGGGAACTGCATACATTATGCCAGTTTTTATATGTTTTATTTAGAAAATTTACATCAATAACACATTTTTTGATTCGATATCAGTTACTGCAGTGCAGACTGACATTATGCTCATCAAGATGCAAAACAAAGAGATCTATTGGTTATAAATTTATAAAGATTTTTTATTAAAACCATTTTTAAATGAAAAAAATGGAGATAGAAAAACTCAGATATAAAAATTTATTTTATTGAAATGGGTCAGTACCAAGGTCTAGGGTAGGTTAGGCAGGCAGCCGTATTGACACAGCCCACTTTGGTCCATTGTTTGTACCTTTTGCGTCTAGGGTAACTATAAGGACTTTTACGCTTGTTGCAGGTCACGTTCTTGAAATAAAATTGTTCTCTGTTGTAGTATCTTCTCCTCTTGCAACAATACAATAGCAGAAATCATTAACATTTCTAAATTTTTCATAACTTTAAAAAATTTGGAATATTTTTTCCCCTATTTATATGTTCTTCTTTCTAATTTGCATTCAGTACGAATTGATAGCGGGAACAAACGTTCGCATGAAATTCACGATAGCAATTTTCCCTTCATGGGGAATGAAAATTTCATGGGAACAAAAATTTCACATTTTGTTCACGATAGGGGTGAATATGTATTATGAAATTATTAGAAGTAATAGGTAAATTTTATTACATTGAAATTCTTATCAATTTCTAGGTTAATTTATGTTGTGAGTAAAATAAAAAATTAACAATTTTAAACTTGATCTATATTAAAAAAAATGATCTTGCACTTATATTTTTATAAATTCATTACCGTTCTTATAATAAAAATGCCAGACAATAATTAATGAATTTTTTAAAATAATGCAAGTTTGAATATAAATAAACATAATTCAATTTATAAGTTTAGCTTTAAGTTTTATCTTCTGTTAATATCTATATAAAATCTTAAATAAAAAATAAAAGAAACAAACAATAAATTAGTATATTTCTTTTTGAAATAACTGAATTAAATTTTTTAATTCGCGTTTTAAACAAATTATTAAAGTATATGAAAGTTTGCTGGAATTATGGCAAATAAAAAGTGATGTTTACAATAAAAAAGATTTAAAGTAAAAGTATTAAAAAAAAGCTTTTAGAAAAATTAATAATTCTTGCGAAAAAACCGACTTCAAAGCAGATTTCATCTGTCGGCCTATAACAGCTCAAGTGTAATGCCACATAAATTAGGTTGCATTAACTATTGGGACGCACTTATATCTCCAAACTTTATACTTTTTCAACTGTTCAATAGTTTGGAAATACACATCAAATTGCAAAAACTATAGGGTCACTCTTTGATTTCCAAATTCAAATTATATTCTTGCTGTTGTAGTAGATTTACCAATCAGGTTCTGTGTAAATTTCAACCGTCTGTTTGTAACGGTTCAACAGTTTGCCCATATACATCAAATTATATCAACTATTAAATTTATAATATAACATTTTTATACTTCTTATTATACCAAATAAATAAGTTATCATTCTATCTAAAATTAAGGTGTTTGTATACAACGGTTCAAAAAATACGGCCATATAAAACAAATTACATTAATTTAGGGAACTTTAATTTCTAAATTCAATTCAACATATGATAATAATAGTAAAACCAGAAAACTGTATTCATTAGTACCAAAAAATCATTTTAGAAGAAATAACAAAAAACTTACTCGATATCGAATGTTATTATCCCAAATTAGGATAACTTTTATTCGATATCGAGTGCCATGATACCAAAATGAAAAATTACAGTAGAGTTTACTTGATATCATATGCGGTGATGAGACCCCAGTTTTAAGAGTGTACATCAAAAAAAAATCTATTAATATAAAAAAAGTCCGAAGGAAGAATATATATATATATATATATATATATACATATTTTTTTATATTTTTGGCAACACTGGTTTGTTAGGTGGCACAAACTGAAATTATTAACTTTATTTATAAAATATGTCAACTTTATTAGAAAATAACGTCAAGATTTAAGTAATTTAAATATCAATATATGCAATATATGTTTTTGTTGGAAATCAATAATCGCTTATGATGACACTATTTATAAGATTCAATACATAATGCAAGTATTCTGATATATATAAAATAATAGTTAAAGTTCTTCAGTTTGTCATTTTTCAATAACTCTGTATTTATCTACTTTGAAGAATTGTAGTATTATCACTGTTCAATATTCAGTTCTAAGGAATATTAAATTCCTGTTGTCTTAATGCCATAACTGGAATGATTGTAAAGTTTTGCCGTTGAAATTTCAAAAGCGTCTGTCCAAAATGATTGGCCTATATCATGATTGACGATTTGACTGCGAAAAATCTTTAAAGCAACAATTCTGTTCTTTAATTTTTGCAATTTTTAAAATGTGAAGTTTATTATGCAAAAGATTTTCAATTATAACGTGTGCGGAGCAATAAATAGCGTTTAACGAAATAAAAACTATCGAATAACGCCATAGAAAAGGGATACAAACATATAGAATATTAACTCAAAATTAATGTTTTAACAAATATATAAGTATATGTATACAGCCCTGGTATAAAGTGATATTTTTTATGTGCTGCAAAGTAATTTGTAGCCGTTGCTTTTTTCGCTTCTTCCATTTACTTCAAACAACAACGATACGCGATAACGATAACGCAGAACCAAAATAAAGAGTCAGTAAGATTTACGTTCATTATGTTTATAGAAAAATAAAAATTATAATATTAAGTGGAAGTGCCTTGGACTAAAATAAGAGATCACCGAATTTTTTTCTTTATAGGCGATAATTATTTCATTAAATCTTTTTACCAAAGCGAATCAAAATGGTTTAAAATGAACCTAAAATAAAAAAGAACTTTTGACAACCTGTACTTATTCGCAATTAACTGTATTTAATTTTATGCTTACTGATCCAAATAATAATTTATTTATTATTTTGTTTTGTTTTCTCTCAACCCAATTTATAAGAAGAAAACCTCTGGCCTGTTTCGTTAAAAAAAAAATAATTTTCTCTCAAAATCGCTCTAACAAACACAAATTATCTGGCAACCCAACTCTACATGTTAGTTTTTTTCACTCACTGACAACAAAAGAAATAACAAATCACCAAAGAATTTTGTGATGATTCTCAACCAAAACAAACAAAAAACTTGCAATTCTTTTATCATGATGAATGATTTTGCTAAATTTTTTTAATTAAAATAGTTTTTCGACTTACCGTACAACAAAATTAAGGCATCTAAAGCAACTCGATAAAGAATACGTTCATTTGCTTCCATTTTAATAAATATTTCACTGTCGTCTTGGTTATTGTTGCTGCAGTGCTGTTGATGATGGTTGTGGTTGCTTAAATGGACGTCAGTGTTGTTGTTATGATGGTTTGCTGTCGAAGCCAAATTTGTTAGATCTGTTACCGAAGAAGGCAAAATTGTGTGATTGCTGCGGGCCAAGTTCCGCGTTTGAAAATCACTAAACGTTGTTAATGACGATGACGTTGGAGGTGCCGTTTCTGGTACAGAATTAATAAATCTATTGCACTCGCAGAAGATTCGTTACTCATTTGTTAGCTGGTTAAAAACAACGTGTTGGCAAAAGAAAAATACACACGAAAAAACTCTTGCTCCTCCGAAAGAGAGACACACTGATAGAGCGCTCTACCAAAGAAGAGCAATTACAAAGAGCTTTTTTTGCTTATTTTTTAAAGGTTTTTTTATTATTTTTTTAAGTATTATTTTATTTTTTTCTTTATGACTTTGAACTTGATAGCGTGAGTAAGAGAGTGAAAAAGAGAATTAAAGTGAAAATACGCGCATTTTTTTAACACAGGCGAAAAACATGAGAGATTAGCTTTTTCGTTAAAACTTTTTTTTGCTCTTTATTTTTATTCAAAAATTATTTGTTTTGAGGTCACGCCAAACGAACAAGGAAAAGCAGTTAAGCAATAAAAAGACACCTTAATCTATTATTTTCAGTTTTCAAAATCCCCTTTAATTTCGTTGTTAAATACATCAACAATTTTATTATCGAAAACATGAAAACGTTGTTAGTAGAATCTTTAATGATTCATCATTTTTATAGGCCAGGTAAAAATGTGATAACAAAATTCCTAAAATAAAGAACAAGAAAAAGAATTAAATTATTGTTTTGTTATGCTTTGTAAGACAACAAGTCGATAAGTTTTTATTAAAAAATAATAAGTATATTCCTCTAAATGTTTCAGTGAAATATGTTTTCACATTATGATCTCTTCTTATTATTATTATTTTTTTTTTTTTTTTGATAAATTGCATTTCTTTTATGTTTTGTAAGTTTCTTCTTTTTTATTAATTTACGGCAAGTCAGATTAATTAGTTATTGAGAGAAATTTATTCGTTAAAAATTATATTTTAAGGCTGTATAACTTTAGTTGTGACTTTTTATAGCTCTTCAAGATTTATACATACAAATTTTTTTGTATTGAAAATTGTTGAAAGGAAAAATCAAAGAATAATGTAGACTTTAATAGAAAACTAAAAAAAGATATGTGCCAAAGGAATTGTTTTAGAATTATGGTATAAGAAATGTAATGTGATTCGATTTCAAAATATGTTACCATGGTGCATATCGGTGATGATAGTGAAAATAGTATATTTTGCTTATAAAAAAGCAACAGATAATATTTTGCCAACTTTTATCCAAATGATGGTAGCTGTACAAAAAACAGCAATTACATTTTTGGATTTTTTAGGACGCTTCGCTACCCCAAAGAGAATAAACGCACCACGACTACTCTTTTAAGCAAGTTTTTAATTTGATTAATATAGAAGTTATAACAGATTTCCTTCTGCCAGTTGGACCTTATGAACTAGGACTTATTTATCTTTCAAATATTTTTAAAATTGCTTTTTGTTTAATTGTTTCCCCGCATTTACACTCTTTCCCACTTATCCCTCCTGTTGGAATTTCTACAAAAATATCTGTCTCTGCTTTAAATTTTTTTTTAAACTGGTGCAGTCGTGAATGTCCGTTATAGTCATAACTCAAGAAGGCGCCGCTCGATTTAGTGCAAGCTTTAGATAAACCACCCGCACGACCATGCGAACAAATCCTAGAAATGTACTCGAATTCGGTTAGACCGTTCGTGAGTTGTAAAGTCACAACCCACTTGCATCAATTTTTCATATGTATATATATCGTATATATAGAACGTCATAAATCAAAATTTCAAATTTTAGAGTTAATCGTACAGAATTGGTCGCCATGTAATGCTGTATATTATGTATCCGTTATATCTTTATTTCTTTTTTACTTTCCACGTTTTAGGAGAGTAAGTCGTTTTTTCACTTGGAAATTTTGTTTGTCAATAAGAACGACACATTTGGAGTTGTGGAGTAAACTTCATAACGTAAAAACCGTACCGCTTTCTAAAACATTTCGTTTTGTGGCTGTACAGATGAAAAAGTGATCATTTTAAAATGTATCGACTTTTTGCATATAACGTATTTTTAATATGGCCGTGTTAAAGAAAAATATTATTAAGTAAAACTCCGTTTTTCTTTCCCCATATATATATAACTGATGAAGTTTTTCTCAAATGGATTTTATATTTATGGATCATTTTACTAATTGTAGTGGGAACTAAACCAGCCTGATATTTTTCCAGATAATAAGAACGAGTCAAAAACTTAAACTCCGATTATCTCGAAGTTAATTTTTTTGAGCTGTGACGTTCCAGAGGTAAATAAGCGATATGTTGATATCTATTTTCACAATTTTACACGCAAACGTCAATAAATAGCGAACCTATTAACGTTTTTTTGTTTTCACTACAAAATTATGTTTGTGCAGTTTAAGCTTTTGCACACATCCTTCCTCAAGGGTGAATTTTCACCTCTTATCTCCATATCTTCCTTTTACTTTCGCTCAATGGATAATATCATAGCTACACGCAAAGAAAAAACATGGTTGAGGTAACCATAATCTAGGAGAAACATACTATGATTGTATTATATAGTTGTTAGCAAAACACAGTATTGTTACATATGATAATTATATAATTGGTCTTGCAATCATATTGTTGTCTAGCTTAACAATAACACTGTAAAGAACAAACATTATTATGTTTATATATAAACACTAAATAGTTAAATATAAACAATAATGGTCAAATAAAATGTCATAATATGGTTGAAAATGTCATGCTATATATAATTGCATGCAAACATTTCCTGATATAATAGACTTATTCTTATGCATAGTTTTATTTACGAGTATAATTGATTTGTGACAATTAAAAAACTTATATGTAAGTAATAATTAAAAGGCTTTGACGCATAGACTATGAGAATCATTTATACAAGAAATATAATTTTTAAGCCAAAATAATGGCACCTTATCTTCATAAATTCCTATGTGAACATCAATTTATGAAGCAAACGTTATATTCTCGTGTTGAAAATATTCAGGGCTATTCCTAAATACGTGTTTCACTTCGCCGAAGGTGAGCTTTCACTTTCGTCATTCAATTTTCCATGCATTCCTAAATACTCGTGACGAGTTATCGATAAAACGCATCGAATTTTTGCCGCCACTAAATTAATTTTGATACAATAACAAAAAACAGCTGATTTATAAATATTTGATTTGTGAGCGCAAAACTGATAAATTTATATAAAAAATAATAAAGTTTAAAAATGGATTCTGTCGCATTTTTTATAAATAAAAACGATGCGAATTTAAGAAGTGTCCTTAAAAATTTAAGAAATGACACAATAGATATATTTTCAATGAATGATATCAGGTAAGTTTATAAATAATTAAATGTCTTCTCTTCGGATTGCAACAAAAGTTTCAGGAAAAACTTTAGAGTTAACAAGCAGGCATTTGAATATATTTTGGCGGAATTAGAAGACTAGATTAAACCACAATCACGGTTAGGATGTTTACGCACTATAGACAAGTTGGCAGCAACATTGCGATTTTTAGCCGAAGGTAATTGTCAAAATGGAGTGGGAAAGGACTGGCAACTAAACATTTCCCAATCAACATTCTCGAAAATTTTATCTGAAGTGTTGGTGGCGATGGAACAACATTTATGCCTCAAGTGGATATCTGCCGCAATGGATGAGCAAACAAAAGAAGATGCCCGAATGTATTTTTTTCGGAAATCATCCATACCAGGCGTGGTAATGGCTGTTGATGGAACCCATGTTAAAATTTCCACACCCGCTAATGACCGTCATTTGTTCTACAATAGAAAAGGGTACCACATCCTAAATGTGATGCTGGTAAGTTAAGCACGATCAACTCAATCGTTTCCCAAAAAAATTGCTCTGGTACACAAAGAAAATATTATTCTAGAAACAAACATATAGAAAACTATTATGCATGTTAAATGCCACTTCTATTTATGCTTAAATTCCTATGACGCTCATATGATCCTTTTTGAAAAGCATTAAATATACAACAGAAAATTTCACCGACTGTTGGTAGCAGAGAGTCAAAATTTAATATTTTACATTCCAAAGGCAGAAATATAATAGAAAGGACAATTGGAATCTTAAAAAATTGTTTCAGATGCCTTTCTAATGAAAGAGGTCTTCATTATAGTCCTGAAAAGCGGCGCGCATAGTAAATGCTTCTTGTGCTTTGCATAATATAAGAATTCATTTCGCACGGCCTGATGAACATTTAGATGATATTGGCGAAATATCAGATCAAGAAGAAGCTATTTATGCAACTGAAAACAATTACGAAAATGCATTCAATGAAGCAATTTTATTAAGAAATGATATTTTAAATGCTTTTTAAAAGTAGAATTTAATTGGAAAAAAATATGAATTGTCAACATCTTAAATAAAATTTAAATTATATGGAAAATACTTTTGAATTTATTTATTTATTTATTAAGATAACAAAATTTATGAATAATCAACATAAAAATAAAGTAAACGTAAAGGATTTCATTACAAATTTTTTATAAAGTTTACAAAGCGAAGAATTATAGATAAAGAAGCAAATAAAAATTATTTATTAAAAAATAAAAACAGCTTTTTGTCTTTAATGTAGTAGACCAGACAAAATGCAGTTTGAGATCATGAAATAATTACATATGTATAGTATGTATGTATACACATATATATAAGAGTATGTGCCCATAATTTGCAAAATGCTTTAAGTTATTCTAACTTTGATAACATTTTTGTCTGAGATTCACACAAAATTTCATATTCACCATAAATTTTCATTCAACATCATAAAAATATTTTTCAATTTATTTGAACGTAATCCACTAAATCTTTCAGCAAAGAATTATTAATTATGGGCACATATATATATAAAAATTGGGAATTCATTGCTTTTTTAATAATTGAATGCCGTCTGCTATTTTTTTAAAAAAACCAAGTTCCTCTTTTTTTAAAGCGATATAATTCTCATAAAACGACTTTTGTAAATCGATTTGTTGTTGCAAAAGATTTGGCTGTTCAATTCTTTTCTTTTTTGCGCTACTTGTTTTTATTTCGAAACTTGAGTTATGATCTAGAATGTTGATATCATCTAATAAAACATTTTCAGGAATGGATGTATTTGAAACCGTGGGATGTAATGCCGTTGGTTCCATAATACCAAATGAGTTTACATATGATATTCCAGAAACAGCAGTGTCAAAACTTAATAATTCTGACACAGCTTTCTCTAAATCGTTCAAAGGAATATTTTTATTAGGACCCCCACCTGTGCCTTCCATTTCCTACTTATTTACAACCAATTTCTTTTTAGTATTCGCCTTATAATCTCTCCAAACCTGAAATAAATTTTATTTGCAAAGTTTTTTTTTAATGTATAGGTATTTTTAATATTTTACTTTTTTCCATGCCGGAACATCTCTTATTGGAACACTTATTGAATTAAGCTTTTGGCTTAACTCTTCCCATAGCTTGTTTTGTTCCTCCGGCCTTTGTTGGCTGACCCCTCTTCCAATATCGGGATGAGCCACCATGAAGTCAACCATTGCACCAAATTGTTGGGGTGAAGTTTGTTTTTTAGACCTACATACAACCAATTATTTATTTATCTTTTTATTTAGTAAATACTTACATATTTCAAAACCAAATTCTTCTTATTTTATACTTCAAAATTTTGATACGCGTTCAAATTTGCGCCGAAAGAAAATTTAATATACATATGGCGAAGAAGTATTTTAGAATGCATAAAAAGTGAGAGAATCACATGTTTTCATTTATGACATCTCTAGCGCACAAAAAAACATGTGTTTGCTTGCAATCAATTCACCAAGGTATAATAACAAAATGTAGAAACGGCGCGTATTTGTGGTGAAGGTGACTTCCCGAATAGCCCTGATAATAAGATACGTACTGGTAATTCGGAACTGACTCCAAATTTAGCCAAAACTTCTAACACGTTAATCTGGTATCTGCGGTGATTTATTTTGTTACATAATAGCAATTATTGTTGATGTATAATATGATAGCTTTAATTCAAAAATATGTAAATGGTTTCATATTTATGCCTTAAACACAAATACATATGCATAAAGAATTAAATATTTTGTTTTCGTACTTTTTATAATATTTTTTATTATAAATTTTGTACATAAATTTTAATTTTTTTTTTATTGCCTCTTATAAAAAAATTCCTAACTGATAAAAAAGCATTCTGTCAAGACCTAACATTTTATTGTTTCCTTTAATCTTACTTTGATTAATTATATTAAGATAAGACATTATACGTCAATATTAGATCCTTTTTTGAAATATAATATTTATTAATATTATTTTTTATACTGTCTGCTTATAGCAGCTTAACGCCAGTTATGTCCAAATAACTTCTCTATAATACACTGTTTAATTACAATTTATTTTTTTGTAGCGGACAGAGAACTGCATACCCCAGTAATATTTTATAGGTTCATCAGTAACGGTTATTTAACTTGTTAACATGTCGTAGCGAACATCACATTACATTTTCTGTACAAATTTCAAGTATAGAGCTTTTACGGTTCCAGATATAGAGGCCTGTAACAGACGAAGAGACATTGTAGCGATAACAAAGGCGTTGCGTCATTAACCTTCAGGTATGTTACCCGGGAAATGGTAACTAAGGAGAACTATAACTATTTATGTATAGTTTTTCATTGCATGAAAACAAAAGAAAGGTCTAATTTGTGGCATCCAAATATCAATTTTTATTTCGTGGTCACGCATCTAATTTCAACTCTAAAAGGTTTTCTATTTTAATCTTTCTTTAATTGTTCTAACCGATTATTAGATTTACACCATCAAGGCTTCTCATTAAGCCGGAAAAACTAAATTTACAAAAAAAAATTAAATAGTGATACTATTCCGAAAATTGGAACTATTTTACTAATTGTTCGTTTATTCGCAAGTGGTAAAGAATTCGTCAAAGTTTACTGAAGCTGTGTAAATTTAGAACTGGTGACTCATAACGGTTTGGAAACCCTGGTCGTAACCGAATTTCAATATTAAGTTATTTTCCTACCAATGGTAAAAAAAAACTGCACTATTTGTGACGGTTATTTTTTTGATAAAAACTAGACAATGATTTTATGAACGACATAGATGTTTTACTTTCGAACAAAGCTACTGACTGTGTTTATTATGGTTGTTCAATGATATTGCCCTAAATAAATATTTTTTTCAAAACGAGCTTTTGAGCAGTGATTATATAGGGCAATGGTACTGATCCCAGTGAACACTGGCCACAAGGTGGTATTGCATGTCACCTCTCCATTTGGCAACTTTGATCAAAATATTTTAGAGAAAAATAGGACTGTGGTGAAGTGACTTTAAACAAATATTACTTTTATATGTGTAGATATTATTGAAACATATTTGAAATTTCTTTAAATTCCTTTATAAACCTATTCTTAAATAAATTTTTTAGTGTAAAACAATTCGAGTTTTTCTTTTCTTTTACGTCGAAAGCATACATAATTCGACATATTTAACTTAACTTTACATTAGAAATTGAAACAAAAATATGTTGCACATTAAAAATTACTGTAAAATGAATTCAATCCACTTAATGTCTGTTTCAAGGTAAATTCTATCCATATTAAAAGACCGCCGTTATCATCAGTAATGTTTGGTTTGACGATATAAAAGCTAAAAGCAAATGAATCACTTTTAAACTGATATAATTGAAGCAAAGCCGCGAATAACGTTGTAAAAGAAAAATTTTGCAAAACCTGTTTTTTTGCAGATTACCGTTAATTTTACTCTTTTAAATTTGTTCCAACAAGAAAACATTAAAAATATGCATTTTATCACCGTCAAAACGCAATTACAATGAGTCAGTCAGTGGAGATAATCAAACCATTTAAATACGTTTTTTTGCTCTCCTGAAAAATTATTATTTTGTCATTTGCAACGTTATTCGCGGCGATCCTTCAATTCATGACGCTCAACAAACGTAGGACTGAGTGTTCGAATAAAAGTCATACTCAAATAATTTAGTTAATTTAAATCACACTTGTTGAATGACTTAGAACCTTTATTTTCCTCTTTTCTGTCGCTTGGTGGATTATTTATCAAATGTTTTTATTGTTGTTATTATGTCTAAGATTGTGGTTGACGTTTATACGGTTCTGCTTGATATCAAACAATTGATTGAAACTTAATGAAATGTTTATTTACGTAACGAATTATTAGTTTAATTTTCCTCTTCTCTTTTTTTTTCTTTTACAGTTAAAGATAATTTATGAGTTTTATCCATCAAAAAACAAAATCGATTGCAATCAATTGTTGAGTCACCTGCAGAGCTTTTAAAACTAAACAGTAAAGGGAGATGAATAATGTTAAATTTTGTGAAAGCTTTACAGTCGTGAACAAAAAATGTACCTCACTTAGATGCGAAAAGGTTTCTTTTTGAAACGTGGGATATCATAAAAACGGTTGTGGATAAGAGCTACACACACTATCTAGTAGCCGCGGAAGTATATATCAAATGTAGCAGTGCAATCAGTTTACAACCAACTTTATAAGAAGTCACTGACTCAATATCCTTAGATTGGCAAGAATGACGCACTGCCTTGTAAGCACAAGAAAACGGTTTCTTCATATTCATTAGATCTCTAAGAAGTCTCGAGATTGAACGTAAGGTTATTATGAGTCTTGCGTTTTAAAAACCTACTCCTGGCAAGAATAGTAATTTTTATAATAATTTTTTTAGTCGCGCCTGTGCGAATTTTTAAAGATCTTAATGCTTCCAGTGAATAAAATAAAAGCACAACTTATTTAAACAACAATCTAAATTATTTAAAAATCATTATAAGTTCAGACGTTTTTGAACCTGTTTTGAAACAACATATGTATTTGACTAAAACCAAATAAGAAGCGAAACAATAGTTAACATAGGAAATAACTTAATTAAAACCACAGCTAGATGTTAAAGAACAAGAGTACATTCACTCCTCCGATCGTGTTCATTATTTAATTTCGTATAATTATGATGTTCAAATTATAATCTAAACATGATCAAAGTATTTAATAGCCTGTTTACATTTTATTAAAAAGTCCATTTGTCTACTGTCTGTTTAGACTACTTTTGTTTAATTGAAGAAAGTAAGCACAAAGCGAATGAACTAATAAATAAAAAAATGCAGACCCCAAATGCACAAAAAATACAACTTGTTCAAAAATATTGATTTTTCACATGACTACTGACTGAATTCCAGTTTAAATCTAAAACAAACAGTTTGAAAATTTTTGCATCAAGAAATACAAAATACGATTCCATAAATAAACAAACAAGTAAATATATTGCAAAAACTGTTTTTTATTAATTCAATTCATATTCAAATGATGCCTGCTGCCAAGCACGTGCTGTCTTAACAGTTTGTGAACTTCATTTGTCCGTCCGTCATTTCATGTGAGATGCCTGCGGTTTCCGTTCTGTTGAAATAGCAAAAGAAAAAGACTCTGGTACGATTCTTATCAGCCTTCTTTAAGTAAAAAGATGAAAATAAAACTAAAACATTAAATGAATGAAAAAATAAACGTATTTTGCACTCAAATAACTTTGAAGCCTAAAAAGGCAGAATAAAGCCTTGGGGAAGGAAGTGTTTATTGAAATAGCGCAGGCACACAGTTAAACGCTCAAAATCGGAAAAACTAGAAAACTAGACAGCATTTTAAAAATAGTTTTATTAAGATTAAGAATGGTTTTGGCATTACAGAATGGTTTTAATTTTTATCAAAATTATGTTTTTTGTAATTAGAAATTCTTCTCTTATTCTGCGAGACAAAGAAGTCTTTTTCAAAACTTTTAATATTATTCTTTATCAATTTGTGTGCATTTCGAAGTAGTATTTTTTATATTAGTGTGCGGCAGGTTGAGGTACTTATGGCAGGAGATCTTTTTGTTTAAAGGGAAAAGGGAAAAAATAACACAAAGCATAAGGGAAATAAATGTATCAGGAAGTCGTTGAATTGTTATACGAAGTGTATGGAATTCTTTATCATCTCGTTCTGACAGAAATTTTTTAAGAAAATCGGATTTTATTTTTTCGGAAAATCCTGATTTTAAATAAAATATGGACAATAATGGATCCACTTCAGTAGCCTCACCAAAAAGTAGTAGCATGACTCCGATCATGATTTTAGTAAAACTTGCAAATGTAAACAGTCATATTTTTTTACAAATCGTTATTTGAAACCAGCTTCAAAAGGAATGATGTTACCAATTCGTGTATAAGTTTTTTACACTCTTCACCACAAAAAGTGGAAAAAGGGTATATCTAAGTTTGTCATCCCATGTGTAATATTTACAATAACCATTTCCGACCCCATAAAGTATATATATTCTGACTTCTTATACATAGCGAAGTTGATTGAGCGATGTCCGTCTGTCCATCTGTGTTAAAATCACCAAAAAAAAAAATTAATATGTCAATCGACCGGATATAGTGTCAAAAGAAGTGCTATTGGAAATCAGCATAATCTGTAAAAAATTTAATAAAATTTAATAAAATCACTCCGATTCATGAACAGTTTCTGCGGAAGTTTATTTATAACTACTAATCAAAGGGAAAAGTACCATTTTATAATACAAAATACTTCAAAATTAATAATAATGTATGTATAATATCTTCATTACATAGAGAGAGTGAGAGTAAGAATACTATAGCATAATTAAATTTGGTCATGGTAGACTTAAATTCAGGCTACATTTTTCACATCCTCAGCCCGGCCATGCAAGATGATATTTCCAATGGAAACAGTAACTGAATAGGTCTTTTTAGTGTTACGTTATTCCCTAATCGTACATTACAAGCTCGGACCTGATCATCTCTACTATGGAATACAGAATCAACTACCGCTAATTTCCAAAGAAGCCTTGGTTTCAAATCTTCGTGGACTAGGACAACATCTCGAACTTCGATTTTTCGCGTAGGGCCTCTCTTATTGTGATGAATTGTGCGCAATTGTTGCAAATACTCAGATTGCCATCTTTTATAAAATCGCCTAATTATTACTTGGCTTAAGTCCCAAGACTTAGCCATAGATGATTGATCGGTTTGAAAACCTGTTGAAAAAAAAATAGCTTTTTGATTAGTTAATAAATGAGCCGGAGTCATTGGCTCTAGATCGTTATGATCGTTCGTAATGTAGATTAGTGGCCTACCGTTTATAAAACTTTAGGCTTCTGCTAAAAAAGTTCATATTTCGTCAAAATACTTTTACCAATTGCTGCCTTCAAGCAATCCTTGACGCTACGCACTAATCGCTCCCAAAAACCGCCCCACCTTTCGGGTATATATTTTCAGGTGATTCCTCTATTTACAGTTGTTTGTTGAATCTTAAAATTCTTCAATAATTGCTCCAGCTTTTTTAGCTCTAGGTCAGCTCCTTTAAATTTTTTTGCGTTATCTGATAAAATTGTTTCTGGAGATCCAAACCTTGAGATAAAACGTCGCAAAGCGTTTATGCAACTTTCAACCGTCATGTCTTTAACCAACTCTAAACGTACAGCACGCATTGCAGCACAGGTAAACAACATAATGTAACTCTTTCACTCAGTTACTTCACCATCGCTTTTGATGTAGCATTAACACTACCGTGCATTGCCGCATGATGCACCTCATTTATTAACATTACGCTGAGATGACATTTCTTTGATAAAATTATGGGCTTACAGCAATAATAGCTAAAAGCTGAGTTTGATAAACGCCCTTGAAGCCGCATAATACCGCTGATTAAAATTGGGCTTAAACAAATTAACTTAGACTGCGCTAAGACTTTTTATGTTTTTCTAGATCTGAATATTCTGTTTCGTAGTGTGATTTTTGAAACTACTTGATCCAATAACATTGTTGTATTTCATTGCAAGATAACTCTCCAATATTGTTGACAGCAGTTAAATTGTCGCATTTTTCTAACAATTTATTTCTGCAATTTTTGATAAAACGTAGTACATACGCTGTGACGCGTAGCAACCTTTTCAACTTGCTGAATTTTTCAACATTTAAAATGGGTTCTGTTTTTTCATGGTCACCTTGCTCTCAACCGATGCAAGTAAACTCATTGAGTAAACGATATAAAATCGTGCTGGCTTGGCCAATATTCGTTACTATTTGCTAACCACATTGGAAGTTAAATGGACAGAGAGGACAGACTTAAGTTGGCGCCATTATAAATAAACAAAAATTATTGTTCTTTTTTGAAACACATTGCTAAAATAAGGAAGCAACATTGTTGGCAATTCAAGTATTTACTCAAATCAACCTGTTGCACAAGATTGCATTCACGCCTACCAATGACTTTGGCAAATAATTTTCGTATTTGAAGTGCGTATGTGTAACTGCGTTAGGAACAGTTGTTAGTCATTATTTCATAAAGATAATGTCAACTATAAATACTATTATTCATAATACTTTTAGCTGCAGTGTTGATAATGTGTCTACATTTCAATATTAAAACACAGTTGAGCAAATACAAAATGAATACAGAAACACAGAAGTATGTACTTGCCGTTTGCGTTTCAACTAATTCCTCTTCTGTCTCATAAATATTCAGGTAGTTTGTAAAATGTAGAAGTTCAGGATAAGATAAATAAGTATTTATACTTTATTATTTTGCTTTTGCATATGTTAAACAAATATTACAACTTGAATTCAATATATTTCAGCAGTGGTTAAGTTTTTTTCTTTGCTTGATCGTACATTTGCAAGAAAATATTAAATCGATTCTCGCGGTTATTCAAATTTCAAACCAAAAAATAATTTATTACAAAATTCTTGATTATTTTACGTTCTTTAAATTATACTGATGAAAACTTCCTTGCCTCAAAAAAAAAAAAAAAAAATTTCTGCAACATGGGGCGGAGTTATAAGCATGTTAAATTACAAAAATAGCTGCAACATATTTTTCTAGGTTGAAGTTGCTTATTGAAAAACTGCTACAAAACACAGCTGATAATTTTCCACAATTAAAAAAAAATAAAAACACTCAACAACAAATCACACTGTTTAATTTTTAATGTGGGAAAGATCCTCCCTTAAGCGAATGATGGGAAATTGTTTTTCATCATTAAGAAAAACAAATCTAGGACAGGCGTTTCTGAACTAAAGGCAATACGTGACTAATTTAAAGATAAAAATATAAAAACGATACATCAAGAGTAAAATAATAAAAAATAATATTCAAAGAAGAGTTATAAATATTTTCGTGCGAAAGCCGACTTAATCTCGTTTTGGGAATATTTTAATTTACTTCCTTAAGTTAACCTCCATGGATTTTTTTTACAAGTTTTGATGAAAATTTTACCACTTTAGAAGGAAAATAAGATTGATTATATATACCGCTATTTTATGTGTCAATAAGCTCCGTTTTGTAGTTAGTTTGCTGGCATAAAGGTCTCTCATGTTAGTGCCCTCCTTCGCCGATGCAACTCTACAGGCTACATAATCGAAGAAGAGCTGCAGAATTGCTTTAAAAGTAAACCTAACATGAAATCAATAAGTCCATTTTCTATACCATATATTTCCTTTACACTACCCCTTTCTACAATTAAGCAATTCTTTTTCCACAATAAACTATCATCGTTAAGTTTTTTAGAAATTCAAAACAACTTTGTTAAGCTTCAAACCTAATTATGTGTCCACAAATGGCATTTTGGTAACCTTCCCTATTTAATGAAGGTTTTATCATGACTGATTTGGCATTTCAATCTGCAACAACTTACATGTGCCACAGACACCACATCCTTCATACTTAAATTTGTGAAAGAGTCATAAGCGTAACAAGAGATTTTTACTGGAAGAGGTTGTAGCCGTTTAAAGAAGAAGACATTGCGTTTATATAAATTTATTATAAATTTCATACAAAGCAAAACTTTTGAGAAGGCTAAATGTTTTCTTACGCCTTCGCAGAAATATCTCTTTACGCCAATGGAAAAAGTTTTCTCTCGACTCTAATAGAAAACCGCCAGTCATAATTTTTTTCACGTTTTTTTTTTTAATTTTTCAATTCTAGCAACTGAGTTTAAAAGTTAGCAGCTACTTAGTTAAAGTAAGTACTAATAGTTGCAAAAAGTATGCAGCACGAACTTAAAATAAAATTAGAAAACATTTTAGTTAAACAACAAGATAAACATTTAACAGTGGGAGATATAATTAATGGTACTTGAATGAAGTACCATAATCGTACTCAAAACGTTTTGACGTACAACCATTATTTGTGTTGTTAACAGCAACTTGAAAAAATTAATATAGCAAAAAATGGAATTAACTCGTGAACATTTTCGTGCCATCATTTTTCACAACTTTCGACGTGGATTTTCACTACTAGAGTGTATTTATGAACTTAAATCTTTGTATGGCGATGAAGCACCATCCTATAGCACTGTGAAAAATTGGTATAATGAATTTAATCGTGACCGAAGCTCGCTCAAAGACGAAATCCCTGAAGGTCGTCCAAAAACAGCTGTTGTGCCAGAGAAGATTGATGCCGTGCGTGAACTCATAATGCAAGCTCGACATGCGACATACCGAGAGATAGAGACATCCTTGGACATTTCTTCCACCAGCATACATTCGATACTGCATGAAAACCTGGCCGTAAAAAAGGTTTGTTCTCGTTGGATACCGCACAATTTGAAAGTCGCTCAAAAAAAGGCTCGTGTCGATTGGTGCAAAGAAATGTTGCAAAAATACGATTGCGGTGCTTCAAAAGACGTTTATAAGATCGTCACAGGTGACGAATCATGGATTTATGCGTATGAGCCCGAAACGAAACAAGAATCGACCGTGTGGGTCTTCAAAGACGAGCAAAATGCAACGAAAGTTGTTCGTGGAAGAAGCACTTCGAAGCAAATGGTCGCCTGTTTCTTCGGCTAAACTGGTCATGTGGCGACTGTTCCGCTTGAGCAACGTAGGACGGTCACTTCTGAGTGGTACACTACAATTTGTTTGCCTGAAGTCATCGGAGAAATTCGAAAAACCAACAAGAGAAGACGGATCATTGTTCACCATGACAATGCGAGCTCTCACACATTGGCTCAAACCAGAGCGTTTTTGACCGGCCAAAACGTCGAAATAATGGGTCATCTGCCGTACAGCCCTGACTTGGCACCTAATGACTTCTTCTTGTTTCCGCACATCAAGAAAAAAATGCGTGGTCAACGATTTTCGTCGCCAGAAGAAGCTGTTGAAGTGTTCAAAAACCATGTTTCAGAGGTGTCTTAGTCGGAGTGGAAAAAGTGCTTCGACAACTGGTTTTAGCGCATGCAAAAGTGTATAAATCATGCTGGAGAATACTTTGAAAAACAATAAAACCATTTTTGATTATAAATATTCGCATTTTCACTATTAGGCCAGAAATATATAGAGCAGCCCTCGTATATTTCTCTATTTTTTTTTTCTCTGTAATAAACAATCGTTCTTATGTGATTCAAAAGGGCACTTGAGGGTTTTATTCTAAAAATTTATTGAAATTATCTCGTATGTTTTCCACACGTTACTTTCGTGAAACTTAGCTGATTAATTAGGACTAAACAAGAAATATCCTCCAATCAAAAAATAAATATATGATTGAAAAATAAAAAATAAGAAAAAACATCAAGTGAAAAAATTTTCGCGAAGTTTTCGAATTTTTTAAAACATCAATATGGGTATAACTTTGAAAATATCTTTAAGGAAATACTGAAATTTTTATAAAAATGCTTAAACTATTAAGAGCCTATTAAGTACCTATTACCAGTAAGTACCAAAATTTTTTATTTTTTAATTTTCTGTCACCCCACTCAGCATAGCCGAATTAAGCACTATGACTTGTTTAATTTAAATCCGCATATGTTGCAGCTTGTTGTTGCAAATGTCGATAAGGTTTTTCTCTCCCTGCTCACACACAATCGTTCATGTGTTTTATTTATTTTATTATTTGTAAGTTTGTTTATTTATTTTCCTTTTTTTTCTGAATGGATAAAGACAGCGTATAAACTTGTGAATGCGATTTGAATGGTTAGAGTTTGGAAAAATTCTCATCATAAAATAAAAATGTTTTTTCGTTTTCTTGTTTCTGTCTTCAAATTTTTCTTTTTTTTGTAGATTTTTTTACTTTGATTATTTGTACTTATAGTGAGATAATATTTAACAATTTTAACATAACGCTATTTTGTCTGCTTATTATTATAAAATATATTGTTTTCTGGTATATGGTGCCGGGTGTCATATCGGATTTGTAAGTCTGCGCTTTTAAAATTTTACTTTTTTAATTTTAATTCTATAGTACACTTGAATCATAACTTTTTTAGTCATACAGAAATAATAATTTAATGTTGTTGATTTGTATTTTGTCTTTTAATGAGGTGGTTTACTTGATTCATCTTCTCTTGTTTATCAATTGGAATTTAGTTTAAACTTTTTATTTATTAGTCACATGTACTTTATTAAATTTAATTTTTTAACAAAGGAATAAATTAGCACAATAATTTTAAATCCTTTCATATTAAAATAGTAGAAATACTGTTTGAGTGTCACAGTTGAAGGTTATTTTAATAAAAAGTCGGGTCCAACGTTACCGTTCGTCGACTAAAGTTGCAATTTGTCTCTTTTTTGGCGGTCTGCGAATTTTTATAAAACTTTTTAAACTCAGATTTCTTCTTTGAGTTTACCCACGAAAACTAATTTTATTATCAACGCAGCGGAAATTTTTGTATCCTTAAAATTTATAGAAAATTGTTGTGATAATATTAAAAGCAATCAAGATTTATTTTTTTAAAGGGCACTTCTCTAGCTATATCCATTTCCGACACCATGAAGTTTATATATTCTGACTTCTTATGCAAAACGAAGTCGATTGAGCGATGTCCGCCTGTCTGTCTGTGTAAGCGTTAAAATCAGGGTATGGGTATCATTTAAAAGCTTTTGAAGAGATCTTTTAGGAAATTCTAAAACTTTTTAAAAATGCTTAACCCATGAAGAGCCGATTAAATTTATGTGTAAAATTACATACACTGCTTTAATTTTTGTTCTCTTATTTTTTAATTCTCTGTTACCCCAATATTTGTTTTTTTCACCTCTTACTTTTTTTGCAACATTTACATAAACAAATTACAATATTTCTTCAAAAATAAAATAATAAGGCTTTCACAAAAGTTTTTTTTTCTCTCTTTAATTTGCAATCTATTTTACAACAAAAAAAATATTAAGTAAAATTTATAAGTAACTAAAAATAACTTATTCTATTAAGTTCCAGTGAACCTAATAAATTGTAAAATAATTTTTGAATAAAATTATTCCTAAATATTTTGTAAATATATTAATGTGCTAATTTAGCTATCTTCTAAACGGTAGATCAAGAACGTGCAGTCTCTTAAGCCTTCGGATCTCCTCACTATCGTCTAGAAGTGAAATGGCTAACAAATTGGAGTGGTTACTTTGTCTATTCAGATAACTTTCACTGAAATTATTAATCTCTTCTCTTATTGTGGATATATTAAGGTCATTGTGTAAGCAGTTGTTACTTATAAACCAAGGAGCATTTGCCAATAATCTTAAAGTTTTCGATTGATATATTTTTCTAGTTTTAATGTTTAAGTGTTCTCTCTTAGATTTCACATGATCCTTCCATGTTAGTCTGCTATCCAGGTGAAGACCTAAGTATTTTACTTTGTTTGTTTTTGGAATAGTAATTCCATTCAACGTAAGAGTGGGACAATCACCTTTTCTTAATGTGAAAGTCACATGAGATGATTTTTGGGAATTAATTTTTATATTCCATTTTTGTAACCAATTTTCGGTCAGAGTTAATTGCCTTTGCACCATTGCAGAAGCTTCTTGTGGGGATTCATTCGCATACAAAAAAGCCGTATCATCAGCGTACGTGGCAGTGGTTATACTATTAATTGTAGGCATATCTGACGTATATAGGACTGGACCCAGCACGCTTCCTTGTGGAACTCCAGATTTAATACTTCCAAACGTAGAGTCTTCCCCATTAACATGAACAAAAAATGACCTGTCGTGTAAGTACGATTTAAGAAACAAATAAAATGGAGCGGGAAGTAGATGTTTAAGTTTATTTAACAGACCACAGTGCCATACTCTGTCAAATGCTTGATTGATGTCTAAAAACACAGCTGAACAATATTGTTTTTTTTTTCTAGTGCATTGGTAATTGTATGCACAATGCGATGACACTGTTCAGGAGTACCATGCTGGTGTCTAAAGCCGAATTGGTGATCAGGTATTATGTTTTGGGATTCGAGCAATGACAGTAGTCTCTTTAACAAAAGTCTCTCGAACATTTTTGAAAAAATTGGCAATAAACTTATTGGTCTGTAAGAAGATACTTCATTTTCTCTTTTATTTGGTTTAAGTAGCATTATGATTTTTGCGTATTTCCATTGGGATATAAAAGTTTTAAAAAATTTTAGCAATTATTATTTGAATTCGGCAGCATTAGGAAATTTCACTAACAAAAAGAAAAGCTAATTGGTCTGACTGGTAATAGTAAAAGGAAACCACTAAGTCGGAGTGGGAAAATTGCAACAAGAATTGTAATATTTCAAGATATTATTCCCGTAAATTAAAATTCACGTTTAAACGGGTTAAGCAAGATAAAGACTTAAAGCAGTCTTTTTCCATTATCCACTTTAATTTTCTAAAACGACTTCATTATGTGACCTTATCTTTATAAAACGACGTTTTGTACCACTTTGTGAAAATTCCTGGCGGTAACCCTGGTTGTGTCACTTTCTTAGGTGACATGTAAAATTACGTATTACATATCCTACGCTTCTTTTCTCACGTAAAAATTATGTCGTTTCGATAATTTGACGAAATCTGTCGTTCCAAATCGGCAGAATAAATTTTTTAAAATTAGTCTATCGATGGATAGACAAGGCATGTAATCCAGCCTCCTTAAAATTTTCCGTTCACTTCTGCGCTCCCGTTTGATAACCACTTAAAAAAACAGCAATAATACAGGAGCGTTAATGGAAGATCTGTTAATAGACGTAGTAGCAGTATCGTCTGCATGCTTCGCCACAATAGGATTTTCAAAATCAAACATTTTCTATTGAATTTATGATACTTCCACCCAGCTTTTCACAAGCTCTTCTTTCTCCTCACCTGAGTACTGACCCAAAATAAAAATTTAACAAAATGTTTCACAAATAAAATGATCTTCTTACGTTTTACTTAAACGTCCAAAGTAAAAAATCGTTCGTTTATTTCACTTCTGTGGGGATAATCTTTATTTATTTGTAAGAAAATAACCGGTCGGTCATAAACTCTTGCGTGATCACAACATATTATTCTTTAAGCTTTCCGTTTAAGGTACATGTGCATTTTCATGTTTGTTATACGTTTAAGTGTATCTGCTCTGAGATGAAAATGCACGATAAAGTTTGTGGCCAATAATTTATCTTAATTTTCTTAGAAACTCGAGCATTTTTTGTTGTAGCTGACACATAGTGGCATCTTTATTGGTTTATTAATTTAAAAAATGATGTGAGACTCAGAGATTTTTAAGTCATTAAAAGGTTAAGTGTGCAATGATTTTACACGTTTAAATTTTTTATGGAATTATATATGTAAAACCTTTAAATACAAAAGTAATACATTGTGTTAAAAGGTTTACAATTTCTTTAAAAAAATCAAATTAAAGTTTTTTAACTTTTGTAACAAACTACTTAAATGGAATTAAGATAACCAAATAGACCCCTAACCACAGATGGAAATGGTACTTAAATATAATACTGCCGCACGGAGTGTATTTCAATATCCAGTAATCAAATACTTAATTTCAAAATTCTCCACGAAATCGAAATATCATAAAAACACACTTTGTTCTGTAACTTAGATAGTTGAAACGTTGACTACTAAGCATGTGATGTGTGGCGTGGGCTCCCATCTCAGACACTGTAAATTTTACAATATTAGCAAGTTACTTGCACTTCAAAATTATGATTTTTTAAGACCTTAGTCCGGTTTATTTCAAATTCTCTCTTCACTTTGCTTTCCAGCAGAACTGTGAAATCTTTATAGAAAATTTGTGCATGGGTGTACTTGATAAAAGAAACTATAGCGAATCTCGAAATCATCCAGTAAAATTCACATTTCGCAACGCTACATTCTAATTACACAACCAAGGTAGATAGATGCGAAAAATGCTGATGAGGGACGTAGTGGTCCAGAAAGTGCAGCATTAAATTCTTCTAGCGTCTAATTTTTCTTGTTTATTTTGGAAAACGTCCGCAAACATTTGTAAAATAAATTTTCCTTCTAAAAAAGGTTTTTAGAAATTAAAAATGAACTAAAGCCAAAATGATTTCAATTCATTTATAATATTCACAGTTCAAAAATTCTAATTTAATAAAAATTAAGTTAAATTTTTATGTAGTTGTGATGGTGATCTATGTCCATTAAGAAATTTTCTTTTTATAAGGGAAGGAAAAACTGCAGCAATGTCCACAAAACTTCTCTATTTCAATTCGTTAACTATAGAAGATAATTTTAAGGTTTCTTCTTCAATGCAAATGGTAAGCAACACAAAATGTAACATGACCAAGGTGCTCTACTTTGTACACCTATTGCGCTGCCTCTCAAAGGTTTTAAGCCCTTAATTTAAACTCCGTTACTCCTCTGAACCGACGTGTGAAATTTTACCTTAACGGGTACTGCGGTTAAGCAATTACTTATGTATTTATTTCCAATATATTTCGTTTCGGCCGTAATAAACTTTCCATAATCACTCTTCTTCACCACTTATCTCATCTCCTTATAAGGTTCACTAGGGAAAGGCAGAAAGAAAACCAATGAACTTTTCAAATATTAAAGTTTTAATTAAAAATAATACTACTAAAAATAAAATTATAAACCGAAAGTTAGCAAAAAGCAAGAATAAATACATCTAACGATAAAGATAAGCAGAACAACAACAAAAGCTTTGGGTTCATCTAAACGACTTTATGGTGATTAATTATGAGTGATTTCTCAATAATTCTGTTAAAAATAAAACACAAACTTGTAACTACATTTTTTTTAATTTAGTAGTAAAGATATAAGTCAACTAATGCCGGGCTAAACATCTTTATTTCTATTTAATAATAAAGTAGTTCGAAAAAATATTGAATAAAATAAGTTATTATTTTCTTATTATTCGGAATCTTTCTTATGTTACATTACTTTAATCAGGCATGATTCCTGCGAATATAAATATCTCATATTTGAAGGAATCAAGCACGATTAAATTAAATTAACATAAGAAAGATTCCGAATAATATTGATATATTTGTATGTGCACATTGCTTATTTTCATTAAATATTTCAAATACATATAAATGAACTCCAAAGCGAACCCTTATGTAAAAAATGAAATAAAAAATAAATATAGTTATGTTGTTTTTGTGTAAAACGTTTTCGAGTTTTTACAGTCTTTTTGCGTTGTTGATATAATGAATCTCTTGAAGTTCTCTTTTAATCAACTTGGCTTTTGATATAAGACTCTTAGGTTTTTTATACAAAATTTGGGTAAAATCCACTAATGAGCTATATGAGCAGTAGCGAAATGGCCATATAAATATGCTTTTTACATTTTTATTATTCTTAACTAATCAAATTTTACTTAAAAAATCATAATCAGTAAATAACACGATAATTATTCAAACACCCTTTCAACTTCATCCAAAAGCATGGAACTTTTTTTTCTTTTTCTTTTGCTGTACGTGTTTTAACAACTAAACTCTTATAATCTATCACAATCAGTCTTTTTTTATTCGCATTTGAATAACAAAGTGATTTGAGTAATCATATAAATATATGTATGTATGTGTATACTAAAGACGTGCACTAGTATATCCAACAGTATGGCAAAAACAGATATATGATATACATAACAGTTACAACAGATACAAAAGAACGCATGAGTGTAGTGAATATTGTATGCTTTCGCTTGTGCGTGCTCACACTATGGATATAAACATATACAGTTGTTTATGGTATTGCATAGAGTAAGCAAATTATCAGTTTTTTACTCTCAAATATCTGTTGTACCATGAATATTTGGATATATCAGTTTATGAAACAGATATTTTTGATACTTGTGTGCTGCATATGATAGAGGCGAGAACTAATAAGCAGTATTTTAACTTCGTACGTAATAACCCGAATTGTAGTTATTATTGTTAAGCTTTAGTAATTAGATTTTATGATTTTAAAGGTAGAATACGCAATATTGATGATAATTTTATTTTATACAAACAATTGAAAAGTTGATAAATCATTGTCTAGTCGCGCGTTGAGTAATGAGGATAGAATTAATTTAATTAAGGAATTTTATTATATATTATATTAAAAATAATTCCTTTTTGATCAAAACTAATAGTTACATATACGATTTTCAAATAAAAAGTTAAAATTAATATATAAAAAAAGCTTTATTACATACATCTGTACGTGCATATGTATATAAAAATAGCAGTTCCGAAAAATTTCAATAAAAAAAAAAAAAAAAAAAAAAAATTAGGAAAACATTTACACTTCTAGAAATACACCCAGTAATGATATTGTCCCTGTTATATATGTACATATTAAATAACACAATTTTTATTTTCTATGCACTTAAAGGGATATTATCAGTAGACGCGTTATAATTTATTATTTATGTTATTGGTGCACTCAAAATTTCTAAAACTTTAAACATGTACTAAAAAAACCTCTTTTTTATTTCCAGTACAAAATAGTTAATAATCTATTTCTACAGCCTAAATAAATAGAGAGTAAAATTTATACGAAATTTAAAAATTATTAAATAGTTTTATAGAAAATATAATGAATAATGAATGAATGTATTAGAATTAGAATATATAATGAACTTATTGAAAAATATATGTTTAAAAAATTCAAATCTCTTACTATAAATGGGAGCAATTAATTAGATGGACTAACTCGTTGACAATTTCATTAGCATTGAATGGTAATACATTCTCATAATTTTGTTAGCATTATCACTTTTTTCACTAGCGGTAATGCTTTTTTATGAAAAACTTTGATTAATAATTATTTAAATGGATTTAAAGCATTACCATCATCTAACGTTCCTCCTTTTCTTTTTGCACTAATTAGCGCTAAGTGGCATTTTTATCTAAAAAATCTGGTAAAATATTTACGTTTTAACATTAGGCACTATAACAATATATTTTTGTTTTCGAGTAAGTAATAAGATTTGCGGGTGTGAGTTAAATTTAGATATCAGACATCAAGTTTTATTTAAATTAAATAAATTATTAAAATTTTCGAATGTATATGCATCTACGAAATGGCTAAATTTTATTTTTTTTATGCATAGTTCTTTTTAAGGTTTTGCTATTATAAATTTATTTTTCATAAAACAATTATTTTTTTTTTCAGTTGCAATTCCAATTCATTACCATTATTAGAACAATTATAATAAAATTATTAGCATGATATCGTAGTTATTTTTTTCCTTGTTCATTATTTTAACTAAAATTAAAAAATTAAAAATTTATTTTTATTTTTGCTAAAAATATTTAAATATTCATACTTTATTTTTAAATTGAATTTTTATTATTCCGGCCGTATCTATTAAAAATAATTTGGATTCAAAAGGTACTTTAAAACAAACTTAACATAAAAATATTTTTTATTTAATTTTAAATTATAAGGCTTTTCTTCTCTCTAAATATAGAAACATGCCTACATATATTTATTTAGTTATTCTATCCTTAGAACTGTTTTAATCCCTAGTAAGAGTTATTAAAAAACGTAATAATAATTTTAATGCAATTATACGCATAAGATTCATAAATTTTTGTAAAAGAACTCAGTTTTATATATTAAACTTCAATAAAACATAACCAAACAATTAAAAATATTGATCATTTATAGAAACAATCATTTTATTTTTGTAATTTTAATAAACCAATACATATGTACGATATTGATTCGCAGCATACCATAAGTACTTATGGTACAACCATCAATATCTGTTTATATCCATTTGTGCGAAACATAGGATAACAGATATGTTACTCTTATTCTCTCTTTACTCATTCGCATCCATCCAATGAGTAAAAGTAACAATATCAACTTATATCAGAAACACAAAAGTACTCATCTATACGCACTCATAAGAGTAGACACACAAAAACTGATACAAACAGATATATCTGTGCACGTCTTTAGTGTATACGTTCATATGCACATAAAAATAAGTTTTCTGATGAGGTGGACGAAAATGTTCATTTCATCAAAGTTATGTTTCCGTTTGTCTAAATGATGGTTAAACATGCAAAATGTGCATTAATTATGCAACAAATGTCTAGCAATATGTTAATGGACATACATTAACATTAATGTGTTTGCATATTTCTGTTTGTGGAATTGTGTCTCTCTAATAATGCAACAAAATAACATGTGTACGTTTAGTTGATGACAGATATGTATGTAGTTAGCGTTGCCAGAGGTCATCAACAAAAAAAAAAACAATTATTTTAAACAGAACAAAATAAGATTTATGTATGTATCTTTAATAAACATGGTGGAATGACTAAGTTATTAATGCTTTTTAATAAAACTAGAATATTTAAAATTAATAGAAAAAACTAATTATTTTGGCAACACTGATCGGAGGCAGGCACAAGTATAAAATAATTAAAGAAATTTCAAAGCGCTGAAAATCCTTTTAAGTCTTAATATTATAACGAGAAACGATGCATGTGCAGAGTTTTTATTTTTAGTTGGATTTCAAAAGGAAATATTCTCAATTGAAAAGCGGAAGTTTGTTTAACCTTTTTTAATTGGATTTTTTAATAAAGTGGATTAATTTTTAGTTGGCGTAAATACTTAGTTATTTTGTGGCTTAAGACGTTAAACTGAATCTTGATTTTTGGGAAATTAAATTTGTTCCGTAAAAAAAAAATTAAAAACATACTTTATTCCGGTGGTTAATTATTAAACTTAAAAGACCAAATATATCCTGATTAATGCCTTGCCAAACGTTAACTAATTTCCAGTTTAATCTCCAGTCGGCCTCTAAAGGTAAAGGGAGCCAAACTGAAAAACAAAAAAAGATCACAAAATGTGTGTTTTAATTTTTCCAAATTTCAAAATGAGATTTACCTAAAAAACTAAAAAAATCACGTTATGGTTGTTTTTTTAAGAATTAAAATATGGAATTAAAATTGCCACAAATTTAAAACACATTGAGATATTCTTACAAAATTTTTTAATTTTATATCTAGAGTTTTTAATCGTATGGGGAAATAAAGTTAAATTTTTTTATTTTAACACATAAATATTGCCGGAACGGAGAATAAATGTGCCAAAAAATGTTTATTATTGTTGTTATTTTTGGCCACCAAATTTCTATTTTTGTATAATCTTATATTTTAAGCTAATCAGGCTAAAAAAATTAAAAATAAAAAAATTGTTTTTTTTTTACCAAACAGGCGACTCTGCTTTTATTAATTACGGGGGCGTCGTATTCTTTTTTGAATATTGGGGAATTAAAAGTTCGTTTACGTTTTTTTAATCTATATTTTGAACTCCGAAAAATTTTACAATAAATTATAAATTTTGTTTCCAAATTGGCTATGTTTGGATAGGGAGGAAGAACTGTTACAATTTTTGACTTAAATTTTATTTTATTTGCATCTGCTTCAAGTTGTCTTTAAAATGGCTTAAAAAATCCCTAGTACCGAAGTAAATTTAAATTTTGTAAGCAAAAAAATCGCTCTTTTGGGGAAAATCTTTACAAAACGGTATTTTGTACATTTTCAATTTAGAGGGTTTTAATTTTTAACGAAAAGTGCTATCAGAACAAAACTTTAAACTATTTTACTCTTAATTTTATTTAGAATATATCCAATGCCTTAAAGTAACAATTCGATATTAAATAAGTGCACTACGTTAAAAATATTAACTGAAGGTCGCGAAAAATTGTATCCCAAACAAAAGGAGATAATCTCCTGAGATGAAGTTTATTTATTTTGTTATTTTAATAATTTTTGAAGCCCTTTATTTTCATTTTTTTCTTCCTTTTATATCTAATAATTTATCGGTACTTATTCTAAATTTGTTTCCGTAAAAGATTTCATTTAAATTTGTTTTTGTTAAAGATAATCCATTTCTTACAATTCTAGTGTTGTAAAATGATCTTAAATTGAATACAGGATCGGTATGAGGGTTACCATTGTGCAACCATTACACTACTTATGTAAGCGAACATTTAATAGATATTTTCAAGACTTAATTAAATATAGCAAATCTTAATATATGAGTTAAAAATAAACTTTTAATTGCATTTCAAAATTTTTATTTGCCAGAGTTACCCAACTTTGATGGCTTACCCTCAAGCCCCCCTAAGAGCTAGGAAGCCTTCCATTTGCGACTCCACTTTTTAATACTTTTTTAATACTTTTCTGAATTTTTGGGTTATTTGATAAAAATTTCCATTATTTTCTACAAATACATTTATTACTAAAATTCTGTTTTATTCTGTTTTTGTGTGAAATTTTAAATTTTTAAACAAAACAGTAAAAAACGACAACAACATCAATAGTATGGAAAGCAAAGAAACATATATATATATATATATATATATATATATATATATATATATATATATATATATATATATATATATATATATATATATATATATATATATATATATATATATATATATATATATATCTTCAATTTCCAAATTAACAATTACAGGTACATATACTTTATGGTGCAGCAAACAAATGTTGCAGATATTGCAAAATTCATGCCAAACTTATTTTACGATTTACCAGAAACGACTCGAAAAAAACAATATTATTATTTTTACAATATAATAGTTAGAAGACTCGTTTATCTGTTTTTAAGATTTTGAAATTTTCGGTAAAACTATTTTGTTAACATAAAGGCATTGGCTCACATACAAATATACTCTATAGAATCGGTAAGAAATATTGCACAAATTACAAACTAAATGTCAAACATAAAAAAACTCTTTCCACATTTGTGAACTGCATAAGCATATGATTGCACAAAATAACGTTCCCAATAACAACAACAATTTTTAATTTTTGCTAAAGGGCGGTTTACATTATACTACAAGTAATACGACATCGTCTAATCATAATATGTAATGAAACTGTCCGACATTCAGAGAAAATACGGATGGAAATTTGATAGTCGTACGGCTCTCTCTATTTTTTGAAATGTTTCAAAAACTATTCGACTTCATTAGATCAGGGTTGCGTTTTCTTATTAATGCTAACTTTTTAAAGTCAAAATAGCACAAAAACCGCTGAATGGTGTAATCATTAGCAAAAAATCATACGATTTTTAATCTCAATTTTTTCATATGGATAGATTTTCATTTTACTTTCTCTTAGATTTTACGTACGTTAATCTTACCGTCTAAACTGGCCTTAATAGCGTCTGTTTAGTGTTACTTTAAACTTACTAATTTCTACATAAAAAAAAATCATTGCTTGAAATCTCTACCAAAGTAAATTGTTCATGTTTTTATTAAAAGTGTTAACAAAAAGTTTGCAACGAAAGTTTTTCCTTAAAGAAAATAAAAATCGTTTATATCATCTCAATTCCAAGTCTTTTATCCACTACTGTATAAAAATCTCTCTATCTATCTCCCTGTCCCTCTTTTGATGCTTTTTATTTTACTCTTTAAACTTTTTCTTCTGTAAATAAGAAGTGGAACTAAAAACAAAACTTTTATAAGGACATAAAACGATGCTAAAAGAACGACCGTAGTAAAACACTAAAAGATGAGAAAAAGAAGAACAAGGTTATTTTTATATGACGTAACAGAATTTGTAATGAATTTAACATTTCAAAAAAAAAACCAACATTAAAGAAGACATTTGTTTGGCCTAAGTAAATGTTTTAAAGGTTAAATAATTAACAGCCACTTGAAAAGTTTATTAAACAGCCAATGCAATAACGACCAACCCAGGGCATGTTCGTGGTAAAACCAAATTTTTAGAAAAAAAAAGTGCAACCGAAATCAATTTATGGCCAATTATTTTTTGTTAATGAATTAACAATTTTAAATAACATGAAAAAAGTATAACGACCATATTTTCTTTGAGAAATAACTTGAGCAAAAATATAAATTTAAAAAAAAACACCCAAAAACGTCTCATATTTCATTGTAGTGAACATGAGAACTGCAGCGTGTAGGCAACGTAAACACGCTAAATTGACAATCAAAACTACAAACAGCGGACACAGACCGCTTGGCTGGTAAATTTCTTTAAAATAAAAATAATAAAAAACAAGTTAAGAATAGACTTTATCGACGGAAGGAAAACTAAAACCTTTTTTGGCAGTGGTTGTTTCAAATTTAACCATCGCATGTGTAGACATGTGTTATCCACAAACAAACAAACAAAAAAAAGCAATCTTGAATAATTTGTATTTTACATTAAAAATATTAAATTGGCACAAATAATTCAGCGAATTTAGTGCATGTTGACATCGTAATTTGAAACAATAGAATTTAATACATTTTTTTTATTTTCTTGTTTTTCCTCTCAAGTCTTTTGAACTTGTTTAAAGTGCAAAAAAAATCCCGTTAAAAATTTAATTAAAACAATCAGCACTGTTAAAAATCAAGGTCGTCATCAAGATTTTAATAATTGCGTTATGGAAAAAATGCAAATTATTTTAAGTAAATTAAAAATTTAATTTCAAATTCAATTAAATCGCACTCATGCGTTTACACACTTTTAGCCTGCCTCTGTACTGGTTTCGGTAATGCAGCAAATAATTCTCTGGCATTCAGCCAAATATTTAAAATGCGAATATCGACATTAAATTAGTAACTGCAAATAATTTTTCTTTACTTTGTTTGCCTCAACCTCAGATTCAATTATCGTATTTGTTTGACGAGAATTCATTCATGTTTTATTTATTTTTGTTGTTTTTTTTTTTTTAGAAATCTAAGTGCACATGTGTCTGTCCATAAATTTGCAACAAAAAAATTAATTTTTTGGTGTGCAGCAGGCAATCAATTATTAAAAAAAAATATTTTTACATTTAAAAGTAATAGCAAAATTTTTTTGGCATGGTTTTTAAAAAATTGAGGTAGGAGAGGAGATCTTTCAGAATCAAATACCAATTAAACTCACCTCTATCTGGAAAACAACGAGCTTTAGCGATAACTAGACCCTGTTTTATTAATATTGGTACCGTTCGCGAAATATGCTTATTGTGTGGTTTAAGCTAAAGTTATTTCTTTGAGAAAACCGGCGGCCACGGTGTAGGGGAAATACGGTCTCGGTACATTAAAGTTATTTTTTGTCATTAAAAGACAGGGTTATCAGTCAAACGACCTGTCACTTCTAAACATTTATGATCGGTATAATCTGACAAATTATTATGAATAGATTGACGCTTAAACAAAGCTATCATCCAGATTTTCTTTGAAAATCAGTCATTAATTCACTCAACTTATAGATGCAAAATCGTATTTATGATGAGACACATATTTTTGACTTAAAGGAGCACAGACTCTCAGAGTTCTCAGAGCTCACATTAGGGTCGAATATATAGATAACCAACAACTTCTTAAAATAAAAATTTGGCGAAAAATTGTTTCCGAGATATGGACATGTAAATTGGTCTTCAAGGACATTCCATTTTAATCCTTTCGAATACTGCCTGTGAGGCCATGTAAAGCCATTGGTTTTTGCTAATAAACCACCTTAAATAGACGCCTTATACAATTTGGGTATTATTCGTGACATATGGACAGAAATGCTCGAAAAAGTGACGTGCAGGTCTTCAAAAGCGGCTGCGGTGGCCATATACCGCAGAACATTTCTAACGAATGAAAGAATTGTTTGGATAAAAATGTAATATTCTGAGTTATTTTTTAAAATTTAAATTTCTATCGGTCTTACAACATGAACTTTACAATGGGTAAATTAAACACACAGAAACCGTTTTTCGACTACACTTTTCACATTTTACCAATCAGCGTTACTCGTGAAGAAGTTGAAATAGACAAATTTAAAAATATATATTTGGTTTTCAATTAAATGTTAAACGTTTAAAACTTTTAAAATTTTAAGAAATGTTCTGAAAATGATCCAAAATTTTCCGTGTTTAGGTATTTTTATAACAGAATGAAATTTTTACAATATTCATCAAATGTAACCCTTTAATGGATGTCATATTTACTTTAATGTCTGCATTTTTTCATTTTTTGTCTACAAAGAAAATATAAGCCACAATTCACATTCAAAACAAAATATCGACTCTAAAAAATTTTTATTCCAGTGAATTAGAACTTTAGAAATAAAGAATGTTTATTAATAGGATTTTTAGCTGAATATTAGAAAATCTTATTGTTTAGTCAACAAGAAAAAAAACTTTGCAAATTGGTTAAGAATTGGTTCACTTGTTAGTAAAGCACATACTAAAGATACTCAAAACGATTAACACATTTTATTTATTTTTATTGTTGAAAGCCGATTAATTATTAATTATAAAAATTTTTATATAAACAATTTTGATAAATGTGAGAGTCTAGCAGAGTTTAACTACCGCCGGATATTTTATTAAAATGTTTAGTAACTGCAGATTTAATTCTTATTTTTTCAAAAGCTCCCACTGTGTACAGAAAATAAATTGTCTTTGTTTCTCCTAAGAAAGCAGTATATTGTTTGAAATTCTCTCTGTTGGAGATTACAGGCTAATACCCTGTTAAGACATACGTTTTAATTGCGCAATTACATAAGAAATTAATTAGTAAATTTTTCAATTAGTACTTAATTGAGAAATTAATTGATTAAAGGCCCAACTATGCAAATACATCAAATTATATGTGGTAAACTATAATGTACATAAGATCACTTTTCGTCAATTTTCGTTAAATTTCATTTCTTTATGCAAGGTACGAAACTGGTCGCACTTTCCGTATGAAAACAGCTGATTGTGCTTTGTGTTATACATTGATAAACAAAAAAATTCAATTAAGACCTAAATTGTTAAATTTTTAGTTTTAAATTCAATAGAAAATGTAGAAAAAACAAAATTTTTCTTTATGGCCAGTTTTTAACAAATATAATATATTAAAATTCAGTCTGTATTTATACACATAATATACGATATAAGCGAGAACATCGTAGCATTTTTTAGTACGGTTGGCCACAAACACAAAACAGAAAATAACTTGTAATAATTTTTTTTTTTTACTTTTTCCTAGAACATGAATGAAAATATGTAAATGTGTATGTGAATGTTAATAAACATATAAAATATCTTCTATAAAGCCTTTTCCTTTAACAATTTTATTGATTTATATAGAAATAATTTTTGGCAAAAGTACGAATTAAACATAAATGTGCAACTGTGGCAAATAAGTTACTAAATTTATGTAAGTATATTGTAGCCAAATAAGTTTCTTTAACAAGTTACCTAAGCATTTGACAGGCTTTTCGTTGGTTTTTTGACATAAGCTCAAACTAGCTTATGCACAATATAGTTGGGCCTTAAGTTTCCTCATACAACCCTTGAAAATAAAATATATTCAAATTAAATGAAATGAAAAATTTTTTAAAATTTAATGGATTTTCAAAGCTTGCGTGCAGTCAGAACTTGATCGTACTGACTGGAAGAGTTCCATATTTCAAATAAAAACAAGCAAACTTTCTTTTAAAGCCGAACTTCTATACATTCTTCCAAATTTACAAACACAAATTTCTAATGTAAAAATAAGGTCAGTTCAATAAATTTTCGGCAGAAACTAGGAACATTAGAGTAAAATAAAAAAATAAATGCATTTTTGGAAAAAAAAAATAGCAAAGTAAAGCCGAACTGACGATAATAACAAACAACCACAAAGTTCAAAGTATTTAATATTTATTAACTTATTTTGTAAAACAGAACAAGAATCAGCTGTTCTGCTCTTGCCAGTAACAAAAGTAGTAACAAATTTATTAACATTTACATCTTACACTCTTTTTTACTCTTTCGCTGCTTCTTTTGAGGTACTGAAGTAAACACTTTCCAATAACAATTAGTAACAACTTTTTGTTATTGAACAGAACTATATTCTACTGTCAAATTTTAATTAAGTAAATTTTAATTAAGGCTATTGTATTAATGTATTCAAATGTTTGCCATTCCCGTAAATGCTCTCCCTATCACCAAATTTTCAAGAATTTTTTAACATTGTTAATGACTTTAGTTAAAACAGCTAAATTTATCACTTTAGTGATTCTAAATCTGGAGAAATATTTTAGAGTTGGGTTTATCAGCTTCTTAAAGTGAGCACTCTTTTCAGCACAGCACATTAGAACGAACTAGTTCGTTCATTTAGATGAAAGCTCACTTAGTGAACTAAAACAAATGATTGAATTCAGTTGATATGTTTAGCTCAATTGTTTTTAGTTCAATTGCTCAATCAGTAAGCAGAAAACGGTTTAGGTCACACAATTTTCAGTGTCCTGTGATAAATTTACAGGAATTAAAAACATATTCACACATGCTAATGAAAAATTGTGCTATTGAAAAACAATTTAAAGATTAACTATATGTAAGTATGCACTTTTATCTGACTTTATTTTTGTAATAATAATAATAATATATTTTTTGATTACAAAAGGATGTTTTTCCATTATTTTTACCAAAATAAGTTTTAATGTTTCACTCGAGTTGTAATTTTATATTTGTTTTCATATAAATAATGATGAATTATAAAAGGCGCTCAGTAACTGAGCTCTAAGCTCAGTAAAAAGAGCAATCCATTAGTTCAATTGAGTGAATAAAGCAATTGAACTAGGTAGTTCACGAACTACAAAACTCTAAAATATTTTCAAGGTTTTCGTATAACAACCCAATTTTATACAACAAATTGTTAAATGTCAATTCTGGGCGTCCAGTATCTATAAAAAAAACTTAAAGAAGATACTCTCATTAGTATGGATGTAGTAAATGAATACTTACATAAACTTTGCAACATTTCAAACAATAAAGTGGCCTTTTCCACCATATAAACTATGTTTCTTCGTAACTTTCTACTTTTCTTTTGCACTAAAAATCCATAGTAAAGTTGCCAAAATATTCATCCATAAATTCATATGCCAAATTGTTTGTATGATTGACTCTCTGCAGCTATTTACGCATGAAGGCACTTGCCATCTTCAACAAGTAAACATGAACTTGAGAAGTTTATGTACTATTTATCGATTTTTCTTTCGTTTGGTCTTTAAAGGTTAATGTAAATAATGTTCTAATATTTATTTATATTACAACACTAATTTTATACGCCTGATTGTGAAATAAACCATTATGATGTTGTTTGTGTAGAGCAAAAATAAATATTGTTCAGTCAAGAAGAGTATATTTGTACCAGCACTAAATATATTTCCAACCTTTAAACAATGCCCACTTTCTACTGATTGTTCATTATCCGTTCGATGCATGCTTTTGTTCTACACATGCCATTGGCAGGTAAAAAGATACTCAGTAGCAACATATACATCGTCCAAACATAAAACTACACAATTTTTTTGCCAGGGTTTCCAGAGTTTTTTAAAATCGAATTCCCTTGTTGAAAGAATTTTTTACCACCAAAAATTCCCAAAAGCCAATTTCTTTTATCCGCTTGAAAATAATACTTTATTTTAATTTTGAAATTCTAGAAAAATTTCCATTACATTGCTTGTAGATAATCAATGCAGAGTTCAACCCAATTATTCCTTATATGCAAATCATACTCCAGCAGCATCTCAAGATGTACCAACAGTTGTTCAAGAATGGTTTGTATGGATAGAATCATTTTTAAAAGCATTTCTTAACTTTTAATGACCGAAGGCCGAAGCTACAGATTTATTTCTTCCTAAATATAATGGCCCATAATCGTAGTCACATAATAAAGTAAACCTGTTGGTAACTTTTTTGATACTAAAGTCAAAAATAAAGTATATTCCAAGTTGAATCGGATATAGCTAGGTGACACATTAAATCAAGAAAATATTTTTTCACAATATGTAATAAAATACAATTAAATTGATTATCCAACTCTGATTATCTCTTAAACTTTAAATGTAAATTTATGTCATAAAATTTTGGTGGTCTTAACTTAAAACCCGGCTTTTACCTATAAAATATACTTTTACATGTCTAAAGTACCTTAGAGCTCGAAAAGTATACTTAAGACTATAATTATGGGCCAATAACCTCAATTTGTTGAATCTAAATGCAAGTAAAATAACTTTATTGTTTTAATTATGTTTGTAAGACTTTGCATTTGTACATTTATTGTTTTTTTTTTTAAGTACAACGGCCATTTTGCCTTAAGTTTTCTTTTTGCTGACTTACTGCAAGATATATAAATAGATAAAATATTTAAAACACAAAGTTGCAATATTTTAAAAATACCCATTTCCTGAAAATTTTCAACGCAAACAAATTTTCACCAATAAGAAATCTATCCCGAAACACAATTTGCTATTTGGGGTCCCACTTTAGGGAAAAATTCCCTGATCTGACAACACTGTTTTTAACAACCACAGATAGAGCAAGTACAAGAATAGACACAACAATATTTCAACATGTTATTGCCGGCCAATATTTAATTTACACAAATAAATAGACTGACGGGCTGACAGATATAAAGACTTACTGCCTGCCTTATTGAATGAGTGAATGAGTGACTAATGAACCAACAACCTTGACCATGATTAAACATTTTCTTTGCTGTGAAATATAAAATGCTCTGAAAACATCATTCTTGTGTAAATAAAAATAAATTGTGGGCGTTTAGATGCAATTATTTATTTTCCGATTTGGTTTCAAAAAGACTTTATCATATTTTAGAACATTTTTTTTACCTTTTCAGAAAAAAATGAAGACATCATTTTGTTAAATATTTTTCGCGGCTTTAACTTCCAAAACTGTTTGTTCAAAAATCGGAAGGGCTTTTTTTTATCAAAATAACAAATAAATCACTTTAAGCTAGATATATTTTTATTAGGCTGCAGTTATATATTTTTAATTTACACAGATAAGGGAGAAAAATAAGTATTTAGAACATATGTAGAGTCGAATTTCTAGGTAAGAAATGCAACAAAACTATCAACTTAAGGGCCAATTTTTGAGTTCGTATTTAACCCTTTCGGGACGGAGTTTTATTTTGCAAACCAAATTATGTATCGTCAAATTTTTTTCATATTCTAAAAGGTATGGTAAAAGTATTATGTTCTCCATACTTAAAAATTTTAAATTCGTCCTTTTATCCTGGGACATATAATCCCAACAAGTATTTTCATGGGGCATAAAATCCCAATCAGTGTTCTCGAAGAGCGATTCGAAATTAAAAAGATAACTAAAATATAAATATTATTAGATTTAGATAAAAGTTTACATTTATTTTTAACATTTTAGGAATGCAATTAGGTATTTATTTGTGGAGTTCTACCTCCCTGGCGATTGCGTTGAAAATAAAGAAAAAAGACAGTTTGAAAATTTCTGGGACGTATTATCCCAGTAGTCCCGAAAGGGTTAAATACGCATTTAGTTAATTTTCATTTAAATTTAAGTTGTATTTAAATGCAGTTTCATCTTTTCAGTCCTAATTTAAGTTCTCATTTAAATATCACAAAAATATGGTAGCATTACGAAATATCAAAATAAATCTCCATTGTTTATGAAAAACAGCTGCTAACATACACAATGAATTGCAAATTTTGTGAAAAATATTTTAAATATATTAAAAAATGTCAGCGATACTCATGTATTCACCACCTTAACTTATTTTATTTATTGATTTAACTTTTTAATTAATATTCTCATTAAGAAATGTATGCAAAACATAAAATATTATTCTATCAATGGCTAAAATATTTGTTTACTTTTGTTTAGATTTGCGAAACAACAACAAAAAATGCCATAACCATATGGTAAAACTGTATTATTTAAATGGACTTTAAATGCGTAAGATTGGTCATTTAAGTTTTATTTAAGTGTGCATTGAAAAACTGAATTTTGTACTTAAATAGAACTTAAATAAAAATGACATTTAAATACGAAGTCAAAAACTGGCCCTAAGTATAAACACAACTCAGCTGATTTTAATCAAGTTTTTCTTTGTGTAGCCTTGATCACAGACACAGTATTTGGGACCAACAGGTGGCGCTATTTATGGGATTTAAGATTATTAATCTTCAAAATTACTGCCTCCATTTCAAATTTTTTTTTTTTCATCCAACACTGGGTAAAATAAGGTCGTAATAAATAAAGCGGTGGTATGAAATATATGAATAAATTCGAATGAATTTTCGGGCATGTTTCTGTATATTTGTACACCTTTAATAATATTTTAATGTTATATAATTGATTCAGATTGGGGACCAACTCGAAGAAATAATTTTTTTTTCTATAATATAAATGATATTCATCCGATTCAATTGATTGTATCGATTTTATCATTTTAAAATAGAACGTCAAATATATAGAAGAGGAATAGCGGAAAGTTTTTCATTTTAACACTCATAAAAAAGTATGTTTTTTAATTATTTATTGCTATTTTAACTTAACCTGGTTATCAATTGTAAATATTATTATATGTTTGGCTGAGAAATAATAAATCGTTAATTAAATACTTCAAACGAAGCATAATTTACAAAAAATTAGATAAAATTCGCAGTTTACTTGAGATATTAATTTCAATACGTTTCTATCATTCCGATACCAAAATCTGAAGTTTGAAGTATTTATAGAATTGAAAAAAAGTCTAGAATAAGAAATCTAAATGTTTGCACATTTTGGGCGTTCGAAATAATATTATTCCAATGGTCTTCGTGACCCAATGTTTTTACTTTTTTTAATTTGTGCCTATAGACTTTTGCAATTTTTAAAACATATGTAACAAAAAACGGAAAAGATGTAGCGGAGTAGAATTTAAGTTATAAAAAAAGCTGAGACAGAAAAAAAATAATTTCTAACCAAATCAAGACAAATATTCGAAGTTTGATGAGAAGATAAAAAATAGAAAAAATATATACTGCCTGCCGCACTTTGTCACAAGAATTCGTCGTTTGCACAATTACTTAAAAAAAAGAAACGAATTAATAAAAACCCTGACAATGTGTGATAACAATACATTCTCAAAAATAGAAATAAAAAATCCCAAATCCTCTTTTTCTGAAGTAGCTAGCTAATTTTATATATATATCTTGTAACTGGCTATGAAGAATGCTAATGGCGGATGTATCAATCAAAGAAAATCATAATATTTCGCTTGTATCTCTCTTTTGCTGTTATCTTTACAAATTTTCACATTTAACAACGAACTTAAGCCTAATTCAAAAATAAAAGTTTTATGTTGTCATTTTTAATCAGAATTTTTCAATTGTGTTTCAGAATAAACTTTTTTCAGAGTTTTTATAAGTTTAAATACTTTTTACATATGTTTATAGAATTTTTATTTACCAAATGATAATTAAGCCAAAGATTTATACCAATTAATATTGGAGATTAAATATCAAACAGATTGTTTTAATTTGAAATTCATGATGGGTATATTAACTGACAAAGATGAATACGTTACTCTGAATCATGATGAGAAATGTGGAGTAGACTCTTCAATAATCACAAATAAATAAATAATCACAAATAAATAAATAAATTAATTCCCAAAAACACCAAACAAAATTTAGTCGCCAACAGATCACAAAATATCTTTTCGTTGCACAGTGTCATTAAAAAACAGTTTTCAAAACTCATGATGACGGAATACGTTAGCTTTTTGTGTTTGAATAAACATTTTATTGCACACTTAATAATAATTTGTTTAAGGTTATTTTACTTTATAATTTTAATAGTACAAAAAGAAACAAAACAACAATAACAAAACATTAAATACCTAATCTTAAGGCCGGGGCACAAAGAATCCGTCATACGTTAAACTTCAACTTATTCAACTGACAACTCAGTTAAAATACATGTTTTCTTATGAGTGTTGTCAAAATCAGTACGTCTCCGTCAAATACTTTGACAGCTATCAATTGCTTCTTCTTCTACTTTGTTGTCTTGCTGTGCTCTTTACACTCTCTTTGCACATATTTTTTTTTTGCACATACATTAAAAGCAGTATTGCCGTTTGGTTCCGATTTTAACATTTTTGTAACTTTTGAGAATTTATTTATTTATTTTATTGTAAAATTTTGTTATATTAGGTCAAATTTTCGTAACTTTTGATACAAACACGAATAAAGTAATATCACTTCAAGATTACTTGTTTCATTATTTGATGTAAAAATCTCACTTAACATATCTACCTTTCTGAACATATCAATTCGATTTTAATTACAAAGGTTACCTGCAAATGCAATCAAAATCCCATATAAAAAATTAGTTTGAAATAAACAAAAAATAACATTGCTTAACTTTTACTCTCTTCTGTTAGTGAGAAATCACGAAATGTTTCTTGTTTCAAGTTTAGAAACAACAATTTTTTTCCCAACTGGGAAATAATATGAGCTGCATTTCGTGCGCTTGAAAAATTTGACAATCGTAGCAATATATCGATTTAGAAAAAAATGATCCTTTAATTTTCTTCAGGAAGTGCCAGATTATATTACAGAAAAATTGTCGGTAATTTTGTGTTGAAGTTTTAAGGAAATAAGTCTCAAATTTATTTTTAATAACGGCACTTTTAAAATAATTAGTGTATTAAATTTCATGGAAGCTCAATCTTTTAAAGAAAAATTTACTTTAAATAATTTTATAAAACGGTGAGAGCATGCACTTTTCCATACTGAAGTATTAGTATTGGGTCCTTATTTTAATCCTCATTTCATACGTTATTCTTTTTTTGTTTTTGTTCAGTAAATGAATTTGTTGCGTTGTTATTTTCCCTGACATATGGAATAAAACTTTTTACTATACTTTATACCAAGGCGCATTAATTTACAGGTGGTCTTCATAACCCAGCTAATTTTTGTTTATGGTCGACGATTTCAAAATTTTAAAATAATTTAGAAATTAAAAATTTTCAAATAATTTTAAAAATTTTATAAAACTAAATTTCAAAACCAAAAAGTGAAATATGAAATGAAATTTGAAATATTGCTGCATATGCAGGAGAAAGAAACCAAGTATCGAATGATGATAAAAGGATAAATTAAATTAGGCTTCCCTCTGTTAAGCCATATATTTTTGAGATCAACATGGTGCTGTGCAACAACAAAATTATATTGGTTTTTTGTATTTGTAGCCGTGCGGTCACCTTATATTTAATTCACCTTAATTTTACACAAATTACATTAAATTACTATTTTTTAAAGGAAAATTTCGAAATGTAACTTTAATTGAAAAAAATCATCTTTTTTCCTGTCTTTCCCTGGCAACACTAATGAAAAGATTAACAGCTGATTTTATATCCGTCAGAAAAGTACTCATTGTGCCAACCTCATCCGTCGTTACTTTGACTTCAGGCGAATATGTCAAAGTACAACGTATGGCGGGTTCTATGTGCCCCGGCCAATGACAACGCACATCAAAGGGTAACTATAAATGAAAAGGTGATAAAGATTAATAACAATGATTATTTTTATATTTTGAATAATTTTAAAATAATACATAAATAAGAATATTAAATATAAAGTTTATCTTGGAAAATCGAATATTTGCCGAAACTGGCAGAATATATTTATTTTATGAGTTACAACTTAATATTGCTTCAAAATTTTCCAACCATTTATCACTTGTTTATTATAAATTAATCGGTAACTATGTACATATTGTTACGAAAATAAGATCTGACAAACCCTGTTGTTGTTATCCGTATTAGCGTGGTGAATAAGTTAATTCAACTAATGGTGTGTATAGCATAATACCACAATTAGCTAACAAAACCTGAGAAACATCGATGGTTGCGTTGGTAGAGGTGCGTGCTGTAGAACAGAAGATTGTGGGTTCGATGCCCGCCGTCGGACATACGCACAACGAAGAATAAAAATTGTTATAAAGCAATTAAAAATTAAGAAGCAGCAGTACAAACAAACCTCCCGAGAGGCAAAAGGCAGTTATTGTGTGAAGTCATGGCAGTCATTTTAATGAAGACATCTAATTAAATAAAAAAGAGTAACAGATAATTGTCAAAGAGCCCTTTATAATAGGGGTTTTGACACCGAGCTTGTTAGTTTGTTAGTCGTGAATCGTTAATTTTTTACACGCATTTTGTTTTTGTATATTTAACGCGCTACCGGATTAACATTTAACAAATTAAAGACACGGCAACCCTGATAAAATAGTTGTTAGTTGGTAAATATAATAAAAAGTTCATTTGTGATATATTTCTAAAAAAAAAATATTTGTGTTTTGGTCACATTCGTGTACATTGAGAGTAAGTATGTTAATTAAGTGATTTTTTATTTTAATAAATCATAATCTGTTCTTTTACACTTTGCAATCAAAAGAATCCGTAAGTGTGTCTAAAAAGGGAAAAACGTAACAATATACATACATAATTAGGTGCATATTTAGTATTCTTTTAAATTTTGTCTTTAGTGTTTACTATTATTTTTTTGGTTATTATACAATTTCACTCCTTAATTTTTTTATTTACAAGTTAAAATATTTAAATAAAAGAAACAAACAATTCTGTTGTTCGCTTGTAAACAAGTTGAGCATAAAGACCAAATTAAAAAAAAACATACAAATAATCAGAAATGTTAAAATTCAAACTGACGGCTTCACCGTTAACATCGACCGTTTCGTGCAATTAGATTTTTATGGCTAACAACCACGGGTGCCATAAAATTTTGATAAGAAATCGGCACTTTTGCACAAAAAAATCGGCTTTATCGGCAAATAATTGGCAAGTTAAAAAAAAAATTGGGTAACAATAATTTTATTTAAAAATATATCAAAAAATCTATAATTTTTAAAGATTTATGTTCAAAATCAAAATGTTTTAATATTTGAATTGTAAGTTCTAAATAAAAATTAATACAGTTATTTAGATTTTTTTTATGTTCTGATTCCTATATTAACTCTTTAGACAAGGAGTCCAAATACGCCTCATCAAATTTTCAAAATTCCGTTAAATGAAGTACATATGATTAATTCACAAAACCCCTTGTATCCGCGTATACTGTGTATTGTTCAATTTAAATTCAATAGTGTATGCTTGTTATTGGAAATTTTCATATAAAATTTCAATACACCATTAGACTTTTACAGCCATACCTAAATAAAAACGGAAAGCGGAACGTTTTCTTCCGCATAGCTTTTACGCTGAAATGCCATACCTAAACAAAAGCGGCAACGGTTTGTCAAAATGATAAAAAACAGGGTTATTAAAAACATTAAGGCTTAAGTCTAGTTAAAGGACGCACCTCAAAAATGATATAAAGTTGTTTACGGGGTGTAAATGAAAATCTAAGCAAAAAATTACCTTTCCTATGAATCCCATATTGTCCCATTCCCCCATTAAATGGTATGTACCATATTATACATACAAACGTTAGAGGTCCGTAACTCCGAAGCTAAAGGTCAACGCCAAAATTTTACACCCCGGCCACAATTTTTTTCTTTTCTGGAATAGTTTTTTTCCAAAAAAAAAAAAAAAAAATATATATATATATATATATATATATATATATATATATATATATATATATATATATATAAATTCCCTAAATATTTAAAAAGGATAACAATTCTGGTGTTTACGTTGTGTAAATTGAAAATTTTATAAAAAAAAACAAAATTTGTTTTGTTTTTGTTTATTTTTAATTTTTTTTTATTATTAAACGCCTTGTCAAAATCGGATTTTCCAATTGCAAAGCGTTGCCGCCGCGTTATTTCGGTATGCTCCATACAAAATGCACTAGCATGAGAACTTTTGACAGCAAAAAAACGCTTTCCGCCCTTGTTTAGGTATGGCTGTTACTTTGCATGTTTTTGAAAAGTTGAATTGGTAATCGTGTTATCAACTACATGCGAATTTTATATGACATTGAGAAGAAGAAAATAAAATAAAGACATTTGTATTGCTGATGTTAAAAATTTGTAACAAAAAAAAAAATTGTTTTCAGTCCTATTGTCCATCTTACTTCCTAAGAACCTTATTCTGAATACTTATTTTCTTCTTCTTTCCTTTTTGACGTTTAATATACAAAATAAATTAATACAATAATACACTGTGTGTTCACAAGCATATAAACAGAAGGTGTATTGATACAAAATACACCATACAAGATTTTGTGATTAAGCAATAGATGTTTTAAAAATTACGTAGTAGAGTTCTTAGAAGCCTTTCCATTTGGCTGTTTAGGTTGAGTAATTCAGTTGAGTAACTTTAAAATATTCTGTTTATACTATTAACAATTTCAAGAATATATCACTGGTTTACAGCCAAAAATGCCAAGAACACCACGGTACTTTTGTGAAAAACATAAAAGTACCGTTATCTAAAAAACTGTACTTTTAATGTTACAGTTATTCTAGTGTTGCCCAAAATTAATAAATTATTCGCTTAGCTCTCTCATTAGTGATTCGCAGCCCAATCATGTGCGAATCAACGTGCTTCGCCATACAAAGTCTTGAGAGCGAAGAAGCATATTATTTTGAGACGAATCTACTGCGAAGCATGAAAAATTTCTGTCTTCTCTAATTTTTATCGCAAGTATATCTGAACTAGCTGTATGTAAATGTAAACAAAAAAGTAAAACAATGTTAAAATTAGAGTGTGAATATATGTAAATGCAAAAGTAAATAATTTAATTACAATTTTTAGTTTAATAAAATACAAAAAAACAAAAAATGAAAACGAAAAAATTATATTTTAGAACAAAATATTTGCATAATGTTTTAGTTTTTGTGCAGAAGTCGAAACGAACCATGTGGGATGTGTCGTTTAAACGGCATGCTTCGCAATAATGATTCAGAGAGCGAAGAAAGTGCTTTATTTTAAACATGCTATTACAGTGTTCATCAAAAAATCGGCATTTTTAGGGCCAGAATCGGTAAATCGGCACTTTGACAAATTTGAGGCGAAAAATCCGCAAAATGCCGATAAATTGGCAAATATGGCAGGCCTGCTTCCAACATATGAAAAGGTTGTTTTGTTTTGTCTCCAGCGTGTTCAGCATGAGATTTGTTTATATTTTGTGTTCCCTTGTTCTTGCCTTTCTACCAGAGAGGAGAGTCGTATCGGCGCGACTGGCGGCTAGCCGCGCCGCTGAATAAATTTCACGAGTCGCGCCGCCGCCGAATTGGTCGGCTTGTCGGCGGCTCAATTATCAGCCGTTTAATTTGACTAGTCAGTTTCTTATTCGAGGTTTTTTTTTGGGTTATTTAAAAACAATATGAGAATTCGTTATTTTTTACTTTATTCTTTAATATTTGTTTAGTCGTGTCAAAATTCAATTTTATGTATATTTATTTTTAAAAATCATATTTATTTTCAAAAATAATATTTATTTTTAAAAGTCAACAGTATAAAACGAGTATAAGTTTTATGTCAAGAATAAAAATGCATTATGCATATTTAAAAAAATTTTGATGGTAGAAAAAACTACTTTAAATCAAGTTTAAATTTTAATAGTAATTTTATTTTTATTAAGAATTAAATTTTTTATATTTACGTGAAAGATATTGGAAAGAAGACAAGATGACCAAGAAATTTTATGTAGTTATTATTTCTTAATACATATTTTTTTATACCCTTCACTACAAAAACTGGAAAAAGGGTATATATAAGTTTGTCACCCCGTGTTTAATTTTTACAATATCTATTTCTGACCCAATAAAGCATATATATATTCTGACTTCTTATGCATAGCGAAGTCGATCGAGCGATGTCCGTCAATCCGTCTGATTTCACAAAAAAAAAAAATAAATAAATATGTCAACCGATCAGATATAGTGTCAAAAGAGGTGCTATCGGAAAGCAGCATGATCGGTCCATGTCCTTCGAGGCAGCAGGCAAAACACCACGCCTACCTCTAATTTGTAACAATAAAGTAACTCCAGTCAAAAATATAAATATATGGGGCGATAGAGAATTAAAAACTAAGAAGTCCATAAATAAGACCATATTTTCGGGTTACGGGGCTCTAAAATTTTCAAATTTTTAAAAATATCAATATGGGTATAATTTTAAGGCTTTTGAAGAGATCTTTAAGGAAATACTAAAATTTTTTAAAAATGCTTAACCCAGTAAGAGCCGATGTAATTTTTCAGAAAATTATATATATGTAGTACTGATTTTTTTTTTAATCCTCTGTCACCCCAATATTCGCTTTTTTGATCGGAGTTAATTTACTAAGCTAGATTAACATAGTAAAAACTAGTTCTTTTGAATTTTATATCGATCATTATTTCAGCATCTTAATTTTCAAAAATTATTTTATGTATAGAAATGACCCCGTTACAGTTTTATTATATGCAAAGATTACCTTATATTACTAATAAAAGAAGAGAAGTTTTGTAAAATTCGGTATCATTATTGAAAATAATGAAAACAAGTTTTTGTTCCAGTTTTGATTACTTTAAAATAAAAAATTAAATGACAAAATACCAGCTATACCTAAATAAAAGCGGAAAGCGGACCGTTTTCTTCCGCAAAGCTTTTGCGCTAAATACCATACCTAAGCAAAAGCGACAACGGTTTGTCAAAATGATAAAAAACAGGGTTATTAAAAATTAAGTCTTAAGGCCGGGGCACATAGAATCCGTCATACGTTGTACTTTGACATATTTGCCTGAAGTTAAAGTAACGACGGATGAGGTTGGCACAATGAGTACTTTGCTGACGGATTTTAAATCAGCTGTTAATCTTTTCATTAGTGTTGCCAGGGAAAGACAGAAAAAATATGAAAAAAGTTAAAAGTTACATTTTGAAATTTTTCTTTAAGAAAATAGTAATTTAATGTAATTTGTGTAAAATTAAGGCGAGTTAAATATAAGGTGGCCGCACGGCTAAAAAAAACAAAAACTCAATGTAATTTTGTTGTTGCACAGCACCATGTTGATGTCAAAAGTAGTTGGCTGAACAGAAGGAAGCCGAATTTAATTTATCCTTTTCTCATCATTCGATACTTTAAATAAAGTTGTACCAGTTAGTTTCTTTTTTTTAAATTATTTGAAAATTATATAATTTCTAAACTATTTTAAAATTTTGAAAACGTCGAACATAAACAAAAATTAGCTGGGCTATTAAGACCACCAGTAAATTAATACGCCTTGGCATAAAATATAGTAAAAAGTTTTATTCCATATGACAGGGAAAATAACAAGACAAATTCATTTACCGAACGAAAACAAAAAAAAAAAAGAATAACCGATGCTACTCATGAGAATTTATATTAGGACCCAATACTAATACTTCGGTATGAAAAAAGTGCATGCTCACCGTTTAATAAAATTATTTAAAGTACATAATTCAGCACTTCGTGAAGGAAATTAAAGAGTAGTTTTTTTCTAAATCGAGATATTGCTACGATTTTCAAATTTTTCAAGCGGAATAACTAAAGTTGCTACCATTTTTCGCAAGTTTGAACAGAACTCACGAAATGCAGCTCATACTATTTCCCGGTTGGGAAAAAATTGTTGTTTCTAAACTTGAAACAAGAACATTTCGTTTATTCAAACTAATTTTTTTAATGGGATTTTGATTGCATTTGAGGTAACCTTTGTAATTAAAACCGAATTGATATGTTAAGAAAGGTAGATATGTTAAGTGAGATTTTTACATCAAATAATGAAACAAGTAATTTTTCACTGATATTACTTTATTTCGTGTTTGTATCAAAAGTTGCGAAAATTTGACCTAATATAACAAAAATTTTATAGAATAAATAAATTTTCAAAAGTTACAAAAATGTTAAAATTGTAACCAAACGGCAATACTGCTTTTAATGTATGTACAAAAAAAATATGTACAAAGGGAGAGTAAAGAGCACAGCAAGACAACAAAGAAGAAGAAGAAGCAATTGATATATGTCAAAGTATTCAATAAACGCCAAAAGTTAAAAGTTGCTCAACTCTCAAGGCCTCGTTATGCGAACGTTGATGTAAGAAAAATTTAACGTATTTTAACGTACGGTCGTTTATGTACTTATAGAAACTTTACAAATGTCAATAAAATAAACAAAAACAAAACATTGTGCAGCACAATTTGTTTGTAATTTTTATTTCAAAAGCCCGGAAAGAATTTAAAAATGGATATTGAGGATTTATTTGCTGATGTCCATGAAAACTGTTTTGCATAAAAAAACTATAAAGCCAAAATATTAAATTATAAAACCTAACACTATTTTCAATTTGCTGCAGCTGTTCAGAACAGTGTTGAGATTTGTGGCATAGTTACGGGCACTGTTCCGTACATGTTAATTTAGAAAAAGTACTAATTTCGCTTCGAAAGATATTTTACATTGCAATATGTGCAATGTATTGACAAATTTAATTATCTGTTTTAAAAAATATTATTATGTATTTAATGTAACTATTTATTTATTATACTTTTATTAAGCAAAATAATAAAAACTGATGAATGATACAATTATTGTCAATACTTCAAAAGTACCTAAAACGGGCAAATGTGCCGCAATGGTACTTATCACATATAATTCCAGCACTATCTTACGAATGTCACGTAACAATGCCGTCAAAACCTATTTTAAGCTCTAAACACTTAGACGACAGCAGACTTCACAACTTCACGGCTTCAAATGCTGCTAACTTCAAATGCTGCTCTGAAGTCAGCTTCATAATTATTTTGAAGACAGCAACAACAGCTGTGTACTTTGGCAATACAAATTAAAGGGATACTGCATACATATATTTTATAATATATAAAATTAAAGTTATTGATAAAAAATTTAATAATATCACGAAAAACTATAAAAACACATAAATTTATTTTCTTATTGTATTTTTGTAATGTTCTTTTATGTTTAATATTAAAAAAAATGTTTTTGTTTTTATTTCTCCAATTTATATGTATAATGGCAACATTATATTTGTTTATTGCTGCCCGTCAAAATAGAAAATAGCCTAAGTTGGCAGCAGCAGCAAATGCTGTCGTGTAGTCGTGCTGTTGTGAAGTCGTCAAAATAATCGTTTTCATTTAAACACATGTATTTTATTTTTGACAGTTTGCTGTCTGCTGCCTGCTGTCGTCTAAGTGTTTAGTGCTTTATACAGGTTGAAGCGTTACGGAAACGTGACAGTTAATTTCGGTAAGCGTTTGCATTGTTTTAGTATATTTAAAAACAAACGGCCGTTAGGTTAGCTTACGTGGACGTTCGCATAATTGTACCTTCATACTTTGTGTTGACGGAGACGTACTGATTGTAAACACACTCATAAGAAAACATGTATTTTAACTGAGTTGTCAGTTGAAAAAGTTGAAGTTTAACGTATGACGGATTCTATGTGCCCCGGCCTTTAATACTTAAGTCTAGTTAACGGACGCACCTCAAAAATGAAATAAAGTTGTCTACGGGGTGTAAATGAAAATTTAGGCAAAAAATTACCTTTACTATAATTCCTATATAGTCTCATTCTGCCATAAAATACCCGATATGTACCATATTATACATACATACGTTGGAGGTCCGTAACTCCGAAACTAACGGTCAGCCCCAAAATTTTTATTTAAAATTTAACACCCCGGACACAATTTTTTCACATCTGAACTAGATTTCCCTCGTTTACTAGGGTGTCAGACGATCAAGTTTTCATTAAATTTTTAAAATTTCTCTCATTGTTTTACCAATACACTCTCACTTTAAAAACTTGCTGAGAATTTGCTTTCATATTTTCGTTCAATTGAGTCTTTCAAATTTCATTCAAGAGAACAGCTGATTGAAGTTTTTTCCTTCAAATAAATTTTTTTTGGTTTCTTTATGTCATCTTGCTCAAAAATTTGCTTTGAAATTGCGTGCAGCCTACGTCACAGCTTTCAATTTTTGTGAATTTTGACAAGCAGTATGTGTAAATTTCTTGAAAGAGAATTGAACTGTTAGGTATGGTTGTTATAAAGGAAATACATATCTATATAAAACTGTAACGGCGTCATTCATGAAATATTTTTTGAAAATTTTATTGTTGGTGTAGATAGTAATTGATATAGAATACAAAACGCCTGCTTTTGGAATTTTTGTCCGCCTTTCTGTGTTCGTATCTCGTAAAAACTACTGGATGGATTTGAACAACATTTTGTGAGAAGGTCTCTTAGAACCTTGATTCCAATAAAGAATACTTCGTTTTTTAAAAACGTGAAAGCACCCAATTTTACCGGTATAATGGTTCTAAAACAGTTGTCAGCACTTATTATTTTTGTAGATGAAAAATGTTTAACGCTGTCTACTAAACTCTAAAATAAATATTTAATTTAAATTTTTTTTTTAAATAGAAATGACACGCAGACGATGTCATGGGCACTGATATTTTTTCTATATTTCTCAGCTCAGCCGCACAAAGTCAAATAAGCCGGTAAATACTCGGCGCAAGCGGCTTAGCCGCCGCCGCCGGCTAAAAACACCCTTTCAGCCGCCGCCGAAATATTTTATTCGGCTTGCTTCTCTGCTTTCTACACTATACTTTTTAATATTAATTGGTAGTTGGCGGTAGTTGTGTTGCTATAATTGGTGTAATTTAGTATGTTTGGATTCATGTTGCTAAGCAAAATTTTTATGTAAATATACTTTTAAAATTGTGATGTTGATAAAATATTTGTGTGTCTTTTTGTTGAGAATTTTAAAATTGGGTTATTTAAAGAAGAAATTATAAGCGATAACAGGTGCTCTGGTTTTTTTTAGCGGTTTACTCAAACACAGTGTCAGTTACATATTTTATATACATTATTTTCAGTTCGCAATTAGTTTTATGCTCTAAACTGCCGTGTGTTTATAAAAATTTTAAAGTGGATTATTTTTATAACTATCGCATTAATATTTAATTTACAAAATTAGAATACAAAAAATTACGACACGACAACAGACTTTTAACAATTTCCGGTAAAAACTGTTTCAAAACAGCTCAAACAAATTTTAAGTACAAAAGTAGAGTACGTAATTATACTACCAATTTAGAGTTGAATTAATGGTTTCTTTTTTCAATCTTGTGTTAATATTGTTTAATTATTTTTACGAAATAATGTATTATATGTATAAAAACCTCATATATCAAGGGCTGTTAGTAAATTTTTTAAATGTAAAATAATTTTAATGCGAATGCCTATTGGACCTCGAAGAGAGTTTCCAGCTTAAAGACTTCGGCGTACAATAATTAAGGAAATAAAATTCACAAGGACTGACAAGTTTTACTTATTATCTTTTATCTATATATATTTTATCTTATCTATAATATATATATATATATATATATATATATATATATATATATATATATATATATATATATATATATATATATATATATATATATATATATGCATGATTTTTTCACATTAGATCAACGAAAAAAAGACTTTCAATATTCGCAATTTAAAACCCATCCGTCTAAAAGGCGCTTCAAAATTATTGAAACAACAACTGATATTCATACAGTTAATAAAACGACTGTGAATGTGTCAATGTTGAATTGAACACCAACAGGATTTAACAATCATCAGAGAATCTATTTTTTCTTTTGTCATTAAACATAAACCAGAAGGATTCTGGAAAAAACAAAAAAAAACCCATAATAAAATGCAGTGATTTCGAATGCAAACATAGGAGAAACAATCACGGATACCAGAGGTCAGTGTGTGGATTAAACAAATGGATGAATTGTGTATTTCAACAACAATATGAAATCAAGGAAACCCAGCAATTAAACGCCTTTTGCAACAGTTCCTTTACAACAAGTGCAGTTTTGTAAGGACAGTGCACAGGTATGCTTTTAGAAAAGGTTCGACCCCGAGTGTTTAAACGTGTTTATTCAATGTGATTTCGATTTATACCGCCGTTTATTTTGGTTTATTCCGTTGAAATGAGTTTTACAAATTGTTTGAAAACAATTGGAGTTACCAAACGACCGAAAAAAATATAAATGTGTGTATAACTAACACATCTTTGAATTTCTCGATGCCTGCCTGTGAAGTCATAAATCAAGCAAAAATCAGCATGCAGTATATGGTCAATACAATTATTTCTGAGATTTATCTTTTCCACAAAATTTCAAATTGGCAAGCAATTCTTACAGGTCTACAAATTCAAAATAGTTAGTGTATTCAGGGTTGATAATATTAGTATAAATGTTCCTGTTTTAACTTTGAAGTTTTAGGTAGTTGATAATTTTATACAACAACTGTTGTACATGTGGTTCTTAAACCTTAAGATTTTATTTATTCTTTTGTGATCCTTAAATGACCCATACGCTGTAGGAGACTTATTTTAAGTTTTCAAACGTAAGACAAATGTGTTTATAGTTTTCGAATTAAGACAACATTGTGAGAAAATTTGATCAAATAACGTTTTGATGACAAAAATGCCTACGTAAATAATACGCAATATATATGTATGATAGTTAAGCAATTTCACGCCAAAATCTGAATTTGATTAAAATTAATAGTTTTATGCCAATCAAAATGTACATATTTTCTGATCCAATAATTAGTTGGTTTTAAAACTTTCTAATTAACATACATGGTTTTTGCATTTATTATTTAATTACATCTCACATTTTTTGAATGGCTTTCTCTTTGTGATTTTTAATTTTTCTATTAATTTTCGGTTTAACGTTAACGTTTTTCGTAAAATGTCAATGTTTTTACAAAATTTTTGATTTTTGAACAATTTGTACGCTAATTTTATTTTTATACGTTTTCACTTTCGGCTTTTCTACGAAATAGAATTTCTTGCAAAAATTCAAAATTTCGAGAATTTTATTAAAATAAGATTTTTGGTCGTAATTTCTGTTTTAGTTCAATTTTAATATTTTTTCTATCACTAACTTCTTTAATTATAAATAATAATGATTTTAACAAGGCATAATCAATTACTGAGAACCGATTACATTAATTTTTGTAGGAAATAATGAGAACCATTAGTACGTACTTTAAGGTATTCTCTTTTAACAAAGAACTAGTTCCATTAATACTTCCTTTTTTGGGAACTAATGTAATGTGTTTTATAAGCGAGTAACAAAAAGTCATTATATGGCAAGTACTTTTTAAGGTAATGTCTAATTTTTTGCTGGGTAAATGTAAGAATTTTAAATGAAGAATTTCAAAGAAAATGACAAACTGTGAATCTTTAAAAAGGTTAAAAATCCGGTTGATTAAAAAACAGAGCTTCTATAATTTTTTTAGTGGTTTACTTTTTGTGAGCTGATGGGGTGACCTGGGTATAAACAAATAATATTCAAAAAATGAAAATAATAAAAAAATATTTATTTATTTATTTATATTTAACTAATAATTTTTTTATTGCTATAAGATAAAAATTAATCCAACAAAATAGAAATAAACCTATTGCAGATTTCACCACGTATGGCGAATTCCCACCGACGTCATGATTACGTGCATTTTCGTATACAGAAATCTATCTTATTTTTGGCAACGAATCTTCGCGACTAAAAATAAGTCGTTCGTCCAGTTGTGTTTTTAGCATTTTTGCTTAACACTCTCTGACGGTGTTCTTGTTTCCTTTATTAAAAAATAATTATTTTTAATTTTACTGGCATATTTCGATTGATTAACTTGGTAAAGCATCACAAAAACAAAATCATGAGATTATTACTGCAACCAACGGTGAAATCTATGAAGGCTATTTTAGGTCATTACGACAATTATATGCTATTCAGAAGGTGGCGTATTATGCGAACTTTGGTCACTGACATCGCAAATTAGCTGAGTTTTCCACCATCATTTTTGTGTCATGGTGAAGAGATGCAGTCATATCAGAGCTGATACGACTCAGAATATAACGATAAAATGGAGCAGGGCTTGTAGTTTGAATTTATGGGCGTCATAATCTCAACAAAAACGCTACGACTATGCTGTGAAAAGCTTGATTTTTGTCTTATTAGAAGTCAAAATATTCCCCTTACTACAAATAAGGACTAACTGTGGTCGCAACAAACAATTGGAAAAAACGCGAATATTGAACAACTCTGCCCAGTATTTTTGTTGTCTTTATTCGCAACAAAAACCTATGAAATAAAGAAAGAGCAAACAGCTAAAACACAATTAAGCAGATTTGGTGTTTTTAAACGGTGCTTAAAACGCCTTAAGTAGATATTTATTAATTAAAATTGAATAATTTTCGACTTTTTGGTTCATTTGTTAATTTAATTTCTTAACATTTTTTTAGAAAGAAAAATTATGAATACTACCTGTATTCTTATTTACAAAGTTAATTGGTTAAATAGATGATGTTTACTACTACACAACTGAGGTAGATAGATGCGAGAATGCTTATGAAGGATGTAGCGGTTCAGAAAGTGCAGCATTACATTTTGCGTCTAATTTTTACTTGTTCTCTTCGGCAAAACGTCCGCATACATTTTTTAAATAATTTTTCATTTTAAAAAATGTTTAGAAATTAAATAAAAAATGAACCAAAAAGCCGAAAATAATAATTTAATTTTAATTCGTTTAGAATATCGCCGGTTCGAATCCTGATTGGAAAAACTAAAAATTTATGAACACGGAATGGTTTAGCTTTTTGCTTTTAAATAAACATTTTATTGCACTTTTACGAACACTTGATAATAATTTGTTAAGATTATTTTACTGCATTTTCGTATACACAAACATATTTGATTTTAGGCAACGAACATTCGCGACAAAAAATAAATCGTTCGTCTCAGTTCTGCTTCTAGCATTTTTGTTTAATACTCTCTGTCGCCGTTCTTATTTGCCTTATTCAAAAATATTAAAAAAGAACAATTATTTACATTTTATTTTATTTTTATTTTTATATTGGCATATTTCGATTCATTAACTTGTTGGAGTATCGCAAAAACAAAACCACTAGATCATAACTGCACCCAATGTTGAAATCTGTGAATGCTATATTAGATCGTGACGACAATCGTATGCTATTCAAAAGGTGGCGTATTATTTGAACTGTAGTCATTGACTTAATTAATTTTCAAAATAAACTCTGTTTTTCCTGTTTTTTCTATAATCCCGATTAATTATTTAAATCACCGATCGATGGCCATTTCGTTACCGCTTACTTAACTTTTCAGAAAACTTCTAACAAACATTTTAAATAAACTAAAAATCTTCGTCCAAACAATAAAGCAAAGTAAAAAATCAAAGTTTATGCAAAAAATATAATAACCAACAGTAATTCTATTTTTCTTTCTCCACTGTATACAGCTGACTTTTTTTCGGCTCTTTTATACAGTTGAAAGATGAATGAAAGGATGAAAAATAAAGTATCACAAAACACTACAATAATTTATTTATATGCACGGGCACTTTACAAATATTAAATTAAATTAAACAACGGGAATTTTTTATAATTGGGTGGAAAAATGCAGTCATATCGGAGTGGATACGGGTCAGAATATAACGTTAAAGCGGTGCAGCGCTGGTAGGTTTAATTTCTGTCGAGAAAACTATTATATATCATTTTAAGGACGTCAGCATCTTAAATTTAACAAGTCAACAAAAAACGCTACGACTATGCTGTGAAGAGGCGAATTGCATTCTTAATTAAAGCCTTATTAGAAATCAAAATATTCTCCTACTACTACTAGTTGTGGTAGCAACAAACTCTTAGACAAAACGCAAATATGGAACAACTCTGTTGCTCAACAATTTTGTTGTCTTTATTCGCAACAAAAACCTATAAAATAAACAGAAAACAGCTAAAACGCAATTAAAGAGATTTTGTGTTTTTAAACGGCAGAAATAAATTTCATTCTTATCTGTGCTAGAAATGCAACAGTAATTGTAAGTAAAAGTATCATGTAGCCTATACGGCTTCCATGGTCCGTACGGGGTTAAGAAATCGCTTTACAAACTTTATTAAACAAGGCAATTGTGTTAATTCATTTCTCTCGATAATTTAAAGTTTTATTTTAATTTTATCTTTTTTATATATTTTCTGTCATTCGTTCAACGTCTCAAGGTTAACTAAAAAATTTAGTCTCAATTAAAGTTTTTCAATATGAACGATCTCGAAATCAATAAAAAATTTATTGATATCAAATCAGTTAATGTAGTATTTATTGTCACAGAGTATAAATTAACTCCAATAATAATTGTCTTCGATAATAATGGTTTGTTAAACATCAAAACATTTGCCATGAGTACGAATCCAGCGGGCTGCATCAGCAATAATCGTTCTAGAAAAATAGACATTCATTTTCAACACATTCTCATTAATTGAGCTCCTTATGGGCTGGAGACATTTAAAATATATGTATCTGTCACAATTTTAAATCCATTAAAGCAATAAGCGCCATCTTCTCCATACTCCAGTTGACAACAGACTTTCCTTTCAATGTATCAATAAAGAAAATGACTTGATTTCGAGAAAATACATAAATTGAAATGTTTAATAAATAATAACAGCAAACAGCAGACCAGACTGGACAACTATCCAATCATCAGCCAAATAATGTTGAATGCAGACAGACATGACATATTGAACATAAATTCAGAATAATTAAGAACGAAACTTGAAAAATTTTGCGTAATAATCGTAACCATGGTGCCTGCTTTAGCGCAACACGTTTTCAATCAGACAAATTGGAGTAATCGAGTTCATTTAGCATTAACGTTTTTAAATGAAAATTTCTTCACGCTTGTGGTAATTTTGTGTGAACTCACTTGTTATTTGATAACTTTATTAATAGCAACAGTTCAAAGTGATCGACGCTTTACCCAACTACCTGCGGGTTTTGTTGCAATTGGGTTTTTGGGCTGCATGCATCAAGTTTCCAATTTTTTATTTCTTATTGACATCGGTTTTGGATGAGGAAAAAGTCGTTTTGAGAAGCATTTAGCACTCGGTTAAATTATCGTTGTTTATTTAGACATTCATAACTTGTCACACAATTTGTACTTTACATGTACAATTGCAAAGACTTGTAAAGTGTCACTAACGTGTCTAACAATAACAGTTGTTTTCTGTTTTCTGCTTTTAGCAAGTTACTTGTTTTTGTATTTCTGTGCGATGGTGGCTTTTTGATTCGATAATGTCAGTACAATAAATATAATGCAAATTATAGAAAATTTATACGCAACTTGAAAGCATGATTTAATAAAGTGGTTAATTGTTGCAACAGCAGGAATACAGGATGATTGGCCGGAATCTCTCTTGCTTCAAGAATATTCACATTCGTGCGCTTATGATGCATCATATATATATATATATACATATATATAAATATAACAATTTATTATTTGCAATTCACCAGAAATGTGTACTGAACTTTTTTCCAAATAATGTTTGTTTTATTTACTTATCGATATAGGAGATGCCAATATGTATGTTGAATATCGTGTGTTCAAACATTTGCATAAATCGAATTAAAAAAATTAATAGCCACGGTTCAAAATTTTCTCGCAAATAACTTTGTCAACTGTAAAAAGATGGTTGAAAAATAACCCTCTACTGTGTAAAATCCATGACTTTGACTTAGACGATATCTGGTTTCAAAACGGTGTCATACACCCTGCCGCGTATTCTGTATAGTTTGGAGTGTATTCTAATCTGCCAACATTCACGCATGCATTTGAGGAGGGATTTAACCATGCCAATTAATGTACACCCCCCACGTTAAAAACAAAACTTTCAGGCAGAGAACCATAGTCAGTGCGACCCTGTTACGAAGTTTATTATTACTATTAACTAAAGTTACTGTGTAGCACAGTGTTCACATGATAACGAAGAATGACTGTCTGCAATGTTGGCAAAACACTGCTACTATCCAGCAATTTCAAATAAGTCGGATAAAGGTCACGTACACAATACATCGCAAAAAAGAAACAGTCACAAAATTTAGAAAAACACATAACACAATTTCATGCTACTTCTTCACAAAGAAGGCATTGTACAAAGAAATATATGTGAAGGGTGTTTTTTAAGACCGATAGAACTTTAAATTGTAAAAAACAACACAAAAAAATTAAATTGTAATGAAGAATTTTTCATACGAAAGATCAGAACATGGCATTAATATTTAAAAATGATTTCGGGCATATGGCCACAGCGGCTGCTTATGACAAGGCGCATTTTGGACGTTCAATTTGGAGTCACTTTTTTAAGTTGGCCTCCAAAGCATAAATTTTATGCTGGTTTATAAGCACAAGCCAGTGACTTCACCTGGCCCCACAGGAAATAATCGAAAGGTGACAAATCGCACAACCTTGGAGGCTAATTGGAAGGTCTATTTCGCGAAATCAACTTCTAGCCAAATTTTGATTTCAATAACTCGATGGTTGCGGTCGCCGTATACTACGTAGCGCAATCTTGTTAAAACCACATTTCGTTCGGATCAATGTCATCCATATTTTTAAATAAGAAATCTTTAATCATGGTGCGCTAACGATCTCTGTTGACCGTAACGTGAGATGCGGCTTAGTTTTTGAAGAAATAAGGTCCGATGATGCTACCAGCGTGTAAACAGGTGATTACAAATGCTTGTCTATTTTCAATGCATACGTAGTTGCTTAACTGTTGCTGTAGAAAAATGTGCAGCAAAAGCAAAAAACAAATGATTTAGCTGACTATGTGTTTCTTTCTGCAGCAGAGCAATCAGCAAAGCATTTATTTCAAAAACGTTTCCATTTTTTTCATTTTCTTTTTGCTGTTGCTTCGTTTATAATGCATTGTTTTGTAAATGCTATTTTTATTTAGTTGTTATTTGCTGAAAAACATGTAAGCAAAGCAAATATTTTAGTGCTGTTGCTATTTTTAAGCAAGCAATTTAAACACTGGTGTAAACCACACCAAACAGTGAATTTTCTGGATGCAATGGAGTCTGTAGGGTATGTTGTAAATTGGTCTCACTCCTTATGTGGCAATTTCGCTTATTTACAAACCCGTTAAGCCAAAAATGAACCTCATCGCTAAACACAATTTGGCGATAAACGACGGGTCAGTTACTTACTGGTCTAGAGCCCAATTGGCGAAAGAACGACGCATGTAATAGTCTGGTTGCTTTAATTCCTGATTGCCCCAATTCCCGCGACCGACGACGAATCGATAAATTTGGATCTTCTTTTAAACCTTCGTCTACAGCAGCGATTTTCTTCTCAGTACGCACATTCCTTCGACGAGTAGTTGTTATTTCATCTTCTAGAGAGTATGAGGTACGAAATACATCCACAGTTCTACGGATGGCTTTCTCAGGCGGACCATTACGTGTACCATAAAAATCACGAATTAAACTTGAATGATTTGATAGCGTTGTTCAAGCGTGAGTCTATTCATATTGATTTGCCAGAGTTCACTAAAAATTATAGGAAAAAATTTTTCATCAAAATTCAACATCCGATTTATACTCTGCAAATATTTACTTACAACAATAAAATATTATTATGTCTTTCCGTATTAGTAAACAAACAATATAAACTATCTATTTCTCTATGGATCTTTCTGAATATATCTGACTCACCAGTCTCTTGCTTATTAACATGTGTTCTTCTTAACGCTGCCATCCAACACTATATTATTTGGTTACTTCGGCGAGACATGAACTACTCGATGCCTTGTTTAAGTAAACTTAACCATCCATAGACCACTTACGCTATATATCCAAATTGCCAACGCACCTGCTGCAAAACTATTGTTATGCTGTTACTTCTTGGCGATCTTCCATTTTACAGCAAGCTCGCACCACTACCAATGCAAAATTATGATAGCTAATTATCGTATTATTTTATACACAACACTGGCGAATGTAACATACGGACAACAACAACACTTTTGTTTTCAAAATTGTTGCCAGATCTTATTTTCGTAACAAAAAAGATTTATTACAATTTTAGTTGTTTTAAACTCTAAACAAATTATGAACAAGTTATTTTATTAACAACATGAGAATTTTTCTTTACAAATAATTTTAATTGTAAGGCATAAAATTTCTTTATTTAAAGTATAAATTTATAACGTTGGATACAACATGTTTAATATTTAAAAATAATAAAGATCTGAAATTGATAAATTTAAAATCGTTACTATTTAAAACTTTACCAAGAATTTTTTTAAAAAATTATGCTTTTAACAACTTTTTGCACCGATATGATTTTTATTAGGAAAAAGGTATTCTGTACACAAAAACTTTCAATAAAATACGTGATTTTGCAAAAACAAACTTATTATCTTCTTTAAATTACTCACTTCCTTCTGCGAGTACCTAATTTTGCTTTGAATTTATTTATTTTTTAATAAAGCAAAAACAGTTAAAAATTAATATAGTAAAATTTTTTTTTGGGATTTACTTAATAAGTATGTATTTATTTATTTAATGCCTGTCTTACTCCCATATTTTAACTGGATCCATCGAATCGGATAAGTTAATAAAAAACACTCTTATATTTCATTTTGGTTATTTTTTAACTAACTTCAAAAAAAGAAGGCTCTAAAGGGTGTCCCTTTGCAACATACATATTTTTTACGTGTATTATGTACTGTACCGGGTACTTGTTAAAAATTTTAAATGACTGCTTACTACTTTAGCTCCCCATAACAAAAAGTAACACAAAAATAATTTTAAATATTTAAAGTGTCCCTAAAGGTGACCGTTATAGACAAATGCTTAAAAGTTGGACAGAAAGTCGATTACTATGAACATTATAATAACAAGTATAAACATTTAAAATTAATTGAATCGAATTTATATCTTTTCTGCTTGTTGCACAAGACATAAAACTTTTGCTCTCTGCATTTTGCCTGTACTAGTTTTTGGGATGACATCTACAAAATAAACCCCACCAGACAAATCTTCGACTCGACATGTGAAATAATTTGCTGGGTTGTTAAATTTCGTCCACAATCATCGCCTTTTCTGACGACAGCGCACGCTATTAAATTTGTGACTATCATATCGGGAATGCCAAAAACACAAGCTTCATAAACGCCAGGCATTTGAAGGACAACGTCTTCAATAACTTGGGGATAGATTTGAAAATTTTTAGCTTTGAAAATCTCCTTATCACGAGCACACACATGCAAGAATCCATCAGTATCGAAAAATCCTATATCTCCTGAATACAACCATTTATCAATGTAAGCTTTTGTTGAAGCCTCCTCATCACGGTAGTAACCAAGCCTGGTGTATGGTAAGCAAATCACGATTTCACCATGTTCATTTGGTTCCAAAAATTCCCCTCTCTTCCTGACAATGCGAACTTTTTTGTTCGCAGTCAAGTTGCCTTCTGATCCGTCTTTGTTGTCGTAGATGTAACCACCATTAATGGAAGCTACGCCCAAGAGTTCAGACATGCCATAGGCTATACAAAAACCAGGTCTTTTATCATTCGCCTCTTTTAATCAATCAAAACGAATCAATTTTTCCTGCACAATGTGTTGAACCTTAGATCCACCCACCACCAACTGGCCAAACACTTTTGAATTCTCGGCACATTCTCATACAGTGATAATTCAGCCATCATTGGACTTCCTACTAGCATATGATTTTATAACGTTCTACAAACTGTAGGAAATATTCGGGGGTATATGTTTTATTGACAACAATGCGTAGGCAACAATTTAATAATGAGGCATTAAGGTTCCAAAGTCCAGATGCCCAATACATGGTACTAAAGGAACAAACCACTGAATCGGATTTTAAGTTTAGACTGTAACAAAAACCAAAGCGAATAAATATTTTGACATTAAATTATAAATTATTTACATACTAAACGGGTAGATTTAGTAATCCACGATGAGAACAGAGCACCCCCTTAGGGGTTCCTGTGGTGCCAGACGAACACAATATTACTGCCGTATCATCACCTATTAAATTAACACAAGGAAATCTAAAAAACAAAAATATTTTTTGAAAAATATATATTTTTTGAAAAATATATATTTTTTATAAAATATTTTTGTTTGCTTTTTTATTGCAAATCATAATTTTAATATTAATATTAAATTATAAAAAACACTTATTATTTTAATGTGAGATAAATTATATTACCGCATGATAAATAAATATTAGATAATAAAAAAATCAGTTCGAAAATTAGCACAGTTCTGGTATAAAAATTTTGTAAAACTTAATCCAATGGGTAGAGTGAATAAAAAACCAATTTATACTATATAGTACCTAGTACTAGCACTAGCTTAAACTTTTCAATACTAGCAAGGCTGAAAAGCATAAACTACAAAAAGGTTGAATAAATCTTTGCTACTACTAGGTACCTAGTACTGAAAAGTGAGAGCTAGTACTGGAAAATAAAAACATTTGAGAGTCGCCTCTGTTTCGAAAAAAAAACATTTTTTCTTATAAATTCTAAGCAAACTTATAGTAAAATACAAATGAAATGGAAAAAAGTCCTTGTGTTTTGCCCGCTGTCTCGAAGGACATGGATCTTGCTGATTTTCAAAAGAAAAATTTTCGAAACTATGTCCGATCAATTGCACTTTTTAATTTTCCCTAGCTCATCTAGTGCATTGGCTAAGTTGATTTTTCCACTAGCACGGACGGACAGACGAACATTGCTCAATAGACTTCGCTATGCATAAGAACTCAGAATATTTAAACTTTATGGATTCCGAAATGGATATTGAATAGAAATTACAGATATGCCCTTTTTCCACTTTTTAAAACTAGTAATTAGTAAGAACTTACTAGTTTTTATTCATACATATTCTCGGCAAACACTGCAACAAGCTTGAACTAGGCAACAAAAATCACTAGCTTTATCTGAAATCTTTATTCACCTTAAAACTAGTTTAAACTTAAGATTTGCTAGTTTTAGCTACAACTAAATTTTTATTCACACTGCCCATTGAAGAAAAGCTTTTGATATATTTGTGAGATTCTTTTTGTTTTGTTGTTGGTTGAGCATTTCCCTCAGTTCGCTCAACCAACAACCCAACATGTCTCATACGCGGATATGTTAAAATCCAATAATATTTCAGCGAACAAAGCGACACTGACAGCTAGTTCTATGCCAAATTTGCAACCAGAACCTAAACAACAAACACCATCAGGTAATTTTAATCGTCTCGAAGAAAGCATCGAGACATTAGTGCACTCGTTAAACAGTTTTATGAGCTCTATAAGCAGCATGATGCAAGAAATGGTACGCATGCAATCTACTATGTTGCAGGCGTTACTCAACAAACCATGAACTGTTTAAAATTATGTTTCTGGAACGCAAACGGCTTGCGCCAACACAAAAACGAACTCGAGTACTTCCTAAAGAAGGAACAAATTGATGTTATGCTGGTTGCAGAGACTCACTTAACAACAAATAGCTTTTTTAAAATAAATGGCTATATTTTATATGACACCAAAGACCCGCGTGGCAGAGCATGTGGTGGTTCAGCAATACTAATAAAGGCTCGAATCAAACATCATTTACTGTGTGACTTTTGTGAAGACTACCTTCTAGCAACAAACATCTGTATTGAAGAATTTCATCAAAACTTCGTTATTTCCTCGATATACTCACCTCCTAGATTTCAAATATCAGAAAGTCAATACAGCGATTTCTTCAAATCACTAGGTCCCTGTTTCATAGCATCAGGCGACTACAACGCTAAACATACGTTTTGGGGATCAAGACTAATTACTCCAAAAGGTCGAGTTTTGTTTGACACAATTTCAAAAATGAGTCTGAATGTGATATCGAGTGGACAACCCACCTATTGGCCTACTGATTATCAAAAAATACCAGATGTTATTGATTTTGGCGTAACTAAAGGTATTTCAAGAGAAATAATCGAAGTCGAAGCGTCACTTGAATTATCCTCTGATCATTCACCGACAATTGTCTATATATTCAACCAGCAAAATATCGTGTCACCATGTACTAGTACAAGCATAAATTGGTTGAAATATAAAAAATATCTTAGTACTCATTGTTCAGAAAATATCCCGCTAAGAACTCCAGAAGACGTAGAGCAAAGTCTTACTAATTTAGATAAAAACCTTAAATTAGCTGCCCAACATGCAACAGTAACCCGGCAACTAATAAGACACAATCAAATTCATTCTGCTGACATCGAGAGGCTTTTGGCTGAGAGAAGAAAAATTCGCAGAGAGTGGCAATCGCACAGATCTCCTCAACTTAAAAGCAGACTTAAAGAATGCACGAAACGGCTAAGAGAGTTACTAGAATCTCAAAGAGTAGCATCCCTGAAAAACTATTTACAAAATCTTGACCAAACTTCTCAATCAGATTATTCATTATGGCGAGCGTGTAGAAACCTTAAAAGACCAGTTGTACAAAAGCCTCCCTTGCGAACTTTGTCTGGAGGCTGGGCAAGAAATGATACAGAAAAGGGCAAATTATTTGGTGAACATTTGAAAAAGGTATTTACTCCAAATGTATTGACTGATGCAGTTGAGCTGCCAACTGTCGAAGCTAGTGATGCAGTACATTTAAGATTTCATTTTAGTGATGTAGAAAGGGCAATAACTGATTTAAACACCAAGAAAGCCCCTGGCTTTGATAAAACCAGTAACAAGATGTTATTCGAGTTACCCCATATAGCTCGCAAGATTATTCTTTTTATTTTTAACGCCATTTTACGTCTTGAGTACTTTCCTCCAGACTGGAAGGTTTCCCTAATAACTATGATTCCTAAACCAGGAAAAGACCACACAAAAGTTGAATCATACAGGCCTATAAGTCTTTTATCAAATATGTCAAAGCTGTTTGAGAGGATGTTAATAAATAAGCTGAACCCCATTCTAAGCGACAAAGGATGTATTCCGAACCATCAATTTGGCTTCAGAAAAAAACATAGTACAATTGAACAAACTCACAGGTTAGTTAACGTAATTAAGAAGACCTTTGAAGAAAAAAAATACTGCTCTGCGCTTTTTATCGACGTTTCTCAAGCGTTCGATAAGGTATGGCACGATGGCCTAAAATATAAGTTAAAACTGAATTTGCCCGCAAACTTATATAAGCTGTTAGACAGTTATTTAACTGATCGGAAATTCATTGTTAAAGAAGGCAATTTTCTAAGCTCACCTGAGCCAATTGAAGCCGGAGTTCCCCAGGGTAGTATATTGGGGCCCTTTTTATACTTGTTGTATACTTCAGATATGCCAACTAGTGTCCGAATCCACACATCGACATTTGCTGACGACACAGCTTTTTTAAGCATTCACGAAAGTCCCGAAGTAGCATCACGATATTTACAAGACCATATATTAATTCTAGAAAAGTGGTTAAAGAAATGGAGAATTAAGGTGAATGAACAAAAATGTAGTCACATAACTTTCACACTGCGTAGGGAATCGTGCCCCCCTATTCGCATAAATAACCAAACAATACCGCAGCTTTCAGACGTAAAATATCTCGGCATACATCTTGACCGGCGCCTTACTTGGAAACGCCACATAGAATCAAAGTTAACACAAATGAAGTTAAAAGCAGTCCAACTCAACTGGCTTATCGGCAGAAATTCCACTCTCGCTTTGGATTGCAAACTTTTATTGTACAAGACAATTTTAAAACCAATTTGGTGTTATGGCATTCAATTATGGGGGACTGCCTCTGCAAGCAATATAGAAAAAATCCAAAGGCGCAAAATAAGATTCTACGGATGATTACAGTTGCTCCCTGGTACATAAGAAATTCGAACATCCACAAAGATCTAAACGTGCAATCAGTAAAAGCAGAAATAGCGAAATTTGCAGTAACGTATTTGCAGAAACTTGAAACACATCCAAATCCGCTAGCTCGCAACATGCTAAATGAACGTGGTTACAGTCGCTTAAGAAGGAGGGATATTTATTCTCTCACCCGAACATCAGAGGGATAACCCACAATGATAGAAGCAACCGTGAAACATACATCTTTTTTGTCTAGCATTGGCTGGACATAATAAGTATATTTATTTTTTTTATTTTAGGCTTAAGATATGAGTAATTATTGTTAGTTCAAAAATATATTTGAAGATTCAATAAATAATTAATTAATGAAAAAAAAAGATTCTGACTTAAAAACCTCGATTCTATATATCAAAACGATTCTCTTATTTTTTCACGCCTGTTTCTTAACTCCACTTTATGGACCATTGTTATCAGTTATGGCTAAACGTGGCAAAAAATTCTTTTTTGGCTATAAACATTTTCAAACGGCGTGAGGCGAGATTCTCGGCGGTATTTTAAATAGTTGGCGAAATTTTTGGCTGTTTTTATGATTTTCTCTACGATAATATCGCATTTAATAAATTAAAAAGCCTGCAGCTTTATTTTACACATTAATTAATTTTCAAAATCTCTTTTTTTCCTTGCTATAGTTTATTTATTATCCCGATTTAATAATAAATCTTATATAAATCTTTAATAATAAATCGGGATAATAAATAAAAAAATGCTCGAAAAAAGATTTTGTTATTAATTAATATAATGTAGAACTTCCGTTGTTTCCTTTAATTTATTTTAATTATTTTGAGGTTGACTAAAAATGTACGTATATTGGCGAAATGAATAAATTTCCTTTGATACGTTAATTTTACAAGAAAGTTGTTTTCTATGTTTAAAAAGAAATGCTTGATAGACTCTCAAAAAACATTACTGCTTTTGAAGTTTAAGAAGCCAAATTACGCACTTGGCACTTATGAAACATAGAAGGGAAAACTTTCTTTCATAAATTGGACTCAATATTTCGATAATAAAGTACCAAAAAGCCTATGTAAGTTGTTGCTTACGACCTTAAGGAGTTAATATGTTAAAAATATTAAGTGAAACTCCGTTTTTCTTTTCACAAATAACGACTAATTTGAGTTTACGACACAGTATCGGATATAAAGTTTGTCCAAGATCTCCCCTTTAATATATAATTGATAAAAGTTTTCTTAATCGATTTTTTTTAATTATGAATCATTTCACTAATTGTAGTCAAAAACCTTAACTGTGATTATCTCGAAATGAATTATTTGCGTTATGACGATTTTGAAGCAAACGAGCAATGTGTTGTAACATATTCATTCCTACGGAATATATTTAAAGATATTTTAAAGATTAAATTAAATGTACCGCAGTAAGGATACAAAATATAAAAAATTTTATATACTATACTATTATCTCAAGGTATAAGCTTTAATTATAAATATTACTTAAATCCTGTACATTGATTGACTTGACTTCTTTAATTTTTTGTTTTTATGTTTTTTAATGTTATAAAAAATCAATGTACTTTTTTCAAGTGATTTCCTTTTTTTAAATAAAAGATTTTTTTAGATTGTTATAAGCAATGCAATTTTTATGTTTTGTGATAAAAGAAGTAAATTAAACAAAAATGTTTTTTATCACTAATATTACATATATTTATATATTGGCGAGGTTTGGCGATATTTGAAAAGCCATTTGGCGAGAAAGCTCGAAAAAACACTGGCAACACTGTTACGAACATTTAAAAAAACAATGAAAAATAGGATGTTACTTGTAATATTTAAACTTTTTTTACATTTCTTTTACACTTTATAATAGTTTGAACGTTTTTTTATAGTAATTTTTGACGATTTTTATGATTTTAAGCATTTTTCTTAATAAAAATTTTCTTTCAGTTTTCTCAGCAATTTTTTTTAGTTCAGAAAGTATTTTCCTAAGAAATTAATACTCGCACAAACTTTTCTTTGATATAACTGCCTTTCGGCTCAACCAAAGAAAATATATTCGGCACTCCTACAATCTCGCCACCCATTATAAATATTGGAGAACTTAAACTTAAATCCTTACAAACTTTTAAAGCGATTTCGTAATTTTCAACATCACAAAATATAATTTCTGCTTGAGTGACTTTGTAAATCAATTGCACGGTATCTAAATATAATAAGTTGAATTAAAATTAACTAATTGAAAATTCAATTGACTAAAACCTTAATGAAAGACAGGATATAAAGCATTTAAGGGGGTACCACACAAATATGCCAACAACATCACCGTTGCCGTGTGAGTGTAATTTTGAGTAAACATTCACAAAACGTCTCCAACTTTAAGATCCAATTTTAACAAATTCTTACTTAAAGCTGTTACATGATCGAGAAATTCATGCGCAGTCATTTTTTCATTTGTACTGTCATTGATTTGTATGATTTTTTTGGATTTTTTAAGAATTCTAAAGGCCAACCCTAAAAGGGAGCCAACTGTTTTAACACGGCAAAAGCCGGCAATCCAGAAACAAACTTCGTCTGAGACCTCTACCTCCAGACCACAGCTGGGTGCAGCGACTTTGTTGTCTGCCTCAGCATCCCGCTCCGCAACCTCCAAAGGCTGCGTAATGCCCTCTTCGAGCACCTCAATCACCCCTGCCACAAAACAGAGTGAAAGAGCGGCTCTCCCGCACATTGGTCCAACTACTGCTGCGAGGGCATTGGCTAAGCCAGCCCCAACAACTGGTAGTCGGGGCCCTAGCACGTCCTCCTCTTCTAGTGCACACATCAACGCATCGACGCGGGCGTATAGGACCAGAAGATCTGCCTATCGAATCCTGCAAAAGCTCGGTGGGCATGATCCGAACACCTTGTCTAAAATGTATGAGACAAAACTTAAATGGGCCAAACAGAGCTTGGAGTCTCGCCCTTCATCTGACTTGGCTTCTCAGAAACGACAAAGGTCGGCTGAGGAAGCCACCATGACAGTCCCTCAGTTGCCTAAACGGCCAAAGACCTCAACGTCTAAACCGATGTCCTCACGTCCCCTTAGCAATATAGTTAGGAACAGCCTCGTTTTGGCTATAATAGACACTGGTAAAAGTGACGGGACTATATCTCCAGATAACTGGCGGTTAGTACAAGCGGCTCTTCGCAGTGTCTATAAGGACATAATTTCAGCCAATCCTGGCCCTTCGCCTTCATGCCGTGATGCGGGCTGGTATCAGGGGCATGTTAAATTGATCGCTTGTGCTGATCAACGCTCAGCGGATCTGTACAAGCAGGCAATTGATAGCCTAGGTGAAATCTGGTCGGGTGCTAAGCTCTCAGCTGTATCCAAAGACCAGATTCCGAACCGGCCAAGATCTTTCGCCCGAATCCCGGCAGATCCCTCTACTCCGGATGAAATTCTGGAGCTGATTAAACTCAGCAACAAAGAGCTACCTACGGCCGACTGGAAGGTCGCTAAAGTAAGCGAGCCAAAGGGCCATTTCCGCGACGCTATCATCGTCATTAACGACGAGTCCCTCGCCCCACCTAACGCCTGTAAGGGAGAGATCAACTACGGTTTCGACTCGATCTCTCTCAGGATCTATAAGCGTGACAATACAGGGGAAAATTCTAAACCTCCCATGGAACCTTTGGTACCAGAGGTTGCCGCAGGACAAACTGAACCTACACAAACGGCTTCGGCCTCCATGTGCGGTTCAGATACGTCGGATGACACTAGAAGTGTCATCTCTTCATCCGAGTTTGCCGGTGACTTTTTTCGGCAAATGAGGCTCGGATCCGAATATTTGGTAGAAAGCGAGGAATCACTTCTGTCTAGCAAGGGCGATTTCGACGCTACCGTTACGGCCAAAAATAATGATGATTAGGGTTGTGCAAATAAACCTTCATCATTTCATCGCTGCTTCTGCGGCCCTACTCCTCCGCCTGTCACAGAAAGGAGAGGATATTGTTCTGGTTCAGGAACCATGGGTTATCAATGATCGGGTTTCTGGACTATCTATGGACGGCTACAAAACTGTCTAGGTCACGGGTCAAGGTAAACCCAGGGTCTGTATTATGGTTAAGTATAATATTAACGCTTTTTTTCTTCGCAGATTCAGTGACAGAGACAGCGTTGCCATAGCAGTGGAGACGGGCTCGAAGGTTGTCAAGACCTGCTAAGGCTTCTGGTTGCAGAGGCTACCGACCGCCAAATGCCGGTCGTCATTGGAGCCGATGCTAACGCGCATCACCATATGTGGGGCAGCACGGATGTCAATGAACTGAGTGAGTCTCTCTTTGATTTTATATTATCTTATGACTTAAGTATTGTCAATAGGGGAAACGAGCCTACCTTCATCACCTCGAGTAGAAGGGAGGCTCTCGATCTTACCCTGACAGGTAGTGGCTGGTCTGACATTGTCAGAAATTGGAGTGTCTCTCAAGAGTGCTCCTTTTCTGACCATAGGTATTTATAATATAGCTTATATCTGGAATCAGTAGATTCCGGAGCGTCCCGCTCCTACATAAATAGGAAACAAACAGACTGAAATAAATTTCGGTCCATTTTAAAGCTTGGCCTAGGGCCTGCTCCCTTCGAGATTAGTGACCACTGCGATATTGATCGGGCGGTTGAATTCTTGACCTTGCAATTATGTTCTGCAGCGAAAGCGGCCTGCAATCCACCGAAGCCAATGGGTAAACCGAAACCCCCTTGGTGGAATACGGAGATTGCAGAGTTACGCAGTGATTGTAGAAAGTTCTTTAATAGAGCCAAAAATGGTGGAAACTGGCTTCCCTATAAGGATAAACAAAGGGAGTTTAAGTTTGCCATACGAAGATCCAAAAGAGCCTCGTTGAAAACTTTCTGTGGCAACATAGAAAGCTCGTCCGTAACCAGTAGGCTACGAAGGATTCTTAGCACGTCTCCAAAAATTATTGAGAGTACTCAGAAGTCGAACGGTCAATGGACGGACTCTGTAATCGATACCTTGGAGACGCTGCTCAGTACTCACTTCCCTGGTAGTGATGGATTTGATGAAACGATGGGGATTGGGTATTCCGCGTCGGTTTGTCCCCCCACTTTCCGGGTGACAAATGCCCACATAGAGTGGGCCATCATGTCGTTTGATGCCTTTAAGTCTCCTGGAATTGACAATAACATTCCAGCGGACTTGCAACATGGCATGGACCTCATAAAACCATGGCTACTGCGTATCTACAATGCTTGCCTGGTAAATACTTACATGCCGATAGTTGGCGTGTAGCCTGAGTTGTTTTCATCCCTAAAGCGGGAAAGACATCTCATATCAAGCCGAAAGACTTTAGGCCCATAAGCCTGTCATCCTTTTTACTTAAAACGCTGGAATGGATTCTTGATCTTCAGATCAGGAACTCCATAAATCCCGCGCTTATTTCTAGCTCGCAGCACGCCTATACGAAAGGGAAATCTGTGGAAACAGCGTTGCACGTGTTAATATCCGATGTTGAAAAGTCCCTTTCAAATAAGGAATTTACGCTTGCAGTGTTTCTTGACATAGAAGGAGCTTTCAATAGCGTCTGCCCCAATGCCGTTATAAAGGCCCTCTTGGATATCGATCTTGATGCAAATCTGGTGGGATTCATTGCGCAACTACTGAGGACACGTATCATCACGTCCACCTTAGGAAATGACCACGTTGTAAGAGTAGTGAAAGGAGGCACTCCACAAGGTGGTGTTTTGTCTCCCCTCGTCTGGAATCTGGCAGTCAACACTCTGCTACGGCGACTGGACCAAACGGGTAATAGGGTGATAGCCTATGCTGATGACATTGCTATTGCAGTCTCTGGAAAATACCTGACAACACCTTTAGAACGGGTGAACTATTCGCTCAATGTTCTGTCTCAATGGTGCTGCGAGTTTGGTCTTGATGTTAACCGCGGCAAAACGGAGGTTATGCTCTTCTCATGGAGATACAAGATCCCGATTTTTACTGTACCTAGGCTGAACGGTACTGTGCTAAGTGTAAGAAAAAGTGTGAAATACCTTGGAGTGATACTTGACCCCAAACTTCAATGGAAGGCAAACATTGCCGAAAGAGCTCGGAAGGCGACCTGCGCGCTCTATCTCTGCCAGAGAGCTCTAAGACCAAGATGGGGCCTTCAGCCTCGAATCATCTCCTGGCTCTAAAAGGCAGTTATAGAGCCAAATATTCTCTATGGTGCTGTTTTTTGGTGGCCCGCTCTCGAAAAAACGGTCAACCAAAAGCCTCTTGATAAAGTCAGGAGAACAGCCGCCATTTTGATTACTGGGGCTCTCCGAACTACTTCGACAAAGGCTCTGTATGCTCTTCTCCACTGGTTACCTACCAAACTTCTGGTATTGCAACAGGCTAAATGCTGTGCAGCCAGACTTAATGCCCTCTCACGCTGGCTCAGGCTGGATATAGGGCACTCGAAGATTATCGATTTGGATGTACCACTGCCATCTATGGTGGATTATTCCGAGTAGGGAGATATGGGTCCGTAACGAAGTGGTTGTGAGTGGTACTGTTGCCATCTACACCGATGGCTCGAAGCTTGAGGATTAAGTCGGTTGCAGAATCTTCTCCAATAGCCTTGGACTAGGACTCTCCCTCAGACTTCCTGACTACTGCAGCGTCTTTCAAGCCGAGGTAATGGCCATTCTAAAAACAGCCGAAATAGCGCTGAGGGACGATATTTTTGGCTTTGCTATTCGGATATTTTCGGACAGTCAGGCGGCAATCAGGGCGCTTGCTGGTGCATACAGTACATCTAAGCTAGTCCTGCGTTGTCGCAATCTGTGATCGATCACAGATTGACCTGATTTGGGTCCCTGGTCACAGGGATATCCAAGGTAACTGTGAGGCCGATGATCTTGCTAAACAAGGCACATTGCTTCCTAACGTCTCCTCGCTACCAGATGTTGGAATTCCTCTGGCAACGGTAAAAATGGCCATAAAGAACCACTACCTCAATTTGGCTCGCAAATTATGGGTAGAGGAAAGTTCCTGTTATGTCTCTAGACAACTGTGGACTACACTGGACCTTAAGCGGACCAGGCAGCTGCTCAGACTGCACAGAAAATCCATTAGCATCACGGTGTCGGTACTTACTGGACACTGTCTAATCGGCAGGCATGCTGAAAGACTCGGTCTGCCCTTTAATGATTTCTGTCGTAGCTGTGGCTCGGAGGTGGAGGAAGAGACCGCACTGCACCTCCTGTGCCACTGCCCATTCCTGGCTCGAAGAAGACTAAGAATTCTGGGCTCTCCTTTCTTTGGAACTCTTACGGAGCTATCATCTCACTCTATAGGGGACATAGCGAAGTTCATCCGTGAATCCTCATGGTTCTCGGCTGGGTAAGGGGAGTGGCGCCGCTTTCCTTGTGGTATCACAACGGGCCATTCAATTGTGCTCAAGTGAGCTTCGTCGCGAGAGGCTGCCACTCCTAACTAAGAATTCTAAAAACATTGCTTCGCCTAGTATCATATTTTGATGAGTATACTTAGGGTATTAAAAACAGACACTCTTGCAGTTCTCTGGTAAGAACCTCTCTTAACATATGAATCTTTCTCAACATATCAGTTCGATTTTAATAACAAAAATTACTAGCAAATCAGAGAACTGCAAGAGTGTCTGTTTTTAATACTCTAAGTATACTCATCTTAAATGCGGTTGCGGTGTGATCGCCACCGCATTTCTTAAGTGCGAGTATTTACTATACCCATTCCATTTGAGTATAAGTGTCTAGCATACTCAAGTAAAATGTTTGCGATGCTGGCTTTACTTTATTCGTACTCATACTCACAACAAACACCAAGAGAGAGATTTTAACGTGTGTAGTGAGAGGAAAACAGAGTTATCAGATCAGAATTATTAAATCAAGCACAATATCAAAAGACACCAATGGCTAAATTAACTAACATACATACTTCTTTGAAATTATAAAAGTTTATTTAAATATTTATTTTATTTAAAATTCGCCATATTTTCATTTATTAAAAACACAACAAAAGTTTACTAATAACTCAAGAATAGTTCATTGTTTATTATATTACGTTTTTGTTAGGGTTTTTTAAGTCACACAGGATAGAAATTTAAAATTCTATTCTTTAGGCAAATAGATTTTTAAAATTAATTAATAGGTATAAAAGCAATAATTATATTTAACAAAAGAAAATATGTAAACTAAAAACTTTATTTTATTTATTATTATTTATGAGGACTATGTCTATTCAGTCAATGCAATATTACATCTGTGTATATACAGTTTTGTTAAAACTAAAAAAATTAAGTAATTTTCCTTTTATTCACGGATTCATTTTATCATTTTTTTTCCTAAATACCGTTAGTACTACGTTTATGACAACAAGGCGCATAAACTGAAAATAATCGTTCATAAAATCAGCAACAAAATAAGTATACCTGCCTTAAATAGTGTAAAAAAGCTGTGCCTTTAAGCGGTTTTTATTGCATTTTATTCATTAAATATGCTTTGTATTTCATACGGTTGTTGTCTGTTTTTCTGCTTGTAATGTTTAACCCTTATCGGACGCGACTTTTCACACGTTTGATTCTCACCAGGTTGTAGTTATTTTTAACAAATATGAAAAAAAACAATAGTATGTTATTATACATTTATATTCATTTCTTTTCAGTTTTGTTACAAATTATTTATTTTTTGTACAACTACTACATGTCTGAGTTTCTGATAATTATTTATATACTTATTTATATACTTGTAAGGTATGATATGTATAGGAACTATAACTCTTCTTTTCTTAGAAAATAACGAAGCGTTATTGCTAAATTCATCACTAGAGCTAAAATCACTTTCAGAAATTTCTTTGATATTTATAATATTTTCTTTATTCATTTTATGGGCAAAAAATAAATTCAGACATTAAAAAAAAGAATTGAAAGTTTATTGCACAAGTTAAATGCTCTGCTGATAACGACAAACTGAAAAGATTCTTATGCTCAAACGGTAACGGTAAATACGTATTTTCAAATGGTAACGGTAAATTGAAGAAATGAATGCATTTTAAAAGCAAATCTCATCAATAGACAGTATGTTTCGACATAATTCGCCTTGTCACTTCACACGTGCCATACGACCGTTGCAGAAAAGTACTGTTGTCACGTCAGAGGTGACTTACGACCGATAAGGGTTAAGCAATAGCTTTGATTAAATTTTGTTTTTTTTATTGTTAGATCTAGATCTACATACAATGCAGTATTTCATAAAACGGCAGTAAAAAACTTTAATAGGGTAAAAATGTGGCAACGCTGCTTACAAATAAAGAGAATTAAAAAATTACCGCGTACGAGTATAAAAAATACTTAAAATTCTGATTGCGATATTTTTGATACTCGTTTTTACAGGAATGGGTAAAATAAACACCGCAACTTTTTATTGCTGTGTTTAAAATACTCGAGTATGAAAAGTATAGAGTAAGTATTGAATAAGTATGCGGTGTACTCATGGGTTGCGATGTACTCGTGCAGTTCTCTGTTGCAAATGCTATCAAAATCCCACATTTCAAATTAGTCTGAAATAAAAAATAAAAAAAAAATAACGTTGCTGAAGTTTTACTCTGTTCTATAAGCGAGAAATCACATAATTTTTTTTGCTTCATGCTTAGAAACAGCGTAATGATTCTGTCAACAATTTTTCCCAATTGTGAAATAATAATAATAATATTCGTGTAAAAACCTAAGTATTATGTTCAAACTTGCGCACATTATTACAACTTTAGTTATTCCGCTTCAAAATTTTGACAACTTGCTAGAGGTACCGTAACAATAGCTTGACTTAGAAAAGAATAGTCTTTTAATTTCCTTAAAGAAATTTTAAATTGGCAACACTGGCTCTAATATTCAATTGCTTATCACTTGTAATTCTTAACCAGGTAGATATTTAATTTGAATAAGTATGCCAGGTAGGGAAGGTATTGGGGCGATTCAAACGAGACAAAAATATGCACTAACCGATATCTATTTGTAGTGTGCAGCATTGCCAGACGCTTTGAGAAGAAAATCATCATATGCAGAAAAAATCATATTTTATGGAAAAATAATCATAATTTTTTCAAAACAAAATTTTATTTAAAAATTATAATTAAAATAAATATATCAATATACATTGTATATATTTAAATTATTATTGTTAAGAGTGTACGAAGTTTTGCGAAGAATTTTTACTATAATATATACAGGGTTTTATAGTTTTAATAATATCTTGGTTAATTTTTAAATTATAGCAGCAACAGTTCTTGTTGCCTAATCTATTTCTATATTTAGTTTTGTTTAAATTGACCGTTGAGAACATTCGTTCGACATTTGGTAAAGAAATTGGAAGACTTATTAAGATTTGAACAAATTTTGACAACACCGAAAAAGCTGGAATGTTATCAGCATGAGTTATTTTTGAAACTTTAGACCAAGACTCCTCACAGCTAAAATTATATAGAGTTGTAAAATGATCACTGTATTTTATAAAACGGAGTTCTCTAAATTCGTTATCTAAATTTCACTATTTAAATTTGGAAAATTTTGTATTAAGCCTGTCAGAGAATTAATTTTTCTATTTATAATTTTCAAAAAATCAAATCATTTTGATATTTGTTTACATAATTTAATGTAAAATGCTTCACAATTTTCAATAAATTCATTTTTTCCATTTGCAGTGAGCTTTGAGGTAGAAATCTTTTGTTTAACAAAAATACCCAGATAGACTTCTTCGTTGTGTAGCAATAAATTTTTGTTTTCAAAGTCAAAGTCGCTATTGAGTCTCACATTAACATATTCTGTTTGTATAAAATTGTCTAAAATTTCCTCATACATTCTATGTTTTTGACAGGATGATCTTTGAAAAATTTTGTTTTGCTTACAACAAACTGATACAAAACTATGTACCCAGTACAATAACAATGAAAGTACTGCACACTTGAAATACAAAAATCATAGTTTTTATAAATTAGAAATTATAATTTAATAAAAAAAAAAACATCAAATCATATTTTGGTCAAAACATTATCAAATATATAATAATATCATCAATTTGGAAACGATCGTAGTGTGATTGCGTGTGAGTGTTTTAGTGTACTTTTGGGTATTTTACCACCTTGAACAACGGCTTTAGCTTATCGCTTACGCTGACTGTTTCGGTCAAAGCGGCTTTGGCTGACTGTTTTCTACTGCGATTTCGACTGGCTATTTTCCACAGCGGCTTCGGCTGACTGTTATTTTAACTGAAGTCAGTATGATCAACTCAACAACTATAAGCCGATTACGACTGACAGATCAAAGCATCATCGAGTAAATGATATTGATTTTTTATTATCAAAAATTATCTGTAATTTAACCAGTCAAAAGGGTTACTTTATAAAAATAACTGACGTATTCTTAGGTACGTGTACGTTTGATTATAATAGAAGTCTAAACAAAAACTCTAGAACAAGTGCATAAACAGTTGACAGTCAGATATTGTTTGACAGAAATTTAACATGTGAGATATTTATGTGCATCATTTATAAAAATTTATTTATTACGTACAATATTCTACTACATTGCAACAAATAATACAACATGTAATCAAATCTACCTGTAACTGACAGCAAGCATCAAATATCATTCTTAGTAGAGGGACTAAATACAATTTATTATTTGATGTCAAACGAATGAGGTGTGAAGCCTGTTGGATACAAAATAAAAAATAATAATAATAAATATTTATATATAACGTGCGTCCGTAAGCCTTTTTGTAAATAGGTCGTAATTCCTCTAATATATCTGGCAACTCATCAAAACATCTGGCATTACTGCTACGTATTTATTTTGCTTATTATTTGTATTTTATTATACCCTTCACCAAAAAAAGCGGAAAAAGGTTATATCCATGTTTTTCATTCTGTGTGTAATTTCTACAATATGCATTTTCGACCCCATAAAGTATATATATTCTAACTTCTTATGCATAGCGAAGTCGATGTTTGAAATTGAATTAAAATAGTATTGGTTATGAAATACACTATAGTTTAAATAAATGAAAAATGTAAGAAATGTTTTCTCTAACCCGACAAAACTTTGCGAAGAAGACAGTAATACAATTAGGATGTACGGGACTGGCAATTTTAACTGTGAAAAACGACGGTAGTGCATTGTTGTAACCAATAGAACAACAAAATATAAATTTTGGGAATTTACTTGATTTTACTTTGTTAAGTTGCCAATAAATGTGACCTCTTAACCGTTATATTTTTATTTATTATAATATGTAAGACAAAAACTACACACAAAAAAATGATTTGTAAATATTCGGTTGATATATTCAAAATTTAACTACTACTATCAGAATTTATTTCTTGTGATTAATAAAATATAATAATGACATACTTTTTATACTAAAAACTAGAAAATAATATTTATTATTGAAGGTTAGCTGCAACAACTGTTTAGAAAGTTCACCTTACTGATTTATGGCTTTACTCAAATTAATTCTATTAATTGAGAGAGGCAACCAAACTAATTCAGCACATTACTACTGAAAACAGAATTTTGGTAGTCAGAGATATATAAATCGTTTGATTTACTTCTTCAAAAAAGTTTTTGACATAAGTAAAAAAAAATAATTATAATAAAAAATATAAGAAAAAATGTAAGTGATATTTAGGTTTAAAAAATTTGAAGATTTAAAGAAAATAACGCAAAGTTCCACAAGATCCTTCAAAGGTAAGTTTTAAATTGTCTTAAAAAGATATTTGCAAATAAAAATAAAATGTTTTATTTACTTTGTAGCGACAAGAATTTCGGTATTTGTAAAAAGAATGTTAAATAAAAGAAAGTAGTTGAAAAGAAAGAAATCGGGAGAACATAGAGTAGCGTTGGTTCGAATAATGAAATATTGCGTTATATTATTTCTGTAACTTATTTTTTTAAAAAAAGTACATATGAAAGTTGTAAAAGTTGTTTTTTTCACCACAAAATAATATTTAATATCGACTGTCGAATGAATTTTTGAAAAAGTTGTGAGTACCATATTTACTCAGTCATCATAACCGAATTTCAAATAATACTCACAACCGCCCAAATTCGATTGGAAACAAATTCGGTTGTCGCAACGAATCTCTTTTCTCTGTGTATGAATTAAAATTGTATGTGATCATTAAAGCTAAAAAAAAAACAAGTGAGAGTGCTATATTCGGCTATGCCGAATTTTATATGTCCTTCACCATCTATGTAAATCTAGTTTAGTGAAAAATAAAAAAATTTGGTACGGCATATACATATATAATTTGACATAAAAATTACATCGGCTCTTAATGGATTATGCGTTTTTTTTTTTTAATTTTAGTATTTCCTTAAAGACCTTTTCAAAAGCTTTAAAATGATACTCATATTGATATTAAAAAAGTTTTTAAATTTAGAGCATCGTAACTCGGAAAATATGGGCGAGCGCCCATTTTCTCACTTGATGATTTTTTAAGTCTCTATCGCGCCAATATTTATCTTTTGATTGGAGGTTTTTATTGTTCCAAATAATATGAAAAATTATAGAGGTAGTCGTAGTGTTTTGCCTGCTGTATCGAAGGACATGGACCGATCATGCTGATTTCCAATACCACCTTTTTCGACACTATATCTGATTAATTGATATATTTACTTTTTTGTGGCTGAGGAAAACTTGATTTCAACACTAACACGGCCGGACAGACGGACATCGCTCAATCGACTTCGCTATGCATAAGAAGTCAGACTATACATCGCTGGTCTCATGTAATTTTACAGGAGAAGATAAAAACATAACAGAAACTGTATTTATCACAATGTTTTATTTGAAATGCAATGGCTTGTAATATCGTTATTTTTGATACTATTCTATTCAAATTTTGTGACGAGGTGTATTAGCATGAAATGTAATGGAATACCGAAAAAACTGAATTTCATAAAAATTCGAGTTAGAGCCTTTCTACATGAGACCAGCGACATACTTTATGGGGTCGTAAATGGAAATTGTAGAATGACAATTTAGATATACCCTTTTTCCACCTTTTGTAGTGAAGGGTATAATTAGTACAAATTCATTTTAATAACACTATTAATGTAAAAATTTAATTTACTCCAATAGATAACAATTTTTAATGGCAGAATATAATTTTAATTTAATAAATGTGATGCAATCTCCTGCTTGAGTTTTGAGTTTAAAAACTTAGAAGCAATTATTTGTGTGCATTTTGTTAATCAATGAACATTACAACTTTAACTTGATCGATTGAAACTTAAAATTAAATCTTTACATACATACATATTCATATGTAGTTTCGTTATGAACATCATTTATAATATTGACTATAAAAAAAATGTATTTAAATCTTTGAAAATATTGTTAGTCGATTTGATTTATTTAGATTTAATTTTACACAACACGCGAATTCGAACAGTCAATTGCAAATGTGAATTCTCAATATGCAAGTTTGGTACTCTGTATAAAATGATTAATACTCTATGAATATATATGTATGAACTTATGCACTTGTTTAAATTAAAACTAATGGAATTAAATATTTATTCAACTGAATGCTGTTATGCATAAATATATGTGAGTAAATTATTAACACAAGAGCAGTTACATAAATAAATGTTGAATAAATCGTTTTTTATAAGTTGTCTCAAAATTAGCACAAGATTTTAAGTCAGTTAAGAAACGAAACGTTTAAGCGGAGAACAATGTAAATTTATCGGTCAAATTAACGCTCTATAGATAATGACAATGTATGGCACATAGTTTCTAAAAACTTCAACACTAATTGGTACTACACTAAGCACCAATGTCCGATATAATTTCAGAAACTATATATTAGTTTACTCCAAAATAGACTAGAGCTGTGCAAATTGCGGTAAGAACCCTTATTTAATATGTTCTAAATGCTAATGACCAAATCGGATAAACTTTTATTTAATTGTGGTAAAAATTTGTTAATATGACCGCTTTATGATTTGCCACGCCCCTTAAAAAATTGTATAGGTAGAAAAAAGTAAAATAAGTTTTTTATTAAGTATTCAACATATTTCCTTTTAATTCGTCCTTATTTTAAGGAGGAAAAATTAATAATAACAGATTTTCTGATTTTTAATCTTTTATGAAAATCCCTGGTAATGTTGATGAGAAACTAATTAAATAAATCAGCTAAGTGCAAGTTGTACTTATGCACGTAAGGTTCCACACCGTATACATATATATCATTTTAAATTTTCAAGATTTATAAATTAATTATTTATTACTGTTATGAATTCCACACGAAATTTTCACTATGTTTTCTTTTAAGGCATTGTGCTTAAAAAACAAACTTCATGGCAATAATGCTCTGGAATTCAGAACATGTCTGAATATTTGTAACAATTCTTGAAAAACAAAACCGGCTTCAAAACAGATTTTAGCTGTCCGTAGATAACAGTTCAAAATTTTGGCCACATACATCATTTTACATAAACTTTTGGGACACCCTTTAATTTTATTTTATTTTATACTTGTTATTTAGGATTGGGGCACCCTTTATTTATATATTTGACTATTTATACTTGTTTTTATAATATTCTTAGTGATCGATATTCTGTCCAATTATCAAGCGTTTGTCTTTAACGGTTCAAAATATTAATTAATGTGATCTGAGGGGAAACCCTATAATTTTTATATTTATTTTTGTATTATTTTTTGCTAGTAATACTCATTTTTTTGGTTCATAATGCACGTAAAAAACAAATATGTTACATGATGACGCCCTTTAATTTAAACTGTTAAACAAAACCTATTTGTAATCATAACCTTTAATATTAAAAAAAAAAACTTCAAAATCGGGTCAGAAATTACTGAGTTCTGCGAGCACAAACAAGCAAAATTCATGCGAATTGATAACTTCCTTCTTTTTTTAAAGTCGGTCAAAAATCAAGCTTTTTATATGAACACCCATTAATTGTTTATACTTATTTTTATAGCGGGCCAACACTCTCTGTAGATTTCAAATGTCTGCCTAAAACATATATGCGTAAAAATCATTTAATTATGGCGACAGTCTTTAATTTTTATACTTGCAGCTATCCCCTATATATTGTTCCATTTTCTGTGTAAATCAAATACAAGTAAATCGTTTCCTAAAGACTATGTTACGACGAACTGACAATTTCTCTTAGATTTTAGAGGCCTTGAATTGTGAACGAATTATAAATCTGATGAAAGACAAAAGAATAAAATATTTAAGTCTATTGCGCCGCCCTAAAATCTCATCAAAGCTACTAGCAGGTGAAATTTTCAAGCAGTTGAAAAATTGTCAATTAGCTTTTGAAAACAATCTGCCCCACTGTCGTAACTTATTTTTTACTATTTTACTTAAGTTCACTTGGTTACGAAAGCCCATATTCCTCCAAAATCTTTTTGGGACAAGCTGCTTTAAAGCAATCAAATTTTGGGTAACGCACAAAAATTTCAAAAAAGGAAATCTTATATAATTATTCTCTCTCTCATACTCTATCTCTCTTCCTCACTGTGGATAAATATATTTATATCCATTTCATATATTTTTTAAATTTAAATAAAATTATAACAATGGAATATAGAATTTATCAGGCATGTTCTGACACTCGCAAGTTTTTAAAGTCGCATGTGATTTCAAAAACGTCAACTTTTGTTTTACATGTTCTGAAACTCACGCGTTTTGCTTGCGATTTGCTCTTTTTCAAACTTATGTTCGAAAAGAAAAACATATGTATGTTTTTACGGTGCAAAACATAAATAAACAAAAGAAAATTACAACATACTCGTACTGCCTACAGCTGCCTAGCTTAGTTTAATTTCTTTTAAAAAAAATGCAATTAAAAAAAGAACGAATTAAAAAGCGGATGCTTAGAGATTGTAACAATTCAATCCAATGTATATTTAATTATTTAAAAAATAATCCAAGCCAAGAAATATTTTGGCGACAAATGAATTTTCTATTAGTGATATTGCATTTAGCATCTTTGATGTAAAAGGTTACTTACGTTGTAAGTAATCAGTACTTGATAAGTATTTTTGTTTATTTTGTTAGTTATAACATTCACGTTTGGAACTCATATCGTCCAAAAAGTAATTTAAATAAATTTTTTAATGTCCCTTAACACTTTAATCGCACATTTTATAAGCACCGAATATTTTATAAGAATTGAAAATTAAAATAACCACATATTTTTTGACTACCGACTATACGTTCAACCGCACTAGTACAAGTATATTTTCGAACATCAATTATAACAGCTGTTTGTATGAAATCGCCAGTACTCAATAAAACAATCAAAACAAACAATTGATAGAACAAATAACAGATTTTAAATTAATTATTTGCGACTATATTTGTGTAAAAATTAAAATAATTTCTATTAAAAATTAAAGAGAACATATTAATTTTCACTTGTGTATAATTTTATTGTTGCTTTAAAGTTTATTTTAAGTAAAATTTGCAACTTCACTTCAGTATGTGCTTGCTATTTGGAGTCGCCAAATTTCTTGCGATTGTGAACTAAGAACACTTTCATGCGATTTCAACTTGCATCGCCAGTTTTAAGCGATTTGCGATTGTCAGAACATGCCTGTACGTTAATTAAATTCAAGCCGATCTTCATTATTTAAAGTGATAAATAGTCACACTGGCCATTAAAATAGTGACGAGAGCACATTTAAAGCGTATTTTTTCCATGTGCACTGAACAGAATATAAAGATGGTAACAAAAGGTTTTTATTATTGTTGAAAATCTTTTCAATGCCTCATCTATTCAGATAATAAAACTGTAATGGGATCATTTCTGTACATGGAGTATTTTTGAAATATTTTTTTTTTGTTGGTGTAGATAGAAATCGATATGAAATACAAAACACCTGTTTTTGAAATTATTTTCTGCCTTTCTGTCTGTTTTCGCATCGCGTAAAAACTACTGAATGGATTTGAATAAAATTTTATGAGAAGGTCCCCAAAATAAATACAAATAAATCATTTCACAAAGAAAATAGAAATACAAATGTGAAAGCATCCAATTTTACCAGTATAATGGTACAGAATTGGTTGCCAACACATTTTATTTTTGTAGACGAAATATTTTTAACACTGTGTAGAAAACACGCAGACAAAGTCATTGGCGCTACTAGATGTTATAAAACATTAAAACAAGTAAAGGAGTGGTTATGTATTTAAAAGACATTTAGGACCTTTTTATAACAGTATAAATAATTTATTATAATTACTAAATGTATATTATTATGTTTATATATTAACATAATTATTTACAGAAATTAAAAGAATGGTTGCTTAAAGTAGAAAACAATAAAATGAAAAGGCGAAAATAAAAAAACAAGCTTAATATGATCAGATATTAATTAACTACGTCTGAGCCAGCCGTCGTATTTAAATTATAAGCCAAAAGATTATCTGCCGAAGAAAGTAAATTTAATGGCAATTTAAAAAATATGTATTTGTTAACATAATTTCAAACTTCCATACGTCTAAAAAAATACCCTTTAGTAAATTTATTTGTCGCATCTTAAAAATTATTTCAGCACTGGGTCATAATGAAATTTCTGCATAATTTTTAAAAATCTTGTTTCGTAAATAATCCTTCTGAAAATGTTTCCCTATTATAATTTTATGCCTTCATTACTATTTACTTGTTGTATTTTTTTTTCTTTTTGTTCTCTAGCTCTTAGAGCAGTTAATTTTTCAAAAATATATTTAAATAAAAATTTGTTTTGCTCTTCAATTAATGTTATTTGCAATACTACAAAAATTCTGAAAGTTATTTGTATCTACAGCTTTTTCTTCAATTTTATCACTTGTCATATTTATAATTTTTAAACGCTTCATAAAAAAATGAAGGATAAAAAAAAATATTTTTAGGTTTATGTACCCAAGAGGAGCGTCCCAAAATATTTCGGGTGGCAAAAAAAAAATCCCAGATGGCAACCCTGCTTGACGGACGGACAAACACCCCTTGAAACCCACCTTCCATCTGCACTACACACTGGCAACTTGTTCAATTGGCACGACTAAGGCTCGCGGGCATGGGCGGTGGTTCGTTGTAGTGCAAACTTCCGGAGACAAATTAAATTTGAGCCAGTGTAGGTAGATCTGGATCATCACTAGGGCTCAGATGTTATGGCCCTCACTATTCCCTCCCCAAACCGTGGTATTACCTGCGTGAGATTTGTGGAATACCCCTAAAAAGCACACATCACCACTCTTCACTTACCTCTTTTGACTTTATCTGTTCAATGGAAAAGCATTATTGGAAAGAAATAATTATATATACAAAGGACGTTTATATTTGGATTTTAGTTTGGTTTACACTAGTTTTTATATGTATACTATTGTACAAATGCTTAGAATATGTGATTTAGTTAAATATTTGTTCAAATGTTTCTTATATATTAGCTAAGGTCGGCTTAACTGGAGTGGGACTCGGTAAACTTTACACATTATTGGAAGATAATCACCTTTTCAAATGTTTACGGCTGGCCCTGCTCCAAATAAACTGAGCTTTGGAGTACTTATTTTAATACTTAAGATAGTATTCATTTTTCCTTTTAGGTTTATAGGTACTATTTCTATTTATTTAATTTTGGTTTCATTGGTTTACACAGGTTTCGTTTTGTTTTTCTTACTTTAATTTGTTTAATTTTTTTGTTCTTATTTTGTTTTTCTTATATTCTTATTAGGCCGTTATATTTATAGTGCACTTCAATACCATTTATTAAATATAAACCTGAACGTTGGTACGAATATCTTTGCTCGATTAAGTTTTTGTTTTTTGAAATTATGCTTTTATTGTTAACTCAAATTCTGTATATAATGTGGAATTTTGTAAAATTTATCTTTATTTTCTTTGTAATGTTTTGTTTATGTTTTATAACCTTGTTAAATCTTGCTTGCCATTAGTGACCGTTCTATTTCCAAATTCAAAAGCTGGTAAGCTTTGTCTCTCTCATGCAACCAAACTTTCAAAACTTTCACTTGTAAAAATCTTGGAAGTCTGTTTACAGGCGAATAAACTTGGAAATTTAGTTTCTGCAAGCTACATTCTCAAACAAGATTATAAAAATGCAAAATGTTTGTTTCCGGTAAGTAAAATTCCAGAAGAAAGTAAGTGGAAAATCAAAATTTGTTCCATGTAAGTACTATTTTACAAATTTTGTTTTCAGGTATGAATAAAGTTACAAAAATTTTGTTTCAGGTATGAATAAATTTACAAAATTTTGTTTTAGGTGAGTATCATATACTTCAGGTAAGTAAAATTAATTTCAGGTAGGTAAACTTTATGAATACGGTAAGTAAAATTTATTTCGGGTAAGTAAACTCTATTTCGGGTAAGTAAAATTTATTTCAGGTAAGTAAAACTTTAGAATAAGGTAAGTAGAATTTAAGAATAAGGTGAGCACGATTTTATTTCGGTAGGGACTTTTCGATTGCTTTTTATTTCAGCGAAATCGGTTTCGAATTCAAACTTTGATAGGTCAATGGGACTAGAGATTTTACTTTTGAAACAGTGTTAATTACGTAATATTGAAATTGTGACTTTATTTGATTTCGAAGTTTCCAAGGATGGTTAAATTTACTTTTTAAAGGAACGAAATGTTGGTCTATTGTTGCTCCAAATCGAGCTAAGCGCGATGCTTGCTAACGGGGTTGTGTGCCCAAAACACACTTGGTCAAATATATGTGTAGAGTTTTCTGTTTTATTAGGCAAAGAAAACTCTCAAAAGAAACTAAAAAAACTATCGAATAAACAAGAGAACGATGTTTAATTCGGCGGGTGAGAAAATAGTAATGGATATTTGAAATTAACGCAAGGATTTTGATGTTAGGACAAATTTACTAGGTTATTTATGCCAAAATTCTATTTTTTTACAGACTAATAAAGAATAATTTAATTTTCGGTTGAAATTTGGAAGAAATTTAAGGTTCGGAAAATCTATCTATTTTATGGGGAACCGGGCTATTGTGTAGCTCCAAATCGAGCTAAGCGCGATGCCTGCTAGAAGTTTTTTGTGTGCCCAAAACACACGTGGTCAATTGTATGTGTAGAGTTTTCTGTTTTATTAGGCAAAGAAAACTCTCAAAAGAAACTAAAAAAAACGATCGAAACGGGGAATCGGAAGTACTCGGGGAATTCAGACGATATTACACCAGCGCGTTTTTTCTTTTTTAAATACACGGAATTACAATTTGCACGAAATACTAACTTTTAACTGAACATATTTAAAAATACTAACTACTGTTACTTATCTTGGGCTATCTGGATGATGTTGATGTTATTGATGTCCAAAATGGTGGTATGATGCTGATGTTGTTGTTAATGGTGCTGATGTTGTTGTTGTTGTTGATGATGCTAGCTGCTGTTGTTGTTATTGATGCTAGCTGTTGTTGTTGTTGATGCTAGCTGTTGTTGTTGTTATTGATGCTAGCTGTTGTTGTTGTTGCTCTTTGGTGATGTGATGCTGATGATGTAGTCACTGACGCAAAATGGTGGTATATCTGCGGTTTTGTTTTTGGTGACAAGTGATGGGATGATGCCGATTTTGTTGTAGCTACCTTTACCGTAGGTAAACGGTACCGATTGTTGTTGATGAGGCTGTTGGCGTCAAATGTGGTTGTTGTTGTTAATACCGTTGGACGGAAAATGGCTGACTAGCGTGGTATCTGAGGTTGCTTTTGATTTTGAACTTTTAGGTGGTTGGAGGCAAATTTTATACAATTTTTTTGCTTTCTAGTTTTACTTATGTATAACGATGCTTTGGCCAAATTACAAAGGTTTTTATATTTTTATTATATCTGTTTTTGTTGTAATATTAACAGTTTTTTATTTGAATTTTATATCGCCTTGCAACTTTTTCAACCACTAATTTTTTATGCACTTGTGAACAATCTCCATTTTGTTATATTAGCGGAATTTAAACTCTTTTATCTTTCTTAACTTTATTTTGGAAATGCTGATAGGACTAATTTTATGCGAGTTTGATGCGATTTTAAGCACTTCTAATTTTTTCATCTTAAATATTCTCCTAATATGGCCTTTTCCCTTAACTGTTGCAGTAGTTGGTGATTAGCGGTGCCTTACCAAAAGGAACGGTACGCCATCGACGGCCTTAGTACCTTGGTGTTGTGCTAGCAACGCTTATGGAGGATACCCGCAAGCCACTAACCGACCGACCGACTAGGCAACCACACTTTTCATCCGCCATTCCTAGCTTCACAACAATTTTCCTTTTAATTATCCCGGCACTTGTTCTTTCCTTTTTTTAATTTTTTTTAATTTATAATTTTCCTCAATCGGCGCCACGCACTATATTGTCAAAAGCACACTTATATATAAAAAAAACCCGCACACTATAATTCAAAAAAAAACCATACTCACAATTTTTCTTCCGCTACTGTAACCTGCTGCTTCAATTTTCGTAACCACAAGGCCGGAAATCGCCATTTCATTATGTATATCAATTTTGACATTTCATGGGTGTTATCTAGAAACAGAGTTGATTTTTCGCCGTAGTATGTTTTATTACGGAGTTGCCGTACTCGAGATTATTACTTATGTTAGCCGTTGTGTTCACACATGCTAGACTGTGTTGACTCCGGCGACACAGTACACACCCACTAACCTGGCTTGGAGATTTTTATCATATTAGCAAATCATATTTGCTAATATGATAAAAGTCTCACGGTTCCAACCGTGTTAATTGACTTTAGGCTTTCAAGTCTTTTGCATGAAATACTCCAATAGCTTTTCCTTGCATATTTTCTATCTCGTATAAGTGGTTTCCGACACGCTTAGCTATTCTACATTTGACGAATCTCTTACACAATTTGGCCGAAAGTTGCTTTGTGAAATCGGACAATTGAAAATTGCGTCGAAATACCTCCTGGCCCACCTTAAATTTTGTCTCTCGGCATCGGGTGTTGTATCTAGTAGCATTAGCCTCATAGCTTTTATGCAAGTTCTTACGGACATTTTCTCTAATCAGTTCTAAAAATTCGTTTCGGTTTTCAATCCTGTTTTCTGAATCTTCAACTAAATCAAGCTTCCTTGCCAATTTGTACGCTGATGCGTGAGTGATCATATTAGTGCCGAACAACAGGAAATATGGTGTCACCCCTGTTGCTGAGTGTACTGCCGATCTCAATGCGCACTCTATCTCGCACAGGTGTATATCCCAGTCGTTCGCCTGTGGTGCATAAATCGCGGTTTTCATGTGTTCAATTCCAAAACTGTCTATCAGTTGGGTGAAATCCTTACTGACAAATTGTTTCCCATTATCGGAGACTAGCGTTTCCGGACATCCAAACTTATAAAACACTTCCTGAATCAAAAAGTTGACTACGTTCTTCGCGTTAGCCTTTGACATAGCTTTCAGTAGTACAAACTTTGAAATATAGTCCAATACTATGAAAATAAAACAGTTTCCCCTTTTTGATCTCACGTATGGTCCCAAAAAATCTATGTAAATCCTTTGGAAAGGTCGGCTTGCGCTTGGTTCCTGCCCCATCGGTGGCTTTAGGACTCTGTTGGATGGTTTCGATTCTTTACATGTGTCGCAATTATTAACAAACTCCCGTATATGTACATTCATATGTGGCCAGTAGAACCACTCTCGGACTCGACGTATGGTTTTTCCCACGCCTCCGTGTGCTGCTGCTGGTGGGTTATGTGCCTGGATAATTATTTCCTGTGTTAAACCCGTGGGTATCCATAATTTCCATGCATGCTCCTCTCTCGCCAGGTTGTCGTCGCACAACTGTGTTCTTTTATATACCAAATTGTCTACAACTTTGAGGTCAGGCAGCCTATCCTGATTGATTTCTATCGTCTTCTTTAATTCCAAATAGTCTTCCGATTGAAACTCTGGAGATTTCAGGTCTAGGCCTTTTGTCTGTGTCACTTCCATTTCATCCATATCGTATCTCGACAAAGTATCGGGCACCACATTTTGTGTCCCTTTTCGATGCTTAATCGTAAAGGAATAATTTTGTAACTGCAAGCTCCATCTAGCCAACCTGCCACTCAAATCGCGCTGGGACATCAACCACTTAAGACTCGAGTGATCAGTCACAACTACAAACTCCATTAATTCAACGTAAGGTCGAAACCGCTTCACTGCCAGCACTACCGCTAAGCACTCCCTCTCCGTGACTGAGTAATTTTTCTGCGCGGCCGTAAGCTTTTTCGAAAAGTATGCAATTGGATGTTCTCCGCCCTCATCATCTTGCTGAAACAACACTGCGCCTACTCCTACGTTTGATGCATCGCACTGGATGAAAAAGGTCCTATCAAAGTTAGGGTGTGTCAACACTGGGCTTGCCGTCAATTTCTCTTTCAATCTATCGAACGCTGCTCTCGCTTCCTCCGGAAAATTAAATTTTTTGCTTTTCTTTAGAGTTTCCGAAATCGGTGCCGTTATAGTCGCATAGTCTACTATAAATCTCCTATACCATCCCGATGTGCCTAAGAAGCTCCGGACTTGCTTTGGTGTCGCTGGGTACTTCAAGTCTACTATCGCCTGTATCTTGGCAGGGTCTGGCTTCAGTTGACCTTCACCAACAATATATCCTAAATATTTCAGCTCTTTACAGCAAAATTTCGATTTACCCACATTTATCGTCAAATTGGCCTTTTCTAAACATTGCGCTACTTCCGCGAGTATGTCTAAATGCCCCTCAAACTCCGGCGATACCGCTAGCAGATCGTCCAAGTATACGAACACCCTTTCCCTTAAGCGTGCTGGAATCACCTTGTCCATCAGGCGGCATAACCTTTGGGCCGCGTTGAACAACCCAAAAGGCATGACCGTAAAATGGTACAAGGGTCTTCCAGGCACGGTGAAGGCTGTTTTCGGTCGGCTTTGCTCTGCCAGTGGTATCTGCCAGAACGCGTCTTTCAGATCTATACTGGAAATAAAGTGCGTATCTCCTAGCCGACTCAAAAGTCCTTCTATGTGCGGGAGCGGATATGCATCCTTTACCGTTAGGTCATTAAGCCTTCGCGCGTCTAGACAAATTCTCACCTTCTCCCCTTTCTGCACGAAAGTTACTCTGTTATTCCATGGGCTCTCACTTGGCTCTATAACTCCCAGAGACACCATTCTATCTAGTTCGCCGTACATCAAATGCTGAACCGCTGGTGAGACAGGATAATGCTTTTCCTTTACTGGTACCGCATCCCCAGTGTCTATGTGGTGCATCTCTAAGGATGTCTTTCCTAAGCCCTTGCGTGTAAAACATGGAAAAGTCTCAATGACTTCTTCTAAACGTTGCTGTTGCCTGGGATTCAAGCTATGCATTCGCGGGAACAAAGTCTCCGATGAATCTCCTACACAACTGCCTTGAGTGGATAAGGTGCTTATTTCAAACCTCAGCAAATTAAATTTTCTCATAAAGTCTACGCCGAGAAACAATGGGAGCTTCAGCGAAGGAACCAGGAAAAAGTCAATTGGTTTAGACATTCGGTTAAACATAATATTTGTCCTAATACGGCCTATTATCAGGTTTCGCTTCCCGTCCGCCGTTCGAATCTCCGCCTGAAATGGATATACCACTATTTTTGCCTTTTCCACGAAATCCAGGCAATCCTTGCCAAGGCAACTTACAGTGGCTCCACTGTCGAGTAGACCTTGTATCGGTTGTCCGTTGATTTCGAGTGTGGTATATATTCTGGTATCTGGTCCCTGATAAATGCTGGCCTCTGCGATTTCATGCCTCAGCTGTTTTCTTACTTCGTATCTTTCTCTTGTCTTGCTAATCCTATCACTAATTCCGAAAATTTTATCCCTCCTCTCCTGATATTCTTGCTGTCGCAGGTGCAAGGGTTTAACTGGTTGACTCCCTACTACTGCGGTCGCCTTGGATTCATTCTGTAGGTTCTTCAATATCACTTTACCTGCGCTAATTTTTGGTTCACTTACTATTATTTCTTGGCTAGGTTGGGTCTCTTTACTTGTCGGTTTGGTAGAATAGACCATTACTGGTTTTTGGGACGTGGATTCGACGAACGAGCCTCCATCCCTCCTCGAGTCACGTTCGACATCCGGTTTCCCTGACAGTTTGGGCAGCGCGGTGTTACGGTGTCATCTAGCCCACACTTAAAACAGAATAATCTCCTTTTCTCCTCCAAACAATCAAAGAACGTATGCCCTTCCTCCTTACAATTCCAGCAAGTAAGCTTCTTTACTTCGGCTAAGGCATCTACGTCGACTGCTTCCACGTTATCCGCTGACACGTATTCCAGCGCATGCACGTTTCTTGGTAACGGTCGCCCACTATATTGACGTTGACTGTTCAACAAGTTCTCCGCCCTTCGGCCTTCCCGTACGAATTGAGCTAAACTATTTGCTGACACTGAAAACAATAATTGAGCCATTGGAGCTCTAAGGTTGCCCCTCATTATGCTTACTAGGTCTCTCTCTCCTATTGGGTTTTTTAATTGGTTCCTCAGCTTTATCACGGAGTTGTAAAAATCATCAAACGTTTCCATGCTTTGTTGGCGTCGGTCTAAAATTTTCCGTTGTACATCAAAATCACTATCATATCGGTGAAACTGACTGATTAGAGCTGCTTTGAGGTCTCTCCATCTCGTGACACTATTAAACCTTCTGTGATCCCAGAACCAATCCCTTGCCGGTCCACTTAAAAGTTGATGAAACGATCGTAAAACTTCATTCCATGAACATCCGTAATCTGCCTGTAGGGTCTCTACTCGAAAAACGAAGTCTTCAATGCTAGTAGTTTTACTAGTACCATCGAATGTTATCCCCCATTTATCGATTCGCAGTCCATAGCTGGAGCTTGATTGCTGCTGGTGTTGACGTGTTGGTGTTCCTGGATTATCTCCTCTATAATTATCCTGAAGATTAATATTATTATTCCACGGATTGAAAAAGCGATTTTGTACTGGTTGGATCTGCAGTTGTTGCCTCGCTGCGTCTGACATAGACGTTGGTGGTGGCTGGCTACAGTCTGGCAATGACACGTTACTACTTCGAGGTTGCACGTTAACTCCTCTCTCTTGGCTTTGAGACACGTTTTGACTAAGGCTTTGCTGGATTATGCGCGGTACTAAACTTAAAAGTCTATCTTCGAAGTTCCTTAAATCTTCATGGGTTACTCCTCTTCCTCTTCCAATTTCTCCTGGAAAATCATTATGTCCCGCCGGTGGTCTCAATGGTTCACTAGCCTGCTGAAATGCATCGATGACTCCTCTGGCGCTGATACTACTGAACGGTGGAGTGACTATGGTGCTGTTTCCTTCCATACTCTCCCCGCTTGTTTCTAAGACATCTTCCATTTGGCTTGCTGGCCCTCCAGTGTTAGCGTTGATCTGCTTAGGCTTTGCTCCGGTAGTACTTGTTGTTGTCGTTGTACCAGTTGTCGTTGAAGTGGTGGGGATCGCTGCTGCATCTTCACCCTCCATTCTGCTTTTCGAACGCGTACCGAACATTTTAAACTAATTACCCGTCCTAACGTCCCTATTACTAAAAAGAATCCTGAAAATAAAATCTCCTTAAATCTCAAAATACCTATTTACAAACTCAGACTGACTGCTTAGGATTCGAAGAAACTGCTAACCTGAAAGAAAGTTTACAGAACTTACCAAAAATCTGAAGATTTTCTCACCTGAAAACAAAAGCAAATTTATCCAGCCAATTCGGTGGATGTTTTTTTTTTCGAATAATAGAAAAAATATATATATATAAAATGAAGATCAAAAGTTTAAAAAAAAGAATATCGTTTTTCTTTAGTTTTAACAATTGTTAAATATCTACACACAAAATTATAAATTTTTCAAAAGCCAAAAGCAAAAATATGTAATCGTATAAGATTAGAAGTTTAACAAGAAAATCGTTGTCTATAGTTTTACCGATTGTTAAATATCTATACACAAAATTTATCAAAAGCAAAAAAAACAAAAATATTTAAATCATGAGGTGTGATCGGTGGTGATGTAAATGTTACGTGATGACCTATCTACTAAACGAGCCAAAACTTGAACTGTAAACAGACTAGTCAATAAAAGTGATCTCGCTAACATGCATCTATTGACCAGTGGCAACAGAAGTATTCGACCAATACTTTCTGGACTCACTGTATCATTGTATGCAAACCTCTTCTGGGGATCAGTGTCGCATTTAGAGTACTAAATTTCTAAGTCTCTAAGACTTACAATGATTTCCCAGAAGGGTATAATATTTATTTAAAACCAGTTGCAACCGGATAACAAAACATTGTTCTTACTTCCGTGACTCACTTGTTTTAAACTATATTATTTTTAGTTCTTAAAATTTTCCGAAATCAATTTTTATTACTTTTACATATCTCCGAAACGACTAGAGCTACACCGGTGTACCATGTCTTTCCGAAGTAAGACATAACGCACTCGGTATTTTCGCGTTTACGCTTCCGTTTTCGTGCCCCACGTTGGGCGCCATTAATTGTCATATTTATAATTTTTAAACGCTTCATAAAAAAATGAAGGATAAAAAAAAATATTTTTAGGTTTATGTACCCAAGAGGAGCGTCCCAAAATATTTCGGGTGGCAAAAAAAAAATCCCAGATGGCAACCCTGCTTGACGGACGGACAAACACCCCTTGAAAACCACCTTCCATCTGCACTACACACTGGCAACTTGTTCAATTGGCACGACTAAGGCTCGCGGGCATGGGCGGTGGTTCGTTGTAGTGCAAACTTCCGGAGACAAATTAAATTTGAGCCAGTGTAGGTAGATCTGGATCATCACTAGAGCTCAGATGTTATGGCCCTCACTATTCCCTCCCCAAACCGTGGTATTACCTGCGTGAGATTTGTGGAATACCCCTAAAAAGCACACATCACCACTCTTCACTTACCTCTTTTGACTTTATCTGTTCAATGGAAAAGCATTATTGGAAAGAAATAATTATATATACAAAGGACGTTTATATTTGGATTTTAGTTTGGTTTACACTAGTTTTTATATGTATACTATTGTACAAATGCTTAGAATATGTGATTTAGTTAAATATTTGTTCAAATGTTTCTTATATATTAGCTAAGGTCGGCTTAACTGGAGTGGGACTCGGTAAACTTTACACATTATTGGAAGATAATCACCTTTTCAAATGTTTACGGCTGGCCCTGCTCCAAATAAACTGAGCTTTGGAGTACTTATTTTAATACTTAAGATAGTATTCATTTTTCCTTTTAGGTTTATAGGTACTATTTCTATTTATTTAATTTTGGTTTCATTGGTTTACACAGGTTTCGTTTTGTTTTTCTTACTTTAATTTGTTTAATTTTTTTGTTCTTATTTTGTTTTTCTTATATTCTTATTAGGCCGTTATATTTATAGTGCACTTCAATACCATTTATTAAATATAAACCTGAACGTTGGTACGAATATCTTTGCTCGATTAAGTTTTTGCTGTTGAAATTTTGCTTTAATTGTTAACTCAAATTCTGTATTTAATGTGGAATTTTGTAAAATTTATAATCTTTCTTTTTCTTCGTTCTGATTTGTTTATGTTTTATAACCTTGTTAAATTTTGCTTGCCATCCGTGACCATTCTATTTCCAAATTCAAAAGCTGTTAAGCTTTGTCTCACTTATGCAACCAAACTTCCAAAACTTTCAATTGTAAAAATTATAAACTTCTAAAGATTCAGGTTTTGATTAATTAAATTTTTTTTTTTTTAATTTTTGGCGTATGCGAACTCTGTTAAGGTTACTAAGATTTTAAATGGTGGGAATCTTTTTAGGTTATGAAGTTTATGATTTTTACGATTAATAATCTTCACTAAGTTAAGTAAAATTTTGAAAACCTGTTTACATGCGAACAAATTTGGAAATATAGTTTTTGGCAAGCTAAATTCTCAAACAAGATAATAAAAATTTAAAATATTGGTTTCCGGTAAGTAAAGTTCCAGAAGAAATAAAGCGAAATGTCAAAACTGGTTCCAGGTAAGTACTAATTTGCAAATTCTGTTATCAGGCATGAATAAATTTACAAAATTTTGTTTTAGGTATGAATAAAATTACAAAATTTTGTTTTAGGTGAGTATAAGGTATTTCAGGTAGGCCAAATTTATTTCAGATAAGCAGAATTTATTTCGAATAAGAAAAAATTTATTTCGGATGGGTAAAAATTTATTTCAGATAAGTAAAGTTTATTTCGGATAGGTAAGCTTTAAGAATAAGGTAAGTAAAATTTATTTCAGGTGGTAAATTTTATTTCAGGTATGTAAAATTTTATTTCAGGTATGTAAAATTTTATTTCAGGTTAAGTAAAAGTTTATTTCAGGTAAGTACAATTTTATTTGGGTAGGGACTTTTCGATTGCTTTTTATTTCAGCGAAATCGGTTTCGAATTCAAACTTTGATAGGTCAATGGCACTAGAGATTTTACTTTTGAAACAGTGTTAATTACGTAATATTGAAATTGTGACTTTATTTGATTTCGAAGTTTCCAAGGATGGTTAAATTTACTTTTTAAAGGAACGAAATGTTGGTCTATTGTTGCTCCAAATCGAGCTAAGTGCGATGCTTGCTAACGGGGTTGTGTGCCCAAAACACACTTGGTCAAATATATGTGTAGAGTTTTCTGTTTTATTAGGCAAAGAAAACTCTCAAAAGAAACTAAAAAAACTATCGAATAAACAAGAGAATGATGTTTAATTCGGTGGGTGAGAAAATAGTAATGGATATTTGAAATTAACGAAAGGACTTTGATGTTAAGACCAATTTACTAGGTTATTTATGCCAAAATTCTATTTTTAAGGACTAATAAAGAATAATTTAATTTGCAATTTAATTATGGAAAAAAAATTTAGGTTCTGAAAACTTAACTATTTTAGGGAAACCTGGCTATTGTTTAGCTCCAAATCGAGCTAGGCGCGATGCCTGCTAGAAGTTTTTTGTGTGCCCAAAACACACGTGGTCAATTGTATGTGTAGAGTTTTCTGTTTTATTAGGCAAAGAAAACTCTCAAAAGAAACTAAAAAAAAACCGATCGAAATGGCGAAATCTAAATGACGCGATCAATTCCCGCGATATTTCACTAGCGCGCTTTGATATTTGTACTGAATTACAAAATATGTGAAACATTAACTTTTAATTATACATATTTAAAATACTAACTACGGTTACTTATCTTTGTCAGCAGTGGGTTTTGAAGATTGGTGGTATTGCTGTTGTTGGTCCAAGATGGCGGCCTGATGCTGAGGTTGCTGCTTTCCCAAAATGGTGGTTTGATGCTAGCTGTTGTTGTTGTTGATGCTAGCTGTTGATATGCTGCTGATGTTGTAGTTATTGATGCTAGCTGTTGTTGTTGTGGATGATGCTAGCTGTTGTTGCTGCGGATGCTAGCTGTTGTTGTTGTTGATGATGCTAGCTGTTGTTGCTGCGGATGCTAGCTGTTGTTGTTGTTGTTGATGCTAGCTGCTGTTGTTGTTATTGATGCTAGCTGGTGATCTGACGCTGATGTTGTTGTAGGTGGTGCTGATGTTGTTATAGTTGCTGCGAAATGGCGGTCTTACTGCGATTTTGGTGTTGCTGTCGCAAAGTGATGATAAAATGCTGCTATTGTTGTTGCTGTTGCCAGGTGATGGGATGATGTCGATTTGGTTGTTGCTTTTACCGTAGGTAAACGGTAAGGATTGTTGTTGTTGTTGGTGAGGCTGTTGGCGTCAAATGTGGTTGTTGTTGTTAATGCCGTTGGACGGAAAATGGCTGACTAGCGTGGTATCTGAGGTTGCTTTTGATTTTGAACTTTAGGTGGTTGGAGGCAAAATTTTATACAATTTTTTTGCTTTCTAGTTTTACTTATGTATAACGATGCTTTGGCCAAATTACAAAGGTTTTTATATTTTTATTATATCTGTTTTTGTTGTAATATTAACAGTTTTTTATTTGAATTTTATGTCGCCTTGCAACTTTTTCAACCACTAATTTTTTTTTGCACTTGTGAACAATCTCCATTTTGTTATATTAGCGGAATTTAAACTCTTTTATCTTTCTTAACTTTATTTTGGAAATGCTGATAGGACTAATTTTATGCGAGTTTGCCTGCGATTTTAAGCACTTCTAATTTTTTCGTCTTAAATATTCTCCTAATATGGCCTTTTCCCTTAACTGTTGCAGTAGTTGGTGATTAGCGGTGCCTTACCAAAAGGAACGGTACGCCATCGACGGCCTTAGTACCTTGGTGTTGTGCTAGCAACGCTTATGGAGGATACCCGCAAGCCACTAACCGACCGACCGACTAGGCAACCACACTTTTCATCCGCCATTCCTAGCTTCACAACAATTTTCCTTTTAATTATCCCGGCACTTGTTCTTTCCTTTTTTTAATTTTTTTTAATTTATAATTTTCCTCAATCGGCGCCACGCACTATATTGTCAAAAGCACACTTATATATAAAAAAAACCCGCACACTATAATTCAAAAAAAAACCATACTCACAATTTTTCTTCCGCTACTGTAACCTGCTGCTTCAATTTTCGTAACCACAAGGCCGGAAATCGCCATTTCATTATGTATATCAATTTTGACATTTCATGGGTGTTATCTAGAAACAGAGTTGATTTTTCGCCGTAGTATGTTTTATTACGGAGTTGCCGTACTCGAGATTATTACTTATGTTAGCCGTTGTGTTCACACATGCTAGACTGTGTTGACTCCGGCGACACAGTACACACTGTCCAATTCTATTATTTGCAACAATACAACTACACTTTCATTTTTGGACAACTTTGGAATGATTTTATTTTCTCCTTAAATGGCAGATTTTTTTTCCTGTTTAGCATAAAAAATAAAACAAACAGTTAAAAAACATTGTGATAGTTTCTTTTGTTCAATGCGTGGACGCTTTGCAAACTTAAAATTAAAATTAAATCAGGGGAATGTGGAATTTACGTTAATTAAGTATTAGCTGTTTATTTTTAAAGTCGCTTAAAAAAAAATTGAATGGCTTATGTTGACCATAGATTAACCATCAAGTAAAGTGACTTAAGTCAGTTTCAAAATAAACGGCTCATATATGTACGTACGTATCTTGAAAAACGAACGAATTTGTTAATATCTTAATTTCCGTTTTTTTTTATATTTCTTTAACATGAATAAAATTGTTTGTTGTGATATCTTTTATATTTGATTTTCTTTTTATAAAAACATACACTCATATATTTATGTATATAATTATTTAATCATTTCTTTTTTCCTCTGTCTTAATCCTCCGTTCTATACTGAAAAATAAGATGGAACAATATAAATTTATTACTAAATAAATTAATAATCTTTCCTACCTTTGCTCACCAAATTTTATAATTTTTCTTTAAAATAATATGTTTTAAGTTATCGGAAATATTTCCTGTTCAAATAAACAATAATATCCGCAGACATAAATTTCTTTTAAGCTTAAATAAATATTACTTCGATGGGCACAATTTCATGCAACCACTGCTCCAACAGGTATCGATCGTTAATGTTTTGAACAGTTTACTTTTAATTATTATTTTTTTATATATTTTCTGTTTAATTAAAACGACGATGCACGGCAACAGCCTGTATCTAAAGTTAATAAATCAAAGGAACCTAATATCTCATCACAGTTTCACTACTTTACACGAGGAGATTAAAATAATAAAAAAAATAGTGCGCCTCCTGATCGTTAAATTTTAGTTTTACTGTTTAACGTATTATTAACAACACGTTAAATGAAAACAAATAAATAAAAAAAAAAAAAAACTTTATTTCAGTCAAAAAAAAATTGCATGTTTCTGCCACTTTTGAGTTTCCGCAAATGTAAACAATATATTTTTTATTGCATTTAAAGAAATGACGTAAAGAAACAAACAGGCAAAAAAATTTTAAATTTTGCAATTTAACTGCAGACTTTTGCACGCAATAGACACAAATTTAACAAAAAATTTTTTAAACTTACCTGTAATTCACTTGTGCACGAGTAAACACAGCGGTCAAGTCAATAAATTTTATTGCAAATAAAAATGCAAAAGGAAACAAATTTTAATAGTAATTTTTAAGCATAAATTTTACTGCTGGCATAAAATTTTATTATTTGTTTTTGTTTTTTTGTTTGTTTGAATATTTGTATGGTGTAAAAATAATAATACATTCTATGATTTAATAAATAAATTTAAAAAGTTTTATAAATACAACTTAAAACTAAAAGATGAACAAACAAACTTAATGAAATTGATAAAAAGGCTCAAATACATTATAAAAGAAGCAGGTTACAAATATAAAATGATTAAATAAATAATCTGGTTGTTTAAAATATATAGTTTTTTTTAATATAAATTTCAATCCTAATTTTATTTTAAATTTAAAGTTCATAAAATATTAAAGCAATTTAAAACAACAACAACAAAAAATATTTTTAATAGAAGAATTTAGTTAGATTAAATCCCAAACCAAATCACGTCTTCACTTCTGCTGTCAAATTTAAAGTTCAATCAAATGCATTTTCTTTTTTTCTTTAAGTGGTCATTCATTTTCTAATGTCATTATTCTACCACATGGAAAATGTCTACAAAAAGAGTAAATAAGCAAATGTTTAATAAGTTTACAACAACTTTAAATAAGGCCGTGAAAAGAAATATCTAAGAAATGTGAATATTCTTATTTAATTAATCTAAACATATTTAATTTCTATTTATATAACTGTATTTTTTTAATATAATTAACTAAAAATTTATTGTATCTCGCGATAGAAAATTAAGAAGTGGTACAATTTACAAATGAATGCTAATATCTTACTCCAATTGACAGATTGAAAATGTACTAAAATGTAGGAAAATATGTTGACGTTTTTAATACATACAAAACAAATTAAACATTTTTCAAATCGTCACAGAAGTTTTCATGAAAAATCCAAAAATTGTACCAATTAAATTTTTTACACAAAATAATTTTAGAAAATTATTATTGATCCGTATTTTTAAATGAAACTTATGGAAGTAAAGTAAAATACGAAGTTTTTAGAATCGAAGCACGCAATTCCCAAATATCTTTATTTTACATACTACTAACCTACTAACTCTTTAACCAGAAAAAATGTTTAACAAAGCTTGCTATTTACAACAATAACAATAAAACCCTTGAACGTTGATCAAGTGTTGTCTTCGCCCTTAGCCAAGTTAGGTCAAAATATTAAAATTATAGATTTAAAACTCTACATATCTCAAGCCTTAGGATATCAGATCATATGTCCCATAACAAATTACAGTATTGCAACAATTTTATTTACTTCGACCCTCCTCTTAACAAGTTAGTTTCCAAATTCAAAACTCTTCTTTAGCAATGCAATATTTTATTAAAATCAGTTCTTCATTTATAAACTACAGATTTATAACCACTTTTTTCAAAACCTCCTACTGAGCATCGTGATTCATAAATATAGTTCTTTTTAATAAGCAAAGCTCTACTTATTCTATCTTAACATGGCTCGTCCTTACATTAATTTCTGCAAACTTCAATGATTATAAAAAACTTCAGCTTAAATTAACTTGAACGGTTGCCAGACAAATTGAGTTATTTTATTGACTTTGTTTTCGTAATGGACATCACCTAACTACTTTGTTATAAATCTTTTCATTATTTTTTTTTTAAGAAATGCCATCTATCCTGTTTCATATACTTAAAAAAAAAGTCAGGCATTATTACTTAGCAAATAGCAGCGTTAGAATCAGATTAAAACACTAGAAAAATCTTGTTCATTGGAGAGAACAATGCATAGTGGGTAGAATCAAAAAATTTTGGAAATAACTCAGTCATTTGTAAAAGGCTAGGCCGATTAATCTAACAGGAACAAAGCAGAGGAGCATTTGAACTTAAGTTTTGAAGCTGGGTACCATCCACTTTCCGGGGATTGCGATATGTGGCAAAGATATTTTCAAAAGTTTTTGATTTTGCCCCACTGTGCAATGTAATCTTTTTCAACTTACCACTATTATGGCGTATAAAGAACCAATCAGTGCACCAGCTAAAACGTCAGTCCAATGATGTTTGTAATCGGAAACACGTGTCAATGATGTGTACCAGGCGAACATGAGAAACAAAAATTGCAACAAGTGTTTAAACATTTTACTGCGAGAGCAGGTCAAGCGTTTATGTAGATAAATCTGTATTAAAATCATAAAATAAAATGCAAAATGTTGTATAAATATAAAAGTATAACATGTGTTAGCTGCCAAGCGACGCGATTTATCTACTTTTATCACTCATTCCTTGTACTTTGTCTTTGTTACTTACCGCTATATAGATCATTGTGAAGCATGTGAAACTGGCGTGAGCACTAGGAAATGATAAATGCGCTTCTTTAAGTATTTTTGTTGTATAACCCAAGCCACGGCATGTAAATTCTTGTATGTAGTGCCCTGCATTGAGGGGATTGTCACACGTTGAACCATCAGGTAAAATTGGTTGACAGACCTGTGTTATTTTTAATATAAAAAAAGTATTTTTATTTGTAAAAAGCCTAAAAAATAGCATGTTTGTTGTTTATTCGGTTTGTACTTTCGTCTATTTATTTGTGATCGCATAAAGTAAGTAATTGGTAGGAGACTGGGATTTTAAAAGGACCCAGTAGAACTAGAACTCTCGCAAAAAACATTTTATTAGAACTAGTGGTTTTCGTATGGCATACAGAAAGCTGTAAAGAGAGTTTGTCACTTGATTAGATTTGTAAATCAGATGTCTCGCAAAATGGATTCATTTTCATTTAAAGTTAAAAAACTTGCATTGTGGGACTGCTTAAAATTTAATGTTTCCTAAGAAAAGGACCTCCCTGGATCTTCTTAATGTCAGCCAGGAAGCTAGCAAAAACAAATTACAGATTATTTTGGCCTTCCCAGATAGTGGTCTTACTACTGGAGGAGAAAGATGCGCCAGCAGTGTATTTATGTCACACATTGATAGAATTTTCTCCACCACAGCTAAATGAACTTACAGTTTATTTTCATAGTTGGAAACGATATTGACACAGTTGCCTTATCGGTGACTTCTGATACTAGTAAATAACGAATTTTCCATGTAGCATTCTTTCCTTGAGGCTTGGATACTTATAAACATTGGACTTTTCATAGTCCCGAAGGAGCTTACATTTATATTGGTAAATTTGGATGCTAAAAGAGAGTTTTGCCCGAAAAGCAGGGTTTATTATTTGGCTAATTAATTCTGTCGAAAACAGGGCTGCATCACTGACTGGTTTGATGGCACATGCGGAAAATTTGGGGCTGTCGTACAACACGTACCTAAAACACCGACTTCAAAACAGTCAGACAGGCAGGGGGACATTGCATATATAATAAAAATTGTAATACACACATTCTGTGAAATTTTCCAGTATTTGACTATAACGGTTCAAAATATAGAGCCATAGAAGTCAAATTATGTCATCTATGGGGACACCATTTAGTATTTAAGTTTATTTTTTATTACTTTCTGTTATAAAAAATACTATCGGTTATTGTTCACGCTGTATAACGTATACTTCTTACTTTAACTAACTCCTTTTAATTTACTTATTCACTGCACACGTTTGAAAATTAATCAATTAAATGCGCCTAAATGTTAAATTTCTATCGAAAATGTTATGTATTTGATTTATTTAACCCAAAATTAATGTTTTGCTCGTAATTTTAAATGAATACTTAATGTCATACTGTATTTGCATATACTCAGTTTCATACGCAATATTAGACTTAAAGTCTTGTGTGTGGGACATCAAATAAATAAATAAATAAAAATAAAAAAGAGCTAAAGTGGTACCAATTTTGTAAAAAAAAAATATATAGGTGTCCGTTACGGTTCTACTACATGTAAAAATCATCACCTTTCAGATTTTGATGAATTAATAACCTTTACCTTTTTCCAAGCCGATTTAAAAATAGAATACCTTTTCGCTAGAAATTAAATTACGAATAAAATAAAATAAATTTACCATAAATGATGTTTTGGAAAACGTCTATCCCCCTTAAGCTTAATCTATCAACAAGTACTCGGCTTTATTTCTAAACACTAGCTCCCAATACAATTAATTACTTGTCTATAATTTATGTTGTTGCTTAACCAACACTTACCGCAAAAAAGTGTGGCCTCAAACGTCCAATGGAATATTTGGCAATATCTGTGGTCAGCTCACAAACACCTGAACCAAATATAAACAAACCAATACGTTTATAACACTCCACCATCCAGTCGGGTATTTCCAAATGCAAAAAGTAATAATTACTGCTTGATAAATTGCTAAATGTGTGCATTTTATGTGAATTTGATTTGAAAAACTCAACGATTGTAATCTGAAAATAAGAATAAAAAATATAATTTGAAATAAAATAAAAAAAATGTGCTAAAATTAATTAATTAATACTACGAGTCAATTAAAGGCAAAAATGCGGCGTTTTAGTAAATTATATAAATTTACTGATATAAAACTTAAATATATATAATATGAGCTACACATAGTACTATTTTTGCGCTGAATGGGCTGAAAAACTAAAAGAGAAAATATATAATTACTGTGTGTTGGTCGGATATTTCGCTTTGAAATTGAATAAGTTGGAAATTATAATTTGTTACTAAATGAAAATTAAGTTCGTTAATTAGTTATTAAATTTTAAACGCACCCACTGGTGTAGACAGAGACAATTTCCTTTGAATTTCATGCGTCTTGTTTGCAAAAATAATAAAAATCCGTTTTAATACAAATCTTTTCAGAATAAAATTAAAATTGATTCTATTAAAAATTATCGCAATGATTCATAAATGTTTATTTAATTTAAGTCTTCTTTCACCTTTGTTTTGTTAAACGTTAAGTTTCTTATTTTTTTGTTTTTAATTTCACATTTTTCATTTACAAAAAAATTTCTTAAGTCTTAAGGGAATGATACGAAAGTGTTAGCGCAATTGATCAAAATCGGAGTTTACATTTCTTAAATATGAGTGAGTGGATAAAAATGGAGAATTTTTCATTGGCCTTGAAAAAATGCATCAGTTGACATACAGCAGTGGCTTAGTTTAGGAGTTGTCAATTGAAACGGAAACTAGACGAAAAACAAAATGCAATTTAACCATTATGTTATTAGTAGCGAATCGGAAAACTAAGTTCTCAGAAATTTAGGCATATACCATGGAAACTCATAAGATTATTTTTAACGTTTGGGCCAGTGGTTTTCAACTTAAGATCGTAGAAATGAGCAGAGGGTGGCTGGTGGTGTAATAAGTGGCTTTTGTTATATTGCTTATTCAAGTTACTATTAAGTAGAAAACGCACAAAAGGCAAATAGAATACTCTAAAAAATTACTGATTATAATAAGTCTTTAAAGATTGTGGAAAAGAAGATCAGTCCAAAATTACGCCGAATGATATAAAGTACAAAAATAAAAATTAAGAAGAAATATCTGCACGCAGTATAGTCACATGAACGATATTATGTTTTCTGTAACAACTCCTTAAAGGCAGCTGGCAAACCACTACAACTCCCTTTAATTTTTTCATAATTTTTTTTTATCTTTTCTCTTTATTTCAGAAGATGGTTTTTGTTTATGATAAAACAAATTGGTAAACATTCACCTGATCCAGCAACCTTTTCATTTAGTAAGCATGGACAAAAATCATAAGCAAAACTTAAAAATTTCGGAAAAAAACTTTTTTTTTAAGAAAAATTTTATGATTTTTATTTTAACTATTCAATGGGAAGTCTGCAGTATGGTACATGTGTTTATACATATATGGAGAAGGGTATATAAGATTCGGCATAGCCGAGGGTATTCTTATTTAAAACATTGGAACAGGAGGGACAAGTAGGGGAGAAGAAAAACACGCTGAATCAATTTTTACAGCGATTTTTAAATATAGATAAGTCGTCATCCAATAGGAAATCTGTTCTAACTTCCATATCAATATGTTTTATGTCGTGAAAGGGTGGTGGATGTACAATTATTCTTATTGGGGCTGCGAAGCGCACCGGGAATAGCCAGTTTATTAATGAGCATAACTTTTCCAAGAAAATAGTAGCAGTTTAAAAATAAATATAAAAACGTGCACCTTTTGAATTTAAATTTTATTTTTACTTTACTTTTACTTAAGAAATCGATGGTGGTGCTTAAACAAATATATACGTCTTAGGTCTCCTGAATCCATTTTTAGTATAAATTCGATGATGTATTTGGTATACATTACTGCTTTCGTGAACGCTCTGCAGGTCATACCATTTAAATGAAATTAAGTATGGGCCTTTTAGGATAATCGGTAAGGGAAAAGAAATAGTTTGCTTGATATCTCGAATCAAACATATTTTTCTTTTCCGACCATGATTCAACTTACAAGGTAAAAGTTAGACTTCAGATTTTTTGGTAAGCATTCACAGCAATATAAGCACAATTCTTGTGGTGTTTCAATACTTTAATTAAACATTTTTTTTTAACTTGTGTAATAATATTAAGCCCACTTTCGGAACAACGTAAAAACAGTTGAATAACTGGGGTGGGTCGTGGAACAAGATTTTAATGGGATCATCTACGACATGATTGGGAGGAAAAATGTGTGTAGTTTTGTGAGAACCACTAAAGGAGAAAATTTATGAGCTAGGCGAAAACCTCGCCAGGTCAATTGGTCCACAATAATATGTTAAATTTTAACGGGAGACAACAATGTAGAAGTAAATGTGAACATATCGGAGTAGTGTACTAAAAGAAACCACTCACACATCCCCATAATATCCAAGTATTTTCCTATTATAGCTGTAAAGATAAACTGATCTGTAAGCATTGAATTTCTAAAAAAGAAAAATTACGGAGTTCTGAAGTAGCAAATAATGAAAACGAGTTGATACCTGTTTTTTTTAAAAGTGTGTTAACATTTGCGCTCTCAAAAGGAACCATATTACATAATCACTTGAATTCCACTCAGGTGGGTCTGCTTTTTTAGTACTGTAAGTAAAATTGAGTGATTTGTCGTGTTGCTTTCTTTGGAAACGCCGCATAAATTTATGAATAATTTTTTTTTCTTAAACATTTTTAGAAATTAAAATAAAAATTAACTTAAGCCGAAATAAATCAACTCGGGAACTGAATGTATTTTAAGTAGGCATTAATAAATATTGTTATGAATACCGATTAATAATATAATAATTTCGGTATCTTAGCTTTTATGTTGCGTAGGATCATAAATTTGTTAAAATTTGAGAAGGACAAGAATATTAGCTGTGGATGTGATAAGTTCATTAAAGACGAATAACTCTGGTTCTTTCTGATGATGTGATAAAAGCGATCAAATAAAACAAAGAGACAAATGTTTTATGTGTCGTAAGCACTAAAAACTAAGAAACACCAGACAGTCCTTTGCAATATATAACATGGGCCCATCTTCCAGTTGTTAAAATTAATTAATATTAATATTAACAGATAATTAATAATAAATGTCATAACAACATTCATAAATTATTGACGATATCATTAGCATTGAATGACAAATAATGTTAATGATTTTTTTAGTACTATCCTTATTTTCACTAACGGTATTGCTTTTTAATGAAAAGGTTTCATTGATAATTAGTTAAAAAACAAAGTCAAGACTAATGATTAAATGGTTTCAAATCATTATCATCAATGAATGTATTTTTTGTCTTTGTACACTAAATACACATCCTAAAGTTAGTAGAGCATTATTTTAAAACGGCATTTTGCTCATAAAAATTCATGAGATATATATATTTTTTAATTTGTTCAGGAAAAACGAGACACTATGGGGACATATTTGTAATTTCGTGTATGTAATAAGATCTGCTATCTGGAGTGTCCGGTGACTTTAGATCTCAGACATCAAGTTTTAAATGGTAATGGTAATGAAAAAATCCCAAGTATGTATAAAAACATGTATCTTAAGTTAAAAATAATTTTTTGTTTAATAAATGTTTTGTTTAATACAGTAATCCAGCTGACTGGATTTCAGGGCAAAAAGTAAAAGTAAAAGTTGTAGAGTTGAATTGTTTTTCTTATTATTGCAAATATTCAGAAATAAGATTTTTATCTTTTATCATGTTATGACAATTTTACAAATTTATTATTTAAGACAACAAGATGCTTACAATAACAACAACAATGTTATGGTTTAAAGTGATGACTAGACATAAACTATGCATTTATTGCAAAAATAAGCCTTATAAATACAAAACATTAATTCTGTTTAGAATATTGTAAATTGATAAACATGTACAAGCTTATTGTACAAGGCTTTGCCTGGGTCTTTAGCTCTGATTGATGCACGAACCCACAAGCAAACAAAGAGATTTATATTAGATATTAGATTGTGACAAGTAATTTCTACTGACACTAATTATTTCACATTCTAAAATTATAATAGACATCATATGTACATACATATGAATGTATCTATGTATTTTGCTGATGCAAAGAAACATTGAGTAACTACTGGTTTTATCCAATTTGATTTTCTTTTATGCCACAAACGAAATGTTTAGACCAAAAACATCTACTGCAAAATGCCGCCTTTAAAGATTTCTTTCTCTGCCTCTTAATCTTTCTATAAAAATCTTCAAATATCTTTATTTCAAATAAAAATAATGAAATTCAATTTGCCGGCATTTTAGTCATTGCTGTCGTTGTCTAACTTTAGTTAAATAAAGAGTTAAAAAGTTTAACAAGTGCTTTAAGATAAAAGCAGCCACAAACGCACTTGTTTATCAATCCAAACGAAAAGATAAAAACGAAAAAATGTTGATGTTGTTGTTGTTGTTACTTAGTGTCAAAATGCCTGTAGTTAAAGATACTTGTAGTAAGTAATTCTATGTTCTCGTACTTATTTACATAAAAAACGCCGACTTTATACTACAGTATCTGTGTTTGGATTAAGATCAAAGTGAACATAAATAATGCTGCCAACGATGCTTTAATGTTAAATTTAAGTTAAAAGAAAATAGATAAACATTATTTAACATTATGATTTCCTTTACGCAATTAAATTTAAATGTGGGCGCACGTGTGTGTGTATGGGTGCGTGTGTGCGCTTATATATCTGCAATTTTACGACATAAGTTTTCTCTTAAATATCTGCAACTTCAAAAAACATTTTCTATATTTTTGGTATTGCCGCCGATCGCCTAACACTTTTTTTTGTTAAATTGTAAAAGAAATGTTAAAAGCATTAAAGACGAGCACTTTAGCAGTAAAGTAACGTCAGTGATAAATAGGCTCCAGTGTAAGTGACAAGTTTTAAAATTATGAAATTTTAAAAAACAAATACTGTGGTGACAGATAATTAAAAAATAAAATTAAATACTATATTTCCTGAAAGATCTTCTCAAAAACTTTGAAATGTTATCTTAAACAATATAGCGCACAATCGTACTTTTCTCTAAAAAGTTCAGAGACCCATAATTTAGAAAATATGAGCGAGCGCCAATTTTTCGGATGTTTTTGGATTACTTTATTAAAATAGATTTGTTCGAAGTATGGAAAAATCAGAGCAGGTGTGGTGTTTTGTGGCTAATTTTCAAAACTATGTTTAATCGATTGGCATATTTAAATTTTCTCCATTTCATCTAGTGCCTTAGCAAAGTTGATCTCAACACTAACACGAATGAACAGACGGACGGACATCGCTCAATCGACTTCGCTGTACATAAGGAGTCAAATTATATACACTTTATGGGGTCGGAAATGTATATTGTGGAAATTACAAACGGATCTACAAACTTAGATATTTTTTTTTCAAACTTTGGTAAAGGGTATACAAAAAAAAAAGAAATCTACAGCTTCTAATTAAATTCCACATGGCTACAGAGGAGATGTAATAGAGCATAAATTAATAATTTGCGAGGATCGCCAGAAACCGCTAAAATTTGTCACCTAGTGAATTAAAGAAAATGAAATTGGTGCTAGACTCTTGTTTTAGATCGCTTTTGCTTTAACTTTTAACCCAGCTTTTGTTAGTAGTTCGCTTGAACGGATACAATTAGGAAGAACAAGTTTTAAAGTTACTGAAAAAAATAAATTGAATTTCATAAAATTTTTGAAAATAATTTGATACAGAATATCTTTTCCTTAGCAAAAATGTAACCCCTTGAATTTAGTTGTAGATTTTTTTATCCGATTACATTCTCGGAAACGAGAGAATCTTAACCGTTCACTTATAAAACAATTAAGAGACAAATGCATACTTAACCACTAAAGCATAAAAATATTTCTGGAACGCTAAAGCCGCAAGCCAACGTGAAAGGAATCAATAACCGCGTAAAAGGGATCAAGATCCACCAATGAATGGGGGCTCGCCAAAACTGATAAAGGTCCGAGATTCAAACGATATATATTGTGCTGCTACTACGTACGGCAAAACAAGCTGATAGACAAATCAGGGCCATGGTATTTTGAGTAATGCATATAGTTATGTATTTACATTGCTTTTGTTGAAGTATAGAAACAACTAAAGTAGTTATTTATCATTGCCAAACTAACTTCGCTCAGAAACAGGATCCGTATTTGAACTCTTGCTCTTACACTTTTATTTACTTAATGAGAGTTAAGTAAGTCAAAAATATACATTTTCATATTAGCCTAAATAACTTCAAGCAATTGAGATTTTACTTTTTTTGCTATCTCTTTTACACATGTCAATCTGTTTTTAAAATTACTGTATTCAATAAAAAAGACAATTTAATAAAGACAACAATTTTCACTGTTACGGCTCTTAGTTTTTATTTTGTTAGAAGAAAATACTCTCCGTATACAATTTGAAGTCTTTATTTTTTGTTTAAAGGAAATTATATAATGTCATTAGAGTTTAAAATCAATTAAAATAGTTTTTAAACAAAATAAAAATGTCGCCTCTACTCACCATTGAAATGGGAACTAAGAAGCACATCAAATATAACATCCAACTCGCCACAGTCGATTCACGGTAGGGATGCATAAGCGAGTTATCGTCACAGAAGAAACCGAGTTTATATGATTCGCCCCACAATCTGAAACCTACAATTGGCAGACCAACTACAAATAATATAAAATAAAAATAAAAAAATATTTTAAAAGTTTTCAACAATTAAAAAATATAAAAAATAAAGTTAGCGCGCAAATACAATCAGACATTGCGACACAGTCAAGCTCACTTAGGGCTACGACACTTAATTTTGTGGCAATCAAAATTGCTTACTTTTAATTTTTATAGGCTACCAGAGATATATACAATTTCCTACATCGAATGTATTTTTAATTACATCAATATCTTTCTGACGACAAACCATAGCGATTTAATCTTTTGAAAAAGAAGTTAAAGGAAGAAAGCAAAAATTTTAGAAAAAGTAATCCAATGTGGAATTAAGCATTTTCGGCGGAAGGAGTTCCCAACTGAATTACCAACCTTAAATTTTTAACAAGGCATGAGACTTTCATAATCAAATACTGAGAATTGATTGCATTAATAACTGTAGGAAATAATAATGATCATTAGTACAAATTTCAAGGTATTCTCTTATTAGCTTAAAGAACTGGATCAATTACAACTTCATTATATGGCAAGTACTTTTCAAGGTAAAGTCTAATATTTTGCTGGGAAATCACAAAGTAATTCACAAACTATTGAAACCCAAATAGCTCGCTATATGCGAAAATGAAATTTATGAAACTTGAGGCTTATTGACAGAAACTCTACACGAAGCCCAGATTGCAAATTTCTACTTTATAATGTGATCCTAACAACAATATGGCGTCAAGGAATACAAAAAAGTTTTTTGACCGCTAAAATAAAATGCGATTAAGGCGACTGTCCCATAGTATATTAATCATTTTATCTACATATATAATAATTTTCTTTTTCAAAAAGTGAGGTTATAATCAAAGACGCAACGGGCACGTTTTTTTTTTTAACTGGCTTTTACAAAAATATAATTTGTTTTCAAATAAATAAAATAATAAATAACAAAAACAAAGATAATCACTTATACTTTATACAACACCCTGTTCAGGATTTATCACTTCCTATACGAAGGTATAGGTCGATATGCAGTTCCTGAAGAAACTATGTATTTACATATAAGTATCTAAAAATTTGTGGGATACCCTGGCGCTGTGTTTATGTACACATAGAGGTTTTATTGACATTATCTAAAACAATTACAATTCCAAAAAATTTAATTATCATTTACTGCTATTGTTTTTTCGAATTATCATATTTTTGGTAATGGTAAATAAATCATAGCAAAATCGATTAATTACTAATTGCAATTGATTAAAAAATTAATTGCTTTAAGAAACTAAAAATAACGATCACAGAAACTTAAGAAAACTACGCATGAAATAAAGGAATCTTAACCATCTATATTTCAACATTTTACTTACATATATTATAGTTATTAAACTTCATGTCTGAAATCTGCAGTGATATAAAACCCAAGCTAGCAGTTGTTACTACTTACAGGAAAACATATAGATATATTTTCATATCGTCTCCTTTCCTTAAGAATGTTAAAACAAATATGTTTAACCAAATTTTTGTGATAAAATCGCTATTTTAAAATATTGATCCGATATACTTTAGGGTGTGAATTAAAGTACAAAGACAAGGAAAGACGTTTAATAATTGTAATAATTTGAAGCCATTTAAGCATTGTCAATGGTAATGATTTGTTGCGTTAAGAATGCGGATTAGCGATCACTGTTACTAAATGCTACAAATTCTTTTCCATAGGAGACAACGGCTTTGAACATGGTTCCAATTTTATGTTGGCACCATCAAGTTTTCGGTTAGTTTGGAGCTAAGAGAAAAAGTTATTATTATTAAAAGGCTTGCTTCTCCTTTTTTAATGCAAAAATTATGGTTTGAAAACAATAGAATTGTGATTACCACGCATAAAGTATAAAAATTTAGTCTCCTTAAATCAGATTAAGTCTTATAGCAGAAAACAAAATATTTGCAAGTATTATTAAGCAGGTGTTCGCTCAGTCAGAGCAATAAAATATGTTTAGTATCAACATCAGCATCAAAACAAATATTTGTTTTTGCCCAACAGTTCTGAGTGAAGTAATAAAAAGCCAAGCTTTTGTAAAGGAGTAAACTTCAAGGGGTTGTATGCAAATAGCTGAAGTCATTGTTGCGATTTGCAATTTATTATATTATACAATAAGCTGTACCCGCAGTTGAGGGGATCTAATTAAGGGGCTTTCTAAGACTAAATAATATACTATAGCCTTGTTTGCTAACAACCTCTTCTTCTAACACGTAAGAAACAATATTTTGTAATCTAAGGAATAATTGCGAAGATTAAATATTAAAAATCTCAGAAGAGGCGACACCTATCAAGTCCAACTATCAAATCAGCTTAGATTTTATAGATCAAAAACTATATATATTTCAAATATCTTTCAAATCCGATTATGTTAAGACTGGTTAAGATGAATAAAATTGTGTCTTTGTCGTCTCTTCCGCTTCCCCTCCTAAACCCTTTTTTCAAAATAAACATAGAATATTCTACCCTTTACTTAAATATCTAAAGATATTTAAGGCATGTAAGGTTACTTGACTGCAACAAATAATAAACACTCAGTTACCAAGTATCGAAATATTGGGTTAATTGAACATAAAATTTCATCATTACCACTCGTTTCTTGCCATTTGGTCTTTTTTCAGAAAGGCAATGAAGTAGGAAGACGAAGTTTAAAATGTTGACGCATAGAATGAGAGAGATGTTAGTGTTTCAATATATTTATGAATAATAGCTTGAGGTGACAAAATATTACCTTTAACAATAGTGACAACAATGTCTTCAGACAAAATTTCGGCTATTTAACTTCAAACATCGTAACCGAGCCTCTGATATACATACATATTGAGGTTCTAGTTGTAAAACGAGTAACGAACATTATGCATTTTAGCAAAATAGCTACCACGTGCCTGGTAAATAAAATTAGTCGAAATTGCTCAAATCTAAAAAAAGATACTGACACTACTCTTGAACGTCAAGGTGTTCGAAAACATTTGCAGCAGATTCTTATTTTATCTGCTATTTAATGTAAATTGTCAAACATTCAGTTCAGTTTATCAGTTTATCTGATGAGATTTGGATTACGTTTGCATTATTAAATTATAAAAGCAAGAGATTTTTTAAATTCTTTCAGTGTTAAATTTTAGTTAACATTCTAATTAACGTTTTTAGAAAAAATGACAATAATTTTTGCAATTTTTATCTTGTGTTTGCTGGGTGTAACTGCCGATAATACTCCAATATCCTTTGTTGATGAAATTATGGCCGAACCCTTAAACATAAAATTGATAAAAGTTGTTTAATCTTGACAAACAAATTAACGCTGCAGTGGGAGAAATTAAAAATTAGCGCTAAACAGGTGAAGCATGTGTGAATGCTGAAAACAAGAAGTTTGTGTCCACTCTTGAGATATGTAACAAGTCTTTAAAAAGTGCCGTGACGAGGCTTCAAAACTATCAAATAAAATTTTGGCTGACATCACTAATATTACTCAACAATTGGAAACAGATGGTAAAGCGGTAAAATGGTTTTTTCAAGAATGTATCAAAGTAGCCGATGCACTAAACATGGAATTCAATAAGAATATATGTTATGTTATTTTGGCAGATAAAGATACTTTATACCGAGAAAATGCCAGCAAATCTATTAAGAAACTTAACTATTCTATTTATTATCGTATCTATTACTTTGGCGTAGACGTTGATTCCTGCTATTGTAATCCTTTTGAAGACTGCAACTATGATTTCGCTCGTATCTATCAAATTATTAATAACTGCATTGCTAATTCTAAAATAAAATAAATATTGATTTATTGACAATAAATTTTCCTCCTTTGATTTGTTTATTTTGTAAAACTTGAATTGAATCGGAAGTTTAATTTTGTCAACATTTATTATTTATCATAATTTATTATATTATTTATATTTGCAGATGGGAGTTGTATTCGCATGCGATCGGGTGTGTAATTGTGTATGATGTTGTTTAAATGATAAAATAATATACGGGGACATGCTTTAGTTTGTTTTTTTAAGGTCATGGAGAAAAAAACCTCCGCGTAAATTTTAGAGGTCAGTCTATTGTGATAGAAAAATTAAGGCAACAAACGTCAAACTTTCGTCTCTTCAATTTTTCAATAAGCTGTGACGATTCCTGACACGGATAAAATTACTTTCAAATTATTCGGATAAAATTATTTTAATGTTTTCATTTTCTCAATTATTCCGTTCACGAGTTATGGTAAAATAAACTATGGTCGCCGCTGTATTAAAACATTGCCCCTTAAAAAATCTTTGTATGATAGAGAGAACAATGTTATAGATAATAGAAAAGGTAGCAAATTACAATTAGGTAACATCTAATTAGAGAGCAGATTAGTGAGTCAGATGTAAACATTTTTATATTTCTAATATTTATCGCGAATCACTGGGTATTTTTGATATTAATTGCAAATGTACATGGTATGAGAGACAGTAAAATAAAAACCCATTTGCACTTGCTCACATACTATTTGCACATAAAATCAGGCATTCAAACACATTTAAAGTAGATATTTGATGAATTTTGGAATTTTTACAAAACAATTTTTGAAGGAGTAAAAATCTTAAGACACCTGAAAATGGTTATTGTCGATTTCAAGTTTAAATGGTTGTTGGCAACTTAAATAATTTTAAATTTTTGTTTTTAATTGAATAGTTTAAATTAATTTGGTTACACAGCTTCAAATTTTATTTAAATATGATTTTTGTTATGGAATCTCGTACGAAAAATATATTGTAATGAATGCATTGTTATATAAATCTTCATCAACAAACAGAATGATACAAATTCCATTAAGATTTTATTAAGAATCTGTAGCTTCATCAAAATTTGTGAGTAAAAAATTATTATTATAATTTCATGTCGAACCTAGTTAATATTCTAAGGGAAGAAAGAGAAACATGAAGTCTCCTTTAATCACCAATTTCGTTCAACGTATACGGCCAGAAAGAGATTATAAATTAATTGAAGACCTTCAGTAGCTGCATGTTAGATCGTATCCTTCTTTTTAGCTTTAAACCGTTCACATCAATATTGTGTCTGACTTTAAAAAATTGACTTGGTTTTATTAACCGACTTCAAAAAATTAAGGAGGTTATACAATTCGTCTGGATGTTGCTTTTTTTATATTTGTAACTCCAGAACTCAGTCACTTCTGATCCGATTTTGAAATTTTTTGGTAGTATGATAGATTATGCTTACAGATTAGTCCCGCTTTAAAAACAGTTCATAATCTTAAAGATTAAAGGGTGTCCCCATACAACATTCATATTTATTACGTGTATTATGTACTGTAAAAGGCGATTCTTTAAAATTTAAAATTAATGCGTATTATATTTGTTCCCAAGAATAAAAAATTATACAAACATAAATCTAAAAATTAAAGAGTGGCCCCATAATTGATGTAAATTTACTTATATGGGCCTATCATTTGAACCGTTAAAGACAATCGCTTGCAAATTGGACAGAATGTCGATTGCTATGGCCGCTATAGTAACAAGTATTAATATTACAAATTATAAATTATAAATAAATGGGTGCACCAATAGTTCATTAAATTTGATTATATCGCCATACTTTTGATCAGTTGTAGACAAGGGCTTGAAACTTAAAACGAACCTGTATTGCTAAGTCCACTATAACAACATGTATAAAATTTGGAATTGGAAGATAATTGGTGTTCCAATAGTTAATACAATTTTGCGTATGTGACCAAACTTTTAAACCGTTATAGACAGACAGCTGAAATTTACAAGGGACATGTTTTACTAAGTCCGCTATAACAAGAAGCTTATAATTTGAATTTAGAAATTAAAGGGTTTTCCCAAAATTAATGTTATATGTTCTATATGGCTGTATTTTTTGAACCATTGTATACAAACACCTTAATTTTAGACACAATGTCAACTACTTTATTTGGTATAATAAGAAGTATACAAATGTTATATTATAAATTAAATAGTTGATATAATCTGATGCATATGGGCAAACTGTTGATCCGTTACAGACAGACGGGTGACCGTATAGTTTTTTTTTTTTTTTTTTTTTTATAAAGAGAAGTAGCACTTCAGGCATCAATACCTACTTAGTTTTTTTAAACCGTGCAACATTCTTTAGAAAAGGGATAGATGAGAGAGAAAACAGGTGGTGAAAGGAGATAGATATAGCCATTTTATTAATTATTTTACTTCGCCGGCGAATATGCTATGAAGAAGTACCGACGAAGGAGGCTGCGTGTTTTTATGTTAATTCTGATTATGTATTTATACCATTAAACAGAAAAAAACATTTTTTATTTTTTGACTGCCACAAGGTTTGAACCCAGGGCAGCCAGATTTGTAGTCAACGTGCTTACCTCCTAGACTACAGCAGCCTCAAATATAATGGAAACTTTAAAAAAGTGGAATTAAAAAAAAGGACCGTATAGTTGCTGTAATGGGATGTATATTGCCAAACTATTAAACAGTTGAAAAAGTTTAAAGTTTGGACATATAAGTGTGTCCCAATAGTGATTGTAACCTAATTTATGTGGCCATACACTTGAGCTGTTAAAGGCAGACAGATGAAATCAGTTTTGAAGTCGGTTTTTTTTCAAGAATAATGTGGCAATAACATTGCATGTCATAATGACTACTCTACCTCAAAAGACGAGCTAAACAGTGATATGTTATAAATGTTTTCAGTTCTTAATTTTCATATTAAGACAATACATAACAGTTACATATTTTCTTGCAAAACTTTATTGTTATAAAATCAAAAATTTTAACATCCAGTTTAGCAAAACGTTGTTATTTGATTTAACGGAGACTTTCACTTTGAATGAAACAGAATAAGATCGGGTTATTAAAAGCTTCTTAGTAAATTTAATCTATTCTTTTTTTTATGTAGCAACGTATTTTACAGCATCTTATATTCCATTTGCGCTATTGTGACTGTTTATAATTTATAAAATTCAGTATGTCCAAACAGTTGATAGGACTCTTATTTTAAAAAGGCAAAACAAATTGATTGGCAGGTATAAACTAGTGAGGAAGGTAGTAGAACGATTCTGAAGCCATTAGATATCTAAGAATAGCTTTAAACCTACACACAGGTATTTCAAAAATTTCAGTTTGCATGTTGTTTCCTAAGCACAGTGTATCCTCCTCCGACAGAGACACAACCCATTCTTGTCAGTTCCCAGATACAGTTGACTTATAAATTTGGGAGGTAACTTTTTTTTTTACTTCGTTCGTTTTTTTCACGTTCCCTGTATTGTATTGGTAAGTTTTAATTTATATATTCGTTACGCTTCTTTTTTAACACAAGGCAACACATATAAGTGTTGCTTATGGCTATAGCACCACTATTTGCTGGCAGTAAATATAATTAAGGTTATGACCATTGTTACGGCTTTGGCTTTATGTAATGCACGTCTAATTGACGTTTATATTTCCTAACCAGCCACAAGACAGCATTTGGTTTCTTTTTTTCTTAACTGATAATGGTGAGCACCTCTTGTCTTCTAGTACAGTACTTAATCCCACAGAAGTAATTTATAATACGCTCGCAAACGTATAGAATACGTTCTCCAAAGCAGTAAGAATTCATTTTAAAGAAATAGGTAATTGTTTATGCCCATTCTCAACTAAAAAATCAACTAATGTTGGATTTTTTGTTTATAAAAACTCAATTTGTTTTCATTCACTGAATATTTTTGCGTACTTTCAATATTTATTTAATCAAAATTGTACTCCAGCTGTGCTCTACATCTAAACAAAACATTCATAAAATTTTATAAATTTTTTTTTTTTGATTTTATTGAGGCTGTTGAAAAAAAAAACTTAAACTGAATATTCATTTAAACAATTTACACTCGTTTATCTTAGTATTTCCCCCAGAGTTTCATATTTTAAATAATAAATGCTAACCGCAATACTCAAACACGAATGAATTTTACCATTTGATTTAATTTTTATTTTTTTTTTTTTTAACCTTTTACTTAAGCAACAAATTATGCTTTTTATATAATAGCTCGCCTATTATTTACGGGTACATATTTTCCCCTGTCAGTCATTGAAACGTATTTTTTAATGTTGATCGACTATAATTCTTTCTCATGTGTTTTTGTTGTTTTGCATAAATGAACGGATCAATTAGAACATGTGAGTTTTTAGTCTAGTTAGACAAATAAAAAACAATCAGTATGTAACAAAGTACCCTTCGACCTGAATTATTTAAATGTAAATTTAATGACTTAAAGAGTGTGTTGAACCTTGTACCGGTTATAAAAATAATAAAAAAAATTATGTTAAATTAAAAACAAAAACCAACAAAACGATAACACAAGACTACAAATACATATTTTTACATAAATTTTAAGAAAATTTCCACGTAGCAAAATTTGAGTTAATAAATCTTCTCAGATTTACACGAAGCGCAAATTATTTATCCAATGCACAGCGCTCTCTATGCATAATGTCATATTATAACACATGAATTGTCATATTATAACACAACAGTTTAAGCTTTTAGTCAACACTAACACGGACGAACAGATGGACAACGCTCAATCGACTTCGCTATGCATAGGAAGTCAGAATATATATACTTAATGAGGACGGAAATAGATATTGTACAAATTACACAGGGATGGACAGACTTAGATATACCCTTTTTCAACTTTTTGTGGTTAAGGGTGTAAAAAAAATAAACCGTTTTTTTATACGCAAATATTTTATTTAGAATAATTTATTCCTTAATCTACATAAAAAGTCCTTAGCAGTTACGTCAGATTTTTAGTGAATGACAATATGACACTATCATGAATCCAGTTACCTTTTGCTTTAAAAATTATTTAAAATAACCGATGTGTGATTAAATGTTGTTACATATTGAAATTGGCAACACAGAAGAGTTAGTGCTCTTCTCCAACACAGAACCTATTTCACCTTAATACCAAATTTAAGACAGAAATATTTGGTTAGATAATAAGTACAGCTCTGAGCAACTTACTAAATGGTTCTCTTATGGACAGTACAACAGGAGTATACTCGGTCTAGCTGGACCTATCCTGTAGTCTGTGTTTGGTGGAGTACGTTTTCGTTTATCAGACAGAATTGTTTGCGTTATTGCATTACTTGCGCGAAAGTCGAGTGCATTGGAGAAAGGTTCTCATTGCACTTGATAACCAGTCTAATTACGAAACATGTACTCTAGACTGGAGCTGAAATATGTCGCATTTAATGAGGTACCGCTGATGTGGGTTAAAGCTGCATACGGACTAGCGAAATTGGGATCTGCTGTAAATTTCAAAACCCAGGGTAACACTGGTTCTACAAATTTATACAATTGAAAAATTTCCTATCAATTCTGAATGGCCTCTTTGGTTTAGTTTGCAACGCTTCACAGCTGATTCAAAAAAATAATTATTTTTGGGTTTTGTAAATAAAACAATGTCTAAGAAAAGCTTTAAAGAACAATTAGTTGATTATATAATAGACTTGGTTTACTGACTGTCAGCTGTCGGCTTGCAATCAATTGTTGCATTATTAGGGTAAGTATAAACTATTGGTTTAAAGTGTTATATAAAAAAAACCTTAAATAATAATAACCAAGGAACTAACGAAAAATACGACTTGCAAGAATCGGATAGATTTATTTCTGTTGTCACTTCCCAGAAAAAAAGACATGCTAAAGAAGTAGGTAACTCATGGGTTTTACTTACAATTAACAGGTTTAATTTAGAGAAAAACGCACGATTTTTACATTAGCTTGTCAACCAGTACAAATTTGAAGATTAGGGTACGTAACATAACTTTTTTATAACTTCTTAAAATAAATAATTAATATTAATTTATTAATATAATTAATTTATTGTAATAAAATGGAAATACATTTTTTATTCGCACGGTTAATAAATCTTATTTTTTCTTATTTAGTTTTAAGCCCTGTTTTGAATAACAGAATTTTCATTAGTTTCTTATGAGTTTAATTTAAATTATAACTTCACTAGAATAAAAGAACTTATTAAAAATTTATTATAAAAATTAAGTGCAAGAGAAGCAATGAAAATACGCATGAATTTTTAGCTACTTCTCTTTTATTGCGGGATAATGGCAGCAAGATTAGGAAGGAGGCTACGATTTGAAAACTGCGAAAACTCCAATCACTCAATAGGAAAAATTCGCCAATTAAACAGAAAGGCACCGATAATAAAGATAAGATTATATCTAGTAAAATAAGCAAAGGGAAAATTCCAAAAACACAGAATATACAATCTCTTACAGACGAGGTGAATACTGTACTTAAAAAAGTATAATTCCTATAAGATTGTGCCACCGCTGGTGGCAGATTAAATAATTACTTGAGTTAAAAATTGACTCCTCCTAAAATAGGCAGGAATGGCACCGTACATTCTGAGAGAACAGCAATAACTTAAATAGAAGAAATGAGACCCAAAGCAGAAGCAATGTACATCAGTAATTCCTCATATACAAATACTATAAAGAAAATGCAGTCACAATTATTTTAAAATTCTTTAAACGTAATCTTCAAATCTTATCTTATCTTGATGCGATAATATAAATTGAATATTTTTTATGAGGTTAGTTAAGATTCAAAGAATATTTTTGAATATTTTTTATGAAGTTAGATAAGATTCAAAGAAGCCTTTTCAAGTTAACTTTTAAGCACTTTTAGTTTACTTGTTTTTTTTTTTTCAAATAATAAATTCACTGAAATTAAAGTTGCTTCCTATGGCGTGTGGCTCATTGCCAATTAGGAATAATTGCCTAAAATTTGAATAAATTAGGTTTTTAAAATATTACAGTACAGAGGAAACTATAGTGAGCTAGGTTGATCATCTCGAGTGTAAGAATTTTCTCGTTTCTATAGTTATCATCAATTAAAACAATTTTTTTTTAATTCTGTTAAAGAGATAAAAATTAATTTCTGAAACACAATAACTTACAACAATTTTACAATTTACATTTAGTAAATAAATAAAATTTGATATACAATTTTTTACTTGAAATGTGTGGTTTCTTGTTATTTTATTTAGAAAATTATAGGAGATTTGATTAATATTTAATAAATGAATTGAAACCTACACGTACATAGGATTTAGTAATATATATATATATATATATATATATATATATATATATATATATATATATATATATATATATATATATATATACATTTGACTGTAACAAATTTAAAATGTGTATTATAAAAAATTTCAATACTCGTACACATTTGCCCTAAAATATATTTTAAATCTATCTATCTATCTATTTATCTATCTAATTATCTTTCTATCTGTCTATCTATGGTGGTTGTATATTCCAAAAAAATTCCGAAGTTTCACTAAGACCAAAAGTATAAAAAACCGCATAAAAAATACAAAGTTTTTAATTATCATTCAAAAAAATTAAAGGGAAAATTTGTCACTTTTCATCATTTTAAAAAAACAATACACGAAAAGATGGTTTGGGGTTAATCAATTTTAAACTTTAAATCTGGTTGGTCAGGGTTCAACCCCTGCGGAAATTTAAGAATTAAAATAAATGTTTTTCTTTATTCAGAATTTACATTACAGCAGGCAGCCTCCTTCTTCGTCGCTACTTCTTCATAGCACATTCGCCGGCAAAGTAAAATAACTAATAAAATTTGTTTCATAATGAACCACTTAATCAACAACATAAGGCAGGCACTGTTGAATTTAAAATGGACAGCCTGTCTTATCTCTCATCTATCCCTCTCCTAAAGAATATAGAACACAAATTTCCATTTTCAAAGCATAAAAAACAGTAAAGTAGCGTTCAAAAATGTTTCGATAACCACAAGAAACAAAAAGGTCTTTAAATACCAGTACCTCGTTTCTGTATTTCTCGCATCGTAAAAGTTTTCACATCAAGAGTGAAACAAAAAATTTCATCGTTTCTCGATTTGCGAGTAAAAAGTGTTTCTGGTTCTTAATGCGAAAACAGACAGCACTGATTATGTTTTTACTGGAATAATTCCAGTACTAGTGTCAAATAAAAACAAAACGTCAAAATAAAGAAATAAATTATCAACCAATATAGAAAAATAGTGAAAGTGTAGAAAAGAGTTAATAAATAAAATAAGTTTTAAATAATATAGCGAAAAAAATGTATAATACAGTGTGGAGGACATGTAATCAGTTAGCTTTTGCTGTTTCGAAATTCTTTCTATTTTCTAAATAAAAAGATATAAAACATAAACAAATGCATAAATACATATTGATAATACTTTTTTATTATTAATTTAAATTGCTTTTTACCTTTCGGCTGATTTAGACTCCATGTTTACACAAATTTAAATATATATTTTAAATCTTACTTGTTCTCGCGCTGTTTTGAAATGTGAGTTATTTTGACAGTTCTTGCGTATAACTTTTCACAAAATATTGGTACAGAAACACTTTTTCTCGCATACTTCCAATAACTGTTGGAAAATAACTTAAATGACATATAGTTCTCGCATTTTAAAGATACAGAAACACTTGTGTGAGAAAACCCATTTTTTGTTTCAATTTACATCGTTTTTCTAAAAATTCACTTGTTTCAGGCGAAAACTTTTACGATGCGAGAAATACAGAAACGAGGTACAGGTCTGCTGCATTTAAAATACAAATATCTGAAAGCTTTTTGCTTACACCAAGATAGTGCATTTCAAAAAATGTAAATATTTCATTTTCTAAAATTATTATTGAATGTTTGATTTAAATCGAATTTTAAAGATTAAGTAGCCCAGAGAAATTTGTTGTCTATCCCAAGCAACACTTAGGGTCAAATAACAGGGAGGTTAGAAATTTTCTCACCAAAATTAATAAATACTAGACTTTTCAAAATGCTTTTGTATTTGTTGAATTATTAGCAACGGTTGGGTTATTACCCATTCACAATATACATATTTCATGCACTTGTATGCTTAAGATGTGCTCACATTTAAAAATGCTAAATTAAATATTTATTTACTCATATAATAACTAAAAGAAATTGTTGTTTTTTAATATAATGAGCAAATTGCAAAAAGTTCAATTGAGAATGAAAGATGATAACGACTTTTTTCAAAAACAACAATTAAATTTATCGGCTCGCTCTCTCTTTATGAATGAAAATAAAAGTAATAAAACGATGTACATAAGACAATTCCCAGCAAAAAATTTTGAAATAGGTAATCGAATGTGGAATTAAGCATTTTTGGCAACTAGATTGCCAACCTAATGATTTTAACAAGGCATGAGACTTTTATAATCAATTACTGAGAATCGATTACATTAATTATTGTAGGAAATAATGAGTACCATTAGTTTTAATTGTCTACTCGATGTGTTCTTCTCTTGTTGTTTTTATGTTTTTTTTTTTTACATTTTTAAATTATTTTTCAATAAATTTTTGTGCTTAATATCCGAACGTTTTTTTTTTTTGAATGCCCGTAAAATATAGTGTTGAACTTGTTCTTTTTTTACCATGAATTGCTACTTAATTTTGTTTCTTTTTCCTTTTTATATTAATTTTTGTAAATATTTTTTAATTAAGATTTTGTTATGTACTTTTTATTGTTTTATAAATAAAAATTTTGTTTGCTTGTAAAATATTTTATATGTATAAAATTTTGATTTCACCTTTAAAGCTAGAAATAAAAAAAAGCTAATATGATAGAAAACGCACATCTGTAGGTTTTTCTTATTGTTTTTATATTTTTCAGCATAGCGCTTTTTTACTTTCAAATGGCTCGATTGTTTTGGGTAAAACTCCAATCAGATCATGTACAATAAAGACGTTGTGCAAAAAAATAACTTCTTGTTAACGAGCTTTTTTTGTTTCAATACAAATCTGTTTGAGTCTAATGATGAAAATGATTTACACTTATTGTTGCATTTTGTGTTTGTGTATAAAAAGCAACAAGTATTAAAATGATGTAATACTTGTTCGTGTTGTTCATAAAATTCAACTACTGTGAACAAGACGGCTCGATCATACAAGTTGCAGGTCTCTGATCACAATAACCATATTGTGTTCTTTGTAACCATGTATGATTGCGGAGAACCAATTATAGTTGTTTTCACCAAGACTTTAGTCACGATAAACATTTCTTGTTAACTTTACCGATTATATGGTTACTGTGCATAAAAACTGCAACATGGTTGGTTTTAATTTAAAAAAATTTCAACCACAACCAAAGTTTTATAACTTATGAGAAATAATATAAAATATTTAACCATAATATATTGTTATGAATCAAAGTATGGTTCGAAAGAATTGTGGAATCAACTACGGTCTGTAGGACTGGGAAAATCTTATCTTGAGAAAGATGACATTGACGTTAATCTTAATAACGACCATTTTTGTGATGGACTGGAGATTAATCGAAATAATGAATCTGAATTAGAATCCGAAGTTTTCTTTGATATCATGAGAGTTTTTTTTTCCCGGGTTGAAATGTCTGATCTGCTTATTGCATTCCAAAAAATTAAAACTAATGCTGCCTGAGTGGATGGTGTTCCGTTTAAATTTTATAAAATTATTTTTCCCTTTATGTCTACTCACATTCTACACTTATGCAACTCTATACTAACTACGTCAATTTATCCTGATAAATGGAAGTGTGAAAAAGTAATTCCATTACTAAAAACTGGATCCGGTTTCGAATTAACGAACTTAAGACCAATCACTATTTTGCCTGCACTATCTAGAGTTTTTGAGGATACCATTATTTTAAAATTTTTAATTTTATTTCACTGCATTCATTATTAAATTACTACCCATCAAAAAATTTTTGAAAAGGTAATCAAGTGTGGAATTAAGCATTTTTGGCGGAAGTACTTCCCAACTAGATTGCCAACTTAATGGTTTTAACAAGGCATGAGACTTTTATAATCAATTCCTGAGAATCGATTACATTAATTATTGTAAGAAGTTATGAGTTCAATAAGTACGGTAGTCTCTTTTAACATAAAGAACTAGTTCCATTACTACGTTCTTTTTTGGGAACTAATGTAATGTGTTTTGTAAGCGAGTAACAAAATATGGAAATCACAAAATTTAGTCATTATATGGCAAGTACTTTTTAAGGTAATATCTAATATTTTGCTGGGTAGGGTTAAACAAAGCTATTAGGGAGAGAATGAGTTTGAATTAAGCATGTGTCTTGGTTTGATTAGATTTATTTTACGCATCGTGTAAATCATTCTATGATGGTAAGGAAATTAAATTCGTTTTTCAAAATTAATCGAACAACTTGTATGCTGATGTTAAATTATCTATATGAACGAAAACAATATTTTTCATATAATGGGAAACAATCGCGCCTACGAGCGGTATATTCAGGGGTTGCGCAGGATTCAATACTTGGTCCACTTCTGTTCACAATGTATATTAATGATCTCTTTAAAGATTTCGAAACAAATTCATGCGAAAGCTATGCATTTTCTGATGATATTCAGCTTCTGTTTTTTGAGAAACAACCATCTGAAAACTTTCAGACTATCGTTCATAATACTCTTTTTAGGGTCGATACCTGGATGGAATCAAATTATCTTCAGATCAATTTCTCAAAAAACTATAATTATGGGGTTCGGTGTGCTAGGTACACAAGGTTTTCATGTTAAAATTCGTGAAGAATGCATAGAGTGGGTGGACAGAATGCAAGTTTTAGGTGTATTACTTAACAACAAACTAAATTATTTATATCATATAAATAAAGTATCTTCACATGTTAATTTTACTATCCGACGCTTATATTCCCTAAATATACATTTACCATTTCATGTTAGATACAAAATAGCCCATGCATTATTAATGTCTCAAATATCATATTGTTTGGAAATCTATTCTTGTACGTCAATTGGTAATGTAAGATATATAGAGGTCTTAATAAACAAAGTAGTACGATTCGTATTTCAGCTCAGATATAGGGACCACGCATTGATATATGTTACTCGATTTTTAAAATGTTGCTTTTCAAACTTCAAAGACTGAATTCTAAATTCGCCGCATCACATTTATTCACTCCTCTAGAAATATACAAATATATATACCCATGATATATACGTCCATTTTTTAAAAATCTTATGTTATAAAATTAGCACGAATATGGAATCGGTTGCAACTAAGACAATTTAATTTTTCTTTTAAAGTCCATCATAAAAAACTAACAGAGTATTGTAGTAATCTTTAACAATAATGAAAAGAAATATTTTATTATATAACATCGTTAACATTAGACTTTAATTATTCGTTAAATGGTTGTTCATTATGTGTGTGAAGATAAATACGTCAAGTTAAATACGTTTTTTTTTTTAAATGTAGCATGCGATAATTTTTTTCTCCCATACATACAGTACAATTTGTATAGTAAATTCCGGACTTTTTTTAACGAATACGATTGCAGCTTCAAAACCCTACGATCTCGGAGAATCAAACCTATTGGGAAATCAAGAGCACATATAGAGCTATTAATCTGTAAACACAGTTTATTCAAATTGAATTTGAGAAATTTTTTATAAGACGCGGAAAATTGACTTAGTGCAATTTTCTCATATACGATGAGTTCTGTGAGGGATTTTGTCAATGTGGCCAAACCCTTCGATCTCGCGGAATTACACCTACTGGGAAATCAACAGCACATATAGAGCTATCAATCTGTAAACACAGTTTATTCAAATTGAATTTGAGAAATTTTTTATAAGACGCGGAAAATTGACTTAGTACAATTTTCTCATATACGATGAGTTCTGTGAGGGATTTTGTCAATGTGGCCAAACCCTTCGATCGACAATTTGTAATTGTACTGTATGTATGGGAGAAAAAAATTATCGCATGCTACATTTTTTAAAAAACGTATTTAACTTGACGTATTTATCGTCACACACATTTGTTCATTTAATATTTAAAATGTTATAAGTTGATGCCGCATTGCATATATATACATATATTAAATATTATTATTATTATTTCTAAGTTTATTAATCTTTGTTAATTTATCTCAGCCGCTTAGGGTTACTTATTAAATTACAAAAATAAGATTCTATTGTAACATTATTATTTGGCCAGAAAAAGGCTTTTGTTATTACAAATTTTATACAAATAAATGAAATGAAATTTCCCAAAAAATTTTTTTCTTACAAAAGAGGCTACCAAGTCGTTTTTGAAGTATATAGTAGAGATGACATCAACACGTCTTGTTTGCTTCTATTCATACTATTTACTATTAAATTGTTCTCTTCGTTTATTGCTTTTGCAAAATGAGAACACTAATTTACTTTACTCATTCAGCAAAAGCTATCGTCACCATTTATTCATTTGTCGAGCATAGGAACCAGTGTTGCCGTTTGGTTTGGCCAAATTTTCGTAACTTTTCATACAGACACCAAGTAAAGTAATATTACTGAAAAAGTACTTGTTTTATTATTTGACGCATAAAACATGGTATTTTTAAAACTATTAAAATTGCAAGTCTAGCGAAACTCAAACTTTCAAAGAAAACTGTCAAAGAGATTTATTGGAAAAAGTCCTACTTAAGCTAATTTTATTGAAATGCGATAGCCAATCGTTGTGCTCGTAAGACTTTTGTCTTTTTAACTATTGCACAACAAACTTGTGTCTGCTTGTTTATTTTTCCTATATGTATACTATGCACTAAATCTCTCTTACAGCTGCAGTCAATATTCGCTTTTGAAAAAGAAACAACATTGTACACTTTTATATGGCTTACGATTATCTCTAGTATGTAGCAGTTAGGGACTTAAAAGCACGTTTACGTTTTTTTTAATGTCTACTTTGCACTCCGAGGAATTCTACAATAGCTCATGAACTTTATTTCAAAATTTGCTTTTTTGCTATAAGTAGTATTTTAAATCGTCAATAAAATTTGCTACTATCTACATATGTAAATCTTAATTACATAACATAAATAGAATACCACCCTTTTTGGGAGAATACTTAAAAAATGATATTTTTACTTTTTTCAATTTATGGGCTTATAACTTTTTAACGAAATGCGCTATCATAACAAAAAACCTTAAATTAGTTTATACTTAATTTTATCATGAATATAAAAATGTCTAATGTAATAATCCTATCATTAATAAGTGCACTACGCCAAATAAAAAAAATTAGTAAGCAAATTTTCTCCCAAACTAAAAGAGATAACTTTCACATGTAAGCACATATTTGTATATATTTTATTAAATTATAATTAAATAAAAAAATCTTAAATTTTGAGTTAAAAATAAACTTTTTTACGACATCTGGGGATCTACCAAAAGCCCGCCTTAGCCTGGGACGCCGACCATTCTCACTTCTGCTCAAAAACACCTCTGCCCTGCATCTGTGAAATTTTATTGATATATCTTCAGTGGTTTATGAGATACCAAATTTTGTCCAAAATAAATTGTTTTCAAACTGGCACAGTGGCTTCAAACGATTTATTTAGTTTAACTGGCAGACAACATTCCAGATATTGGTTTTCATGATAATTTCATTTAGGATACAAATTTCAATTACAATCTTTAAGCTTTAATAATTATAAAAATATAATAAAATTGTATACATCAAAAGCTATAGGCCCATTAAACACATCTGCGATTTAATCGAACTTTAAGTAAACACCCCTAATATTGTCTTTGATTCCACATACTAATAATTCTTTTAATTTTATAATAAATAATTTGCAAGTTATAAAATTTAATCACTTACCACATGCCAATATTATCAAATCCACAAATAGACGACCGCAGATTTTCCGGGTGCCATACAACTCCATTTTGTGTTTATTACCCGCTCCGAGAGCGATGACAACACTACTACCACCTCCACCAATGCCGGAATTCCCAAAAATATTTAAACTTTTCTCGTTTTTATTATTGTTGTTGTAATTGTTAATGTGATGATTATTTAACGATAATGTTGTACTTGTTGTTGTGGTTGATGACGAAGTTGTTGTATCACTGCCATGACCATTAGCATTCATGGCCATTCCACCCACCAAACAATCACCATTAGCGACTGTTGCTACTGCGGAGGCAATTGTTGCTCTTGTTGTTGTTACACCCACATACACGTCACCATTACCATTGCTTGTAGGTGAAGATGGTTCACTGCAACTACTCAAACTCTCTAGTCTCTTCAGGGGAGTCGTGTCGCAAACACTGTTCGGTCTTAAACTATTCATTATGGTTTTCTTTGCACAGTTGATCTCTTCAATATTTACAATTTACTCTAAACATAAAGTTGTGTATTAAATTGTTATTTTTATTTTTGTTGTTATTATAGCTATTTGCAATTTAAATTATTCGCTCTTTGCTGGCGGCTTTTCATGTAGTTATAATCGTATTTGTAATTTTATTATGTGACGTAATAAATTGTTCTCATATCTTTGTAATCTACTTTTATTTCTTTCTTTTCAGAATCAATTTACTATAAATATATCTTAAGCTGCCTCTGTTGCTGCTGTTACTGTAGTCGTTTATCGGTCGTCCGTCGCCGTTGTTCATTTACAAGTTATGAGAGGCGTTGTTCTTACGTTAAATGCTGATGATTTTAATAAATGCGACAACTTGGTTAGTGGCGCTTTCTTGTTGTTTATCTTTTTTCAATTCCAAGTGTTTTTTTTTTTTTTTTGTTTTTTGCTTTTAGTTGCTTTTTATTTAATTCTTTCGATTTAAATTAACAAATAAAATGTGGGCTGATATGTTAAAGGATTTTCATTTTAATTAAACGTAGTGCACCTGAAATTTTTAATTTATAATTAATTGAGGTCAGATTGTGAGTTAACAACTTATAAATTTGATAATTATTACTAATTATTATTAAATTTTACTATTTGTTATCCATTCCTAAATTCATGTTATCTATTCCTAAATTCTTCATATGGAAGTTCGTATGTTCAAAGTAAAATTTCAAAGTTTCTTTCCCATTTACGAAACCGCTCTCACTCAGCATAAAATTACACACTTACGAGGGCTGCTCTATATATTTCTGGCCTAATAGTGAAAATGCGAATATTTATAATCAAAAATGGTTTTATTGTTTTTCAAAGTATTCTCCAGCATGATTTATACACTTTTGCAAGCGCTCAAACCAGTTGTCGAAGCACTTTTTCCACTCCAATTGACACACCTCTAAAACATGGGTTTTGAACACTTCAACAGCTTCTTCTGGCGACGAAAATCGTTGAGCACGCATTTTTTTCTTGCTGTGCGGAAACAAGAAGAAGTCATTAGGTGCTTAGTCAGGGCTGTACGGCTGTACGACGTTTTGGCCGGTCAAAAACGCTCTGGTTTGAGCCGATGTGTGAGAGCTCGCATTGTCATGGTGAAGAATGATTCGTCTTCTCTTGTTGGTTTTTCGAATTTCTCCGATGACTTCAGGCAAACAAATTGTAGTGTACCACTCAGAAGTGACCGTCCTACGTTGCTCAAGCGGAACAGTCGCCACATGACCAGTTTTGCCGAAGAAACAGGCGACCATTTGCTTCAAAGTGCTTCTTCCACGAACAACTTTCGTTGGATTTTGCTCGTCTTTGAACACCCACACGGTCGATTGTTGTTTCGTTTCGGGCTCATACGCATAGATCCATGATTCGTCACCTGTGACGATCTTATAAACTACTTTTGAAGCACCGCAATCGTATTTTTGCAACATTTCTTTGCACCAATCGACACCAGCCTTTTTTTGAGCGACTTTCAAATTGTGCGGGATCCAACGAGAACAAACCTTTTTTATGGCCAGGTGTTCATGCAGTATCGAATGCATGCTGGTGGAAGAAATGTCCAAGGATGTCTCTATCTCTCGGTATGTCGCATGTCGATCTTGCATTATGAGTTCACGCACGGCATCAATGTTCTCTGGCACAACAGCCGTTTTTGGACGACCTTCACGGAATTCGTCTTTGAGCGAGCTTCGGCCACGATTAAATTCATTATACCAATTTTTCACAGTGCTATGGAATGGTGCTTCATCGCCATACAAAGATTTAAGTTTATCAATGCACTCTTGTCGTGATAATCCACGTCGAAAGTTGTGAAAAATGATGGCACGAAAATGTTCACGAGTTAATTCCATTTTTTTCTATATTAATTTTTTCAAGTCACTGTAAACAGCACAAATAATGGTCGTACGTCAAAACGTTTTGAGTACGATTATGCCTTAAAATGACAAACTTTCCAATGGAAATGTGAGATTGCACTTGGCAGCACTCAGTGTTGCCAGGCCAGAAATATAAATAGCAGCCCTCGTAAAACTTACTACGCATGCTCTTCGCCCACTGGGTAGATCTATCTTCTAAGAAAGTATCTTGGAAATCCTAATGCCAAGTGGTAAAGAAGGGGCAGATTTACCGCTATGAATATTTAAAAAGTCGCAAAAAAAAACTAGTTTTAAAAACTAAAGCTAGGTAATGCAAAAAGACCGCTTTGCCTCTTCTTCCTGGTTAAGCCATTTAAACTTTAATTCCCTTTCTCTGGATTTATATCGTGACATATTACATTCCTTGTAAACAAGTTATTGACTCCGACTTACTGGTTTTCTCTGACTCTGACCACAGTTTTATTTTGTATTTTATTTTCTCCTCTTCGTTTCGTTGATGAATTATTAAGAACATACTGCCGAATACAAAGATTAATTTAAATCACCTTTTGGCGAAGACTTTACTTAAATTTTGAATAAAAATTTTAAAGCTACAGAGAGGACAAAACGAAGACGCACAAAAAATATTTGCGATGGCTTTTAATAATTGCCAATTGGTTTGAATTAATCCAAGAAAAACCTGTTTTACTATGTCTAACCGGATGGAAACTTCACACACACACAAACTTCACATTTTTCGCTAACGAAAAATAACTCAACTTTAAACCTTGTGTACAAAGAAGCTCTGGAAAATTAGTAAGTTAAGCAATGGTTACAAAAGCTCGCAATACAAAGAAAATTTATTTTTTAGCCAAACAGTTTGTTTGTGGAACAAACTACCTGAGGATGTGTTTCCTACCACGTTAAATGTGCAAAGATTCAAATCAAATGTCTAATAGCGCTCTATCCCACTACCCATAACCTAATTTCCTAGTTCTGGCACAATACGTTGCATGAGTAGAGGTCATCTCCTGATTGCCGATCTTAATAAAAAAGAAACAAAAAACTAATGCCATACAATTCAAAACCTGAAATATACAATTTCAAACCAAATGCTACGCACACACAAATCGTAAAAACTCAATAATTTTAATTCGACCAATTGTTTTCTTAAATTTAAGTATTTTGATAAAGATTTTAAACAGAGATTTATTTCTGATACCTTTTTATTTATATAATTTATAGCTATACAAACTAAATGGAGATCGCGAAACATCGGTTGAAGATCTTGTTTTTTACCAACAACTTATAATATGATACGTTGTACAAATATATATTTTATTTTGAAGAACACCAATATCAAGCAGCACAGGAGGGGCCTTTTATTTTTTTATTAGTCTCGTGGGCATTCTTGCTTGTGTTTTGAAACTTGTAGTCTAGCAATCACTTTCAGTGAAATTCATTCATCACATCCTTAATCAAAAACTATTGTTTCTAAATCGAATGATTTGTATCACATGTTCTAAGGGGTGATGAGCCCTAGATAATACTTTTCATCCGTTTGTATTCAGAGTAAAAAGGTAACATCTTTATTGTAATATTTGAACACAAAAATTCTTGCATTATTCCAATTATTCTTGGCACAAAAATAATTTCTGTCTATTGGAAATGTTCAAGAGTGTATTAGCGGTTTTTTATTTTATGTTCATTTTTATTTACTCTAAGAACTCTTAAAATCGGACAAATAATTTAGTTTTAATGAACTATGTCGATTTAAAAATGTTCATATTTAGGTAGAGATGGGAACCCCAAATAACTTGCATAGTCTTTTAGAAATAAATTATCAAAAACATAATTGAATAGATGTATGTATTTATGTATGTATGTATTTATGTATGCATGTATTTATGTATGCATGCATTTATGTATGTAAGTATGTATGGCTGCATCCAAACACAGCTTATTATTTACAACTATTTAGTTAAACTTACTTAATATGAAATATATGTACGAGTATTATGAATGCAGTTAAATCTACAAATGCTCTAGCGTCACACAGTGTATTAAATAATAATTTTTAACCGACTTCAAAAAAGTAGGAGGTTATACAATTCGACTGAATGTTGCTTTTTTATGTTTGTGACTGCAGACCTCAGTCATTTCTGAACCGATTTTAAAAATTTTTGGTAATATGATAGATTATGCTTACAGATTGGTCCCGTTTTAAAAACAGTTCATAATCTTAAAAATTAAAGGGTGTCTACAACATACATATTTTTTACGTGTTTTATCAACTGTAATGGGCACTTCTGTAAAGTTTTAAATGACTGCGTATTACTACAGCTCCCAATAACAAAATGTTATACAAAAATAAATCTAAAAATTAAGGGGTTCCCCCATATTTGATGTAAGTTTACTTATATGGGCCTATCTTTTGAACCGTTACAGACAAACGCTTGCAAATTCGACATAATGTCGATTGCTATGGCCGTTATAGTAACAAGTATTAAATTAAAAATTATAAATTAAAGGTTGCGCCAATAGTTTATTTAATTTGATGTCTATGGACATAGTCTTTAACAGTTGTATACAGACGCTTGAAATTTACAATTAGCCTGTATTGCTAAGTCCACTATAACAACAAGTATAAAATTTGGATTTGGAAATTAAAGGGTGTCCCAATAGGTAATGTAATTTTAAGTATGTGACCAAACTGTTGAACCGTTATAAACAGAATGCTGAAACTTAAAAGGGACCTGCATCGCTAAGCCCACTATATCAACGAGTTTATAATTTAAACTTAGAAATTAAAGGGTGTCCCATAATAGATGTAAATTTACTTATATGATTCTATCTTTTGACCCGTTAGAGACAAACGCTTGGAAATTTACATAATATTGATTTATATGGTCCCTATAGTAACAAGTATTAATATTTAAAATTATAAATAAACGGGTGTTCCAATAGTTGAGCAATTTGATGTATGTGGCCGAACTTTTGAACCGTTATAGACAGACAGCTGAAATTTGCAAGAGACCTGTTTTGCTATGTCCGCTATAGCAAGAAGTTTAGAATTTGCATTTTACAAACACCTGAATTTTAGAGAGAATGTCCACTAGTTTGTTTGGTATAACAAGAAGTATAAAAACTTTAAATTATAAATTAAAGGGTTTTACAATAGCTGATATAATCTTACGTATTATATGGCTAAACCGTTGAAACGTTATAGACACAAAACATGGTTGCTAAATCTACTGCAACAGCAAGTTTATAATTTGTATTTGGAAAATAAAGGGTAACCCTATAGTTACTGTAATTTGATGTATATTGCCAAACTATTGAACAGTTGAAAAAGTATAAAGTGTGGAGATATAAGAGTGTCCCACTAGTTAATGTACTGTAATTGGCGATTTTTCAGACAATGAAATCTGTTTTGAAGTCAGTTTTTTTGCAAGAATTAATTTAATGCTTTTTACACTGCCTTTTTTTAAGTCTTTTTTTTAGGTCTTTTGCCTATGGCCTCAATTAGAGCTCAAGAGTCAATTCTTTTGCATAAGCGATCACAGATACCCCAATTAGCAGCTGGAAGGTACATACTTACGCCGTATTTACTGTTAAATAAAAAAAAATCTGAAACGTTTTCGAATATTTAGATATTTTTTTTGAAATGTAGGCAAACACTTTCATTTAACTTAAGACAAACACCAAATGAAAACTAAACAAACAAACAAAAAATAACAATAAGTAAATTATATCAGGACAGTAAAAAGAAATAAAAAATCAATATATAAAACCCCTTCACAAATAATAAAAAAATGTGTTTCTAAGGAAAGTGCTAATGGATGTTTTGTTTATCTTATGAATAACAACAAATTTTCTGTTAAATATCTTTCACAATTCCGAATTCAAAAAAGGAAAACAAATTTTAATTTCAATGCGAGTCTAGAAATATTTTTATCGGACATTAAAGGAGCATAAATAGTTCCAGCGATTTCGTATTAACCCTTTCAGACCGTGATGCATCGATTGTGCGGGTAGGTTTCAGTCTCAATATTTTACTAAATTATTGCGAAATTCTTGAGTCACATTTCACTTTTAGCTAAATGATCCGTAAAAATAAGTAAGTAATTACAAAAGTATTAATCGTTTACGAATAATGAAGTGCACATATTTTAACTAAAAAAAAATATGAATTTTAATTTACGGACAAATAAAAAAGTTTATTTCATAATAATAATCGACCGAGCTGCATTTATTGTGCGTGTCCTGAAAATCCTTGAAGCTTATAAAAATTATAAAACCTAACCATTGGTTATATTTTCGTACGCTATAGAGACCACATGTTCCAAGAATTATAAAAAAATTCTCGGTAGTTTTGCGTCTGGTCTGAAAGGGTTAAAAAGTGCCTAAAATCGGAAAGTATAACTTTAACAAAAACAACACAAACAACAACCACTTATCAAAAGTACATTGTAATCAGATTATTGTATTGCAATTTATTCATTATTTATTATTTATTTTTTTTTCATACAGTAACACAATTTTTTTTATTTATTTAACTTAATTTTTTTTTTTAATTTAGTCAAATTCATAAATTTTTATTGATTTAAATTTTTTTCTTAAAATATATTTTTCATCACTAATTCAACTTCCAATATCCGATTTATATTCCGCCGTACAAATAAATACTGTTAGATACAATTCCCGTTATGATCTGTTCAATTTATTTACGCGCTCATTGTTGTGTCGCAACCAAACTTAACTAGACAACTGTTGTATATTAAACGTGCTGTAAGTTTTTGAGTTGATTATGTAGTCATGCAACATTTGCGTACATCAAGAATAATCACCAATGTTGCAACATTTCTTACAGTTTTATTTGTATCTTTGTCTATTGGATACATTTTCAGTTTTAGGGGTTAGATTTCGTTTATGTTGAGATACATGTTGATATAAAGATACATTTTTATATTTTCTTTTGCTGCATATGTCCATTATTATAAGCGGAAACGCTATTGGGATTCCTTGATTATTTTTCAAATAAGAATATCACTGGATTTAAAAAAAATATATACGAATCTAGATATGACTTGCTCTCTTAAAATCATTTTTAAAGCTGTCAGTACAATAAGATATAATCTTCATATCATTAAGAAAACGGATGGTTGAATTGTTATGAGAATCAACCTAATGGCCTGCTATAAGCCAAACTTCTTTGACGTTACTGAGTTAGTCGTAGCAAGTTAAGTTAAAGTTTTAATACAAGCTCCTGAACCCGCTGTGTATTACACAATGGCAGGCAGATATGAACTAGAAGTGCTCGGTATTTCAAAGACAGGAGATGAACACCCTTTCGATGATTTTTATTTGCTGTACGCAAAGCAAATATTGTGGTGATGGTTATTAAAATTGCAAGTGCCTGTGCATAAAAGAAAGAATAAAATAACGTAGTGTTTTGTTGTTTTTATTTTTCAACATCTTTAAACTGTATAAAAGAGCAGAAAAAAAAGTCTGCCGTATGCAGAGTATAAAGAAAAATAAAATCAAAGTTGATTATTGTTGTTTTTGCTTGAACTTTGATTTTTGTCTTTTCTTTAAAGTTTAGACAAAAATCTTTAGTTCATTTAAAAATTTTTGTGAGAAGTTACCTGACGAGCTAAGTAAGCGATAGCGAAATGGCCATCGAGACGTGCTTTCACCTTCAATAATCAATACCGGGAAAATAGCACAATAAAAAATTTTAAAGTTTAAATTATATTATTAATTATTCCCGTGTTTTAAATTTTAATTATAAGAAAATAAATTTATATATAAATGCTATCGTATTGCATTTTTTTTTTTTTTTCTTAATTTTAGTATTTCCTTAAAAATCTCTACAAAAGCTTTAAAATGATACCCATATTGATAACGGAAAATAAGTGCGAGCGCTTAATATTTTACTTGAAGAACATCGACCGATCATGTTGATTTCTAATAGCACCTTTTTTGACACCATTTCTGATCGATTGTCGTATTTAATTTTTCTCTAGCTGATCTAGTGCCTCGGCAATCTTAATACTAACACGGATGGACAGATGGACATTATTCAATCGACTTCGTTTTGTATAAGAATATATACTTTTGTATATGTTTTGCTTATTCAAATATTAAAAAAATTCAAAAAATCAGTGTTTCAAATAGCAGTTACCAAAAACTACCACTTAATGGCTTTTTCAATAAAATTGTTTCTTTAATATATTAATGATTTTATAATGAAATCATCTAATGAACACCCTAGCTTGGAGTTCCTACAGGAAAACAAAAATATGTTCTCATACGCTTGCATTTCTCCTGAGAATGTGAAACCATATATGTTTCAGCAAATTTCTGTTATAGTAGTGCAATTTTAGATTACACTTTAGAAAGTTTATTTATTGCACAAAGTCAAGGAATGACGTTGGTGAATAACAATGCTTTGAAACCATTTAATCATTAGTCACTGATAATGATGTTGTTTTATTTTTTTGCTGTTTACTTTACCTCTTCATTAAAAGCATTACCATTACTAAAAATAATTGTAATGCAAAACAAAAATAAGAATTTTTATATTTGCTTGGTCTTTTTTATTTTTTTATGTATGAATATTTTCTATATTTCGCTACTCCCTTGTGTAGCATCATCAGGAAAACAAATATTTATTTAAATAACATAAAACAACAACAAAAATATATACATACATACATACATATTTCAAAAAACAAAAAATTATTTTGTCATATAAAAATTTTTTAAAAGAAATGCAAAGTACGAAATTATTTCTTATTTACTAAATGTCACTTATAATTGTTTTCTATGTTTATTACTAAAACGTTTTCAAAATTAGGATAGTGATTTAATCTGGCACAATGAGACGATTATGCATTTTTGGTGAATAAATATTTCTTAATCTTTATTCACATTTAGATTTTAGATTTTATTCTAGTTCTTAGTTTATTTTTTGTTGTTCCTATCTATATATATATACTTTACTTTAGTTCAAATCTTATTATCGTCTCCGCGAATGGAATCTTATAGACTAAATTTGATAATTCTTTAGTTGGTATTTCATCTTTAGTTTTGCTAAATAACCTTTTTAGTAAGTAGTCTAATTTGTATGCCATTTTATATTTATTGCAATCAAAAAGTTTTGATTTCAATAACCTTCTTGATACTCCTGGTACATAAATTAAAGACTTATAAATCATTGGCTCAATTATATGTCTTGTATTTATATTATTCCTATTTTTATACTGAATTATTAATCTATTAGTAAAATGAATAGGAAAATGATTATCATTTTATACATTTTTAATTTTCTCCTTATTGTTTTTATGAAACTCAATATCACTTATCGCAAGTATCCTTTCTATTAAATTTTAGCTGCATTTATTATAATTCGTTTACTGTGGTTAGAATAAAAGTTCATAATTCTTCCAGCAGCTGTTGGTTTTGGTACCAATCTATTCATAAATTTTTTCTACTCTAATTGAGTAAAGTATCTAAATAATGAAGTTTGGAATCACATTTTTCTTCTATTGTAAATCTAATAGAAGGATTAGAGTCATTAAAAGATTTAAGTAAATTATTAATGCCATTTTCAAAATAAATCATCAACATTTTTGTTGTTGTTTTATGTTATTTAAATAAATATTTTTTTCCTGATGATGCTACACAACTGAGTAGTAAAATATCAATAATATATATAAAAAATAAAAAAGACCTATTGCTTAAAAATTTATTAAAATATTAACATTATTAATCATTCAATGTTAATGGAATAACACTCAAGTATGCCAAAAGTACAACAAAATTATACTTTTCTAAAATATAGTTTCTAATATTTGTTATTAAAAATTAAAAAATTATTTGTAAAATTAGTTTTAAGTATAAGTGCGAGATACAGCTTAAATAACCTTTAAAAATACCGATTTGGTACAAGATATAAATTTATTTACATGCTCGAATTCTAGTCGAATAAAATCTGCAACACGATGAAGAGCGTGGGCAAAGCATGTCAAATGGAGCATTTTTGGATACATCATTTTGAGAGAAGAAATTTGATGCTTTAAAATAAAATTCTTAAAGAGAGAATGCTATGCAATAGGAAAAAACTAATGATAGACAAACGAAAAAAGGGTAAAATGATTAAAAATTGCACAAAGTACTAAAAAAAAGTATTTTTATAGCAATAAACTTAAAAAAAAGCAAAATAAGCCCAATAATGAAAAAAAGCAAAATAAATCACATTGTATGAAAAGTGGCAAAAAAAAGCAAAAAAGCAAAAAAGCTAATTTGTCTTCTCTGGTTGTGGTAGCAGCCTTAGAAGTACAGCTTTAGTACAGATATTAAGTGTATAGATGTTATGCTCCCAAAGATAGAGGAATCGTAATAAAAGAAAACATATATCAACTTAATTAAAAATAAATTGTTATATTTTAATGAAAATATAAATTTTTACCAATTTATATGTTATTGCATGGTTTGAATAAAAATTAAAGCCTGTGTTGTACTTATGTTTCTTGTAATAAATTTTTAATAATTAAAATAAAGGCGCGTAAATAAGAAGGAGTATATGTCACATTATCACGTTTTTTGTACATAATTCTAGTGTATACTTTAATATGATTAAAAAACCAAGTAATTTTTTTCCTTAAATTTTTTTCATTAAATTAAATTAAATTTCTATTTTTTTTTTTTAAGAAAAATAAAAATGTCGAATAAGACCATATTAACATAGTTTTTATTTCTTTCCTACTGTTCACTGTTCTAGTAACTAAATACTTTTATAAAAGATGACATAACAACAATAAGTTATCGTGTGTGTTCCGGCTTCCGCAGAAAGCATATAAAATCTAGATTTCATATAAATCTTAAATTTAGTGTCTTCATTTTCTAATTGCTTTTTCACATACTCGGTATTTTTAGATATGTAGCTTTTAAAAAAAATTTTGTACTGTTTTGAAAAAAATTTTTAATATTAAAAAAAAATCTTAATTGTTAAAATATAACAAAATTATACCAGATTAAATAATACAGTTTATATTTTTGAACTCTCGTTATATTAAAACCCACTTTTATGAAGAGAAAGCTGATTCGTTTTCACCATTTTTTTATTGAAAGAAAAGGATACGAGTATTTTTGCTCGTATACGAACTTATAAAGTGACAATGAACACCAAAAAAATTTTTGCTATTGAATTCGGAAGCTAAAACACATACGATTATTAAATTTATCAATTTCTAATTTAAAAATAAAGCCTGCATTTAAAATATTCCTACGAGGGCTGCTCTATATATTTCTGGCCTACTAGTGAAAATGCGAATATTTTTAATCAAAAATGGTTTTATTGCTTTTTAAAGTATTCTCCAGCATGATTTATACACTTTTGCATGCGCTCAAACCAGTTGTCGAAGCACTTTTTCCACTCCGATTGAGACACCTCTAAAACATGGTTTTTGAACACTTCAACAGCTGCTTCTGACGACGAAAATCGTTGACCACGCATTTTTTTCTTGATGTGCGGAAACAAGAAGAAGTCATTAGTTGCCAAGTCATGGCTGCACGGCGGATAACCCATTAATTCGACGTTTTTGCCGGTCAAAAACGCTCTGGTTTGAGCCGATGTGTGAGAGCTCGCATTGTCATGGTGAACAATGATTCGTCTTCTCTTGTTGGTTTTTCGAATTTGTCCGATGATTTCAGGCAAACAAATTGTAGTGTACCACCCAGAAGTGACCGTCCTACGTTGCTCAAGCGCAACAGTCGCCACATGACCAGTTTTGCCGAAGAAACAGGCGACCATTTGCTTCGAAGTGCTTCTTCCACGAACAACTTTCGTTGGATTTTGGTCGTCTTTGAAGACCCACACGGTCAATTGTTGTTTCGTTTCGGGCTCATACGCATAGATCCATGATTCGTCACCTGTGACTATCTTATAAACGTCTTTTGAAGCACCGCAATCGTGTTTTTGCAACATTTCTTTGCACCAATCGACACGTGCCTTTTTTTGAGCGACTTTCAAATTGTGCGGGATCCACCGAGAACAAACCTTTTTTACGGCCAGGTGTTCATGCAGTATCGAATGTATGCTGGGAGAAGAAATGTCCAAGGATGTCTCTATCTCTCGGTATGTCGCATGTCGATCTTGCATTATGAGTTCACGCACGGCATCAATGTTCTCTGGCACAACAGCCGTTTTTGGACGATCTTCACGGAATTTTTCACAGTGCTATAGGATGGTACTTCATCGCCATACAAAGATTTAAGTTCATCAATGCACTCTTGTCGTGATAATCCTCGTCGAAAGTTGTGAAAAATTATAGCACGAAAATGTTCACGAGTTAATTCCATTTTTGTCTATATTAATTTTTTAAAGTCACTGTAAACAACACAAATAATGGTCGTACGTCAGAACGTTTTGAGTACGATTATGCTTAAAAATGACAAACTTTCCAATGGAAATGTCAGATTGCACTTGGCAGCACTCAGTGTTGCCAGGACAGAAATATATATAGCAGCACTCGTACATACACTTCAATAACTTCCTACAATATCACTGTCACTACGCATTTAACAGTATTTTCTAAAACGGATAAAAATTGGAAAGAAATTTTCGAATCCATTAAGCAGAAAAATTGTCACACTATGAATCTATTAAAATAAAAACCATAAACCACACACTTAATCAGATGTGTTTTTGAACATATTTTTCAAAATTAAGTTGTAACAATAAATGACAAATTGTTACAAAATTATAATTGAACCGAAAACGTATCAAAAATTTCGAACATGCGATGGATTTTTTAATTCCTTCATGAAAAGTGTTATGCATAACACTTTAACACATGTGTGCAACACAAATACAAAATTATTTTATTGGTTGAAAGTTGCCTTTGTCACTATTGACAAAACACAATAGGACTTATAAAATAATCAAATCAAAAAATGTTGTACTGCCTTCAATTGACTTCATTCTTTATCAAAAACATTCGCACTGTAATTGTTTTTTTTTTTTATTGTTGTAGTAGTTTTTGTTGTTTTATGTTAATTGCAGACATAAAATTAACGACTATTATTTTTTATGAGACAAAAAAATGTGAAAAACTTACGTTAAGTGCTAATAAACTGAAGAAATTGTTAAATGTTTAAGGTTTTCCATAAACAACATTTAGAAATTTTATAATTTATGCTTTGATGCAGTGATGGCCTCCACACTTAACACGAGTCTTTTCCGAGAAGCCAGAGGGATGAGATCCTACACGGAAATGGTCGTTAAGTACGAAAAGGAGCTGCCACTTAAACGTGACACCATCACACCATTTAATGGATTTGTTCTGTGCTGGGGATAGGTAACGTTAAAAAGTGTAACATCTGAAAAAGGATTTTTTGGTGCCTTTCGCCTTGATATACGTTTATACAAAGTTAATAAGTTTTGGTACCATTTTCAGTGTTATATGTATGTCATTTAAAAATTGTGCTTTAGTGATGAAACAGAACTGGAGCTGAACGATATTTTCCATTAATTTCTTTTTTTTTGAAGATTTTGCCAAAGAATGCGGTCGTGAAATAGAATCTATATTATTTTCACAGCGACTTTTCTTTAAAATGAAATCCTTTCAACAATACTGCTATACTTTTAATAAATTTTATACATTTTGTAAACAAAGCCATATGTTTTTAAAGCTTTGGAGCAAAGAAAAATAAGAACAAAATAAAATAGAAAGAAACTTTTTAAAGTGCGATTGAGTTAATAATTTAGTAAATAAAAAAATTACCGATATTATAGAAAAAGTAATTGCTGAAGTACCACTTGCAGTCTGTACAAAAACGTTTATTTAAAGCAAGATTTGTGGATAAAAATTGGAAATGCTATCGGCATCACAGGTTGGTACTTTTATTATTTTCTAAAGTGTAATTCTTATTATAGTTACTTAGCGGTTGATGCAAGGATCAAGTGGAAAAGTGTCCGGGACTCATATAAAACATACAAGCAAAGAGAAAACCAACCATCTGAAAGTGAGACTGTGTTCTACAAACAATATATATATGCAGACTCTCTACGTTTTCTAGAGGATATCCAAAGCAATCATTCATTCATTTATAAATACATCTTAATTTACATCTTATGTTTTAATATAAAATTACAATTTTCGAGATTTTATCTTTAGATATTGCAACGAATTATACTGATAATCACTGATCTTGATTATTCATTTTTTAACTATAACATTATGCAAAGGAAAATAGGAAAAACCTTTATCTGGTTAGAAACAAATTTAAATAATGTTAGATAATATACATGATACAATTAAATTATCTAGGGATAACAAATGTATGCACATCATTTTCCATTTAATAAATTTTAGCTGTCATTATGCCGATTGCATGCATTCCCGTATCAGTTGATATGAAGAATTATGAATTGATTCATGGTATTTATTGTTAAGTTTTTTTATGAAGTCGATAATTCGCTCATAGCCAGTTTCATTGTGAAGAAGTTCAGTTAAATATCTCCAATTTTTGTTTTTTATGATCGTTAGACATTTATTTTGTATAATTTGTAATTTCTTCAAATGAGCTTTTGCTGGATTATACCAGATGGGACTTGCATAGGCCAACGTTGGTCTAATTACACTCTTAAATAATAAATTTTTGTTTGGAAAGTTAAGTGTTGATCGTTTGTAAGAAGTGGCCATAACGCTCTGATAGTTTTTATTGATTTTTTACAGATTTCGTCTATATGTTTAGCAAAAGTTATTTTTTTATCGAGGCAAACTCCAAGATATTTGACTTCGCTTTTAATCGTCAAGCTCTCATTTTGGAAATTTAATTGACGATCTGGTAAGCGTTTCGGAGATCTATTAAAGGGAAATATAATATCTTGCATTTTAGTAGGATTTATTTTTATTTTCCACTTATAAAAGTATTTGGTACAGGCAGAAAAAGGTGAGTTTACTAGATGTTCTGAGAGCGGTATCATCAGCGTAGTAAGCGACTTTAATGTACGAGGGGGCAGAGAAATCCGACGTGTAAATTGAATATAGTAATGGTGACAATATTGAACATTGTGGTAGACCAGCAGTAATTTGCTTTGGAGACGAGAACGTTTCGTTAATAGCAACTACAAACGATCTGTCCGTAAGAAAATCAGCAACAAACCTACACAAGTATTTTGGTAATTTAGCTTGGAGCAATTTGTAGATAAGCCCGTTGCGCCAAATGGTGTCAAATGCTTTTTCTTTGTCTAGAATTATTAAACCTGTAGATTGTTTAATTTTTCACTTCTATTATAGATGTGCTTTCAATAACACTGCATATACGATTTTGAATAACTTTCTCATATAATTTTCCAAGGTTACTCAATAAGCTTATAGGACGATAACTATGTGCATTACTCTTAGGTTTATCTGGCTTAGAAATAGCAATGATTTTGTGATTTAAATAATAAATCGAGAGAATAGCATGAAAAAAGAATTTTTTTAAATTTAAAAATTAATTAATATAATTATTTAAAAAAATCCCGTTGTTTAAAATGTTTAATATTTGCAAAGTGCCTGTGCATAAAATAAATTATCGTAGTCTTTTGTGATATTTTATTTTTCATCCTCTTTCAACTGTATAAAAGAGCAGAAAAAAACTCTGCCTTATACAGCAGAGAAAGAAAAATAGAATTACAATTGGTTATTGTTGTTTTTGCTTAAACTTTGATTTTTGTCTTTGCTTTATTGTTTGGACAAAAATCTTTAGTTTATTTAAAATATTTGTCAGAAGTCTCCTGAAGAATTAAGTAAGCGATAACGAAATGGCCATCGAGACGTGCTTTGACCCTTAATAATCAATATCGGTGATCTAAATAATAAATCGGGAGAATAGCATAAAAAAAAGAGTTTTTTAAAATTTAAAAATTAATTAATCGGGGTTGTCATGAAATCCAAGTCGGATTTGATAATTATCGCTTTTGAAATCCGATATTGGATTCATTTGGTGTCATGAAAACATGTCGGTTTTGTTATTTTCGATTGAAAATAAAACCAATATTCGAATTAGTTGTTTTCTGTTTTTGCTCTTTTGTTTGCAATTTTAAGTGTATTTTTTTACAAAATTTTCCAAGTTGTACTAAAATATTGCTACAAGTTGTGTTTTATAACCGACTTGAAAAAAAGAAGGAGTTTATACAATTCGGCTGAATGTTGCTTTTTTCAGTCATTTCTGATCCGATTTTGAAAATTTTTGGTAATATGATAGATTATGCTTACAGATTGGTCTCGTTTAAAAACAGTTCATAAAATTATAAATTAAAGGGTGCACCAATAGTTCATTTAATTTGGTATATGGCCATACTTTTAAACAGTTGTATACAGACAATTGAAATTTGCAAAGAACCTGTATTACTAACTTTTCTATATCAACAAGTTTAAAATTTGGATTTGGATATAAACGGGTGTCCCATTAGTTGATATAATATGGTGGATGTGGCCGAACTTTTGAACCATTATAGACAGACAGCTGAAATTTACAAGGGACATGTTTTGCTAAGTTCTCAATACTATTGAAGGACATTTCCAACGTTCAAATATACCACCTGTGTTGCAGTTAGCAGCCACGTTACGCTTTTTAGCTGAAGGATCTTATCAGAGGTCTGTTGGCAAGGAATCCAGTAAAAGTTTTGGTAGAAGCACTGTATCAACAGTGTTGCACGATGTGCTTGTGGCTATCGAGCGTTACGTTTGCCCGCAGTGGGTAAAAAATAAAATTAACACTCGTATGTTACTTTTAACTTTTTTATTTACTTACTTTTTTGCAAATTATTTAACTGTAATAAATAAAAACAATTTATTAATTAATTCCGTCAGCTATTAACCTCTTGTTTTACTTCCAATAAAAAAACGATAATATTGGATTCTATGACACCTAAAACCAATAAAATTTCAAGTTCGAACATAAAACCGATAACTTGGATTTCATGACACCAAAGCGATTTTTTTGTCGGTTTTAAATCCAATTCCAATAAAATTGGATTCCATGACAACCACGAATATAATTATTTAAAAAAAAATCCCGTTGTTTAAAAAGCAATGATTTTCGCTTTTTTAAAGTGTTTCGGAAAATAGTTAAGTTTTAAGCAGCTTTTATAAATAATTAATAATAATTTCACACCCTTAGGAGGTAGATTTTTAATTAAAATGTTAGAGACTTCATCAAGTCCAAGAGATTTTGATGATTTAAAGATATCAGTGTTAAATTTTCAGAATATGTGTCTATTGCTTTGAATGTATTGACCTTGGCGTTTACGGTTTTACCAATAGAATGTTTATAAGTGAATGTGTTTCTTAATAATTTTGCCTTTTCTTCATCAGTGTTAATTTTCACATTTCCTTCTGTAAGGTGTGGAATTTTTCTCCATTGTTTAGCCCTTAAAGATCGGCTTATTCTCCCAAACGATTTGTCACCAGGTTTCAATTTTGAAAGCATGTTTTTCCATTTTTCGTTACGAAGAGAATTTATGCCTTTGTTGATAATATTAGTCAGCAGTTTGACACATTGCTCGTAGAAGTTTAAATCCGCTGGGTTCGTTGCTCTTTGGCATCTTCTTTTTAACGTTTTTCTAGTTATTATTAAATTTACAATATATGCTGGCAAAACTGTCTTGCCATGAAGCTCCAATAGTGGCATGTAGTTATTACCAGATTCTAGTACAATTTTAACAAATTTGTTTATCTCAACGTCAATTGAAGTTTTTGAATTATAGATGGGTGTATTAATGATAATTCTATTATTAATTATATTTCTAAATGCAACCCAGTCTGTAAGTTTGTAGTTGTAGTGCCTCACATCTATTTCACTTACCGTTGAATTTGAAATTTTACAAACAATAGGTCTGTGATCTGATGGAATGTCGTATTCGAGCACATTTATATTGATATTTAATGAGATATTGCTTATTACTAAATCGATAATTGAAGCATTTCTATTTCTTTGAGATGGATAAAAAGTTGGACTATTGGGATAATGAATGAAGAAGTTATTTGACTGTTCAAGACGAAACTATACGTTCCCTGCAGTATTATTATTTACACAATGCCATGCAGAATGTCTTGCATTAAAATCGCCTAGAATAATGTAATCTCCATTAGATGAAGTTAGTTTTAGAATATCACTTGCAAAGGTATTTTTATATTTCGGTGAATATACGGTAAAAATAATTAGACCTCGGTTGTTAATTTTTATTTTAATTGCTAGATTTTCTTATCCTAGTGTGTTTTTAATCGAAAGCACTTTATGATGGACCGATCTGCGTACAATTAGTGCTACTCCTCCCCCTCTTAAATCTTGTCTATTGTTACGATAAATTAGAAAATTTTTAAGATATGTTTTGTGTTGTTCATTTAAATGAGCTTCATTTAAAGAGGCAATATGAATATTTTCTCTTTCGATCATCGTTTCAAATTGAAGTAAATGTGAAAAGGTGGAAATGCCATTCACATTCCAATGCAGAATTCTTAAGCCATTGTTATTATTATAAACCATATGCATATTTGACCATTGACATTACAGTTTGAATTTGTTGTATTTAAGTTGTGCATTTTTGGAGGTCACTTAATGCTGTTGTAAAAATATTAAAAAGTTCATCTATACCAAAAATATCATTATTACCTCTCACACAATCAGCGTATGAGAAAGTATTACGATACGTGTTGTTGTTGAGTTTGTTTATGGGGAGATCATTATTAAAGAACTGTGGTGAGCTATGTTTATTATTATTGTAGTTACGTGTATTTTTATTTGTTGCTTTAGCTCTTGTTTCTAAATAAAGTGATCGAAAAGGGCAATTAATGTCATATGCAGAGTGATCTGTACGCTCTTTACCATTTATTTTTTGGAAGCAATTAAAGCATGAAAATACAGCAGGTATTTTGTTTTGGTTCTGAAATAGGCAATCATTAGTGTGGTGCTGGTTGGCACATAACATACATGCTGGGAGGCGATTACAACGATCACCACCATGTCACACATAAGGCAATTCCAACATTGAGTTGGGTTGTTGTTTTTTCTTGGTTTATATTTTTTCCAAGATACTATTATATTACATATTGAAGATACATGACTTAGTGATTTTGGGTTGAAATTTTTTCTAGCAAATTTACCCTTATATACAGAATTGTTTGCTGAACTGCACTTTTTGTTAACTTCTGTTATTGACCTAGGTGTTAAATTGTAGCCTTGAATATCATTTTTGATATCATCAATACTTATTTTAGGAAGTCCATACAGGAACACTGTATAAAGACGATTCTCTTTCAAGTTGAATGTGTGGAATTCAATTTCCTTGTCCAGTAAATTCTTTTTGCATATCTCGTAAGAATCAGTATCTTGAGTGAAAACTTAAGTTCCGATAGATGTTCGTTTGTAAATTGCATCTTTACCCAATAATTTTTGGAGATCACTTAAATTAATTTTGGCATCGACTACCAAAGGTGGAGGTTTTACTGTTTTGACTTCAGTTAAGTTGGATACAGGATCTGTTTCCATATCATTAAGTTTAGCTAGTTCGCTAAATCGATTTTTTGATGTTGTTGCTATGTTAGGTAATAAACCTATTGGAAGATTCAGTGACTTTTTTTGCCTTTTCATAATCGATTTTTTCAAATCTAAATTATGAGATTTGGCTATGCCTGCAAGTGTTTTGTAAACTGACACACGCAAGAGTTCAATATGAACAAATACCGAGATTACAAAAATGAATATATTTAAAGTTTTTAAACGTTGACTTGCTTGTTTGTAACAACTATCCGCTATTCAGTAAGGGGCGACCGTACTCTACGAGATCAAGCATCGAACTGTGGTATCCAGAGAAAAAAAACATAAAAAATTTACATTTATGAAGTTTTATTCACTATTACATTTTATTTAATCCAGCACTATGTGTAATGTAACTGATTTACATCTAATGGTGGCAATTGATGACCCAAATGATGCTGACTCCAAATTGACTCTTTTAAAACGGAAAAAGGAACATGTTGACATACAAACCAAATGGAAAAATTTTTATATACTGCAACTGAGTCTATTCTTAACATAGCCTCTCAAATAAAATGAACTTCTGTCGAGTTGTTTGAATCCTTAGCCAAAAAAAAAAATACAGAACCTGATTTAAAGTTAAAGTTAATGTGATAGAAAGTGCTGTTTGTTAATTAGTTTATTCAAAAGTAAACGAACTTAATAAATAAATTCTTTATTCTACTTACAAAAAAGTACAAAGTATAATAAGCTTAAAATCGCAACGTGACTAAAAGTGCTTTATGTTCCTTAATAAGTTGTTTATTACAGTTACCAAAAAGTACAAAATATTTTGTGCATATAGTATATGTTTGTATTAATTACGCGGGAAGGCATTATCTGCGACAAAATAGTATGGGAATACAATAATAGAATTTGGTAATGAAGTAGACTGTGCAGCATTAAGTTCGTTTTTAAAAAATTTTCCCCAAAACCACTTTCACGAAATACACCATCATCACTCTGACTCTCCAACGCCCCAACCATTAGCCATTAAAACAATGCTAAAGTATTTTTTTATATATATAAATGTTTTTTTGACCTTTTTAAAGTAGAAATACAAGCTTACAGTTGCGGCGACGGATTCCGCATGTCAGAGAATAAACAAATAAAATGAAGTGCGGCGACGGTTGCGGATTTTATTGTCATTTTTTTATTATTTGATAACTAATTTCTTTATTCTTTTTTATTGAAATATGTTTAAAAAATTTTTTAAAATGTAAATAAGCAATAATTTGGAAAATTTCAAAATAATTGTTGATTTTCAAAGACTTTTTACATTTTCTTTCGCTTCTATTTTCGTAGTCATTCACAAAAAGTATTAACAAATAGTATTTTTTGTTAGAAAAACATTTAAACTGTGGCAACATGCTGAAAGAGAAAAAATTATAAATTGAGAGCTTGAGAGAAAACGCACTCAAATTAAAATACATTCTAATTTCATGCGGATTCGTTGAACGTTTTTTATTGTCAAAACTTCATATAAAAAAACAACCGCATCCGCAACCGTGAGAGTAGAAATACAACCTCACGGTTGCGGCGACGGATTCCGCATGTCAGAGAAAAAACAAATAAAATGAGTTGCGGCGACGGATGCGGTTTTTATTGTAATTTTTTTTATTTGTTTACTAAATTTTTTATTCTTCTTTATTGAAATATATTTAAAAAATTTTTTTAAATGTAAATAAGCAATAAATTGAAAAATTTTAAAATTATTGTTGATTTTCAATGACTTTTTACATTTTCTTTCTCTTCTTTTTTCGTAGTCATTCACAAAAAATATTAACAAATAGAATTTTTTGGTAGAAAAACAATAAAACTGTGGCAACATGCTAAAAGAGAAAAAATTCAAAATTGAGAGCTTGAAAGAAAACGCACTCAAATTAAAATAGATTCTAATTTAATGCGGATTCGTTGAACGTTTTTTATTGTCAAAACTCCATATAAAAAAAACAACCGCATCCGCAACCGTGAGGTTGTATTTCTACTCTTAAATAGTTTTTCTTTTCTAATTTATTAAGCACTAGGTCAGTTTTATAAATAATAAAAATTTTTATTTATATTTTCAATATTTCGCCACACCTTTGGATGGCATCATCAGGAAACAGGAAACAAAAAATTAAATTTTCTTTTTTTTTAAATAACAAATTTAGAGTAGAAATACAACCTCACGGTTGCGGATGCGGTTGTTTTTTTATATGGAGTTTTGACAATAAAAAACGTTCAGCGAATCCGCATGAAATTAGAATCCATTTTAATTTGAGTGCGTTTTCTCTCAAGCTCCCAATTTTGAATTTTTTCTCTTTCAGCATGTTGCCACAGTTTTATTGTTTTTCTACTAAAAAATTCTATTTGTTAATATTTTTTGTGAATGACTACGAAAAAAGAAGAGAAAGAAAATGTAAAAAGTCATTGAAAATCAACAATAATTTTGAAATTTTCAATTTATTGCTTTTTTACATTAAAAAAATTTTTTTTAAATATATTTCAATAAAAAAGAATAAAAAAATTAGTAAACAAATAATAAAAATGACAATAAAAACCGCATCCGTCGCCGCAACTCATTTTATTTGTTTTTTCTCTGACATGCGGAATCCGTCGCCGCAACCGTGAGGTTGTATTTCTACTCTTTAAATGAAATTATTTTTTCAAACAAAAACAGAAAAATCAAAAACCAAACGACAAAAAACTCAAATATTTAAAATTTACATTCTTATAAATTTAAAACTCAAAAAACATTCAAGTAAAATAACTCAAAAATTTTAAACATTTACATTCTTATAAAAATTTAAAAAACAGAAAACTTTTAAATTATTTAAAAATGTTAAAAAACTTAATTCAAATACATTAACATAAACTTTCACGATAGAAATGTTACAAGCAGTTATATACTCTCAAACGTTAATTATTTTTTATGCACTAAATGTCTATAACATTGCGCAACATTATCAGTATCAGCCTTAAAGTTTATTCTTTTTGTTGCTGGTATTTTAATTATTTGTAACATCTCTAACATATACCGACGCTTATAATTATTTTCTATATTTAAAACAGATGCATCTTCAAAGTTAGGATTATGATTAAATCTGGCACAATGGGAAGATAATGCAGTTTTTTGTGAATTATTAACGTCCCTGTATCTTTGATCAGACTTATGTCCAGCTATTCTAGTTTTTAGTTTATTTTTTGTCGTACCTACATATTCCTTATTACAATTCTCACTATCATTACCATTACAAGGTATTTTGTAAACTACATTTGACATGTCCCATTTTTTAATCTTATCTTTTGTTTTACTAAATAATCTATTTAAAGTATTATAAGTTTTGTATGCCATTTTATATTTGTCCCCATCAAAAATTTTTGATTTTTCAATCCTTTCTGCTATTTCTGGTACATAAATTAAAGACTTATAAACTTTAGTTTCTGTAACATCTCTTGTATTATTTGCTCTTCTAAACCTTAACTGTTTAAACAAACTATTTATCACTCTCATTGGAAAATTATTATCAATTAATATCTTTTTAACTTTATTGCTTTTGTGAAATTCCTTATCACTTAGCTTAAGTACTTTTTCTATCAAATTTTTTCCCGTATTAATAATTATTCTTTTGTTATGCTTTGAATAATAATTAATAATTCTCCCGGAAGCTGTTGGCTTTTGGTACCAATCCATTTTTAGTTTATTCCCTCTCCTTATTACTAACGTATCTAAATAGGGTAATTTAAAATCATTTTCTATTTCTATTGTAAATTTTATACAACTATTGAAACTATTAAATGTAAAATAATGATCCACATTGTTTTGGGCACTTCATGACAATATGCTTCCCTTCCCTGGCGCCTAGGCAGTGAGGAAGCCCAGTTCGTTAAAAAAAAAGGATGAAGAACTTGTTACTCAGTCTACAATGTTGGAATTTGCAAATATACTGGAAAAGTTTACTTACCCACTATTTAAATAGGAAAAAGAAGAAAAAAATAATAGAAATAGTCAAAGCTTTCGCCTTAATATTATATCCATTTATTTAGGGTTCTATTGATCTAAAAATGAATGAGTGAATATTAGCAAATGTTCAGTGTTTATCTTTTTGTTGTGCTAACAAGATATTGAAACTTCTACTACTAACGTTCAGTTTCTACCTTAAAAACCACTCTTTATCTGGTATTTCGCTGTTGAGATATACTAGCACCATCAAACAGCAACAGCAATAACAAAAAAGCATTTAATACTTTATTAGCTGCGATTGCAACCAACACCTTTCAATTTTTTTCTTCTTCTATTATTTGTATGTGTTTGTTGTTATTGATGTTGTTTTGAATGCGTTATTATGATTTCCTCTAATTTCGTAATACATTGATTTAGTACAGATTTTAGCATCATGATGCATGAAGCATATTTGTTGCAATATTAAAGCAAACACACAAACAGTCACTTTTAACTAATAATGTGAGAGGTTCGGGATGATTGCATTAATGTTGTTTTTTCTTTGTTGCACTATATTCTTGATTTTTATCTTCAAATTCTTTTTTGTAAGAGAAAGTTCTGTTTTTCGTTACATTGAGTTAAATTGTGTTAAGAAAAGGGGAATTTGCGTAAAGTTTGTTGTGATTTCTTTTGTTTAACGCGTCCTTGACTTTTGTTAAAAACGTGCATATTTTTTGTTTTGTTGCGTTCTTTTGATGTTTTTTTTTCTGAGAGCCATTCACGCAAGCTCGTCTATGATTTTATACCATTAAAAAACAAATATTTTTGTAATTATTATTTATTTTCAATTGATTGAGGTAATTCTCAATTAATCAATTTCTCATTAATCACTGCACGTTTAAAATATATAAACAATAAATTCAATGACATAAGCAGTAGCGACATAGACATAAGGATAGCGTTTCCCTTATTTTCTGTTGATGGATATTTGGAGAGAATATTAAGAAAAAATATTTTTCAAGATACTAAGCTTACTTATGGTAAATAATGATGAAATAAATTTTAAAATTGGTAATGTATGAATATTTTTCAGTTTTTGTGTTTCCCAATGACTTTTTATTGTTGAAAATTGCACTGCATGGGGCCTGCAAATGACACACTTTTATATAAATTTATATGCTATTTTAGACAGGAGAAATCACAAAACATAAAGCAAGAAATATTATTGATGCCGTTTAATTGTTACGCATCCATCTTTTACAAATGAAATAAAATTTTTTTTATGGATATTAAAATTTTTTTGACAGTATAGTGTGTCTAAATTCCACCGTTACTACAATGGAAGGTTTCCTTATGAAATTAAGAAACCCGTTTTCAAGACCTGTGCTTTTTTGGATGCAAAAAAATTTCTAGTCGACTGCCTAGCGAATCAAACAACTTAAAGAGCGCATTCTCTCTTTGGTATTTCATTTGTAGAATAAACTTCATGAAGAGGTCTTTTCTACAACTTTTGTCAATATGGGTCACCGAGGCAGGGCGATGACACCATTCTTACAATATTTAAATGCAGAGAAAAAAGATCTTGCACCTATATATATATATATATATATATATATATATATATATATATATATATATATATATATATATATATATATATATATATATATATTTTGTCTTTAGATTGTAAATTCATTAAATTTTTTATTCGACTCAGTTACATATTGAATGCAAAACTTTTTAAAATTAAAGAGAAGTAGCACTTCAGGCATAACCTATTTTAGATTCAAAAACTTTTTTTGTATGACAAAGAAGAAAGGGTGCATTAAATTGATTATTTGACACCAGAAATATCTTTCGAGCAATTTCATTCTAAGCAGTTTTATAAAAAAATTGGAACGTTACATAAAATCTTTTTTATTTTCAATTTCCTTTCAATCTTCAATGTAACTAAAATAGCAGTAAATATTCATATTATTTAATAACAACAAAAATTTGCTACTAGGGCCACAAAGTTCCTCTGTATGCCATTGTGTGTAATACTGTCATATCACTGGCAATTAACACTTAAATTTTTAAGCGATTTAAATCCTGGATTCTTCTAATACAGAAAACTTGTTTTTTGTTGTTTCTTTTAAACTTGTATTTATGTTCTTGTGAGTACGATCCAACCAATAAAATTGTTTCAGTTCGGAACTATAAAATTTATACAATTATTCTTAGCTAAAAGCTTAAGCGCTAGACAATAATATTATGATTAACTTCGCTGGTGTTAAACAAAAAAGAATTGTAGCCAAATAAATATTATAATTTAAGATAGGTTCTATTAACGGGTTTCGGTCCGATTCAAGCTTCTTTAAATGCATTGCCTCAATTTGGCTTATAAACGGTGTTTGTTTTAGTTGAGTGACAACTAACGCATTCGATAACTATGTTTTGTAAGCTGAGAATGTCAAAGTGTGGTTATATTTTTGTTGTTTTTGTTTGTAAGGGTTGTCAAGTCATCTTGAATTGTAAAAATTTTCTTAAAAAAAAAACTTGTTCGCGAAGTTTACGAGTATATGAGCATTTTTATTACAGGATTGTGTTTAGTAATGAAGCTCATTCTTGGTAAAATGGTTACGTCCATTATCATATTTTTTAACTTAACAAAAGAAGAAGGAGGTTTTCAATTCGTCTACATGATGATGCTTTTTATATTTGTGCCTGCATTCACTTCTAAACCGTTTTTAAATTGTTCATAATTGCAAAAATCAAAGGGTGTCCACATACAGCAAACATTTTTTGTGCGTATTATGGACCGCAAAGAGCGGCGCTTTAAAATTAAAAAAACTGCGTGTCACTATTGCTCCCAATAGCACAAAGTTATATAAAAATAAATCCAAAAATTAAAGACTGTCCCATTGGTTACGGAAATATGGGCCTATTTTTTTAACTCTTATAGGCAAACGCTTGAAACTTAGATAGAGTTTCAATTGCTATAACCACAGAAATTTAATTTGGCCATACTTTTATAGTACAACAAGTATTAAATTTGGATTTGGAAATTAACTTGTGTAAATTGATGTATGTGGCCACAGTTTTGAACCCTTATGACAGATAGCTGAAATCTGTTTTAAAGTCGGTTTTTTTCCAAGAATTATCTTCAAAATGAATAGGGAGCTGAATGAATACGGTGACTGGCAAATTCTATTGAACCCTGACTAAATTTTTGTTCCCAAAAGCGGAATTTATCAAAATAATTTTGGTGACAATTTTAATTACAGAAGTGGTCTGTATTCCAAGTTCATGTGATTTAACACCTCTGAATTGCCTTTAATGGGGCTTTGACGCCATACTGCCAGACTTATGGAAAAAAGTAGTAAAAAACTGAACAAATCGAATGGACCATGCAACTTCTAGCAGTGGCGGACAAATGCCAGAATTCATATTTTAAAAATAAATGCCATGAAGATATTCATCAGATTATAATGAAAACAAAAATCATTAAACGACTTCTGTGTCTTATATTGTCATTTTAAATTCTAACGCAACAAAAAAACCCCGTTACACAGATTTCGATACTTCATATTTCATTTTCCATAGCTGAAATAAAATAAAAAATTGATTAAAATTCTTTAACATTCAAAATTCATTTGATACAACTGTTTTCTTCTTTCAAAAATAACACCTTGCACGTAAAAAATGAAGATGTGAAAAATTGAAAAAAAATTTAATTGCAAATTGTATGTTGATTAAGATTTAATCGCTGTAATTGATAGTAAGTTCTTGTTACTATAAATTATTTAAAACGCATTTTATTCGCTACATATAAAAAACGTATTAAAATACAAATTTCATCGAAAAATTTTCATCCAATATGATAAACGACATTAAAAAGAGTGTGCATTTTGCTCATAAAGATTAGGAATTATTTATTTAGGTTTAATTTAGATTAAAATATTTAATTGATATTTACAACCCAAAACATTCAATAAATGTCGAAATTGATTTTAAAAACCAGTTGGTTTAAATGTTTTGCAAACAACAATCAAAAAATAAAAAAATTTAAAGCTTTAAAATCTCCACACGCACCTGGTCAAGTATTTGTAGTTATGAATTGTAAAACGTTGCAGTTTAATATCAAATAAAACGTAATAAGTTTGTTAATAATAACATGCGATTTAATTGTCGTTATTCAAAAATCTTAAAGCTATTTTATGCATTTTTATATTTAAAAAATTATAATCACATTTTGTGTATAAAAGCATTTACAAAAATATTTACATTGTCCTTTAAATTTAAAAATTGCCCACATTTTTGAGTCCGAAAATAATTTATTCGTTTAGTACAAACGGCTTTTAACCAGGGATTATTATTAACTAAATGGGATTAAACTGGGTAAACACACACACAAAAAATTAAATCAAAAGAGAACAACAATAATAACACAATTTTGGATTAAAATTTAATCTAATCATTAAATTAAACAACATACAGCAACCAACCAATTTAACATTCTTTGAACACTTACATTTACATTTGAGAAAATATTTTACATATGTGAAGCCCATAACTCCGCCTCAAGGAGTTTGACCACCTCGCTCGCGTGCAACACTTGGCGATTTGCTGCAAGTTTAGAAATCAAACAAAAAATTTTTCATGATTTAAATAAAACGCGAAAAAGAAATTAAAATCAAACCAACTGCAGTCTGCAGGTTTTAAAGTTAGAAATTTATGACTCTGCTTCAACAAGTGGCAACAGCACGACTGCTGTGACAGCCACATGTACAAATTTTGTCGAATGTTGTTCATACGTGATTCAAAGCAAAAGAGTGGAATGAAATGATATATGCCTACATCTTTAATAACATTTATGGTGCATTGATTGATTGTAGTTAACAGAAATTTAAATAGTAAACGATTTATAAAAAATATTTAATTGAACACTTAAAACTTAAGCTTTTAATGGACAGAAAGGGTAAAGGGTTTTGTAATTTCAATAAAAATAATCAATAAAAACAGAGTAGAAAAATAAATTATCAGATTTAAAACCTTTTGAGGAGAAACGACTGAAGATATAATGGTTTCAATTTCAAAAATCTTTATACATATTTAGTTTGAAAAACTTTTTAAGTCATTACAAAAACACATGTTTCATTCGGTTTTATAGCTGTCAGTTTTCGAGAAAGCAATTTTTTTTTATTAATCTATTTTTAGGAAAATAGCACCTTCTTTGAGATGCACTAAAAATTTGAAACTCTTGCGTCTGTTAATTTAAAGAGTTCCGTTCTTGCTAAAAATAGTTTGTGGTTTTCTATGAATTGTTTTGTAGTTTTCTTTTCAGAATTATGAATCGGGCAAATGGTCTCATCCACTTTGCTGCCACATTAATAAATATATCTTTGCATCGTTGATCAGTATTATTGACTCTCAGGGTTTACCATTTAAGACATTAAGTAGCTGAATATGTGCGCTTTCTAAATTTTGTTTTGTTTTTCACATTTTTTAGATGTCGTGAGAACATTTACATGACTGTATATGAACTATATTTTTAAAATAACACCTTTCCTATGTTGCCAATAAAAAGGCGACAATGTTTTTTAAAACCAATTTTTCATTAAATTAAACTGCAAATTTATTAGGATTCGTGTAATCTTATTATTTACAAAAACCACTCTCATATTTTTAAATGCAGTTTATGTAATTCTAAGCCAGGTACTACTCTGCATATTACAAGATCGTGATGTAATAATTGCCCTATTCACAAGCCCCCTAGTACGTGCTAAGTGCTAACAAAATACAACGGTGCTAATTTTCATGCAAACATGCGATACAACACTTAGTACTTTTTTTCATGTTTTTCAAACGGTGTATCGTTAAATGTTTTCTGCCGTATTCATAGAAAATAAAATAACTTTGAAATGTGTTTTATGACAAATATTTCATACAAATTTGTCCTAAAATATATTTCAAATCTATTTTGATTTTCTATGAATACGGCAGTTAATGTTTAAATGAATTATTATTTTTGTGTTCATGTGTGAATTATATTAAATTAAATTGAATTAAAAGATATTTTTATTAGTTTTATTTATTTAATTTATTGATTTGACTGATTTATTAGAAAGTTGAACTTGAAAGTTGCCAATATAAAAACTGTTCTTTAGGATTTAATATTGCTTTAATGACTCGATTTCTAATATTTCGTATGGTACCGCCATCACCTATACCAAGAAGATCCCAAGCAGTAAAGTACAATTTAAAGCTGCAAGTCAATGCGTAGTTGGAGCCTTTCGCCAATTGTGTGAAAAACATCGTCATTTTTTATAAGGTTGAATATATAGGCAAGTTCCTCTGGCCGTAGTCGTATCATATAAAGAAATCTGTTTTCATCAAAATATCTTAAAACCCGATTATGCCATAATGATGATTTTGGTAGCCCTAAATGTATAATACTGCGACTGGAGACCAAGTACATTAGGTTCATCCTAAAAATGTCTTGAATTTCATCCTCACACAAAAAATTTATTAATTTACTTTTTTCTGTTTTCTCCCCGATTTGGCTTCTAAATAACAAATGATGAATAGCACTTTTCTTCTTCTTATTTACTTTTTGACGTATGAAGTACAATGTACAATGGCACACTGATACAATGATTGTTCACAAAGAAGTAAACAAAAGGTAGTATGCAATACTACCTACACCTTAGCAGAGCTTGTGAATACGGCAAATAAATACTAACATGAGCTTAATGACACCTTCAGCTTAACCGGCGAAAAACATAATTTTTAAATGAAGGCGTTTTCTTTATTTGCTGTCAATTTATTTGCAAATCATGAATCATACAATTAGGAAGACAGCAACAGGTTTGATAAAGGGTGCGTTGTTGTTGTTACTTCATGTACAATATACCCAATAGAAAATTTAAAATGAAAAGGAATAAAACAAATTAAGTAACTTTAAAATGTATTTTATGACAAATTTTCCATACAAATATATCCTAAAATAGATTTTAAATCTATTTTAATATTTAATAAATAAATGTTTTCAAGTAAAAAAATTTAAAAAAAAAATACTCACTTGAACGGCGTTTAAAAAAAAAATTTTTTAATTTTGTCACAACTTTCTGAATATCTTTAAAACTATTTAAGCAAATTAAAAAATATTTCGAGACACTTGGCATAGCCTCTCTAGGAGCGCCTTTGTTGCTTCTTGTTGTTAAAGTTTTTATCTATGCTTCTTTTTAGCTTCATTTGGCATCTCGTAAACCACTGGAAATGACCATTAGTCCCTAGACGACAGCTAATGATCTTTTAAAATCTCTAGAGCCATCAACAACAACATTTTTATTTAAAGTTGTTAAAACACTAAAGATATTTTTAAGGTCTTTCAAACTCTATTTTGTTAAAAACAAACGTCCAAACTTAAAACGTGGAACTGCATTCGACAGAAATTTATGATCGTGGTTATAAACAATAAGTGGCTTTCAGTCTCCAGATTTTTACCACCTCAAAATATCCGACTACAGAGATGGCGAATAGCCAAGACGAGCAAGTTTATATTATCTGGAATCCTTGATATAAAATTTGGGATCTGGTAGTAAGTGGACTAAGATATTGGAACTATTATTCTGGTAAATCAGTACAGTCCAACCCGGAAGGCTTAACTACCCTCTCGACCAATAAAAAAAATGGAACTTGAGAGAACACTTATTAAGTGATGTTATGTTTTACAAGCAAAATTTTCTTTCATCTTAACTCGGGATCAATGATAAGTACCCACAGACTGAAAAGATAATGGAACAGCTAGAGCCAAGACTTTATTGTACTCAGGTTCATTGCAATTAGACAAAATTAATGTAATGAAATTACATATAAAGTACATTCTGTTTGCCCTGATCTTAAGATTATATTGTGACAGTATTGACAAATAAAATTAACATATGATTTAAAATAAAATCGAGAAAGAAGTAATTTTTTATGGTTGTTGCAGAGCGTCATAAATTGTGTAAGGACATCCATAGATGTTATGATAGACCTCAGATTTAACACTACAGTATGTAAAATAAGGAGGTAGTTAAAAACAATCGATAAAAAGTACTCACTTACGCCAAAAGTAAACTTAATGATTAAGAAGGTACAAGCTACTCCGTTTAATATAAACATGGCGCTGGAAAGATTTTTAATAAAATTTCAAATCAACGTTTTATCAAAATATTGAAACAATCATAAATAAACTTTATATCCACAACTTGTGATTTTATTTGCATAAATTTATTTTTCTAACAATTTTACAATCTACTTGACCTGGATGTGCAAGCATTTGTGTAAAAGTCGAAGTAAAGTAATTATTTCATACAAATCAGTATTTTTCGAAATATTCACATGACGATTTATGACAGTAAAAATATTTATTTTTCAAGAAGAATTAAAACAATTGCTTATATTTTTTCGTTTTATTTGCTCGTTGAATTCTTTTAATTGAAAATTGAACACTTGGTGTCACTTCATTTATGCAGTCCTGTATAGTTTTGTTAGCGACACTGTTAAACATCACACACTTTAGTACCACGCAAATACAAGGTTACTTTGGTTCTTTCTGCTCAACAAATACTTCTAAGTATACCACTCCCACCGTTGATTTATGTTAACATCCGAGTAAGAACGACTAGATTCATCTGACATGAAAACATCTGGCAGCTTCTTCCAGTTATTAAATTTGAATTTAGAAATTGTGTGTATGAGCCAATCAAAGGATTTTTTGTAGTGGTGTGAATTTTTGTAAAAAGCATTTTTATTTTAGTTTTACAACAATATCATTCTTTCGTAACAATATTTATGAAAACCTGTACGATTGATAATATGTCACTCTGTCGTAAATAAAATTTACACAATTTGGCGTAAAAAAGTTAGAAAAAATCATAATTAATTTGACTTCTTGCCAAAAATAATCAATTAACAAGTGTAAATAATGTTGTAGACTTTACTGCGCCACGAAAAAACAAACAACAACTACAACAACTATAATTTGCAAAGAGTAGGCAGCAAACTTGTGCCGCACGGTGGTTCAGAATTAATTTTCATCGGCCAAAACCTATACTTTTTTTTTTGTTGAGACAGATTCTTAAAATTTTTATGTCACCAGAAAGAAAACAGATCAAAACTAAGGTAACCGAAAAATTGGGTCAAAATATTCGCAGTAGTGGGCGTGGCATGCTGCTAAAGGCAAAGAATTTATGTTAATTTAAAAATAAAATAAAAATTGTAATATTTGATCTCATATTAATTGCGATTTCTTAAAAACTGTTATCGATATTGAGCTGCGGTTTTTTTTTTGTTATGTTGGGTGAACTGTTGTTTTTAAGAAATGGTATATGCGTACCCTGTATAATTTGTAAATAGGGTGTTATGCTTAAAATTGGAAACCTCCATATATTCGCAAAGTTTGAAGTTTAGTAGTATATAACTTCTAAAGGACAAAAAAGGACAAAAAACCAAAACCACCCAAAGAAAGGCAAAAGTGTTCTCTTTAAGCCTATATATACTTTTGCACCCGCCCGGATCCGCCCGTAGAACACTTTTTCTATTTTAATGAAAATACTCAGCATTTTTACAAAAAAAATTTCTATCAAAACTGCTAGTAAATTTACTTTAGAAGTCATTCACTGCCAAAAGTACAAATTGCAGATAGCAAAACGTAAGGGGAAAGAGAGGAATCTAACTAAAAAGTTAATTTTATTCGAAAATTGAGAGTTTTAGTACACAAAACAATTTTTGGTAAAATTTCCTTAAAATTCAGTATAAGGCTCAAATTTATACCCGTCATATCATCACATAATTGCAGCTAAAAAGGAGTGTTATCCTCCAAAGGAATCTATCAAAATCACACCAATTTCGGCACAGGTACAACTGCAAGCTGTACTTGATCATACAGCCGAAAGGTTGCTTAAATCACTTAAAGTAAGTGAGTTGAAAAAATATGGAAACTGCAATTTAACTCTTTTTTGTAAATGGGGATGCGATGGGTCTTCTGGACAAAGACAATAAACAATTTTTATGTGAGGATATTTCTGACACAGATATGTTCATGGTGTCATTTGTACCATTGCGATTGATAAAAAACTTAGAGGACTCGGAACCTTCGTCCAGCACAGTGAAAACAAGTTATATTTGGAAAAACCAAACTCCATCGTCTACAAAATACTGCAGACCAATAAAATTTGAATTTAAAAAGGAAACTCATGATACTATTAAGAATAAAGTAAGTGACATTAGAGCTCAAATTTCAACACTAAGGCCATTAGAGTTAGAGATAGAGGAACAGGCTATTAAATTGAATTACCAATTAATACTATCTATGATAGACGGAAAAACTGCCCAGGTTTTGACTGATACAAAAGCTTCATCCAGCTGTATTATATGTAAAGCAACATCAAGTCAGTTAAACCAAGAACCGACAAAGTCGAAGGATAGTATTAATGCATTTGAATTTGGATTATCACCGCTACATACGACGATAAGATTTATGGAAGACATACTGAAAATAAGCTATGATTTGGACTTCGGAGCTTCAGGATCAGTAAGAAATAATGATACCAACAAAGAGATAAGAAAATTGAAAAAGAAACAAGTTCAAGATGCATTTCTCAAGCACGGGTTTATTATAGATCAACCAAAACAAGGATCAGGTAACACAAACGATGGCAACACCGCAAGAAGATTTTTTTTGGATCCCGAAACTACATCTGATATAACAGGTGTTGATATAGATGTTATTTCAAGATTTAAAACAATTACTGAAGTACCTGCGTGCAATGAACTAATTAATGCTAAAAAATTTGGTGATTACGCCAAGGAAACCGCTGCTATATATACATCCAAATACAAATATAGAAATATGTCAGCAACAGTGCATAAAGTTCTTTATCATGGAGAAGAGATCATTAAGCACCATTTATTACCAATTGGAGATTTGTCAGAGAAAGCCCAGGAAAAATGAAACAAGGATTACAGGTTTTACAGAGAACATAATACCAGAAAAATATCACGAATTTCTACAAATGAAGATTTATTTAATATATTATTGGCAACTTCAGATCCCTTCATCTCTAGCACTCGAAGTCAATGGAAATTGAATTATTCGGAACTAAATGCCGAAGCTAAGACACTGCTACAGGACACAGGTAATACAGAGCAGAATATAGAATATTTACAGGAAATATTCCAGCCAAATGAATAATAATTATAATTTGAATTTAGTATTTGAATAAAATAAAGTATACAGACAGTAATATTAAATGTTATTTTATTTACCTAGAATCTATTTATAACTATAAATAAATATGTATATAATTAAAGAAAAATTAAATTACACTGTTTTGTTTTAAAATTGACCAAAAACTAGGAAATATGTAAGTATTGTTAAGCATAAAGTTGAAATTTGGACAATCCTAATGAAAATACGGAAAATACCTCAGTGAAAATAGGGGCCACCCTAAGGATAGCAAAATATTGTATTGTCATCCAAGATTGACCCGTGGACCAAATTTGAGCCACATTGTGTAAGGAAAAGTGGGTCAAAAACGAGTTGGCACATTTGAAACGGAATTTCAAACAAGAATTAGGAAAAGCAAATAGAAAGTTCAACTTTAGGCTTGAATTTCTCAGCAACCGCTGAACCGATTTTAATAAGACCCAAACTCGGTAAAAGCTTAAGATGTTGTCTATTGACTAAAAAAAGAACTACTAAAAAATCTTTATTAGTTAAAAAGTTACAGAGTTTTGGCCAATGAAAATCGTTTCTGAACCACTGTGTGCCGTAGCACTTAAGAATTTTTTTTAATAATTTAATTACAAACGGTTCTGTTTGTTGAGTTAAGGCGACACAAAACGATCCATAGAAGAATGAAGAAATGAATGAGAAATGTATGAGGATGTTTGCAATAGTACTTAAAAACTGACTGAGCAAATAAACGTTGGAACGTTTGCAATGCAGTCAAGCCATAGTCCAATGAAAATGTGTATAAAAGTTCTTACATCCTGCAAAGTTTTAATAAATGTGAGCAGACCAAAAAAAAAAGACATATGATAGAATTGATTGTTTCTGATATAAGGCGTTCCAGACATTTTCATTATGCCAAGAAAAAACTCCATGCGACAGTTACTGTAAAATTTAACCCCATCAAGGTACGTTGCACGCTTTTTTATTCGCGTAAAGATAAGTTTTTCAAGTACTGCAAGCCACTTTTAAAACCACGTTATGGAAAAATTTGTCAAATATTCTTTCAAGAAAATGGCTTTTGAAAGTCTTGAAAAATATGCGATCGTAACTTTAATCATTCTATCTTGTTTTTCCTATTTAAGCAAACTTTATGTTGAGAACTCGGAGTCAATGTTCTTAAATCATAAATTTTGAACATCTCTATGATATCTAAGTGAGAAAAAATTTGAACTTAATTCCAATAATACAATAGATTCATTGCGTACTTCGTATATCATTAACTGACCCGTTACTTTCATTTTTATTCGATCGGACTTCCACTGAAGTCACTTGCCCCCTTATACTACCTTGGAATCTAGCAGCTTCCTCGTTGACCGCAAAAGACAGCTTAAAAACCTGAAAAACATGGAGAAGCTTTAGCATGTTTGGGGCCAAATGCGCTTTGAAATCCCTTGACCCCACTAGATTAAAATTTTTACCTTAAATTTATTTTATTCTTTTGCCACCTAGGAACTAACGGCCGGGCTCTATGGTTCACTTGAACCCAATGGTATGGTTTTTGCTTTTTCATATCTACAAAAGCAAAGCAACGGCGGGATTTTGAATAAAATATTATAAATACTTTATTTTTGGCGTTTAAAGTATGTATGTATGTCTATTCAAATGCTTGTCTACGTTTGCCATGATAAACATTAACACCTGCATTTCGTCTGTACAATTTTAAGATACAAATTATAATTTATAATAAATAATAAACAGGTATCAAATTAACGCAACCGAGATATAAATAATATGAAAACATCTTTGTCTTCAGTTATTTATTTAACGAATGAGAACAATTTACTTATTCCAAACAGCCTTCCGAAAGTTTACTAAGTGCATTCAAGGTTAAAATAATATTTTGCATCTTCTGAGATAAAAACCAAACACCAAACACGTTTCGCGTTGTTCACAGTCAAACTTGTTCTGTCTCTTCTTTATTAACGGACAACTTCAAATTTCTTAAATCTATATATACATGTATAGTAGGTATAAAAAGTAATACTTATTGCTATGTTAATATTAATATAAAGTATAAAAAGGGACAACTATAACTACTTAGAATATTCGAGAATACATAAGAGACCGTTATTTCACATAAATACAATGGAAAGACAAATATATAAAGTAGAAGTGAAATAAACATCAACACAATTGAGGCAATAAATAGGATAACTAAGTATGTGTGAAAATGACAAATGCAATCATACAAAATGCGAAACAAACAAAAGACTAACACCAACGCACTAATTGAATGTGTTGCCACAGAAGTTTCTATACCAAATTTCAATAATATATAAAATTTTAAACAACTTCTAAAAAATATTGAGAATGTTAAGAATTACGAGGATATTCATAATGACACATATTTGACATCATGATGTCACGCTATCATTACCTAACGTTTGCCTTGAAAACTTATTTAATTAAGTAATTGGCAAATTGTAAACTAGGCCACCAGCTGTCCCCTGATGACGATCGAAAAAGGATCCTCAGTAAATTATGTCGGGTGAAGAAATATAAACTAATTAAAATTAAACTCTATCCAATAACAATATACAGAACTGGGACACCTGTCGGCCTGTCTAGGCTGCGTTGCACACGAACGGTGTTGATGGAGTAATTGGAAGTAAAAAAGTATTTTCCAACAGCAGGGACTGAAGTGGCATTACCGAACATAGCACGCCAAATTCTTGCAAAAAATCCGACTTCAGATTTAGGTGTCTGTGAATAACGGTTGAAAGTATTGGCCACATATCCAAAATTACATCAAATATATGGGCACCCTTCTTTCCAAATTCAAATTTTATACTTGTTCTTATTGCCGACATAGCAGTATCGGTTCTTTGTAAATTTCAACCGTCAGTCTACATTTGTTTAAAACTACAACCATATACAACAAATAAAAGAAAAAAAAAACAAACTTTTGGGGAACCCTTTTATTTAAAATTTTTAATATTTAAACTGGTTGTTATAGTGGTTATAGAAATTGACATTATGTCCAAGTTTTAATCGTGTGTCCTTACGTTTCATTACATTTTGCTATTGGGAGCAATTATGATACGAGGTTTTTTAGATTTAAAGTGGTGCATTTTACGGTTCATTATATTCATAAAAAACATGTATGTATATAGGGACATCCCATAATTTTTAAAATTATAAACTGTTTTTAAAGCGGGATCAATCTGTCCCTTTCAAATCAACCAAAAAAGTACAACATTCAGACGAATTGATAACCTTCTGCTAAAATAGAAAATTGCATCTGAAAACGTAATAGACAAGTGACTATTCATGTCGACAGTCACCTGTCGCTGAAGGCTTGCAGAGAAATTCTGAGACTAGAGAATATTCGATAAACCATCAATCATTGTATGGTTAGAGAATATTCTTTTATATTGTCTTTGATTTCAGAGGCAACCGAACGATTCTAAACTGTCGTTATTTAGAGTGTTCCTTTGACGATAATCAGAAGCGATTTAAATTGGTGCCTTACACTTCCTTCCACTAGTTCAAACTTAGCCAGTTTCATGCTTGTTAAGCCATCTGCAAATCCCTCTTACAAACTTATAAAATAAATCAAAGAAATCATTTTCGATGAATTCTTCGAACTATTTCTAACGGAAATATAAATTTTTTCAATTCTGCTAGGTATCCGTAGTCCAACTTTTTAGATATTACGAAAGCAATGTAAAAAATAAGTTGGGGTGCTAATAAAAAATAAATAAAGGATTTACTTTAACTTTTAGACATGCATCATGATATGACATGTTATTCAATAGAAAAAAATAGTTTAAAAAAATAAAAACAAACAAACAGAAACAAAAAATATCCAAAAAAGCTAAATTTTACCTAAAGTTTTTAATAGAGATTGTTAATTTTAGAAGTTTCCCTTTCGGTTACCCTTTTACAGTTAAAATTATTTAAAATTAAAAAAGTGAGTACATATTGCACGTAATATGAGATTGAGTTATTCTTTTTATTTTTATTTTGTTTATCTGTTTTTTGTTTTTTATGTATGCATATGTATAACAAAAATGAAATATTTAAACAAAATTCTAATATTTTAAATACTTTAATATTTATTGATGATCTCTAATAAGACAAAGGAAATTCCATAATTTTCAAAATTTAAAACAAAAATCCCAAAACTTAAATTTTTACTCTTTTGCTCATAAAGTCCATATATGGGCCAAGGCTTATAATATACTTTCAGCAAAAATTTGGTGTATATGTAGCATTTTTACAGCAATCTTCTTTTTCCGATTCCAGCTTTGGGTTTTTAGAGCATATAGAATGAAATAAAATACATAGTTTAAATTGAAGAACTTCCAGCTTCAACAGGAATGATTAATCTTAATTTGATTTAAACGTACACATATATTTAGCTTAAACAAGAATTTAAAATTTTGAAATATTTTTATATATGTATGTATTTTTATTGTATTTGTTTATTTCATTTTATTTGTAATATTAAATACATCAGGACGAAACAAACAATATTACTAAGGAAATTACACCTCAGACCATACGGCTCCCCTCGAATGCAGATGAACGAGTTCAAGGTATTAATATTTGAAAGTTTCTAAGAGATTGTGTGAAGGTAAAACAACGTAATACAGTTTGAGGACTATTTTTCTAAATATTACGAGATTTTAGAAAATCGCAGAAAGAACACCCAAGAATCATTTGGAACAAATCTGGTTTAGTGAAGTTACTATTCAAAAATTAAAAACACGGGAATAATTAATAATATAATTTAACTTTAAATTTATCGTGCTATTTTCCCGGTATTGATTATTGAAGGTGAAAGCACGTCTCGATGGCCATTTCGCTATCGCTTACTTAGCTCGTCAGGAAACTTCTCACAAATATTTTAAATGAACTAAAGATTTTTGTCCAAACTATAAAGAAAAGACAAAAATCAAAGTTCAAGCAAAAACAACAATAATCAACTTTGATTTTATTTTTCTTTATACACTGCATACGGCAGACTTTTTTTCTGCTCTTTTATACAGTTTAAAGATGTTGAAAAATAAAAACAACAAAACACTACGTTATTTAATTCTTTCTTTTATGCACAGGCACTTGCAATTTTAATATTCAAAAATTAAAAACAGGGGAATAATTAATAATATAATTTAACTTTTACTTCAATCGAATAAACTTATATATGAAGCGAGAGAGAGTTAAAAAATAAGAAAAAAATATCAAGTGAAAAAATTGGCGTTCGCCCATATTTTTCGAGTTATGGGCCTTTGAACTTTTTATAAAAAAGTACGATTGTGCACCATATTTTTTAAGATATCAATATGGGTATCATTTAAAAGTCTCTGAAGAGATCTTTCAGGAAATACTAAAATATTTTAAAAATGCTTAACTCATAACAATAATAATAACAGAAAACAAACAACAATAATATTAAAAAAACGTCTTTGTTTAACCATATTACCACCGTAATTGGACTGATTTTACCAGGGATTGTACGGATATAAGTTTTATTAAAAAATACTTTTAATGATTATTTTATAATTTTAATCTTCTGTTTGGAAAATAGTCTTTATTTTTCAAGTCGCATTTTTTGGCTAAAAAATAGCAGTTACTTTTTAATTTTAATTTTTTGCTTAAAAAAAAAAGTTATTTTTCAAGTTTTCTTTTTACTTGGAAATTAAAAAAAAAAGATATTATTAATATAATTTAACAAATAAAATATTATATACGGTCTCTGTAGATAATTTTAACCGTAAGTCAGTCAATATTAGTTTTAGGGTGGAAAACCTTACAAGTAACTGTAGGAATTTTTCAAGCATAAAACAAAACTTGAGCAATAATTTTTATTTTTAAAGCAAAAAATAAAACTTAAAAATAACTGTTATTTTATAATCAAAAAACCAATCAAGGATTACGTTGGTTTATTTTTTCATATTTTGGCATTTATCTTTCATTTGATTTTTTTTATTAAAATTTGTTAATTAATCGTTATTTAGGATCCCTAGATTTTACTAATTTTCCTTGGAAAACTTTCAAACTGTTTTTAAAGATTGGTATGATAGAATTTCTGTAACTTAACTGGGGTAATCAAACATAAGATTTTAACGCAAACAAGAATAAATGAATATCGTAAAATAGACTTCCTTATGTATCGAGATTGTATAAATTTTATGGGGTCGGAAATGAAAAGTGAAGAATTACAAATAGAATAAAGAATAATTTACCTCTAGCAATTATTATAATAATGAAAAGAAAGTTCCTTTCTGTTGCAAGATTTCAAACATAATGTTGACCCTAAGCGAGTAGCGACACTTTCTTTTGTCTATGGTAACTGATCAATACTAATATTTTTCTAATATTTTTTTAAAAGTGAAAAAACTTTTAAATACTTTTCCTGTTAAATATTTGATTTATGGTTAAAATGAAATTACGGGAGTGTTGAATTTACCTTACCGTATTATTTAATGACAAATTTGGCCCGCTTACATTTAATTAAAATCCTTTACTGTCACAACTCTGCAATTAGACATTGTGTATATTTTAAGAACAGCCTTTTATTTCGATTTTACATCGTCCAAGGTTAGACGATGAAAATGGCAATGTTTGTATAATAATCTATTTTTTTTTTAAATCGTCAATGCCTGGGATATGAAACACCAAAACAAAACATGTCGCCTTTATGCTGAATTATTTATTTAATTTCTTACTGAAATATGTTATTTTAAATGAAAGCCAAAAAATTTCTTCACACAACCGCTGACAGAAATTAATACTTTGTAACTTGCAAATACTCAGTTTTAAAATAAGTCTTTGAAATTCTTGACTATTTGTGAAATTATAAATATACGACAAATTTCCGTCCATCTAAGTATAAATTTCAACATTTAAATTTTTATTAAGTCGATTTAATTAAAATTTTTGCTCAAAGGAGGACCAAATGTAACATTTTTAATTAAAGAAAAATCGTCGTTACATTTTTTTAATTAAAACATAAAAATAGTCGGTACTAATTTGTACATGAACATTAAACAAAGATGCAAAACTAAAACCAAACGGATTTGAACTTAAGCCAAAAACAATATAATTCATTTGTTAATAAAAGTATTTTATACTTGAACCAAGGCTGTAGGGGCCATCCTCACAAAACTTTATTCAAACGGAACAAGCTGTTTTAAGATGATGTGAACACAGAAACACGGCAGTCAGACAAACAGACTAAAATTCCATAAATAAACAAATATTTAAAAAAAATATTTGCTCTTACAATTTTATTATATGTATAGAAAACAATCTCAGTAATGTTATTTCTGACGATTTTATAGTAAAATTTTTAGTTTTCAGAAAAACTGAATATAAGTTCAAATATTTTCTATTTAAGGATTTTAAGGTTTGATTTTTTCCGCTTTCAGCTGCTAAAATATTTAAACTACATTCAGATAATAAAAGAAAAAAATATTAAAATTTGTTTTTTAATTGGGCAAAAAATTATAAAAGATAAACCATTAATTAACGAACATATAATAATCAAATGGTGATCAAAGCAAGATAATTTTAAAACAATTTTTTTTTTTTTTTGTTATATCCAAAAGTAATATAATTTAGGAATGACTATGTGCTGTTTTTTCTGCAACCATATAATAATTATTATTAAATTAGGGTCATTTCAAGACTTTACTTGGGGTGAATTATCGTTAAAACCAAAGAAACTGTCTGGTTATCAAAATGAGAAATATACCTCCAATAGTGAGTGAAAGTATTCATACGGCTCCTGTTTAAAACAATTTTATACGAAATCAGTTTTATATAAAACCATCAATTCATCATCAATCAATGGGGTTTTTAGTACAACTTCTTTTCAATTTTATGGTGTTACATTTTTAACCCGTGATCAATCATGAACATTCTTAAACTCGATAGTCTGGATTTTAAGAGGATGTTTATATTACAAACGATGTTTTAATGACAAGCGTTGTTATGGCTCGTTGATCTCTTATCAATAACACAAGTTTTTTTTTTTCTTTCTTTCAAATAATTTAAAACTTCAATATTTTGATGAATTTTGTTAAACATTTAAAAGTAAAAATGAAATAAAATTTATTTACAAATAGTTATTTCTAAGATTTCTTAACCTTTTTTAAGAAATACACTTCAATATATTTTTTTTTTAATTCGTTATTTACGTACGGTATCACATTGTTCGACTGTGACTCTAAATAATTAATTCGTTTTGAGTTTCTACAGAAACTTAATCAAACAAATACCAGATTATCGTTATAAATTAATGGGGGGAATAATCACTTCAATTACATGCAACGTGCTTGCGAGTTGAGCGTAAAAAATGAATTTAACAGCAGTTGAAAACATGGAGCATATACAATCGAACAGAACTCAGGCACATGCATCGACATATAAAAATGTTCACTGTTTGTATAAGTATTTCTTTAGCAAATAAGAAGCATGTAAAAATTAATGAACATGTTCTTATTCAACAACAACAAACATAATTTTATTAATTTTGATTACCGTAATCATAGTTAAATTTGTTTTGTTTTTTGTGTGCATGATTTCGTTCTCCTTCTTTCTTTGTTGTCAGAATAAAATTTGTTATCCTGTCTTTCACATGTCAGTCAACCCGCCACTCAACAGCCTTATTACTGTCAACAATAATTGAAACTTTATACTAAATCTATTACAATTTGTTTCAAACTGAGGTGTGTGGAAAATCTTTCAAAAGGAAGACGAAGGAGTTGAGTCTAAAATTAACAATAATTTTATCGAAATGAAATAAACCAGAAGCGTGGCTACTTTTTGAAACAGATTATTGGTGGCTGAGAGCGTGTGGATATTTCTCTAAATATTTAAAAGTTAACGAATTTATTTCGTTGTTCTTTTTTTGTCATCACCAATAAATTAAATAGTTCTTTTACCAATTATTTTTAACAACAATTTATATTGTGATTAGTGTACCAATTGAAATAAAAGCTGAAATATAACTCAGTTTAAATTACAACGAATAAATTTTAATTAATTTTTCGGCTTTATTTAGTATTTTTATTAATTCTGTATTAATATTGTTTTTTTTTAATTTGACCCTTTTAATTAATTATATTTTATTTATTTAACAAGCAATAGGTCTTTATTTTATTTATTAATTATTTTTATTACATTTTTTTTTTTTGTTGTTTAATGTTATGTTTAAACAAATATTTGTTTTTCCTTATGATGATTCACAAAGAGTAGCAAAATATTGAAAGATAAAAAAAAAAAATATATATATATATATATAAATATATAAATAAAATTAAATTAAATTAATTTACTTTATTCGTGCTTGATTCCTTCAAATATAAATATTTCACGATATTATCATGAAATATTTATTATTTTAAACTTAACTACAAAATGAAATGTATTTCTGCGGGGAAAACATATCCATATGGCACGAATAAAGTAAATTAATTAAATTTTAAAAAGATTTCGAATATTAAATTTTCATTTTAAAATTAAATTAGCTCATTATTATGTTTAATCTTTAAAAACAGAATTATTTAGCCACAAAAACAATTAAGCGGTATATTTTCATTTCAAAGACATACACTGTGACCAGATCTAAAAAATTTTTGGAGCTAAATTGGCACTAAAAAATGATAAAGTGCTAAAAAAATTTTTAGTGCTAAAACATAGTGGTACAATATAAATGTCTCAGTTTTAAGCAAATATTTTCTTGGAGAGTTCATAGTTTTATCATTTATGCTTATGTTGCCTTAGAAGTATTTATTTTGATTGAAAAAAACCAAATTTCTTGTTTTTTTTTTTATTTACTTTATCCGTACTTGATTCCTTCAAATATAAATATTTCATGATATTCTCATGAAATATTTTTTATTTAAAACATCTAATTAAATGTATTACTGCGGGGAAAGCATATCCATATAACCTTTTCACTACTGCTCAAATAGCTCAGCAGTGGATTTTACCCAAATTTTGTATAGAAAACTATAAAGTCTTATGTCAAAAGCCAAAGTGGTTAAATGAGAACTCCATTGAATCAATAAGACAAAAAGACAATAAAATGAAAGAAAAAGCACGGATAAAGTGAATTAAAATAAAAAAAAATTCATATTGATTTATGTGCATGTGCACTTTGCTTATCAATAAAAATTGTTTTCAATTTTTATTTCTATTTTTTCATTGAATCTTTCAAATACATATGAATGGTTCCCAATGAGATCCCTTATGTAGAAAAATGAAAGGAAAAATAAAAATAGTTACTGAATGTTTGCTGTGTTTTTTGTATAAAACATTTTTGAGTTGTTATTGTCTTTTTGTCTTATTGATTCAATGGAGTTCTCATTTAAACAATTTAGGTTTTGATATAAGACTTTCTAGTTTTCTATACAAAATTTGGGTAAAATCCACTGATGAGCTATTTGAGCAGTAGTGAAATGGCCATATGGATATGCATTCCCCGCAGTAATACATTCAATTCGTAGTTTTAAATAAAAAATATTTCATGAGAATATCATGAAATATTTGTATTTAAAGGAATCAAGCACGGATAAAGTAAATTAAAATAGAAAAAAGATTTCGAATAATAAATTTTCATATTAAAACCAAATTTCTTAAAACAAAAAATTATTTAATAAACATAAAAAGGCGTAAAAACACGATAAAATGTAATAATAATTTCGTCTTTAAATTTAAATATAACGTACACCAGTGATTAAAAATGCTTGACTATTTTCAATGCATATGTAGTTGCTTAACTATTGCTGTGGAAAAATGTGCAGCAAAAGCAAAAAGTAAATGCAAGAAGAAAGAAACGCATTTGCTTTAGCGGACTATGTGTTTCTTTCTGCAGCAAGCAATTACTTTAAAAACGTTTGCTATTGCTATTTTTGCTATTGCTTAAGTTGTAACGGATTACGTTTGCTTTTTCTTGCTGTAACTCGCTGCTTTTCATACCTTTTAACATTTATTTATGTATTTATTACTTACAATACATTTTAACAACGTTGTTTTTTTTACGCAACAGCAAAAGTAGAAACAAACATCAACTTATTGCTTAAGCAACAGCAAACGTTTTCAAAATAAATGCTTTGCTGATTGCTTTGCTGCAGAAAGAAACGCACAGTAAGCTTAAGCATATGCGTTGCTCTCTTTTTTGCATTTGCTTTTTGTTTTTGCTTCGTTTATAATGAAATGTTTTTTAAATGCCCAGGCATTTAGTTTTTTATTTGCTGAAAAACATGGAAGCAAAGCAAAGATTTTAGTACTTTTGCTATTTTTAAGCAAGCAAATTAAGCCCTGATGTACGCATCTGTACACACATTTTCGTATATTATGTACTTAGGCAAATTTATTCTAGGTATCCGCAGTAAGAAAAAGTGCTTAGCACCATAAAATTATAGATTATAAAAAATTACATTTGTATACATTTCCCACATTTTGAATCTTTAATTTAAAATTCTTTTGAATGTTTATATTTACACTTTGTAGTTCAAAGTAAAAGATACTTTTTGAATTGTTATGTTCCAGATGATGTAAAATTTTGTAATGATATTCAACTTTCAAAATATTAAGCAAGTTATGACATTCTATCATGCATCGTTTCACGCCTACCGACCATTCTGACTTTTCCTCCCACTCATGCAAATTTTTTGAAGCAAACTAAATAGCCCAGCGTCAACGTCTTGCAATGAATAGGTTATAAAGTTGTCTATAATTATTTGCTTTGAACAGATTTTTTTTCATAGTTGTTAGTTAAAAGAGAACCTTTTTTTTTCAGGTCTATCTAGCATTTTTAACTGACTTCAAAAATAAAATAAAAAAAATAAATCTAAAAATTGACCTATATGGGTGTATCTTATCAAACATTATAGACAAATGCTTGAAAATTGGGCAGAATGTCGATTACTTTGATCGTTGTAATAACAAGTATAAGTATTCAAAATTAATGTTACAATAGTTAATGTAATTTGATGTATGTTTATGGCCGAAGTGTTGAACAGATGAGTTGCAGACAGCCGGTTAAAATTTATAAAGAAACTGTATTGCTAAATCCGCTATAACAATAAATATAAAATGAGGGTTTGGAAATTAGAGGATGTCCTAATAGTTAATGTAATTTTATGTATGTGGCCAAACTTTTGAACCGTTTTTAAGTGATTTTTTTATAAGAATTTTATCTCTATGTTCTCTTTCTATTTAATCTGTTTAATAATCTGTTTAATAATTATGATATTTTTTAACTTCCCGTTAAGACTTCTTATCATATTTATTTTTCTTATATTCTTTTTGTATATTTTTTTTTCAAAATTGCTTTCGTGGCTTAACCGATGGTCATCAGAAAGCCAAAACAATTAATTAATCTTGAATATTCCTCGTATTTTTAGTTAAAAATTTTTTAACTAAAAAGATGATGTTTTGAGTGTACCTAACCTAAGGTAGATAGATGCGAAGAATACTGATGACGATCCAGAAAATGCTGCATTTTTTTTTTTTTTTGCTGGTGTCTAATTTTTCCTACTTTCTTTGATAAACGTCTGTAAACACTTGTAAATAAGTTTTTTTTTCTAAAAAAAAATTTGGAAATTAAAATAAAAATGAATCGAATTGTTTAATTGTTTTGTTTTAATATGAACCGTTTAACTTATAATTTCAGTAAATAAAAAATTTTATCAAATCTTTTTTGATCCAAGCAGGATATGAATTTAGTTAAGGCCCTCTGTAAAAATAAACTAATACTAAGATGTGGAAAAAATGTCTGTATCGTCTGCGAAAAATGCGCCTACAAGGTAACATATTTCTCTAATGGCGTTTTCTTTTCTGAAAATAAATGTTACCCAACAATCACATAAAATGTTTTGTATGTTGCTAAACATTTTTTAGCCACAATAGAACAAAAACTGTTATTGAATTTTTCTAACTTGCCTTACATGCTAGTAATGTTTAATTAGCGTTTCAAAAATAAAGTTAAATAACACTGGGCTTATCAACAAAAGCAAACATCACTTATCAAGAATAAGAACTCCTAAAAAAAGTGTAGCATACTTACCCTTACATAAAAGTGAGGGTAAAATAAGTGCAACATATTTTTTTAGAAGAACATACCTTTAATTTTAACTATCGAACTTTTTTTTGAAAAGAACGCAAAGGTGTAAAAAGTTTTGAACATATGCAACATTTTTGTCAGAAAATAAAACGCCATAAGTGTTCATTAAACACTAACATGGCCAACTTATCAAACCGACGGAATGGCATTAGAGAAAGTACGATTTAAAAAGAGTGATTATAGTTCCCAGATATTTATGATCTTAACTACTTGGAACCTTTATTACAAACATGCCAATCATATCTTCAGTATTTAGCCTAAATATGACGATACTTTAGTAGATTTAGTAGGTTTGAATTAACTTTTATTTTATAAACATATATGGTCCCCGATGAGTTCAATAGTATAATGACAATAGGAAATAGTTTTATCACCAATAATTAATTTTAGTGATTTTATTGAAACTAACATTTGGGACATTAGCACGTTAAAAAAATAATTTTGGAAAAAAAGTAAAAGAACAAGTCATTTATCAAAAAAATGAATGGGTATTTAAAAAGTTTATAAAACCTTGATCAAATTTATAGAAACTATTAAGAGTCTATAGACTAAAAGATTAGATTTTATATCAAGCTGTCGAAATTAAGTTTAAAATTTTGTTAAAGCTTTTTAAATTAAAAAGATGAAATTTATAACCCATCTTGATAATTGTTCCATTCCGAAAAATTTAATATAATAACATTTAATTGGATTTCCGTAATTAACAAAAAATTACAATTCATTCCAGGATGCTAATTTAGAGAAAATTATTGTTACTTTTGAAATTTACAATAAAATATTTAATTTTATGGTGCTTTTTCAAAAGTAACAACAAATAATAAAAATTTATATTTATATATAATTTAACATAAGTGCTTTTTAAATACAATATATTGACTTTTAAAATATTTATTATATCCTTTTTAACAATTAAATATTAAATTATTTAACTAAATTAAAGTATATTTAAATAAAGTATGTATGTATGTATTTACATAAATATTAAATTCCATTTAATATTAAATTCCATTTAATATTAAATTCTATTTAATATTTATGTTTTATTTTTATAAGTGATGATATTATGTAAAATCAAAACAAAAGACTTAAGCAACAAACCAGTTTCTGATAAGCCAGCATCACTAATTAAACGAAATAAAAAAAATGAGAAAAAAACTACTTTTAAATCACACAATTCCACATATAAATAAACATATAATTAAACTTCTTTCCTAAACTTAATTATGTGAACATTTTTCTAGAAATTTTCTTATTACTATCTTGTATATTGCAAAGGGAGTTAGTTTCAAGTTGCCAAAGAAAATGTGTTACAATTTATTAATATTAATTCTCTGCCCAATTCAATAGGTTTGTTTTTCTTACATAAAGTTAATTGTAAATGCAAAAATAATAAATATACGAACGTGTTTTACATGTAGATTATAGCACACCTTGTTGTAAAAATAATTAATATAAATTGTTTTAATTTTAACTACTCCTTGGATCACTTGGAGTTTAACTCTATTTAATTTGCATAAAACAGGAAAATATCTACTAAACTAGGGTACTCTTATATATGAGTACAAGTGAATGCTTCCACATAGCAACAAAAATAATTGCCATTTGCCTCAGGGTTTTTAAACCAAATTGGTTGTTGATGTCTGGCATGTGTTTTGTCACTTTAAAGTTGTTTCAATTATTTATTGATAAATATATTTTAAGATTTTTTTCCCATAGACAATTTATTAGCGTGAGAGAAATATATTTGTTTGTACATAATTATCTGCATTAAAACTTAACTTGTATTATATTTATAAAATTATACAAGAAATTTCAGGATTTCTTTCATTAGACAAATACAAAAAATGTGGTCGGCTTAATATTTTGGTTCTGTTTTTTTTTTTGTACAAAATTTTTAAGGGGCTCTACAAATATAAATAGTAAAGTGGTCACACTAACATACTTCACCATTGCTGAAGAACTGTTTTCCGATTTGTACAGAACACCAGAGCATACCACGGTAAATCACAAATATAGCTAAAAAAAAAATTAATAAAAATGTACAGCAACATTCCTTCTGATCATTTAACAAGCTTCTCAATGCAATATGTAGCTGTAATTTGTGGTATTTTAGGTCGGATTACTAAAAAATAAGCTTCAAGGTCAATTTTTGTTAACAAATATATTCAGATTTTTAAGGGACCTTGGGTTATGAATAAATATTTAAAGGAAATATATTACAATTTTCATTTAATTATTTACATTCGTTGTAAGTATTACAAAAAATTTGTGAGAATTTTAGAAAGTGCAAAGTATGAAATTTTTCCTTTTCTTTATTAGAGTTAAAATTGTTTACTTTGGATAGTTCACACTGGCTTAGCAACGCACAAATCAAAAATATCAAATTAAAAAATAAAACTTTTTTTCTGTTAAATGGCATAAATACATATTCAGAATTCACATTGCAGTACGCAGAGTCCTTTGTTGATAGTTCTTCATAGCATATTTGGCGGCGAAGTCAAATAACTAATAAAATGAATTTATCTTCCTAGTTTCACCACCTGTCTTATCTCTCATTTTTTGAAAATAAGAATGGTAAGATATGGGTTTCAAGATATACCAGAACTCCTAAAAACAAATCTTAAGGCAAAAATAAATATTTGGTGGCATGCCATAGTGTCCAAGGACATAATGTCCATGGACTTTATGTCGCACTCAAAAGTGACGTAATGTGTCGTCCATGGACATTATGTCTAGTCGAAAAACTAATAAAAAGCGGAAGATACCGTGACATACCAACACAATAAGGAGGTAATACAAATAACGGTTATATTGATATACGGTTTTTAAGAGCTCAGAAAAGAGTGATGTCAATAAAGAGCTAATTGAACCGGTTTGTACTATTTTGGAAACTTAAGTTAGTGGTTACCCTACTGATAAAGATGCTTTTACAGAATTCCTGCAATCACTTAAATTAAATAAGATTAAATGCATTTACAATGGATAAACAAATTCATTTCTCCTAAAAATAAATACAAATTTGCACGATATTATATTTTTTTACAAATTATCTGAATTAATTAAATGTGCACAAAAGTCTTTCTATAATAAAGGCATTTTAAATTCGAATTCTTGTCTTTTCTTCTGTATTTATGAAGTATATTAAAAAATGAATTATGGTTGCTTCCAGTTAACCAGTTAAGATCCCCAATAGCTTCGTACAAAAAATAAACGGCAAGAAATGTCTATTTAATTCCTTGAACATAAAGTTAGGTAGGAAAATTGTGGATCAGGGCCGTTTTCTTTATAACGGCCACAAATCGTTTAAATTCAAATTTTTATTATAACTGCAAACAAAATTCGCGAAAAAGAAACATAGATATCTTTGAATTTTATGGGTGTAAAACCCCCAAACAGATTCCACTTAACTAATACATTTTCTAAAAATATTTAATTATTTATTTAAGTTAATTATTAATAAAGTTCCAAGTTAAAAACAATTTTAAAAACGCATTTAAGTAAGTTGAGTAAAATTACTCTAATTGTATAGTATACCACTTTAATTTTAAACAATTTTAAAAAAATTACCAGACAATTTTTAAACAATTTCAAAAAATAACTATTTGTTTAAAATTATTTACACATACATTAAACAAGACATTTTCAATCAAACCTTAATACAAACAATATGAAATAAAAGTATTTTCTTTTATACCTATTACACAACAATGACAATACTTTTTTTTTTTTGTGGTAAAAAAAAACTTTGTACTCGTACCAATATTCAGTCAGATTATCCACACACATTTTCAGTTGTGTTGCGTTACTAAAAAACATAACTAAGTCTGCTAAACGCGCACGAATTGGCTCTTAAGTCGTGTATTGTTTATTTGCAAACTTAAAACTCAGCCGCTGTGTTTTGTTGCTGCTAAAAATAGTAAACTGAATCCAGCTATTTTAAGCAGTCAAATTGTTGAAAATAAAAACTGAAACTATTGTCAGTTCAGTAGCCAGTCAATATGTTTTGGTTGGTGCTGAATTTTAATGCGTGAAATTACGCTAATACTCAAAGTGTAGAAATATTATTATTATTATTTTTTTTTTTTTTTTGTAATAAACACGATTACCGTTCATTGTAATATTGATTATTTAGACTTTTGTCTCTTATACTGAAATCAAAGTTAAGCAAAAGCCATAAACTATATTTTGAATTTAATCCCCCTAAAATAGCAAAACCAGGCACTGTGTGTCGTCCGCAAAGGAATACACAAAGCAGCAATTGAGAGTTTTTTCCAAAATCAAAATATCAATGAATCTTTTAAGGATTGATTATTTGACGTTGTGTATTTTTTTCTTAATTATTATTTTAAGTACAATATTGTTACAAAGATGCTTTATTTAAATCATAAAAAATGTTAAAAATAATTGAGGCCAAGAAAGTAAAACGAAATGGCCTATTGTGTTTGTTTTCAAAGCTAGAAGCAAAGACAATAAATTTATAAAGATGTTGCAGTTTGAACATTTAAAAAATCAAAAATAATGAGCAGGTTCATGGTTGCGAGGATAAGAGATAAGAGGGAAGAAATTTTTGTGAGCGCAACCAAAACTCAAGAGAGCACAATATTAGTTTTGTAAACAAGACAGATTCATACACCATGCAGCGTTGCCACACAAGAAATTGACTTCCTACCAATAATTTTCAAAAATCCTACCAAAATCGTTCACAGCCTACCAAAAATTTAAAAATGCGTTTCTTGCACATAAACTCTGTTATACTCACTTGGTTTTTTTCCGTAACTCTTGAGGTGGAAATTTGTCTTTTGGGGATTTTTAAGATGGATGTTATGATTTAAAATAGTTTTAGAGCATACTATGCAGAATGAACACCCATCCCTTTCCTGGAGCCAATCCAATTCGCTCAACCATTCGGTTCTAAAATTTTTTTTACTGTTTCTTTACATGCAATATTAGTAAATATTTATGTAATTAATAGGTACATATATACAATTAAAAAAGTTTACTTACTTTTCCATTTTGTCTGTTAATTTTTTTAATACAAACACTTGTAAATAAGCCTTCACTCAAAAATATTGTTAACTTCAATTTCATAATATTGTTCGCGTTTCTTAAACCAGAGATGGCTATAGCTTTAATCATCTTTATGCAAAAAAGCAGAGATGTTTTTATTAAACCTAAAACAGTTTTTGAAAACAGTTATTGTTTATTTAATTCAAAGTTACATTTTTTTATTTTATGTTCTGAATTTTTAAGGTAAAAAATTTACTGTTGCTACAGGAGGAAAACCTACCAAAAATTTAAAAAAAATGCAACAAACCAACCAAACTACCAAACTGTTTTTTAAAAACGAAAAACTACCAAGTTTGGTCCGATTGGACCAAAGCGGCAACGCTGCACACATGCGTTTAAAAATGTGTGTGGATGTTCGTAAAAAATGTTTTGTTAAAGAAAAGTATTGAGAGGCAAAAACACACATTTAACATATAGAAACGCACAAACATACTTTCATATCTACATAGAAAGAAGAATGTGCTTCATAAAATTTTATTTCTGAATTCTATTTTTCCTACTTATTTGAAAGTTGTTTGTAAAATAAGCTTAAAAACGAAACTATATGACTGCTCTTGTTATTGTAGGGTAATTATATATTTTTATTTGTGTATTTTTAAAAATATGCATAATCGCACCGAACTAATCATACCCTTAATTACGTAGTAATTTTTTTTAGCATTTATTCTTGTAGATACTTAATATGGTTTTTAAGAAATTTCAAACAATTGTAATAAAATAAGGCACTTATTTATATATATTTATTATTAAATTTTTTGTTAAGTTTATTTAACCTGCATATAGGTTAAATATATAAACTTCAATATAAAGTTGATAGCTAAATTTATAAATTAAAATTGCCAAACAAAATAAATTACTGGCGCTTTAAAATTTAGACTTTCCCAGTACTTGTTACTTTGCACTCATGTGTTTCCCATGAGCAATGCTTTTTTAGCAACATAAGTATAAGAAAATTTGGAAGTTCCAACCTGTTTTTGTGACAAGAGTTATTCTCGTCAAACCAGACATAATAATTTTAGTACACTATGCACATTGCTTCGTAATATATTTTTTATATTTTTAGCTGCTGTTTTTACAAAATAGTATTTATAAGACTTTTATGCGTTTTATAGTTCTTAGAACGAATATACATTTCCGATGGATATGTCAGAATTTGTGAAGGTTTAATTATATCTATTATTTTGCATTAAAAGCAAGAAAATCTTTGAAATATCGCATTTTTCGCAATTTTCCATGTTCTACACCAAGAACTTTATATTTTTCATTTGGAAAGCCATTAAGAAATAATTTCACTCAAAATTTCGTACAAAAAAGTTAATTTTAATCTTTAAAAATATTGTGCTAATTATTCCGAACAAATTACTAAAATCACCGATTTTGATTATTGAAGGTAAAAGCACGTCTCGATGGCCATTTTGCTACCGTTTACTTAGCTCTTCAGGAAACTTCTCACAAACATTTTAAGTAAACTTAAATTTTTTGTTCAAACAATAAAGTAAAGACAAAAATCAAAGTTTAAGCAAAAACAACAATTATCAACACTGGCGGCAAATTACGGCATTCGTAATTTCAATAGAATTTAAATGTAAATTTCGATCGATATCTAGTGTCGTAATTTGCCACCTTACTTTATATACTGTATAAGGCTGACTTTCTTTCGGCTCTTCTATTCATTTAAAAGATGATGAAAAATAAAATTAAGACAACAAATAAAATATCACAACACACCACTATAATTTATTTATTCGTTTTGTATTGGCACTTGCAAGTTAATAATTAAAGTTAAATTACGGGAATGTTCAATTAAATTTATTATCTTTAAAAATTATTGTGCTAATTATCCCGAACAAATTATTAAAATCACAAATTTTTTTATTTTTCCAATTTTCCGACTTTTCTGGAGGGATTTTCAAAAATTTTCTTCCGTAAAAACCTTCTCATTGAAAATACGAACAACTGACAAAAAAATGTTACAGAAATCGGCACAGCTGTTCTCATTTTATGAATTACTATACATTTTTTAAACCATTTTTATATATAAGATTCGAACACTATGTTCACTACAATTGAGACGCTAAACTAGTATTCTTCTTAGAATAGTGATAAAAGTTAATAAAATAATTATTAATAAATGTTATTGAAACAAATTAATTAATGTTAATAATTATGGTATTTAATTTATATGTATGTAGTAATTAAATTTTGATAATAAATGAATTTAATTTACTTTATTTGTGCTTGATTGCTTCAAATATAAATATTTCATGATATTCTCATGAAACATTTTTTATTTAAAAGTAGAAATTGAAATGTGTTACTGCGTAGAAAGTATATTCATATGGCCATTTCACTACTGCTATTTTAGCCCATTAGTAGATTTTACCCAAATTTTGTATAGAAAACTTGAAAGTCTTATATCAAAAGCCAAATTGATTAAATAATCAAATCAATAAGAGAAAAACACAGGAACAAAAAGACAGTATGCAAAAACACAGAAAACATTCAGTAACTAAAAAAGTAAAGTAAATTAAAATCGAAAAGGTTCCGAAAATAAATTTTCATATTGATAATAAATGAATTTAATATTCGGTGTAAATCGATGTTATTTCTTTTATACAACAACAAAACACATATTGTTACCATACAAATACACAATCGGTAACATTGGTTTATTTTGGATATTTTATAATGTAAATATATACACACTCGTATGGACGTATATACAAATGAATTAATGTGAGATGAGAGTAACAAGTTTCCTGAGAATAATAAACTCTCTTTGTGATTTACTCTTAAATTGGCAGTACCAGTACGTCCATCGACAAAATATGCACTGGATGTAGAATGTACGGCAGTGAAACATCTTAGTATATTTATAGTCTTTGCTAGAAGTTTCTATAAAACATCTTTATTGCAAAACAAAAACAACTAACACAAAGCGATGACTAAACAAACACAATACACAAACATACACACACCTGCATTGTATAACAACTAAATAAAAATCATTGTCATTTTTAAATAATGATTGAAGGTTCTAGAAGTAAATAATAATGCTCACTAATGTGTCTGAGATACAAGTGGCAACGCAGCATTTTCAACAAGGAAATAGATGGCGTTAGAAATTCTCGAACATTCAAGAACGCCTAAAAATAGGGTATATAAAAGCAACGCCAATACGTGCTGATCCATTCGTATTGTGAGCGTCATCTAGTTAAGATCTTGTGGTACAACAATTGAAGTTGCCAGCGTGTATTATTAATCGCGAATAGTTAAATCTTCAAATAATTGATTAAATAAAGTGTAATTTAATTAAAACTCTAAAAGTTGTGTGTTTATTTATTTTGCAAATAAAGAACTCATAAATAAAACGTTTATAATTTAAATAAACGTAACAACTGGTGTCAGAAGTGGGATTGCAAAATAATATATAAATAGTTAAAATGAAATTCGACGAGCTTAAAGTTGAGCAGCTAAAAATGGAGCTGAGTAAGTTAAATCTACCGACAGCAGGCAATAAAGCGGAATTGCAAAAGCGGTTAATAGATGAATTTAAGCAGCGTGGTATCGATATTAGAACATACGAATTTGGAGAAAAAGACGAAAAGGAAGAGATTGAAGTATGTATCCCAGCAACAAACAGCGTTATAGACTTAAATTCAATGTTTGCCGCTATAATGAAAAAAATAGAAGAAACCAACCAGAACCAGATAAAGAAAATAGAAGAAAACAACCAGAAGCAGGATAACCAGATCAGGAAGATGGAAGAAAACAACCTGAAGCTCAAAGAAGCAATACAAGAAAGTGCTAGCGTCAACGGGGAAAGGCTTTTAGTAAAAGTGAACGAGAAATTCGAAAAAATATCAGAAGTCTTCGACAAACGAGTGAACATCGTAGAACAGAGGGTCAGCGAGTTTTATGTTTTTATGTTTTATGGAGTAATCCATTACTCGCAAAGGAGCGCTCCAAGATTACTCTTTGGATGATCCTATTTTTTACTGGGAACACAATACACAAACATACACACACATGTATTGTATAACAACTAAATAAAAATACACAACATGTATTTTAAATAATGATTGAAGGTTCTAGAAGTAAATAATAATACTCACTAATGTGTCTGAGATAAAAGTGGCAACGCAGCATTTTCAACTACGCAATAGATGGCGGTAGAAATTCTCGAACGTTCAAGAACGCCTAAAAATAGGGTATAAAAGCAACGCCAATACGTGCTGATTCATTCGTATTGTGAGCGTCATCTAGTTAATTGTGGTACAACAATTAAAGTTGCCAGCGTGTATTATTAATCGCGAATAGTTAAATCGTCAAATAATTGATTAAATAAAGTGTAATTTAATTAAAACTCTAAAAGTAGTGTGTTTATTTATTTTGCAAATAAAGAACTCATAAATTAAACGTTTATAAATTTAAATAAACGTAACAATATCTATTTTGTAAAAGCCAAATGACAAAGCTATTGTTAATTCACTCTTAGTTGGTTATAGATAATATTATATAAATAAAAAATAAAAAAACCGGCAAAAAAGGGCCGTGTATTTTAAACGAAACTATTTTCAAAGATTTCTTACATGTAATTTATACGTCATTATCGTTGTATTATATTTGTCGTGTTTGTTTACTGTTTTTTCAGTACTGTTATTCAATAGTGAATGTAAGATTTGACGAATGTAACTTCAGACGAAATACACTTCAAGCGGAACAACAAATGAATTATAGCCTGTTCAGACATTACTCAATATTTAGATTTTCTCAATAAAAGCCATTATTGAGCTCAATATTCCATACAAAATCTCAACAATTTATTGCGCAATAAGTACGAAATTGTTAAAATACAACAATGTTCAGAAGATGTGTTACCTCAGGCACAAACCAATTGCACCTAAACTAGAGCTGAAAAACAATCGATGGTACTATCGACAGTGTCGATAGTTATATTTTTGACTGACTATCGATTTATGTAGCTAGTATATCATTTCTAACAACTTATTCTACGTAGTTTCTTAGCCGCCTTTAAATTTATATACTTCTACCCAAATTATTGGGTAACTTTATATTTGAAACCAAAGTTTTTGTATATTATTTTGTTTATTTTTTTGTGATTTCTTTGGAATTTTAAGAGCTTTAATTTTTATGTTTTTATAAAATATATAATTTTATGTTTTATATATTATGCTTTAATTTTTTTTATGATTACTGTTCATATTTATTAATACACGTAAATAATCTTAAAGTGATCTCAAATTTTCTTTATTAATATCTTATTATTTTGTGTATAATTTTTACATTGTTATTTGATTTTAATTATAAAAATCTAATAAAAACCAAAAAAATATGTTGAACTAAATATTCTTCTTATATTAATTAATTTTTAAAAATTTCTTTTTTCGTGCTATTCTTGTTTTCTAATCTTGTTTTTTTATTTTTTGTTAATTTTCATACAATTACATACAGAGATATGTATGTTAAGTTATTAATTGTTTTTATTATTTATGGACAATATAAAATGAATGTTTTAACAATTAGTAACTTTCTTTTATTTAAATAAAAGAAAATAAGTGACAAAGATGAAAAACCTTAGCTAACACCTATATACATAGGTATGTACGTATGTTTGCTAACGTATCCCCTTTCACTAGAATGTTGCATTATTGCCAGAAGTAGCAAAAATAAAAAATCCGATAGTATCGATAGTTTTTTTTAACTATCAAACTATCGATGGGGACGACTATCGATAGTTTTGCAGCTCTAACCTAAACCAAACTAATTTTACCAATACACAGAATATTGACGCAATAAAAGTGCACACTAATATATTTTGTCAATAAACAGAATACATATTGACTCCATAAAAGTTCATGTATGAACATACTATTAATATTAATAACTAAAAGTAACACTTGTCTATTAAATAGTTTGAGGGCACAATTAAATAAAACTTAAGATTTGAATATATTTTTCTTTTCGGTTATGTCTAATTTTTTCGCTTTTCTTTTTTAATTAGTAAATTTTTTTTGTGCATACCCGAAGGCGGTAACACGAAATTAAATTCTGATCTGAAATCCTTGAATACTAAAGTAAGAACTACTTCTTACATTGACGGGCACACTAAAGGCCCAACTATAATGTACATAAAATAACTTAAGCAAACTTAAACAACTGTCCAAATACATTAAATTGTATGTGGTAAACTATAATGTACATAAGATAACTTATCGTCAAGTTTCGTTAAATGTCATTTCTTTAAGCAAGGTACGAAACTAATTGCATTTGCCTTACGGAAACAGCTGATTGTGCTTTGTGTTTTACATTTATAAAGAAAAATTGTAATCAAGATTTGCAGTGTTAAATTTTTAGTTTTTAATTCAATAGAAAATGTAGAAAAAACAACATTTTTATTTCTGGCTAATTTTTAACAAATAGAATAAATTAAATTTGTATTTATACACGCATATGTATACGATATAAGCGATGAACACCGTTGCATTTTTTAGTATGGTTGGCCATAACCATAAAACTGAAAATAACTTGTAATATTTTTTATAAAAATTAATCTTAGAACATGAACCAAAAAATGTAAATGTGTATTTGAATGTTATTAAATGTATAAGGCTCCTTTACAGCCTTTTCATTTTAAAATTTTGTTTATTTATATAGAAATTATTTTTGGCAATAGTACAAATTAAACATAAATGTGCAACTATTGCAAATAAGTTTCTAAATTCATGTAAGTACATTGTAGTCACCTAAATTTCTTTAATATAGTACCTCAGCATTTGACAGGCTTTTCGTTGGATTTTTGACATAAGCTTAAGCTAGCTTATGCACATTATAGTTGCGCCCGATAGATATATAAGTCATTGTTACGGAATTATAAATTCAAACAAGCTTTTATAAAGTTCAAACAAATCATTAATATAAACTTAAAACAGAGTCACCATAACAACTAACAAAAATGCATTTTCAAGGCAACCACTATTTTGATTATTTTTATTTAAATTAGTGCGTTTCAATATCAAAAGTGTTTAAATAATTTTAATTATCAAAAATGGAAACAATAGAATTTTTGCAAAAAACAACACTAAAAAATATTAAAAATTATATTGGAATTAAGGTATGCGTCAACACCACAGCTTATTCGATTAAAGAAAAAACAATAAACTTTTGCAATTTTACCATTGATGAAAAATAATTATTTTTAAAAAGATATTACAAAAAGAAATTATTTCTTTTTTATTTTAATATCGTTGAAAAGGTTAAGGAAAAGCTAAAAGAATACGAAGTTGTATTGCAACAACGACAACAAATGTAAGTAAGCTGAGTTATTAAAGAGAATAAAGTTCTTTACTTAACGGCTTTAGAGATAAACACTTTTTAATGGATGTTTCTTTATTATTAATTAATCCATATTCAGGCTACGAGATATTTTAGAATTCGAATACACTCAATACAATGAAGAGCTTGTTCTGCTCATGAAGGAACGACTTAAGGAACAACGAAAAAAACGTTTAGATTGGATTAATACATCAACCATGGAACGTGTTAACGCCGAAAAGGAACTACTCAAATTAAAAAATCAACAAAGAGAATTGTATGTTTTTTTTTTTTTTTTTGTCCAATAAAAACGATTTATTCCTTTACTTAATTTTTCTTCAATTTTAAGAGAAAATTGTGAGAAATGGCGGCATTTTCAAAGTAAACAATTACTTTTAGACTCTAAGCAAGTCCAACTTTATCAAATTGAAGATAAAAAACAGAGAAATAAAAGGGAAAAAGAAATCGATAAAATGTGGCACGAAGTAATGGAGCGTTTAAATCGTGAAAAAGAATATCAAGAAGTTTATGAAAGTAAATTACTCAAAATAGTTGAAGGAGCAAATCTGTTGAAAAATCAAGAAATCAATGACAAAAATAAAAAGCAAAAGGAACTTGAATACCAAAAAGCGAAAAAGGAATTTCAAGAAGAGTAAGTTTTATCTTATTAAAGTATATTTTACAAGGCTCATAACAATTATGATTTTTTTTTATGTGTAATCGAAAGTATTTTTACTAAATTAAATAACTCAACGTGAATATACACTTGTATTAATTTATTTCTAATAAAATATCGTGCTACTTTTTAAATTATTATATCACCGATATTGATTATTAAGAGTGAAAGCACGTCTCGATGGCCATTTCGTTACCGTACAGTTTTATGATATTTTATTTTTATTCATCTTTTAACTGCACAAAAAAGTCGAAAAAAATAGTCAGCCGCTTATGTTGGAGAAAGAAAAATAAAATCATTTTTGATTATATTTTTTTTTTTAATTTTTTTCAGAATTTTAATCAGAATTTAAACCATCGATCTTATAAATGAATGAAAATTGATTTATTTTCGACTTTTCGGTCCATTTTAATTTGATTTCTAAACATTTTTAGAAAGAAAAATTGTTTTTTACTTAAACTTTAATTTTTTTACTTTACTTTATTGTTTGGAAAAAAATCTTAAGTTTATATAAAATGTTTGTAAGAAGTTTCCTGAAGAGCTAAGTAAGCGGCAGCGAAATGACCATCGAGACGTGTTTTCAATAATAAATATGGTAATTTAATTTATTTCTATTTATATGTTTGTTATTATTATTGTATTTTTTAAGAAAGTAAAACACAAAGTTCATTACGTTTCATAAAATGTCTTTTGAAATCTTAAATTTAAGAGACTTTGAGACAAAAATTATAACGAAATAGACTATTTAGTAACCATATGATATCGTTTCTTTACATATATAATTTCCGGCTATAGCCGCTATAACAAGAAATACTAAATATCAATAGTGTTCTGTTCTGTTCAGCGTCAGTTAAATTGGGTGCGCTATAGCAACAAGTAGAAAAATAAAAGCTTTAAATTAATATGGCTTAAGTTTTACGACCCTAGAAGGCAGATACACAGAGTATGAAAAAATATTTCCACTATGAAAAATCAATTGAAAACAATACATTAATGAGGCTAAAGGGTGTTTCAATAGAAGCAATGAATTTGGTGAATGAGGCTTTATTTTTTTAACTGTTATAGGCAGACGCTTGGATTGCTATGTCTGCTATAAGAAAAAGTTATAATGAAACAAAGCTTATCCCGATAGTAACGTGATTTTCACATGTACGGCACAATTTTTGGAGCTGTAATTGCCAGAAAACTAAGAATAAAAAATTAAAAGTCGTCCCAATAGTAATGTCGTTTTCACAGGGTCTTCTTTTTAATTTATGCAAAGTATGTTTTACTATGTTCGCTGTTACAAGTTTCGCAGTAGCTAAATGGCCATATGGATATGCTTTCCCGCAGTAATACATTTCATATTAAAGTTTTTATATTTGAAGAAATCAAGCACAATTAAAGTACATCAATAATTTTATTTCGTTTCACTCGCTGATATTTAACCAAACAATTTTTTGTCTTACAGGAATCAAAAAGTGCTGTATCTGGAAGAAAAACATCGCCAAGATGAAAGGCGTGGCAAGTTCCTAAATAAAATGCGTAATCATCAAATGCTTAAGGTATGGATTCTACTTAAAATACAAATTGAAGGATCTTGTATAGAAATAAGTTGATACAAACGATATCTAAATTATCAAAATTAACATCATAAAAGAAGCACTGGAAAGGCAGACTGACTAATTGATCCTTGATATGGACGTGAGTAGAAGGAGAATTCCGTAATTCGGGAAAATGTAGTTTTGATTTTTACGGATGGCTTTAAGATCGAAATGGGTACTGAATCGGAAAGCTTCTCGAAAGAACTTTATCTTCGGTCCCACTCAGACTACCCGATGCCTATTTACTGCTCTATGCTATATTAGTTGCAACAAGGAGAAATAAGGAACTTTTAAAGGGTGCACCGGCTATTGACATATTTTTTAATAGTCTGGCTAGCATTAAGGTTCTTGATTCGAAGGTGGAGAAGTCGTGATGTGTACTACTATCCATTTAATCTCTGGCCCTACTTGAACGACACCATGTAAGAGCAGTTTGGGTTCCGGGCATGAAGGCATTCATGGAATCGAGATGACCGATCAATGTCGAATCAGTCAGCTCTGCATTAACACAGACCAAAACATTTAGCTCAAAGATCCTTTGAGGACCTGGACTCTCAGAGATTTGACCCTGACAAGCCTGATAGGTCTTGTGAAAAACTCCAGGTTGTTCTCATGAACCAGGATCCTATAGAGTACTGTGGAGTTGTCGTTCAGTTGAGTCAGGGTATCACAACGACCCTTTTTCTCCTCCGACTGAACTCACATCTATGCGAGCTGCTCTCTTAACGTAACCTTACCTAAAACCATAAATCTTTAACAATTTACAAATGCATACATTAGAAAAAAGCTTCACCGGTTTATATATATTTCTCCAATTTTTCCCCCACTATAATTTGTTATTTTTGACAATAATTCATTATTCTTTATATATACATATGTATATACATATATGAACTTTTGTGATTTCAGATGTCAAACCACATATAAAAAATTATTTTTAAAAATATTTACATGATGAATAATTGGGCCATTATCTTAACCAAATCTAAATGGGCAAAAGTCTCTTAAATAAATTTTAAACCTTTTCAGATAATAAATGCGTCTATTTACAACTCAACATATTTATTGAAATCAGTCATTTTTTGTTGCGTAGTTGCGATAAAATTTATACTCTGATATTTTCTAATCGAACCATGCATAGCTTAAATATGACTTCTTAAAATCCTATCCTAGAGATCGATAGTCTTTAATTTTTAGATTTTATCTCTTTCAAGAGGTGGGCTAAATAAGATAAGTCGCACTCTGGCTAACTGTCAGCTCTGATTTTTACATGTATCTAGTCATTACTGAATATGAATTTTACAAATTCATATTTTCATTAAATCCAGGTAATGGAAGATATTGACACCTCACAAAAGGTGAATGAGTTAATATTTAGTGGAACTCTGAAGCAAAAGCCCCACGATAGGATGTCCAGACAGTTGCTTGGATAACTCAAGATACATAGCCAGATACTTAAAGTGTAATTAGTCCAAAATAAAAGTCGAAAAAAATGAATCTTGCAGCTATGGTAAGCAAACACATATTAAACAAGAGTGCTGTGGCGATCCTTAGCCTTTGACAAATGGTCACTATTACAAATATGGTCACAATAAATGAAAGATAGTCAGTCGTAAATAAGCAAGTGGTTACTTAAATCGTTAAAGAAAAAAATGGTCGGAAAGGAGACTATAATACTAGCACCCTGCTTAGGTATCCTCCAATCCCCACATATATCAACAACTTGGGCGTTATTTTCATTATTTGTTAAGGCAGTTAGTTAATGAATAATTGTGCTATTAATCGGCTGTTGTTTTAAATGTTTCAATATGAAAAATTTATTTTATATTTACGCACAAAATGTTCAATTGTGAGGTAGTTATATTTCAGCTTTTTTTCAGAAAAATTCTTTCTTTGATATGTTTATTCATAACAACAAAATTCTCATTTTCAGTCACAAATTTGTTCAAATCTAGAAAGGAAAACTTTGGACACTCAAATATTATTAAAACAAGGAAAATTGCAGAAGGAAATTGAAGATAAAAAAATTTTATCTGAGCTAGAACGTACTGAGAAGCAAAAGGTAACAGTTTAATTTTATCACCTTCATGCAAAGGTTTGAATTTAATATCAATTTATATTTTTAGATTCGCAATAATAAATGGCAAAAACATTATCTAGAAAACTGCCTCAAAGAGAAACAACAAAAACTCAAAGAAGAAAATGTATTTGATCGAATGTATATAAATACCGGTTGTGTGTTGCAACAAGAACCAAAGACACCATATGGTAGAAATACCCGTTAAAAGTTTGGGAAATTAATGAAAATAACACGTTTATCATTATATTTTAAATCAGCTTATACAATGTTTTTCAAAAGGTCAAAAATTATGTTTTATAAAAAAATAGCAATGAATACAGCAAAATGCCCAATGACGTTGTAACATTTGAAAATGGCACAACTTTCTGGGATTATGCTCATGTTGTTTCAAGTAAGGTGATCGTCAGGAATTTTTGAATTTGCTACCGGCCTGCAGAGCTCGGTCATTACTGAACCGATTTTTAAAATTTCTTAATTTAAACGTTATGCTTTTGAAAAGCGTTCATAGTTTTAAAAATTAAAGGGTGTCCCTGTACATCATACACTTTTAGGGTGCCCCGTGACGTAAATTGATCTATATAGGCCTAACTTTTAAACAGTTATATACTTCTCAAAAACCATTATTTTTTCCTTCTTTTGGGATTCATGGAACTCATGATATTATATTTAACAAAGAGGCATACGTTTCAACATGTATTAGCTGGCCTTTTTTATTTATTCTGTTTACCGGACACAGACCACACTTGTTGGTAGTAGAAATAATAACAGAGGTGTTGAACTAACTATGAGGCAGTTAAAAATGTTAACAGAAAATATGAGCTGTTAGCTTTGTTGTTGCAGATGTGATAATATTTTTATATCATTTTCGTAGAAATTAATAAGTAATTTTAAACTTATATTATTAAATTTTTAATAATCGGAAATTGCTGATGTGTTTTTGTGTGTCTAGCTTCTCTTTCTATGCGAAGCCATTTCATGGGCCTTCAATAACTTCAATTAATTATACGGATTTATTTCTTTTATCAGTAACTATTATGACCTTTTATAAGAAATATGTTAACCGAACTGTAATCGATAATTTTTTAAAGATTAACACCCGAGTTTCCAGTTTTAAGGCATTTACACTATGCAATTTTTCATTTAACTAGCATGAAATTTTTGTTTGTTGGAGAAGCAGGAGGAGTAAGCTATATGGTATTGCTTGAGTTTGAGAGGATCTTACTATTGCTAATGTTTACTTTTATATAGCACATAACCCTATAACTTAAATAGAAAATTGAGATACAAAAATGCCTCAAAAAATTGCATAGCGTAAGTCTGGACTTTGTATTCGTATATTAAGACAATGATATTTAGACATTACTCAGCTTTTTTCAATAAAAGCCATTATTGAGCTCAACATTCTATACAAAATCTCAATAATTTATTGCGCAATAAGTACAAAACTAATGTAATATTGAGTAGAAATGAAAATAAAACAATGTTCAGAAGTTGTGTGTGGAGCAAAATTTAAAATTTTAACCTCACACAGAAACCAATTGCTTCTAACCTAAGTTAAATTTTGACATTAATCCTCAGACACAAACCAATTGCGTCTATACCAAACTAATTTTTTCAATACACAGAATATTGACTTACTAAAAGTGTATAATAAGAACAAAGAAGTAAGAGTGCTATATTCGGATACGCCGAATCTTATATACGCTTCACTATCTATGTAAATCTAGTTTAGTGAAGTAACTCCAATCAAAAATGCAAATATTGGGGTGACAGAGAAAAAAAAATAAGAAGAAAATTAAGTACTGCATATATATAATTTTATATAAAAATGACATCGACGCTTAATGGGTTAAGCATTTTTTAAAAATTTTTGGTATTTCCTTAAAGACCTCCTCAAAAGCTTAAAAATGATATCCATATTGATATTTTAAAAAATTAGAAAACTTCAGAGCCCCGTAACTCGGAAAATATGAGCGACAGCCAATTATTTCACTTGATGTTTTTTTCATATTTTTTAGTTCTCCATCGCCCCATATATTGATTTTTTTAATTGGAGTTACTTTATTGTTCCAAATGAAAAAATTAGAGGTAAGCGTGATGTTTTGCCTGCTGCCTCAAAGGACATGGACCGATCATGCTGGTTTCCAATTCGACACTATATCTGTTCGATTGACATTTTTTATTTTTTTATTTTTTTTAATCAAGTTTGCCTCGGCAAACGCGGGCGGACAGACAGACATCGCTCAATCTACTTCGCTATGCAAAAGAAGTCAGAATATATATACTTTATGGGTTAGTAAATGAATATTGTAGAAATAACACACGGGATGACAAACTTATGTATATACTATATCCTTTTTTCCACTTTTTGTGGTGAAGGGTATTATAAAAAGCATTTAAAAATTTTCAATACAAATTTCAACGAAAATTATTGTAGTAAAAATGGTTTAAAAAAGTGGTTAAGTTTTTATTAAACCTGGCAATTCAGTAATTAGCATTTGTTTTGACAGATGGCGCCATCTGTTGAGGAAATTTATTTTTATCAAAGACGTCACCTTTTTCAAATGACTTTTTAAGGAATTTTCAAAGATGGCAACCTAAAGATTCACTAAGATGAACAGCCCACAGTAACAACGCAAAAAGTCCCCTTTAGTACTCCGTTAGAGCGACGTCTCTTAAACTCTTTCCAGACATTAAAAGACAACCACCACAAGAATGTATCAAAATTGGCATTTCCGTATTAAAATTTGCGAAACTTAAGAAAAGCAACACACCATTTTAGATTTTTATACTCTAATATTTGTTTCAAAATTTAACTCGTGTTGAAAATATTTTGTTCAACAACCTTTAACTAAATTTCCCTGAAAACATTAAAAAATATTCCTTATATTTTTTGACAAATGAACGAAAACTGGTTCGCATACAAAGAAAATGTTACATGATTTTATGATAAATTTAAATTGACCACAAAAAGTGGAAAAAGGGTATATCTAAGTTTGTCATTCCGTGAGTAATTTCTACAATATCCATTCCCGACCACATTAAGTATATTCATTCTGACTTCTAACTTTTTCATGTCATATGAAACAATAAAGTAACTATAATCAAAAAAATAAATATATGGCTCGATAGAGAATGAAAAAATAAGAAAAAAACATTAAGTGAAAAAATGGGCGCTCGCCCATATTTTCCGAGTTACAGAGCCCCGTAATTTTTCAAATTTTTTAAAATAATGATGTGGCTATTATTTTAAAGCTTTTGAATGGATCTTTAAGGAAATACTATTTTTTTTAAATGCGTAACCCATTAAGAGCCGATATTATTTTTATGTAAAATTATATATATGCAGTACCAAAATTCGGCTTAGCATAATATAGCACTGTTACTTGTATTTATTATTATCATTTTATGGTATTTCAACTTCAGGCTTTAGGAGTAAGTCAATGCTGGCTGATTTCATTTTTAAAACCAAGAGTTTTATCTAAGCTCGATTGTGCAGAGTTGTCACTTTCGAAAACAGAAATTAATATAAACCGAGATTGCAATTTCATGATTGCCATAAAGTGAAAACTCTTTTGACGAAGTCAAATATCTTGGAACCATTATTGGAAAAATAATCACTTTAAATAAATATATTTGCTACCACTTCTTCCATCAGCCTATTATTCAGATGGAAGTTCAACTTTCCATTTTATACGTGGTAGCCAAACAGCCAGTTCTTATATCAAGTGTCCATGTATCCTCTAAAAATATTATGTTTATCTTGCACCCATGTTTGTAGCGTTGTCAGTAACTATTGATTGCACTCTGTCTTGTTTTCTCCATTCTTCTGAAAATCTGTTAAGATTATTAAAGATTATATATAATTACCTGAGTGCTGAGCTTCATGGCGTCAAGGCAGTAATTCTTGTATTTAAAATTTACATCGAACCCATGAGCTGTGAGGCTAACAAAATTATTAGAACTTTAACTGTTAAGCGCTGATAAATAGCTGGTATGACATTTTCACTTGTGTGGAATCGGAAAACAATTGTATGATTTGGGTATAACTTTTTTAAGTCTTTTGCTCATCTTTCTTCAGCAATAGCGCGGTTTACTTCTTTTTTCGAATATTGTCATCGCTATAAAATGATTTCTTATCGACTAGTTCCCTCAGAGTTGCTAGTCTCTTAGGTTGTGGGTCGTTGTCGTTGTAACATTTTGTTTTTTTTAACAGTTTTTAATGTTGCAGTTGCTTTGATATTGATGAATTTATCCTATAATTCTGCTGTACAAATGGTTTTCAATTAGGTATGTTCTGAACTCTACACGAAATTTTCACTTTCGTATTTTTCAAGGCTTTTTTTGGATTGTTAACTTTTATTTATTAAAACAACTTAACTTGTTTGTAAGATATCATTTAAAAATTTGTAAAGTATCGCTGTATCGAAAATAAAAATATGGCCGATACCGATCTATCGGCGAACACGAGCTTTTGCCAATACACCATGCTTCTCTAATATACAACAATTGTTATTGAATTTTGTTTAACATTTACCAATAATTATTCCCTTATACAATTGCACCTACTTGCAACTTGTGATTGATCATTACTAACTGAAATTACAATTAGTTAAATTGAAAAATTTTAGTTGCAAAACACATGTCTTGAATTGTTATTAAGATTTTTTAATTACAATTAAGTTTTTTCAATCACAATTCCATTTGTAACTAAATTCGGTCCTTGATTTCAGTTGCAATATATCATTTGTTATTGAAATATACACAATTCCCAGGTGTGTTTGAGAATATTTTTTTGCTTTAGCCTGGCAATGCTTGAATTTGTTTTACAAAATAGTACCATCTGTTGAGCAAGTTACTTTTAATTGAAAACTTCAACCCACCAACTATAGTTAAATTCTTCTCATGAAATAATCCCTAAAAAAATCCTTATGCGAATGTACCTATCAAAGCAATTTTTAAATATCTTTAACTTCCATGAAAAAGTGCTATTTTTCCCTATTCTTTTTCACGAAAACACAAAAAATAATTTGAGTGAAATATTTCCAGAAATGGACAGCAACCTTAGCAAGTAAACAGAAATAATTCTTTAACACTTAAAAAAATAGAAAAATAATTCCATATGAATGAGAATTTTTAAGATTATCATATTAAGTTGAATATTTGATTAGTGTTAATTTACCTCTTGAAAATTGCCAACAAAATCAACTTTTAAAAATTAAAATTCGTTTCGCTTAATTTCGCCATAATTTAATACTTTTTAACACTTCAGAAAAGAGGCTTAAGTGTTTAAATATGTAATTAACTTAATTGACTCAAAATAAGATTCAAAAAGCGAAAATAAGTGCCTTTTTTCAGAAGCTCCGTATAAATTTACCTAGTGCGGTAATATAAGTGAAATGAAAATACACGCATATAGTAAAATAAAGTGTGATAACAGGATAAAAAGTTCGCACGAAAAGTATACAACTTACTAACTAAAGTATTGAGTGTTACATAGATCTGAAGAAATTTTGGTTCCAAAAAATGGACAAAGAGTATGAGAGCGAATCTTTTGATATGGTATTAGAAGAGAACATAACTCCTTTCTTAATATAGTAAGAAATGACTTTTACATAAAAAATTACAAAATTATCGGCGTTAGCGTTCAAGGCCCATAAAAACTGGAGACTATCAAATACTCGGTCATACTAAAATTCCGAATAAAATTAAGATATTTTTGGTAAAATTTTTTAGTTTGTTTTTAAATGCCTTGTTGCGGTTGCCCTCTTTATTGAAAATTCTACTCCATCTAGATTATTGTAACTCTTTGGGTCTGAAGTTCTAAATATCGCAAAAGTGACTGAACTCATAATTTACTTAAATTGTTCATTATCTAGTGTATAAATATTTAATAAATAAAAAGAACTTTTTATATCATAATCGGTATGGATTTTCTACTAAATAGTCCAAAGTTTTTGTTTTGAACCATTTTTATTCAGGTCAAAAACAGTTTTTTTTTTTTATTTCTAAAAAGTTAAAATTTTGAGTTGAGTCACTTTTGAACTACGTGTGCGATATATTCCCTCCAATAAGCCATCATATTTAAATAATACTCGTTCACAATTAGCCCAACCAACCACTTTAGAAGTCTTTTCGCACATTAAACTTTACTTGTATGGACCCAACAGAAAATGCTCGAATGCAATCTGTGTTATATATATATATATATATATATATATATATATATATATATATATATATATATATATATATATATATATATATATATATATAGAGAGAGAGAGAGAGAGAGAGAGAAGTAGCACTTTAGGCATAACGTATTTAGTTACGAGTAACCGTAATACATTCTTTAGGAAAGGGATTGATAAGAGATAGACAGGTGGTGGAAGGAGATAGTTAAAGCCATTTTATTATTTTAAATAACTTTTAATGTAAAAATGCTTGTTATTAATTTTCTCCTTGTCTATTTAAAAACTAATTCATGTGGTCGATGGTAAATCAAAAAAAAAAAAAAAACGGTAACATGTGATACAGTTAGTTGCCGTCCAACCGTTACAAAAGGAATTTAATGGTTAATTTTAAAAGCTTAGCTCACAGTTTTTGTTTTGGAACAATACAACGTGTAGCAAAATTTTCTTTCATGCATTTTTTTCTTGTTGCCTTGCATTGAATAAAATGTACAAAATTTTCCATTTATTTCATACCACACTGTTTAAAAAATGGGTTAAGAAAATATTGTGATATTATCTTACACCTGGCAACAAACTACATTTTTTGTGTTTACTAAATTGCTACCATCTGTTGAGTAAATTTGTTTATTAAAGATTCCAATCTTAAATTCTTTGCATTTAAAGATGGCGCTTAATTTTACCACATTTGTTTTATGGCGCTTAAATCAAGTGAGTATAGCCCTAAAATTCCATACTAAAATGCAACTATAAAAGGAAAAATCAATGATGAAAACCATAATGAACTTCAGAAACTTCTAGTAAACGTATTGGACTTCCCCTAAAGTATTTCTGATTAACCTGGTTGGTTTGTGTCTAAAATCTTTTCCAGTGAGCTTGAAGTTGAAAAACAGTATTTCTTTTCAAGCAATTGAAAAACAAAGAAAAATCCCATATTAAATCCTAATAAAATTAACAAAATATTTGGTTAGTTGGACAAAATAGTTTTTTCAACAACCTTGATTATAAAATTTCCTGAGAATCAACAAATTTTTCCATTTTCAAATTTATACCTCATATTTTTGCCAAGTTACAAACTATTCGTTTCTAAAAAGAAAAGTTTTCTTAACATTTACAATTAAGCCGAATCAACAACAAATAAATTTTATTTTAAACAATTTTAATTATACCGTTCGCCACAAAATTTGAAAAAGGGCTAGTGTTGACTTCACACAAAAAATAAATATGTCAATCGATCAGATATAGTGTCGAAAGAGGTGCTATTGGAAATCAGCATGATCGGTCCTCGAAGGGCAGCAGGCAAAACACCACGCCTACCTCGAATTTTTTCATGTCATTTGGAACAATAAAGTAACTCCAATCAAAAACATATTTTTAATTTATTTTAATTAATAATTTAGTTTTTTAATTCTCTCTCTCTCTCTCTCTCTCTCTATATATATATACTATCTCTATCGCCCCATATATATATATATATATATGGGGCGATAGAGAATTAAAAAATAAGAAAAAAACATCTAGTGAAAAAATTGATATTTCTTTAAGGAAATACATAAAATTTATTAAAAATTCTAAAGTCATTAAGAACCGATATCATTTTTATGTAAAATTATATATGCATTACCATTTTTTTATTTTTTAATTCTCTGTCATCCCAATATTTGCTTTTTTGATTGGAGTTACTTCACTAAACTAGATTTACAAAGATGGTGAAGGGTATGTAAGATTCGTCATAGCCGAATATAGCACTATTACTTGTTTTAAATAAAATTGACATTCTTCGTAATTATAATAATATTTCAAGTTCATTAATTCATTAAAAAAATTGCAATAACAGACGATTTACATAATTCCTTGAGGATTAAGATCATATACCAATCTTTTTCCCATGCAAGCATATACACCTGCATGACACCCAAAACCACCAATGTCCTACCAGTTTCGTATGTGTTCTTTTCAATATTTCTATAATTTTTATGCTGGGTCACTAGCAATTTTTTGCAACGCATTTTTTTATTGCTCAACCGTACAAACATGTGCTTTTCTATTCATGCAATTTATTATTAGCAAATTGCGTTTGCAAATTTAAATAATTGTAAATTTACTGAATATGGAGAATTGGTCCGAAAAATTAATCAAGGCTGTCTAAGAGAGACCGCTATTTCACAGCAAAAGTAAAAAAAATTGTATCTTCATACATAATTCATTTAAAAAAGTTAAAAAAATTTTTTTGATAGGACCTTACAATGGCCTTTAATATAGCGTTTAGACCATATGGTTTCTTCGTGCTTGATTTCCAAAGCATAAATCATACTTGCAATAAATCTTTATGTTTGAAGAACGATTGTTATACCAAAAATACAAATTTTTCTATTCTGCAATAAAAAATTCTTTAAAATTTACTTTAGACGGCATCATCCTAGTATAAAGAAGTACAACGTTGCAAACATTCGTTTGCTTATTGTTAATTGCTAATAATTTTGCTGTGAATACATGCGGGACATATGCATAATTTTCAATATCAACTAAAGTACTGAATGTGATTTCAAGGATATAATTTAAAATGACTTACGGATATATGTATTTATTAGATCCAAAATTGCAAAAAATAATATATATGACTCATCTACGTGCCAATGTAACTTTTAATCAGTTGATCGATGAAAAGAAAACCTTCGTCCTTTTGCTGTCAACAAAACAATATATTATTTTCAGTTTATTTAATTCATAATTCAAAAAAACGCAGGAAATGCAATTGCTGCATTAACAGGAGTTGTAATTGTATTATTAGTCGTTTTTGCTGCTGTCTTGCTGCTGATTAGTTCAATGAAACAATTTTAAAACTTGTCCTGTAATAATAATAAGATAAATTTAGTTTTTTTTTCAGTACATTGCCTCTGTTATCTCTCTGTCTCTCTTTCTAAAATTGTTCACTTTTTATATTTAATATAAATTAAGATGAAAATTTATTATTCGGAATCTTTTTGATTTCAATTCACTTTAATCGTGCTTGATTCCTTCAAATATAAATATTTCATGACATTCTCATGAAATATTTTTTATTTAAAACTACAAATTACTGCTGGGAAAGCAAGCAGAATGTAATGCTACACTTTCTGGACAGCTACGTCCTTCATCAGCATTCTTCGCATCTATCTACTTTAGGTGTGTAATTATAAACATCATCGATTTAACCAACTATTTTTGTAAATAAAAAATACGAGTAGTATTCATATCAATATTAATTTGGTTAGACGAAATTTACACTTAAACCAAAATATTTCTTCACTGTTCTCTCTGTATTTCATCTTAAACATTTGTTTTTGCCTTTGTTCCGATCATCAATTGGACACGAATGCAAACAAACAAAATTTATTTTCATTCCTTAAAAGCGATCAGTTTTTTAGTACCTTAAAACATTATTACTCTGGGTCCATGATTCAAAGTCGTTTTGATAATTTGTAAAGACAAAGGCTTTTCCTTTTTTGTAATAGAAGCAACTGATTATGCATATTCTAAAATCACTGTTATTTTTTAGTGTTCGATTGATGTTTTATTCCTAAGAAACAAATATCCTATGAAATAAAAAAAACGTTCAAATATATATAAAAAAACAACGAATTTAAATTATAAAACTTGTATAAAATGTAAATTCAAATCTTGTGTTTTTATTTCCTCCTCAAGCTTTTATATTTCCTCTTATATTCCTTTCAATTTTCATAAAAGTTCTGTTTTCACTCTGTTAATTAAAAATCCCCTTGCGATTTTGATAATATTTGTTAGTCTGTCTGTAACAGAGATGTTGCAGTTAAATTGTTTTTCTTCATTAGTAAATATTACCTTAATAACAAACCCAAAAATATACAAAATAGGTCATTATAAATAATTACCTTAGATAACAACCTTTAATTAAATTTCCCAATAACCAAAAAATCCCACAGCAACTGCTTACTCCTACTTTGTAAAAAGCACTATTAGTTATTATAACCCAATAAATCCATAGGAAACTAATAGGGGATAATACCAAAACAGACCCACAAGCCTACTGCAAATTGCTTAATAAGTCGTAAATTGCGGGTGAAAAAATGTTTAATTATTGAATTCGCAAACCTTTCAAAAAGTCATGATAATAAATTACTTTAGGCAATAACCAAAAATCCCACATTAACCGTTTACTCCTACTTTGTACAGAGCACTTGTAGTTATTATAATCCAAAAAAAATATACCTGGCAAATTAAAAGGCCCCTGTAAGCCGTTAAAATAGTAAATTGCGGTGGAAAATAAAAATGTTATTGATTAAATTCGAAAGCCTTTAAAATTTCCAAAAAATTCATAAGAATGAATTACCTTGGACAATAACCTTTAATTAAATCCCCAATATCCAAATCATATCAACCGTTTACTCCTACTTTGTATAAAGCACTATACTGTGTACAAAGCACTTGTAGTTATTATAATCCAAAAAAAAGTACGCGAAACATTAAGAGGGGCAAATACCAAAAAAGACCCACATACCAACTGATAACCTTTTAAAAAGTAAATTGCGGGGGAAAATAAAAATGTTATTTATTAAATTCGCAAACCTTTGAAATTTTCAAAAAAAGTCATAAAAATGAATTACCTTGGACAATAACCTTTAATAATCTCGCCAATAACAAAATAAACCCATATCAACCGTTTACTCCTTCTTCGTACAAAGCATTATTAGTTATTATAGTCCAAAAAAAATTCCGCTCGAAATTAAGAGGGGCAAATACCAAAAAAGACCATCATAGCAACTGCTAACCGTTTAAAAAGTAAATTGCGGTGGAAAATAAAAATGTTATTTATTAAGTTCGCAAACCTTTGAAATTTCCAAAAAGTCATAATTATAAATTACTTTAGACAAAAACCTTTAATAAAATCCCCATTAACCAAATGAACCCATATTAACCGTTTACTCCTACTTTTTTCAAAGCATTATTAGTTATTATAATCCAAACAAAAAGTCCGCGAGAATTAAGAGGGGCAAATACCAAAAAGACCCAAAAGACAATTGCAAACCGTTTGAAATGTCGTAAATTGTGGGGTATAATAAACATGTTGAACTATTGAATTCGCAAACCTTAAAAATTTATAGCTTTATTTCCTGTAGAAAAAAAACACAGGTAGAATTTCCAAATTCCCCTTTTTAGCAGCTTTTCTAAATTACCTCTTTTTTTATTGAGTGTGATGACTTAACTTGATGACTTAGCAGAAACAAACACCTGAATAAAGTGGTTTTAGTCGCTGAATACAGTTACTTGTGGACTTTAATTATTCTTGGATTTGAACCATCTTGCAGGGAAAAGATATGGTAAATTTTATTTTTATACAGGGTAATATTAACATCTTACAAATAGGAGAAACCATTGATAAACACAAACAACCAACTGCACATTACCATTTTATACCCCTTAAAGTAACAAAAACAAAATCAACCAGCCAACCGCAAAGTCAATCAAGTTTTTACTTCTTTCCTGCTATTCAAACGCAAAAGACAATAAGCAATAAGTAAAATTACTTTTTATGAAAGAGGAGAACTAAGTTGGGGAAATCGCTTGCTCTTAGAATGTAATTAATACTTCTAATGTTTATACAAGAATTATTTTTATATTTTGATGATTTTTGGCAGGCTTATGATAACAGTATACATAGTTTCTAATAAATCTCCCCTGGTTTTCTGCTTTTTCAAAATTAACCAAACAAACTCATGCAATACGTGTTTTATGTGATGAATGCTTGACTCGCAGGCCGGCCGGCAGTGTGCACTCTCTTAAAACAATTTTTGTATGATTATTTTATTGACATTGTTTGGTTTTGTTTGGTTTTATTTTGCTTTTTTTTTTGCTTCTGTAGCTTTGAGTGTGAGTGAAAATTTCGAGAATCTGTGTTTTTTACTGTTTGAAAGATTTTGTGACAGTTGAGTTGTTTGTGGCATTTCCTTTCAGTGGACTGTAGTGCCGTCGCGATACAATTTCATCTTCCTGATACTTGTGATAATTTTAGTGGAAAAAACAATGTTAAGGTTGAAATTTATTAAATAAAAAGTGTTAAAAAATTTAATACACCCCCTCCTCTAACAATGCTGATAAAATTGATATTGATTTTGCCAAAATATCAACTGAAAAAATGAAAATAAAAATTGTTTTATAAATAAAAGCAAAGTAGCAAAAAATGTGGAAAAAATTTCAAGAAACGAGTGTAGAAAAGTAAAACGACGCTGATCAGTTTTTTTTTTGACTTTTTGTTAGTCAGTCTTTCTATTTATTGTTGGTGGTTTGTTAAATAAAGTTATTATTTATTTGTGTTGTTTTAAATCGAATATCAAAGTAACAACACTAACCAAAAAATGTATGTATAATTTTAACTGCTATTTGTTGCTGCAATTATAAATAACAATCAATAAACGAAAATATATTAAAAATAAAAACAACAAATGCATAATATAAAATAATTATATTAATACATACTTGAAAAACAACAATAACAAATAACATTAAATAATAATAAAAACAAAAAAAAAATTGAAGCAACAACAAAAATAATAAGCAAAAAAAGAGCAATGTGTTGTTAGTTGTCAAATAAGAAAAACCGAAATAAAAAGTATATTTAAAAAAAATAATAAAAATGCTGGCTGGCTGACTGACTGGATGAATGGTTGGTTCGCTAGTTGGCTGATCGCTGGGGCTTTTGTGCTTGCTTAGAATCGTCATGACGAATGTTGGATGGAAGAAGGTTGTTCGATCTTGATGGTAGCAATTGTGCGGTGTGGTATTTGCTTGTATTGTGCAGTTCGTCGTTGTCGCAGTCATCGTCTTCTTAGTAGTTGTTGATTTTGTTGTTGCATGGGCTGTTACACATGCAAACATACATCCGTATTTACATACATATATTGACTGATAGTGAATATGTATTTAATGGAGGTAGTAGTGGTGCTTGATTTTTTGATATAATTATTTTAGGTGCTGATCGTTTATATTGTTTTTATTGTTATATTTTAGTTTTGTTTCTCAAAAAAGTATTAAATATTTGTCACACAATAAAAAATATTTCGAAGGCAACACACATTTTTAAAAGTTCTTTTCTTTAACACAAATAGATAATTAAAAAAATTAAACAGCAGTCTGTTTCTGTATTAAAATAATTTTTTAATTCAATATTTAAATGCTAAAGATCATTTTGTATTTATTGTTGCTGTTTTTTAATTAAACATTTGGTGCTTTTTATACAAGGTTTTTTCAATTTAAAAAAATGTCACAAAATTAACAAAATTTTTTGTTCTGGGATTCTACGAATCGCATAAAAAGTACTTTTTTATAATAAATGTTCAGAAGCAAAGTACCTTTAAGTTGCTTTAATAAAAAAAGCATTATGTGAAGAGACTTTTGCTTATTACGGTACAATATTAATGTTGTTCAAGCGAGTTTCACACACAAACAGTTTACATCATTTATATTTTTATTTAAAATACCACATAAACAGATTCTGACGGCAGCATTACAGTTTTTGTCACCCGGCTTAGATTTTTAGGCATAAATTTACAGTTTCCTTTTTAAGCTATAAGATGTCAAAGGGTAAAAACGTAACCCGGTTCCGTACTCGAACGGGCAAAAACGTAACTCTATTATTTTCGCTGCATCGTTCATCCGTCTATCACCGGCCTCTATCTCTGAAAGCGTAAAAGCCAAACTTCTTATTTACAGAAGGTGTATTAGTATAGCTGCTATAATCACAAATACTAAAAATTAAATTTTGTTTCTAAAGTGACGTATTATAGGTATATAGGTACATAAAAATATTATATTTTGAATTTTCACAATAGGCACATGTAAAACTATAAACGCTGCAGCAACAAGTACAAACAAATCTTAAATTAAAGTGTGTCCCAATATTGACGTAATTTTAGGCAAATAGTCTTGGTTTTGATTCACAATGGGCAGACACTTGAAGTTTAAGAATTTTTATGTTTGCTATAAGCAGTGTTGCCGGAAAAATTTTGATTCTTCTACCCAATTTGACGAATGATATCCCCAAAAATCCCCATTTCTAAACGAAAATCCCCAATTTTAGCCCCAAAAAGAAACAATTTAAAATACGCATCTTTATTAAAAAAAAATCGTCGTCATCTTCTTCAACTCTTTTGCACATGTTTTCCGATTTAAAACTTATAATAACAGATTTTATAATTATTTAAACGCCATTTTATTTTTGTTAGTGATTCCAACATTTCATACTTCTCAATTTGGTTTTCGTAGTAGTAGAAAGTAGTCTTTCTACAAATGCATTCCTTATTGGCATAATTAACAGATTGAGCACAGTAGCAGCGATTTTACGAAAGAAAAAATTTCCAGCCAAAAATGTTCTTGGGCATGGAATTTCTTGTGCTTAATGCAACATTTGTGTCCATGGATGTTTTAAAATTTTAAACACTGAATCAAATGTTTTCCTGTTTTTAATATTTCTGAACTGTAAATTTTTGGAGAGTTCGTAGTTTTTTATATTTTCGGGGAATCTTTTAAGCATTTCTTTTGATAGTACAGTTACCTCAGAGTAATAAAAATATAGGTACCTATCTGCTATAAAAATAACTGTAAACAATAAATTTTAAAATTAAAGCATAGAGGGTGTGAAATTGATGCATATAGATTTTTTTTTCGAAACGCAGACACTTGAAGTTAGTATTAGTTTAATTTTTCATTACACCAATTTTTGTTTTTTCACTATATATCTAGTTTTCAAGAGAAAATAATATATCACCAACATTTGTTAGATGTACCTTTACAAAGTGCAGTAAGTCCATTGCCGCTGCCAGCATACTGAAATACGTTTGACATACATATGTTTTTGACTCCTTAATAAAAAATAGTGCATTATCTAAGGTTTACTAGATTTTATTATCCAACATTTTTAAAATACACACCAAGGGATATTGCGTCATTTATTTTGAACCATCCAGTTGCGTATAGTTTCAGATACATAGTTTTTAACACAGCCTTTGTCAGTAATAATTTATGCTCGGGTTGCGTAGCTGCAAGAATTATTGTTTACTGTTATTTGTTGTGTTATATAATAGTAAAAAACGGTGGAAAAAACAACATAAGTTTTAAATAGACAATGCCTATTTTCATTAGGAATAAATATACATATTATGTATATATGTAGTGTGTATACATACAGATGTATGTACAATAAAAAAATTAATTAGTCATAAAGAAATCTTTAAACGTCTCTTTTTACTAATTTAATAATTAAATCTCTTGTTATTTTTAAAAGCATTGGATATGCTTTTTTAAAAACTATTATTCAAGGTCAAAAGCGTTACAAAAAAAAGTTCACAATTCAACAGATAAATATTATTTTTGTTTAAACCATTTAACTCCAACAACGCAACTAAGAATAACTGTTTTGTTTTAGTTTAAATGGTACTCAAATATCTTTAATAAAAAAAAGGGTACCAGGCACAGCTTTTTTTTAAGTTGTCCCACCAAATGTGAAATTTAAAAAGGAACAACGTCAAAAAAACAGCAGCGAAATGTAGGTATAAGCAGAAAGACTAAAAAACGGTAAAACGTGTTTCATTCATACTTGCCTTCTCTCCGTAAGTCGGATTGCCTCTCAGTCTGGCGGCTGCTTGAAAGTTTCTGGTTAATGTACAAACATCCAAACCTTTCAGACAAATTTTTTGCACATACATACATATATATGTATGTATGTATACATGTATTGTATTTCGTACAATTACTATTTGCTACTGCGGTCTGGTTTGTCTGTCATTCATATTTTCCTTACAACAATCAGTAAAAAAATACATATTTACTGCATACAGCAACGTGTTTTTTCTGCGTTTTTATCTCTTCTCTGCCTTGCAAATAGAATTTTGTGTTCAAAATAATTTTTTTATTGAACTTTTGCTAACTTATGTATGAATGAATACATATACATTAGTTATTTAGTTAGTTAACTAACTCATTAATTTCGAAAATATCTATATGGATGTATGTATATGCATACGTGAACACAAGTATACATAAATACATACATACTTATATATGTACATACATGTAGTATTTATGTCTCTCTTAAAATTCTTGGTTTCGTTTTAGTACAAATGAAAAATAAACAAAAACAAAACATAAGATTATCGTCATTAGTAGGTCATTAACATTTACTTCTCCTCGTGTCACCTCCACTGTTATCTGTCAGAAAGCAACAAGCAGTGATCAACAACACTAATACATCATAGCAACAACTAACTTCGTCATAATACACAACATGCTTCTTTTGCTTACTTACTTTTTACTTATTTAATTGTTTTTCCATTTTTTTGTTTCTCATTCTTACAGTATTTTTTTTTATTTCCATTTAGTTTTGCACTATTTAACTCGTTTTGTGTAAAAAATATAATTTTTTGTTTTAACAACTACTTCTACCATTCTATTTCCGCATTTGATTTCCCGATATCTGTTTAATGATGCCAGACTTTTGTTTGAAAAACTCTTAACAATTGTTATCTAAACATACAATAAAACTGTAACAGGATCATTTTAGTACATGAAATTTGTTTTTCAAAATTTTGTTGTTGGTGTAGGTAGTATTCAATATGGATTACAGAACAGCGTTCTTGTCCGTCTGTCACATAAAAACTGCTGGAGCTTCCTTAGAACTTTAGTTAATTTTTTTTTGTATCTAACTTTACCGTTATAATAGTACTAAAACAGTTGACAGCGCATTTTATTTTTTTTTAATAGAATTAACACTCTAACAAAGTCGTGGGCACGTCTAGTACATAATTTATTATTAATAAAACTAAAAATACGAAAGGTTTTCTGAGAAAATGTTATTATTTTATCAAGTTATCTAAATGGAACCATGATGATGACAAAATAAAACAAGTAAGAGTGCTACATTTGGCTTTGCCGAATCTGATATATCCTTCATTATAATTGTATAACCACATGTACCACTGTGCAGATTTCCTTTTGAATAAGTAGAAAAAATCAACATAAGAATAATCTTTCCTATCATAGGGCTTTTCTGTTCAATAAAAGCTTTTATTTCGAAAATTCTAAGTTTTAATTATGGTTGATTTCCCAACTTAGTAAATGAAAATGCTGTACCAGGTGAAGGCATACCAATTTTTTAATATAAACAACAACCACCTGCAGGAATACAAACGAAAGTAAATAAAATATATGGGAAAATTAGAGGCAGGCATAATGTTTCGCCCGCTACCTCAAAGGACATCGAACGGTCTTGCTCATTTTGTTATGCCTGATCGATTGGAGTATTTAAATTTTCTCTAGCTCATCTAGTTACCTGACAAAGTTGATTACAACATAAACACGGACGGATAGACGGACATCGCTCCATCTACCTCGCTTTGTACAAGAACTCAGAATATACGTAGATATATACATTGTGAGGTCGAAAGTGGATATTGTAGAAATTCCAAATGGAATGACAAAATTAATATACAAAAAAAAAAAAAAAAAATAATAATAAATAAATAATACATTAATTTTTATAGTTTATTATTGTTGTTTTTGCTTAAACTTTGATTTTTGTCCTTAGCTTTTTGTTTAGACAAAAATTTTTTGTTTATTTAAAATGTTTGTGATAAGTTTCCTAAAGAGCGGTAGCGAAACGGTCATCGAGACGTGCTTTCACCCTCAAAATTCAATATCGGTGATTTGATGTCATTAGTCGAGATAATAGAAAATAGGCTGAAAAAAAGATTTTTTTTGGAAATAAATAATTTATTCGGGAAAGTTGCTTATTTATTTGAAAATATGTAAAGGGTATAATTACAGTGTTAAGGCCTCATTAGTCTTTACTTTCTGTTGCTGTTCTGTTCCGTGCCGTTCTGCTTTTTAAATTATTGTGATTAGTTTTTCCGTAACAACAATGCAGCTGTTTATAATAAACAAAGAAAACACAATACACAACACAACAAAAAAACTACAATTACAATAACAAAAATAGGTTTGTTTACATTTTGCACATAAACTATCAAACAACTTTCAAGTAACTTAACGTTGAATTCTATTTTCAACTGATTCGAACGGAACAGAACAGAACGTCAAAGTAATAACAAACCACAAATACACATTTTCCATTTAACAGAAACTGATCTGCTTATTCGTCACGGAACAGAAAGTAAAGACTAATTCTGCCTTTAAATATTAGACCACGCAAGAACTTATTCAAATCAAATTAAAATAAAAATTCTTTAATTATTTTTTTTAAGAAACCATTTGCCAAAATTACTAAAATATTGTTATAGTTTCTGTTCTACCAACAATATTGGGCAGATGTTTGTACACTATTAAACTACTCCTAGTTAGACTTCCTATTATTTGTTTGTAAATTAATTATATACACGCTAACATTAATATTAAGATAATTTTGACAGTTTTGCATCAGTCAAGACTGGAAAGTTAATGTTGCCGTGATCAGGATTAAATATTTTATTTGAGTTTTGATTGTTTTGCTAACAAGCTGCTGCTCATGTTTAACCGTCTTAGTATAAAAGATGGGTGAGTTATAAGGTGATCAATATGTACTTTAAAATCTAAATTTCTATCTAAGGGATTTATAAAACAGAATCTAACTCTATAAAGGCATTACTAGAGCAAAGATTTATGTCGTATCCAACACTTTGCACGGGTTTATTTAGGGACTAGGAATGAGTTATATGATATATGATCGAACGAGATCAAAATTAACCAATACCCATCAGGCATGAACAATCAAAGCAAATTGTTAAACATTAAACTACGTTTTTTGCGTTCCTTACATAGTGGGAACTTGGTCGCTTGTGTAGAATAAATTAAATATTGAATAAGCACGTATATATAAGAGTACGGATTTGCACACCAATGCATGACACATTACCATGTAGGAAAATATGCACACAAATTAAAAGCGCACATGCACACGAGCAAGAGCTTATTGTTGTGTGTGACTACTGTGCACATGTGAGTGTTTTTCTATAGTCCATGTACAATCTTGTGCCTGCACCCAGAGAAAAAATGAGACCATACGTGTACAAAATGACCACAAACGGTGTCAAAAGTTTATCAACCACGATTGTGATCAATTTGTACGCGGATGGTGTCAAAGTGGCGATAACGATAGCGTTGCTGCATTGACAATATATGTGTACAATGTAAAACCGTATCGGTGTCAAAAAAAGGACCTTAGCGGTGTCGAACTGATAGCATGCCGGTGTCAAATTGACATCATACCGGTGTCGATTACATACTACTCCTTACTATTCTCTTTCCCAATTGACCACAATAATAAAAATAAATACAATGAGTTTTTCGCTTATAAACATTTATTATGCAAAAAATATTTTTTTTTAATAAATAAGAAGGTACAAAATATAAATCAAGTTAAATATACTTAAATCTAAAATAAATGTTCCAATTATTCAAAGGTTATACACGAAATGGAACTGTTACAAAATCAAGAATTGGTATTGTATAAGTTGTATGGAAGAATATCTTAAGAAAAATATTAATAAAGTAAAGCTTCTTTGTTGTTTAATAATTACCTTCATTTCGTTTTCCAAAGGGAAAACAATACAAATTTCATCCATAAGGCGTATAAAATCTTGTGTGCAAAGTAAAATATCTTTCTTTTAAAACATTAATTATGAAGTCTCTATGGTCACTCGTTATTTTAATATTTTGATCGGCACTTTCAAGTATTGACTTTCCTTCTGACGTCTCGCTCAATAATGTCTTGCGATCCTAAGTATAAAGTTAAAATATGCGAAGTAATATGTATTTATGGGACCTATTTTATTTAATCTTACTTTTGATGAAACACCTCCCATTTTAGAGCAATTTGTCACCTGCGTGCTTGTAAGATTTTCATTGCGTCTCCACCACCTTTCGACTTAGCATATCCTGACATTGTATAATCATCGATTCCGAGCTCCATAATTTAATAAAATATACAAAAACATAGAGAACATAACATACTGTTACGTTTATTTAAATTTATAAACGTTTAATTTATGAGTTCTTTATTTGCAAAATAAATAAACACACAACTTTTAGAGTTTTAATTAAATTACACTTTATTTAATTAATTATTTGACGATTTAACTATTCGCGATTAATAACACACGCTGGCAACTTTAATTGTTGTACCACAAGATCTTAACTAGATGACGCTCACAATACGAATGAATCAGCACGTATTGGCGTTGCTTTTATATACCCTATTTTTAGGCGTTCTTGAATGTTCGAGAATTTCTACCGCCATCTATTGCGTAGTTGAAAATGCTGCGTTGCCACTTTTATCTCAGACACATTAGTGAGCATTATTATTTACTTCTAGAACCTTCAATCATTATTTAAAAATACATGTTGTGTATTTTTATTTAGTTGTTATACAATGCAGGTGTGTGTATGTTTGTGTATTGCGTTTGTTTAGTCATCGCTTTGTGTTAGTTGTTTTTGTTTTGCAATAAAGATGTTTTATAGAAACTTCTAGCTTTAAAAACAAACACAATAGGTCATTTCGTTTCACTTTCTTGGCGTCCATTATTTCAACATCTTTTTATGATTTTAATAAAGCATCTTTGTAACAATACATTATTTTTTTATTTTATTTATTTTTTTTTTTAAATAACTTTTATTAGTTTAAAATAGTAGTATTAAGAATACTTTACAAAAGCATATAACAATTTTTGACTAAATTAATTAAATTAAATCTAATGACCATTATTTTTTATGTATGTTATACATTTTCTTTTAAAAATATTTATGTTCCCTTCATTCTTTACTTAATTAGGTAATTGATTAAATACTTGTAGACCCATGTAAAGCAGACATTTCTTCATTGCATTGGTTCTAGCTCTATGTATCCTAAAATCATTTGCATTTCTGAGGTTATAAGGTTGAACTTCGTTGACATAAGTCAGTTGTTCTGTTAAATATTCCTGAGCCTTTCCTGTCTTCATTTTGTAGATAAACATACACGTATTCAGTTGCAGTCTTTGTCGTATATTAAGCCATTGTAACATATTAAGCACATGCACAACATATTACCTCCATTTTTTTTCCAAGAAATTAGCTTTTCTCGGAACTCTACGCAATTCTAGTGGTGGACAGCTTCTTCAATCTTCCTTGTTCAAATAACGCAAGCTTCTAAATGTTAATTGCTCTCCTAAATTAAAAATACATGTAAAAGGTTTCTGCTTTAGCACTGAATTACTTACATACATTTTAAATTATTATAAATTTATTCCATATTTATGTCTTCCAAGAATTTCTTCAACTTCTTGTCGTCTTTAATATCTTCAAAAATTTTTGGCTAGAATAGCATGAATTGCTAAATACCAAGATATCACCAATAACGATTTGAACCTCAAGTATTTCATTTTCTTTATTTTGTTCTATTATATTCAATTTCTTGAAAAACACGCCGAACACAATAAATTTTGTTTTTATGTAATTTGAACTGTTGTTGTCAATTCAACCACTTTTGTTAACATATTGTAAACACGCGTTGTCAAAATCTTTAGATTTCGGTGTGTTCATATAATTGGGCAACCATGCGTTGTCAATTCAACCACGTTCACTTCCAAATTATAAACGAAAGTTTTTAATAAAAGCGTCAACCTAGTGGTCTCAAAATGATCACATTCGTTGTTGATTTTGCAACGTGATTTTTCCCTCAGTGTGCGTATCAAAACAAAAAATTTTTGCTTACATTCACATGCTGCACATTCATGAGTAATATTCAACTCTGGTATATATCTCAATATTTTAAATAAACAGTTCCCTGATAAGTGGACGAATGTGCCTATCGTGCCTTAAAAAAATATTTTTTCAGATCCTTACCGCAATATATAAAATTTATCGGCATATATTTAACATCAGTTAGCAAGCTGCAGATCTTTAATTTTCTTATGTAATGAAATAAAATCTTGTTTGTCAACATAAATTGTCTTAACACGTATCTTTATTTTTGTGTAGGTATAAATGTTTCTAATATTGTTGGCACACAAACTGTTTTAAAATTTGTCAGTAAGAAATAAAAGTTCACCTAAGAAATCGATAAAGAGAAAATAAAATTTATTTACACTTTTGATTATTGGAACATTATTATCAATTTCAAAACGCAAGAACATACGCTCAAATTTACGTATGCATTTTGGTGTGGCGTTGTATTTTGACAATATCAAATATTCTAATCAACAATGATAAAAATTTGATAGTCATAAAATGAAAGTTATTTCGACAAGTGCACTCCCACCAATCCCTGTGTATCAACATCAATGCTTTTTTAACTTTCATGGCTTTTTTCATATACTTTTATATTGTCGAACTTACAATTTAACTTATTTCATACACATATTTGTTGTGTTTGTTTGCGTCTGTGCTTGCTGTTTTTTCATTTGTTTTGTTGTTTTTGGTTTTTAATATACTTTTTTTAATTCAAAATGTGCATATTCTGTTGTATTCTTCTTCTTCACCTGTTAAAATATTCTATTTTTGTTTGTTGCTGTTGTTTATTTTGCTTTCTTTACTGTAGTTCCAATACACGTATATGTACATATATGTATATACACACATATACTGAATCAGAAGCAGACAATTTTTTTTAATTCTGTTATTAATCTCTTGTTAATGATCTTCAAAAATAAAGTGTTTATTTTCGCCTGTATTCGGGGTTTTATTAGTTTATTATTTACGATAATAAAATTTTTATTAAAAAAAAAGTTATAGATGAAAATCTATATTAAATTTGTTGTTTTATTTATATTTGAAGTGTGTTGTCACATTTAAAATAAACAATTTTGAAATGTTTATTTTTGAGAAAATAATAATCAATGTGCAATTTGTTTAATATTTGATCTACAACCAAGAAAAGTGAAAAGCAAAATAATTATAATAAGTGAAACAGACTAAACAAATCATATAGAATGACTTCCAAGCATCAAATAAAACAACAGCAACAGCATCCACAACATCAACAACACACATTCGGTGGTGGTGACCCCTTTAATTATGAAGAACTAAATGTTATTGGCACAGGTAAGTGAAATAAGAAATTAAATTTATTAAAAGAAAAAACAAAAAACTTGTTTTTTTTTTGTTTCATCTCCCGTCCGCAATGATACACTCACTGCCGTTAATTTATATACACAGGTATAACCCAGCACAATGTTTTGCAGTTAGTTGTGACCAACATAATCTTTAATAAAATAAATAACAACAACATTAAAGGGCACTTTATCGAAACGGATAACACTGTTTAGCATTTGTATTAAATACATATCTGTTCATGGCGAAATAATACCAGGTGGTCGCAATGGCGAGTTCATAATTTCTGCCGCAAACGTGAAATGTCAAACTCCATACAATAAACTGTTATACATATTTTTTATATATGGAGTTTGACATTTAGAGTTTATGGCGAAATTAATGAATTCGCCATTGCGGCCACCTGGTATTATTTCGCCATGCATCTGTTGTTTATTTTTTGTTGAAAAAATAACTGAACAAAAAATTTAAAATATAAACTTGACATTTTTTATTTATAGAGTCCGCCAAGGCGAATTAATACCAGGTGGCAGCGCCGCTACAATAATACAGCAACAAAAAGAAAACTAGGCACTTAAATGTATGGGAAACTTCAAACCATAATTAATTATTTCACGTTTTTCTTACCCTTTTCAATAACGTTATCAATAAGTTTTGCTTTTTAAATTGAGTTAAATTCTATTTAAAAGAACATAAAAAATAACTTTTGTAATATAAAATAATACACTTTTGACAGCTGCTTTACACATAAGAAAATTAACAAAAAATAGTCAGCTGCCGCAACGATGCTATAAAAAAAACTACTGAATATTTTTTTCAAATTTCTTTTTTTATTTGAAAGTACAATCCTTCCGGTTAATAATGGAAAATAATTTCATTTAAATGGCTGACTCGGCTGGCCATTTAAGCATATTGGATGGTCAGTTGGCTTCAACTCCTAAACCAATTGAACTTTTTATGGCCTCATACCAAGGTCTTTATGCAAAATTCGTCTCAATGATGTTTTCGAAATGTTCAATTGTTGAGAAAGATGGTGAATTGATGTTGATGGCGCTTCACGCACACTTTCTGCTACAGCAGCAATATTCTCGGGTGTACGCACTGTTTTTGGCTTTTCACGCTTTGGTTTATCGATGAGGATGCCAGTTTCTTTCACTTTTTTCACAAGATAACGAACATACGAGGCTAACGGTGCTTCTCTTCTTCTACTAGTTGGGAAAAAAAGTTAGATGGCGGACCCTATATAGAGCTAACAAATGATCTTAATTACTAAAGATAGTTTAATTTTTAAATAGTTCAAATTTATTCAGTCATTTCAAAATTCCTAAAATTTTCTTACCGAAAAAAATTTTCACAAAATTTTAATTAAACAAATTGTATGTTATAAAACGATGGATATAAATATTAAAAAGAAAATGAAAGAACTATTTTACAAAAACTCCTAACAATTTTTAAAAAATAGTTATAACTGATAAAAGAATGCCAGCTGGTATTTAGTTCGCAAGCAATAGTACAAAGTTTGCAAAAAAGACACTCCCAATTGTTGATTTTATAGATGGAAATACAAGCTACATAAAATTTTAATAAATTTAAATTAGTGACACATTCGATAATACTAATATTTATGAAAAAAAAAAACTTAAAAGGATCTTGAAAAACATGAAAAAAATATCATGGAAAAAACATTTTAATTTTACTAAATTATAACTGTGAAAATGTCTATATTTAGATGTTGGGTACTCAGTCACTCCTGATGACAAAAACAATTTCAATTATATTTGTTGAATAACACATACATATGGTTTGAAATTATTTATAAATATCCGTGTATTTTGCCAGTAATTTAGCATTTCAAATGTTGCAATCAACTTGTTTACCAAAGTAAAGTAATATTGAATTTTATTCAAAATCGTTCGTTTATTATATTTAGCCTCCGTACTCTTGTATTCCTAAATACAGCTTCTCGCAAATTTCGTCGTTTTCTAGGAAAGTGGTAAAGTTCTTTTTAAACCGACTTCAAGAAAAGAAGGAGGTTATCAATTCGTCTGGATGTAACTATTTTTCAATTTTTTTTCTCTATTTGAAAAGTCATGCTTACAAATTGGTCACATCTTAAAAACAGTTCATAAAATTATAGGTTGTCCCAATACAACAGTGTGTTATAAAACTAATATAAAAATAGTTTAAAAAAACCCGTTATAGACGAACGCTTGAAAATTGGACAAAATGCCGGTTACGATAACGGTTATAATAACAGGTATAAATATTCAAAGTTATTTATTAAAGGGTGCCCCAATAGTTGACTAATTTGATGTAAACATATACCCATACTTTGAACAGTTGTAGACAGACGATTAGAATTTACAAAAAACCTGTATTGCTAAGTCCTCTATAACAGCAAGTACAAAATTTAAGAGGTGTTCCCACAATGTATGTATTTAGAACTATAAGGCCTTATCTTTCGAACCGCCTTATAGTTCGAAATTGTATATACAAATACTTGGAAATTAAACGGAATTTACAAAACTTTGGTATAATAAGAAGTCTAAATCTTCAATTTAACTTGAACTGTTTTAGACAGACGATTAAAGTTTAAAAAGAACCTGGTATTGCTGTTCGCTATAAAAACAAGTATAAAATTTGGATTTGAAAATTAAAGGGTGTCTCCCAATAGTTGATGTAAAATGGTGAATGTGGGCAAGTTTTTGGAAAATTAGACAGACAGCTGAACCTGTAATGATAATTCCGCTATAAGAACAAGTGTGCACTTTAAATTTCGAAATTAAAGGGTGTCCCATAATTGATAAATTTTACTTGTATAGCCCTATCTTTTGAACCGTTATGTCCACTACTCTGTCTGGTATAATAAGAAGTATAAATACTTCAAATAAAAAATTAAAGGATGTTATAATAGTTGATGTAATTTGTGTTATAAGGCCAAACTGTTGAATAGTTTTACAAATTTTGTGTTTGTTTTTAATCGAAATTTTAATTAAAACGTGTTAAATTTGCCGAATAGTGCGAATTTGTTTTCGGAGGAAGGATGAGAAAATCTTTTAAAGTCAAAGAGTCCAGTTCTTAATGATCTGCGGATGTGTGACTGATATCAACGATCGCACTATGTGCAGATATTCTGAAGAAAATAAAATTATAATAATAATGCTAATTTATAAAGAGGATTTTGGCAAAAGAAAAATTAAATTTTGGTTACAGTTTTATTTTGAAAAATTTGGAAATATACTTCTGCAGAGACGTACATGCGGGCTAAAAGCGTGTTACCAACACCTGTCATACTAATGTGCAATAGATTTTGAAAATAATATTTATTTGTATGTTTTTTATGAAAGTTAATTTGTCATGTAAATTGATACTGTAGTCATCTTCGTATTTAACATATTTTTGAAATATATTCATTTTAATGGACTATTGTCGTCAATGAAATTTAAAAAAGAGTAACATTTTATTTCATATGTATGTAAAATACAATGTCGCTAAATATATTTCAAATTTTTAGAAAGAATACTGAATTAAAATTTTTAAACATTTTTTTAAATTTTTTATTTCTATTCTTAAGTATTAAATATATTTTTACAACGCTAAAATAAAGAATATATATAAAGAATGTTTATTTCCTGTGAAACAGTGTTAATAAGATTATTGTCTTGTGTTAGAATTTTTAATAAATAGGTAAATAAAAAAGCAAAAAACACCCGTAATTAGCATGGTATACGCAGAATAGCCAGCTTATGTTGTATTAAAGAATGTAAGGTTCCTTACATTATTTTCTTGGACATATATATATACTAGTCACAAAGCCTTTCCCTGCCAGCCCTGCTTTAAAAAGTTTTTACATTACCTTACATTACATAGGTTTGCTTGATAAAATCATAGGAAGAATTTCGAGGATTGTAACACAATTCCAAAGCCACAACCACCGCCAAAAATTGAAAAATCTGGCTACGTCGGGCACCAAGATAGCAAAAATACTTTAACTATCAGACTGCTTCAGAAAGCTCTAGAAAGAGAATTGCACATACATGCATCCGGACATACAACGATATTATATATATAGATATTGGTTAAAAACAGTGGTAGTGAGGCAAAAAATATTATTTATAACGTCCAATTTGAATTCGGGTTAACAATTTAATACACATGCTGCCCTACATGTCAATTCAAACGAAATTACAAAATGGAGAAATGATAATCTCTTTAATAGTAATAGATATGCAATTAATTACTCATTTCCAAATAATTGTCAAATAATGCTTAACACGTTGCGAAAATGAGTTTTGAAACTTTTACATATCTGAAGCTAAATTCTAATGTTGCTAATTGTGGTTGTTCTTACTTTGCACGGCTAAAAAGAGTGATGTGTGTGTATGGTAAGCAGAAAAAAATAAATAAATTGCCATTCATGGGCATACTGCATTATTTAAATATTGCAGTAAAATTTTGGATTTTACTGTTTATTGAAAAAAATCACAGTAACCAGTAAAATTTTAATGATTAATGAAATTTTTTTCAGTAACCAATAAACTCTTACTGGTTACTGCTACACATAATGCATTAAAAATATTCTGAAGTATGGCCAAATATGAAACCAGCTAACGAGTGCTTGTTTGCTTTAATAATAGTAGCCACACTGTATGAGTTGTTAAAAAAAGTGAATAAATAGAAAAAAAGAAAACGATAAAAAAAGAATACAATTATTCTCTAGCTGCGGTAGTTAAAGGCGGCTGAATTTTGAGATCCAAAAATGAATGATAATCTTTAATAACAGCTAAATTAATACACAATGATAAAAAAAAGTTATTATTGAAAACAAAAGAAGACAAGTTTTCATAAAAAATATTTATATACTATGAGATCACCCGCCCCAAAAGCTCATATATATTCAAATCCATTAAACAATTGTTAAAAATACTTTTGATTATACTGTAAAAACACTGTGTTCTAAACGTTATGTTTATATCTAATAAGCCGGAGTTGGAAGGGGTCCGTAACATATTTTTACAAAGATGCTTTATTAAAATCATAAAAAGGTGTAAAAATAATTGAGGCCAAGAAATTGAAACGAAATGGCCTATTGTGTTTGTTTTCTAAGCTAGAAGTTTCTACAAAACATCTTTATTACAAAACAAAAACAACTAACACAAAGCGAGAAATAAACAAACACAATACACAACCATACACACACCTGCATTGTATAACAACTAAATAAAAATACCCAACATGTATTTTTAAATAACAATTGAAGGTTCTAAAAGTAAATATCAATGCTCACGTAATGTGTCTGAGATAAAAATTGCAACGCAGCATTTTTAACTACGCAACAGATGGAGGTAGAAATTCTCGAATATTCAATAACGCCTAAAAATAGGGTATATAAAAGCAACGAAAATACGTGCTGATTCATTCTGATTGTGAGCGTCATCTAGTTAAGATCTTGTGGTATAACAAGTAAAGTTGCCAGCGAGTATTATTAATCGCGAATAGTTAAATCGTCAAATAATTGATTAAATAAAGTGTAATTTAATTAAAACTCTAAAAGTTGTGTGTGTAATTATTTTGCAAAAAAAAAAGAACTCATAAATAAAACGTTAATAATCTAAATAAACGTAACAACTGGTGTCAGAAGTGGGATTGCAAAATAATAAATAAAATAAAAGTTGAGCAGCTAAAAATGGAGCTGAGTAAGTTAAATCTACCGACAGCAGGCAATAAAGCGGAATTGCAAAAGCGCTTAATTTATGAATTTAAGCAGCGTGGTATCGATATTGGGACATACGAATTTCCAGAAAAAAACGAAAAGGAAGAGATTGAAATATGTTCCCCAGCAACAAACAGCGTTATAGACTTAAATTCAATGTTTGCCGCTATAATGAAGAAAATGGAAAAAATCAGAACCAGATAAAGAAAAGAGAAGAAAACAACTAGAAGCAGGAAAACTAGATAAAGAAAATAGTAGAACACAATCAGAAGCAGGAAAACCATATGAAGAAATTGGAAGAAAAAAACCAGAAGCTTCAAGAAACATTTCAAGAAAGCTTTAAAGCAATGCAGGAAAGCTCTAGTGTCAATGGGGAAAGGCTTTTAGCGAAGGTAAATGAGAAATTTTGAAGAAATATCAGAACTCTTTGACAACCGAGTGAACATCGTAGAACAAAAATTGTGCGGCCTAGACAAAAAAGTAGACGAAGAGTTACATAAATTGAAAGTGCAAATGGGCGATACTTCAAATTCGAGAGGGACCGGTGAAAGTTATCTCTGAGCACGCCAGCAAGATTAACACCCCGAGCTTTAACGGCAGCGCACCTTTTAATGTTTTTAAGTTCCAGTTCGAAGCAGTGGCCAGCAAAAATAGATGGGGCAATGAAGAAAAAGCTATTGAGCTAATTCTGGCCTTAAAGGGAGCAGCAGCACAGATACTCCAAAGCTTACCAGCCGGTTGCAGAAATAATTATGAGGACATAATGGTAGCCTTACAACGTAAGTACGGTGGCGAGCATAAAAGAGAACTCTACAGAATGGAGTTAAAAGGCAGGGTGCAGAAGGCAAATGAGACGCTGCAAGACTTCGCCATGGAAATTGAACGTTTGGGGCAGCTGACTTACCCAGGCGAAGATCACCCGTTTCTGGATCAGTTTAAGATTGAAGCATTGTGCTTTGCGAAAATCGTCTTTTGCAGAAACCATCTCGTATGCGCTAGCCTAGGAGACCGCAAAAGTCATCTCGAAGTCACAGGTGTACAGGGTGCTATGTCCTGATACTTACACGTATAACCACAAAGACGATAGAAGCGAGTTAAAGGAGTTAATCAAACAGAAAATGGAGGAGGAAAAAAGTAATTCTCGCGCTAAATGCGGTAAGGCCGGCCATTTTCAGCGCAACTGTAGATCCACGAAGAGAAGATCAAGAACTGCTTCACCAGCTAGAGACAACAAACGGGCAGTCGCTCAGAAACAATGACTTTGGTATTTTGCATAGAAAAGGCGGAAAGCACAATAACGCTGATGACGTGTCAAGACGGCCATGTAATGCAGAGTGCAAGCACTGCACAAATGTCGAGAAAAACCAGTGCGTAATTGATGTGCGGCTTACTCAAATTGTGTCAAGGGAAGACTGGTCGAAGGCCCAGAATGACGACCCAATTTTGGCAAAAATTATATTGGCTAAACAAAACAACAGGAGACCGAATCATAATGAAATATCGGCAGAGAGCCAACTAGCAAAGTCGTACCGGACTCAGTGGAATAGTCTGAAAGTAGAAAATGGCTGCTTATATCGATCTTGGGAAAGTACAGATGGCAAAACTACAACGGACTTTGTTGTCGTGCCAACTTCTAAAAGAAATTAGATACTAAAGCAGTTCCATAACGGTCCCAGCGGCAGCCATATGGGTATAACAAAAACTCTGGAAAAGATAAAGCAGAGATTTTACTGGGTGGGCTGCCAACAATACGTAGCCGATTGGATAGCTAATTGCGAACAGTGCATAACAGTCTGATGGCATGGTGGAAAGATTCAATCGTACCCTGGATCGTACCAAAAGGATTGAGATGAGCATATACCCAAATTTCTACTGGCGTGCCGGTCAGCTGTACACGATTCAACCTCACGTAGTCCAGCAAAAATCTTGTTTGAGACAGAACTAAAACTGCCAGCAGATTTAGAATTTGGTGTTTAACCTGGACCAGTGCACGAAGACAATGGAAACAATACTCAGGCACAGTAAGACCTGCATGAGCTTCATGAGTTTGTCCGTAACCGCATTAAAATGACCAGCGATAAGATGAAGGCCAGATATGATCGAGCAGCAAACACGGAGGGATTTACTGAAGGACAAATGGTAACCCGCAACGCAAGAAAGGATTATCCCCTAAACTGCAAACCCACCATGTATTTTTAAATAATAATTGAAGGTTTTAGAAGTAAATAACAATGCTCACATAATGTGTCTGAGATAAAAATGGCAACGCAGCATTTTTAACTACGCAACAGATGGAGGCAGAAATTCTCGAATATTCAAGAACGCCTAAAAATATGGTATATAAAAGCAACGCCAATGCGTGCTGATTCATTCTGATTGTGAGCGTCATCTAGTTAAGATCTTGTGGTATAACAAGTAAAGTTGCCAGCGAGTATTATTAATCGCGAATAATTAAATCGTCAAATAATTGATTAAATAAAGTGTAATTTAATTAAATCTCTAAAAGTTGTGTGTGTAATTATTTTGCAAATAAAGAACTCATAAATAAAACGTTTCTAATCTAAATAAACGTAACAATATGTAAATAAGCCAGCAACCCTTTAATTTTTAATATTATTCACGTAACATCTGCGAAACCTTTTAATTTTTTATAATTGCTTTTATATCGAACCAGAAATGCATACTAGGCGTAAATTTATATTTTACGGTTCCAAATATAATCCATGTACATGAAAATCAAGTTACTATGGGGACATACTTCATTTCATTTTATTTTGATTAATTTTACTTTAATTTTCCATAAAAGACATAGTACATACATACATAGTAAACAGACACAGTACATACTCCGTACAAACATCAAGCGTTTGTTTGAAAGACAAGGCTCTATTCGTCAAAATCACGGCATCTTTTGAAATACCATTTTAATTAAAAAATTTTAAATTTATTTAAAAAGAAGTATGAACATTCTTTTTATATCCGACATATATGTACATATTTGGGTAAATCTAACTGCCGTATTCATAAAATAAGTAAATATATAGTTAAAATGTATGTTAGGGCAAATTTTTATATAAAATTTATCATAAAACACATTTCAAAGTTATTTTGTTTTTTATGAATATGTGAGTAAATGTCTGCCTAGTACGAATGAATAACGAAAGTCGAGTCTCACTATTAGAACATTCTTAATTTTTACTCGTATTTACAAAAACAAGGCCACAAATTGAAAATTACGTCACTACTAGGACACCCTTTAGTTAAAAGTTATTTTTTTTTTTTTTTGCTTCTTGCAATAGCGCACATAGTTTTGCTGACACTGCAAACATAATGTGTTCGCCTATCACAGTTCATAAAAAAGAAACAATATTATGAATATAACGTTCCTTTCGGCGTACCCTTTTACTTTCAGTATTTGTTGTTATAGTAACATATATTCGGTAAGAATTTAAAGGTGTACCTATAGCGGTCCCAGAGTAGATGGCTGCGACAAACGGACAGCTGGAAAGACATTATGGCGAAAACAGCCGTATTTTGTTATGTTGTTTTTTTTTTACAAAAATTTGCTATTTAAAAAAATACGTAATGAAATTTTATAACACAGATCGTTCGTTCAAGTCTCTGCTGGAGCCACAGCATATATAGTGTGGTCTGGATCAGAGAAACAAGCGCGCGGGTCAACGCCGACGACTCTTCGCCGCCATATGTTTTTTCAAAACTTTCGTTGTCGACTTCTTTGGGCTCAAAACAGTCGTCATTTAAATCAATAATCAATACTTTTTGGAATATATTAATGAAATATAATATTTAGAATCAATATGCCCCTTACGTTTTAATAATTTGATACACACATATGCATTTCATTTAAAAAAAAAAAAAAAGGTAAAACGTCTATAATAATTTTAATTAACGTTTTCTATTATAACACGATGCAAACAACTTTTTATTTGACTCATATGCTTACCAAAATATCTTGATTGACATTTTTATATAAATAAATAATTAATAATAACATTTTTTTAATAATTAATTAATAATGAATTTCATCCAAAAATTAAAAAAGTACACATTTTGAGATGTAACTTTCAGTTTCCAATGGGTAAAGTTTGGGATAATTGTTTGATGCAAAATTTTAAATTTCTATTACGAGTTTATAAAACATTTTTAGGGTTGTGTTCCTAAAGATTATAAATGGTTTGCGGTCGGGCGGAAATATATTGCTTATATACACATTTAAATGCAATGTAATCGCGCTTTCACTTGTTGATCCCATAATATTATCTACTGTTTCTGCTGGTTTTAGGCTTTGTGACGTTTTTTATGCAAAAAAAGGTTTTTAATACACATTTTCTCATTTTTAGATCTGTGGTGCAGCGCTGACAGCAGTATATTGTTTATTATACCCTTCACCACAAAAAGTGGAAAAAGGGTATATTTAAGTTTGTCATTCCATTTCCGACCCCACAAAGTATATATATTCTAACTTCTTATGCATAGCGAAGTCGATTTAGCGATGTCCGTCTGTCAGTCAGTGTTATTGTTGCCTCTGCAAACTTGATTTCACAAAAAATAAATACGCCAACCGATCAGACATAGTGTCGAAAGAGGTGCTATTGAAAATCACGAAGTTCGGTCCATGTCTTTCACGGCAGCAGGCAAAACACTACGCCTGCCTCTATTTTTTCCATATCATTTAAAAGCTTTTGAAGAGATCTTCAAGGAAATACTAACGTTTTTTAAAAATGCTTAACCCATTAAGATCCGATGAAATTTTTATTATTTTTTTTTTTAATTTATATTGAGTACTATTTTTTCCTCATTTCTTTATTCTTTGTCTCCGAAATATCTGTTTTTTTATTAAAGTTACTTCTCTAAACTAGATTTACACAGATTGTAAAAGATACATAAGACTCGGCATAGACAAATGCAGCACTCTTGCCAGTTTTTAAATAACGAAGTTTAAAAAGCTGTGTGTGGGAGTTTTAAAATTCAAACTCTCCTTGCATTTCAGTATGCCTATATGGAAAGATTTGATTGTCAACAAACCCGTAACAATTATCAAGAACGAATTGCACCGTAAACTCTTTCATTTTGGTTTTAATAACAAAAGAAAAAGCAATTTAAGCAATTAGTTGTGTGACATTGACCCTTTTGTTGTTATTATATTTTATTACTTGTTTTAATATTTTTGTTTTGATTGTTTTATGTTTTCTTAATATTTTTGTTTTGATTTTTTTCATTTTCATGCTCCTTTTCTACCAACGACCACTGACTGCTATTTGTTGTGTCTCATTAATCACGATCGTTCTTATGTTGGGCCTTATGGCTATTGTTAATGTTAATTCTGCTGCAGGTGCTTACGGAACTGTTTATAGAGCACGAGATAATCATACAGGAAAAATAGTTGCCATTAAGAAAGTGCGAATACCATTAACGGATAATGGTGTTCCGATGTCAACATTACGCGAAATAGCACTTTTGAAACAATTAAATGCATCAGATCATCCAAATATTGTGAAGTAAGTATTAAACAAAAAGAATATTCATAAATATGCCACTCTATATCCTGAAGATCTTGTGCACAGAAAAACCAAGGATTAAACTAATTCTGAGATTCAAGATTTAAGCAGTCAGTAGAATATAGCTCATTACCAGTCAAGTGTTGAATTATTAAATAATATTTAAAGTCTGCCATAACAAAGTCAAGCAAATAAGTGTGAACAAATTTATTATCCGCTTTTATTATCTTGTGTAGTTTGACAGGGGAAACAACAAATAAAAAAAATATTGCTTAACAAACAATCTATTTAATTTCCCAAACATAGATTGATTACTAATTCCATAAATATAAACGTAATCATAAAATTACAACAACAAAATAATATTAAAATACAACTAAATCGCGAAATAACAGGAGATGTGCTTTTCAAAACACTTTCTATCATTTCTAACTTCATTTCTAACTTCATTTCTAACTTCATTTCTAACTTCATTCCCTAACACTGCTGGAAAATTTTTGAACCTGACACTGACGTGTACACAGAGAAAAGAGATTCGTCGTGAGAACCGAATTTGTTGCCAATCGAATTTGGTCGGTTGTGGTTATTATCTGAAATTCGGTTAAGAGAACTGAATAAATACGGTACTTCCAATTATTTTAAAAATAAATTCGATAGTCGATAAAAAGTATTATTGTGAATTAAATTAAACAACGATATTTTTTACATTTGTCTTTATTTAGGATAAAAAAAAAGAAAACAAATAAAACATTTCTTGACTTTAACAATAACTTTTACCTAAGCACTCCCACTTCCTTACGTTTTCATGCTTTAAACTTTTGACTCTATTGTCTTCTGTCTTACATTCCATTCTGCACGGTTTTCCACTGCAAAGTAAATACAACTTTTGAAAACCTATTTTATTTACACATGTCTTGAACTCACCTCTTAACGTTATTGGAGAAATTTTCACAACTTTCAATAAATCTTATTGCATATTTTTTTATAAATTTTAATATATTTCAAATTTTAACATTTTGTATATAAATTTTATTTTTATTATGTCAAAAAACTAAGAAGAAATAACGCAATCGATATTTGTAATTCTAACTTCCAATATTCGGGTTTCGGTACTAAAGTGCTGAATAAGTTTCGTTGCATCACCCAATAACCAGAATTGGTTTTAGTACAGACACAAATTGGGCAGGTAAACTTTGTTAACTATTGTTTCGACCAACATTTAAGATCTAATATAGTTTGTTAGTTTATAGTACAAAAAATTTGTCAAGATTATGTTTTATTTATTATACAAATTAAATTATGATGTTAGTAATTGAATATTGAATATTTTAACTGATTTTTTACCGATCTTTTTTCTGTGTGTATATTAACAATATGTATAAACGCTTACGAATTATGTGTGAAAATGTTTGTATTTTGTTGCTGGACAATAAAAAATCTAGTTCTTCAACAATTTGAGCTTCGCAGGACCATTCGCTTCCGTTTGCAATAAACTGGGTATTGTCCTAGCAAAAGCTTAACTAATTCAGCTCATCCACTTTTCGTTTAGAATTAAACCAATGTCTTCGTATTTTAATAGCATGTATTGATGATGAAGATAAAATCGAATCACTGTCAGTATAGAGTATTAGTAGATTTTCCAGAACCTCCTCCTCGTTATCTAGAAACGTCTGCCAGAGAGTCTCTTTAATGAGAAGAGAAAACTTTTATTGGAAGGTTAATTGCCTATTAATTCACCTCAAATTTCAAAATTATTTAAATTGCCAACTATTTATTATCAACTTATAAACTCTAGTTTCGAAAATTTTGCTACTAAAAATCAGCAAGATCGGTCCATGTCTTCGTGGCTTAACACCACGACTGCCTCTAACTTTTCATATCTGTTTTTTTTCTTTGTTGCCCTTACTACCTATACACGTCTTATTATTTATTTACCATAATTATACTAGTTGGGGCAACAATCCTAAGCAAAGCAACTAAGCAGGGTATAAAATATTCGGCATAGACGAGTATAGGACTCTTAGTTGTTTTACTTCTAATTAAAATTTTTCTGAAAGACAAAAACACCCCCTTAATTCGAAATACGCACTAATCCATGCAGATTCTGGTTTGAATTTTAATTGTTAATAAATTGATATTTATATTTAACTTTTAGAGGCATGAATTTATTGAAAACAGAATATCACAAACACATCTGTGTACCACTTTACCTTTTGAAAAACGATTGAAGTTACGAATTTAAAAAATATTTAATAATTTTTGAATTACTCAAACATGTTTTTCTTCAATAAGTTTTAAATTCTATTTGATTAACATTAAACAGCAGGTACTTCTCACAATCTGATCGAATTTATTACATTAATTTTAATTAAATTCTTTATTATTTTTTAACCAAAACTTTGAAAATTGCAATGATAATATTATCAAAAATCCGATAAAATTTTGTTTCGTCATTCAGGAAGAATAAAGTAAATTTTTTTATTTTATTTCAAAACAAGTAAGAGAAAATCTAGTTTAGTGAAGTAAATAAATCCATACAGCCAGTTTACTATGGATTATATAGCTCATTAGCAGATTTTACACAAATTTTTGTGTAGCAATTGTAAATCCTTGATCGAAAATATTTTTGGATTGATCAAATAACTGCCAGTTTTTATTAAAATAGAAAAATAGTCAATTAGTTTTAGACATACCTCGTACCGACTGAGTTGCAGTTTTCTAAAGATCTAAAATATGTAGTTTATACGTGACCAGTAAAAATAAAAAAATAAGAGTAAACAGCAGGTAGGTATCATAAATTAAATAAATATTTATTTTTTGTTTTTAAGAATTTGTAGGTACAATAATAAAATAGTATTGGCGTTAACTGCCATGCGTTTAGAGGCTTCAAAACTATTGTAATCATACAAATAAGAAGTTGAAAAAGAAGATAAAGAAAATGAACTAAATACCTAGTGGAATTTAATTCGTCATCTAATTACGGCAAAAGTATGTTAAGTTAGCTTTCTGCGTCATAAAAAGCCGTTATAGGTACCTACAGATAAAAATAAATTTAATGTCATTTTCATATTCTCATTGTTGTTGTTGCTGTTGCTACTGTTCTAAATATTTGTTGGCATGTTTGAAACATACCAACAACCACCACACATATCAACATATACATACACACACATATATGTTTTGTGCTGTGTTTAACTAAGCAGCAATAACTCATGCATTTGTGAAATTGCCAGCACTTTTATCTAGTCAAGTATTTTATTGTTTTTGTTGCTCGTCCGTCTGTCCGTCCTTCCATACATTCATCATTCTCGTAAAACGATCCAACATTCGTTGTCTTTTATTTTAGTATTGTGTAGTACTCTTTGCCGATGGTTTAAAAATTATTATGGTTTTCTCCTCGGAATGATGTGTATTCGGAATCGTCTGTTAAAATGAAATTCACGACTTTGTTCTAGCTTTATTTTTTTTTATAACCCATGTGTGATTAGAAATCCAAAGTAGACGGCACAACGGCGCCGTAAATGCTGATAAGTCACGCTGTAGCGAATTCTTGTTGTTTGCTTACTCTGCTACCTTGCATGGTTCCTCTTCAATTGAAGAGAATTAAATGAAGTAATAACATTTCTAGTCACTAAAAAAGAAAACGAAATCAATGGTTTGTTGTCAGGAGAAATGCCGTTTAAAAGAGAAAAAAAAAACAACCTAAGAAAAGCAAAAAAAAACTCCTATCCCCTTTTTTATTTGCACAGCTCATAGCGTAGAAAAAAAGATCAGCAACATGCAGTAGAGTCTAAAATTATGGGAAATTTTTTACGTTTTTTAATACAAACAGCAAATGCTGTTAAGTTAAACAAGCAAAAGCATACGTTCGGTCTCTTTACATATGAATAAAATAACGCCAGGCAATCTGCTCTACTTAATAATTTTTGATGGAATATTTGATTAGTACGCAACAACATTATTTTATCTGTAAATTTTTTATAAAGTTATATACACAATAACAGCAACTGATATGAAAGTAAAACGTCATGTTTTTGCTTCAGAATAACAAGAAAATCAGAAGACATAAGTAGTACAAGCGACCATCGAAGTGAACAATCAATTTTACTCATGAAAAATATGAGATAAAACCAGTCGTCTAACATTAACCTAAGAAAGCTGAACACTATCACACACAGTCACACAGTTGTTATTTTATTAATCTTATTTTTAATACCTATTAAAAATATTTTTCTAACACTTCTAACTTTTCCGTCGTCTCTTGACAAATTGCTTTGGTTAATTAAATTGAAAATTTTTGTTTGTTTTTCTTTTTTTATTTAATAACAAAAGCCAGAAAGACATACAGCTCGATCGTATGAGTTTGCCATCAGCTGTTTGTTTGGTGTGTTTACTTTTAAATATTCTTTTTTTTAATTTCCTTTGTATCCATTCTTTAATATCAAGGGGAATTTACACACTATACCAGCTTGCATTAATAATATATTAAAACAAATACATACAGGTTTTCCATGGGCTCTTTCATTATCTCTCTCTCTCTCTCTCTTTGTAAATTTTTGCCAACGGCTCTTCCTAAATTCGTCGAATTGATTTTATACTTTGTGACAATTTGTTCGTTTAATCAAAAGGGGAAAACAAAAAGTACTCTTGATAAAATCTGAGCAATATTTTTAGTTTGTGACTCTCCGCATTTCTTTGTTTAAGTTTTCAGTTGTACTTCTAATTGAGTATGTTTTTATAGTGTTATGAGTGGACACAATTTAAGAGTGGCGCTAGCAACACTTTGTTTAAGTGTAGACAAAGTTGTATTTTGAGAACCAAGGCAGGGTTACAAAATAATTTAAAACAGTTTTATGTTTAGCAATAAAATCCATAAGAACATGTTTTTTAAGTTTGCTTTTACTTTAAGACGACTTTTGAGTTACTTATTAAAAACTAATTTTTGAAAGTAACAACTAACTGTCCTTAATATTTTTAATTAAAGATCATAAACCATTTAATATTTTAAACACATCAATTGTTTCTATTAAAGTATCTTAATTTTTTGAACCATTTTTTTCAATTAAATAGAAACTATTATTGCAATTGACGGTTCATATTATTTCCAAAAAGCAACATGGCGCCAAATATAACTACAGTATTATTGTATATGTGCATTCAGTAAATTAAAAATGTTGGCATTTTGTTGTTGTCGTTTTTTTAATCAAACAAGATTTACCAAAAGATGTAAAAGGTCTACAAAAGCAAACCATAAATTCTGCTTTTGTTTTTTCTTCATGTTATTATGTTTGTCTTTATTGAATCATATAGTAAAAATAAAAATGTGCTTTAAAGCTGAGACTGATTTACTAACTATCAAACACAAAAAAAAAACGATTAGAAACAACTATAGTGAATTGGGACAGTAAATTTAAAAATTAGTTCTTTATCCCAATTGTTTTGGGTCATGATTAAAAACTTGTTATAAATCGGTTGTAAAATTTATGTTGTCGAAACGCTTTGGTGAAAAAGTATATTTTTTAGCGAAATGGTTTCGTTCTTTTTTAAGTAGTATGTTTATTTTAGAATACTAATTTAAAGATTTTTATTATTTAAAATTTTCTTCCAAGATATAATAGATTGATCGACCTTAGTCAGTAGTTATATTTTTTTTAAACGTTTTTCCCTTAAAAACATTGAATACAAGACAGATTTATTTTACTAGGTAGTGTCGTTCGCCCAGATGGTTTGTAGTTGGAAATGTCAAAAGTTGTTTGTATTTTCCTTTGTTTATTTACGAATTTCTAAAAACACTAACAACAAGCGTGTGCGAGACAAAGCAAGCATGTGTATTGAGGGCAATTATCTTTTATTTCTCTTTGTGTTTTTGGCGTTTCCAACGCACAAAACAACAATAAGGCATGTTGTTTTTGTCAATGTTGCATTTGTTGTAGATCCGCTACTACCTAGTTAAATAAATCTGCCTTGATTGAATACTTGAAACTGTTTTTTTTAATTTTTTTTATTCTTCTCTCTCTCTATACTAAATACAAATATTTCTGTTTATTGGAGAATATACATATTTCGGACTGTGAAAAGGTTTTCCCAAATTATTTGAATAATCTGTACTTTAGTTTATTTAAAATTTTCAAATTCATTGAAAATAAATCATTAAAACAATGGTGAATTTTCACTTGAGAGTTAAATATTCAAAACTAAATCGTATTCCTTTAATTCGAATCACATACTTTTTTCTTTAATCATATATTTTATGTTTTGTTTTAATTTTAAATCAAAAACTTGTGTTTAACTTAGACCCCGTTAGGTAGTTTTAAGTTACGGCTAATAAAAATCCTAAAATATTTATTTTAAAAATATCGCTCGCTTTTTGTAAATCGAAATCACATCATCTTGATTATGATTTTAAACCTTTTCGAAAATAAATCCTGCCAGGCAAATATTGTTTTATTCATTATTTCTTTTCTTAGCCAAGAACATTTGATTCGAACTTAACTTCGAACGCACGTACACTGCACCAATTTGTCAATTTTTTAGCATTTGGTTTAATTTTTTCCTCTGTTGTTTATAATAAAAAAAAAATTATTTCTAATTTAATTCATTTAATTATTTAGGTTATTTGAAGTATGTCAATTCTTAGAACGGGAAGGTCTACTTATGGTTTTATTAGTATTTGAACATTTGGAACAGGATCTTTCAGATTTGATAGAAGGTTTGCCAAAATCTGGTATGCCGCCCACTACAATACAGGTAACAAATATTTATGGCAAAAAGGAAAATTACTTGAAATACAATTTTTATTTCCTTTATTTTTTACTTTTTTTTAGAGACTTTCCCGTGAACTACTTACCGGTGTTGATTTTCTTCATTCGCATCGTATTATACATCGTGATTTAAAACCACAAAATCTTCTTATTTCCTCTCAGGGTCATTTAAAAATTGCTGACTTTGGTTTGGCGAAAACATATGATTTCGAAATGAAGTTAACCTCAGTTGTTGTTACATTATGGTATCGTGCACCGGAAGTTCTATTAGCCCAAACCTATAATAGTTCGGTAGATATATGGAGTTCAGCTTGTATTATAGCTGAAATGTTTTCGCGTAAACCATTGTTTCCAGGAACGTCAGAGGCAAATCAATTGGATCGTATATTTGAGTAAGTGGAGTTAAGCCTCCTTTTAAAGCGCAAGTGTTTAATGAATCTGTTTTTGTTTGGTTTTATTTAGACTAACTGGGCGACCAACAGCCCAACAGTGGCCTAAAACAATATCATTATCAAGAGAACATTTTCCTTTGCGGCATCCTAAACAACCAAGGGATTTGTGTCCTTATCTTTGTGAATTTGCTAATGATTTGTTGGCAGTAAGTTTATTCAGTTACATATTTCATTTAAATAAAAGTTATTTGATTTTTTATTTTTTACTAGCAAATGCTATCGTATGATTTACGTTTACGACCCTCTGCATTGGCTTGTTTAGAACATGAATATTTTCAGCAGGAGCCGCTTTAATAGTAGGACATTTATATAAAAGTTAATATTTTCTATACATATGTATTTGTTAGTTTAATCATTCTTCGTTTAATGTTAATTTATTTACATAAAAGAATAAGTAGTAACAAAAATATGCAAATATGTCTTTTCATGCATTTTTAAATATAGCTTTAAGTGAACAATTCAATTGTGCTAATAAAAACTGCCTTAACGAAATGATTTTGAAAATTTATATTTAAAAAATGTAAAAAAAATATACTTAAAATATCAAAATGAAAAATTTATTATTCGGAATCTTTTAAAATTTAATTAATTTACTTTATTCGTGCTTGATTCCTTCAAATATAAATATTTCATGATATTCTCATGAAATATTTATTATTTTAAACTAAACTACAAAAATAAAATGTATTACTGCGGGGAAAGCATATCCATATGGCTATTTCACTACTGCTCAAATAGCTCATCAGTGGATTTTACCCAAATTTTGTATAGAAAAACAGAAAGTCTTATATCAAAAGCCAAATACACAAAAACACAGTAGAACATTTTTGAGTTGTTATTGTATTCTGTCTTATTGATTCAATGGAGTTCTCATTTAATCAATTTGGCTTTTGATATAAGACTTTCTGTTTTTCTATACAAAATTTGGGTAAAATCCACTGATGAGCTATTTGAGCAGTAGTGAAATGGCCATATAGATATGCTTTCCCCGCAGTAATACATTTCATTTTTGTAGTTTAGTTTAAAATAATAAATATTTCATGAGAATATCATGAAATATTTATATTTGAAGGAATCAAGCACGAATAAAGTAAATTAATTATATACTTATAATAATTAACAATTCTATGTTTTCCTTAAAATACACTTATTTTTAAACGAAACGTTATTATTATGTTTTCTAAAATTTGAAGTTCAGTAAGTTTCGTTGCCTTTGATTTATATTATTTAAAGTCACTGTGTACATCAGTGCTATATTGTGTTCTGCATTTAAAACACAACTAAATATTTAATTTTGTTCTGTGTTCTTAAAGTCATTTAATTGTAAAGTTTGCTTATATTTATTTTGATCCGCTATCATACAAAACATTTATTTATCCTCATATTTTCTATGTTCCTCGTATTTAGGTTTGTTTTCTTTTTGAAAATATATAACTTTGTCTCAAAATATCTCTGTATAAAATTCAAAGTTTTCTGACTTTATAAAAAATAAGTATGTGTGTATATGTACACTTTAATTTCTATACATTTGTAAGTTTAATTAAGGTTATGTTTGTAACTTAGAAAATAAAGAATTATATAAATATATATCTAATTTTCATTACTGATTTTTGAACAGTCAGCAAATGATACAATGCATATTTTATGGATTTTTATTTATTAAAAATGTCTGGAATTTTTTAATCTATTAAACAGATAATCTGTGTAAAACAGCTGATAATTTTTGTATTTGATGTTAAACGTCAAACTCTGATTACTGCTCTTCCTGACAAAATAATCCGGGTGTCGATGTCGGACACTTACACGGGAATGATTGCGATTAATGTGAAAAAGTGAACTTAAATTCTAGATAAGTTAATTGGGCAACACTTCATAGCTGTTCTGAAGTGATACTGCACTGTGTCGCGATTTCATACAACGGTTGGCTTAATATAGAAGCAGCTAGAGTTAGGAGGTGAAATTTGGCATGAATGTTTTTCTTAGGAAAAGGATTTATGCGATATTTCGAGGAAATCTAGCAAGTGACTCGCCCACCTTTCATACAACCTAAATTTAAAAATTGTAATTTAGAAATTAGCGATCCGATAGGATTGAAACTTTGCATGTCAATATTGCCAATTTCCAAAAAAATCAGTTAAACGCCAAGCCCACCTCCCATACAATAAAAATTTAAAAGTCATCATAATTCAGAAATTAGTAATCAAACAACAGCGTCAGTGTGCATCTGAATATATTCGGTAATAGTGTAACATATTACCAATTTTCAAAAAAAAAAATAGATTAAACGCCACGCCCACCTCGCATACAACAAGCGACAAGTTCTTCCACTTGCCTCCTTTTTGTTCTCATTGAACCCTCATAAGAAACTTTTGGTCGGACTCTACCACTTTCATTTGCTTACTAATAAAGTATAACATAATTTAGTTTTATTGCAAAACCAAAACTTTTATATGGAAACTTGCATTACAAATGAATTCACCAAATGATTCGCTATCTAGCCAGTCACTCAAATCAGTTTCAAATCTATCTCATGCGATGATGTTTAGACCAATTGTTAGATAGTTTTAAAAGAGTAAGCCTTATTTATTGTTGTTCCCTTTCTTATAATACTCGTTTAAAATGACGCATATCATCGCAGGATCGGTTTTGCTTTATCTATAACTACAGTTGAAAAATAGTACGAATCCGCAACGAGGTTGACGCTAAAAAACAATCACAAACAATTCGGGCAACTGAACTTTATAGTAAAATACATACTTATAGCTACAAAAAACAGGAAATGAGTTATTTCTGCTTTCTTTTAAATAATCTATGAAAATTCGCGGTTGCTGAAAAATCTTGACAATGCCGCACTACTATCTTTTTTCTAACGGTATTTGACGTATGATCAACATTTTTAAACAAAAACAGTGTTGTTATCAAAACAAGAAGTATCTTTTACAACTCTGCTAAAAATTTTGTTAGTCGTTACATTCAAATTCTTTAGATTATAAATGAACATGAAAATTGGAATATTTCTATAAACTTCGTATGCTGAACACAAACCTTAACTTTGAACCACTATAACTTTAAAATATTTAAACATTTTGAATAGATATTTTAGACATTATCTACGCAGAGTGTTTTTAGAAAATAAAATTAAAAAAAAAATCGTTTAAATTCTAACACTGTATAAGAAAATCCATTTTGTTGTTGCCTGGCACTTATTGCAAAACATGCGAACTTTCTTGGCAGTCCGAGACTACAGAACTTTGCAGGCGTTTTGAACTGCGACATAAGGATAAAATCTGGAACAAATAGCAAAAGTAAAACTTGCTTTCTATGTTTAATGAAAAAATTTATTAGAATAGACTTTACCGTATTTCTAATATGATTGTACGTTTTGTCTACAACTTACACAGACGTGTTCATGTTTCGAATCATAGTCTAAGATTTTTTGGTTGTTCTCTTATTAATTTTGTTCAGATTCGATGCCTTCTCTCTTTCTATAAAATTATGAGAACTCGTCGACCTTTTCCTCTTTATGAATCATTTTCTTTCACCCGATCAACTAGAAACGAACAGCTAGTTATACCGAGAATTACTTATTCTTTATTTGCAAAATCGTTTCTGGTAAGAATAGCACGGTGTTGGAATTATTTGCCCTACGAATTGCGTATTTTTTCATATTCCAACAATGTTTTTCGTCTTAAAGTACTTCATCATTTCGTTGTCAATGCTAATACGTAAAATGTATACTTTCGATAATTATCTGTCACCTCTGCTACATAACATTGTGTCTTCGATTATACGGCAATGACCACTAACTACGACCTTCCATCATCATTATTTTAGTAACTTTCACACGAAGAATAATTTTTCCGATACCCAATTAATACTCTTATAATTTTTTTTAATTGTCTTTACTGTGTGAATTTATATACCTTTCTATATATTTAACGTTTCAGGCTGGGGAGCCAATAGATATAAATAAAAATTAAATATATATATATATATATATATATATATATATATATATATATATATATATATATATATATATATATATATATATATATGTCGTTGTATCATCCATTTTTAAATTAATTTATTAATTTTTATTTTAATTTGAAAATTTATTTGTTTGAATTATTTTGAAAATTTAAACGAGGCAATCTCGATTTCGCCACTACTACTTCCTTCTATTCAATGTTCTTTTCCTCTTTTTTATTATTCAGTAGTGCCAGTCGATTTCACCCAAGCTTTTACAGCAAAAATGTCATGGCTTGCCGTTTTATTTTGACATTCATACAGTAAGTAATACGACACGGCCATTCTGGCATTTCGCACGTCCTCGTGCGACACATCTGAAACGAAAACAAAATCCTTTACAGTATCTTTTTCAACCACTCGGTCAATTCTGACCATAATAAAATTTCAATTAGCAAAACAAATTTTATTGTCTCAAATACAATTAAACAACAAACTTAATATCTATTACAATTTCATATTTCATCGAGAAAATCAACAACAGTCTTAATTTATGAGAATCTCCATTATCCAAATACCATTTGTCACGTCCCAAATAAACTTGAAATATAATACACATTGATCATTTTAGAAATCGGTTATCACTTCCATCCAGTGATATTATTACTCTCGCACAACAGTAACCTCTATCCGGTTACTAATTTCAATGCGTTTGAGCGCGCGACTTCGGAATCTTGCAGATTAAATATCTGCCGTGGTAAGAGCAAACCACCCTGGTGGAACTCGGATATTGTGGAGGCACGGAAAGCCTCCCGTAGGCTCTTCAATGAGGCTAAGAGATCAGGAAACTGGTCTGCTTATAAGTCCTCAGTGAATAGGTTCAAGAATATGGTAAGAAATGCGAAGCAAAGGTCTTGGAGATCCTTCTGCAGTGGAGTGGAGGGTTCCTCCGAGACGAGCAGACTTCGTAAAATTCTATCGGCAACACCCATTGTCCCTAGTTTCATTAAGAAACCATGTGGCAATTGGACTCTGAGTGCACAGGAGACCCTTGAGGTTCTCATGGAGACTCACTTTCCGGGCTGTGCTCCCTTTAGGGGAGAAGACTCAGCCTCTTTTGACTGCCGGGCATCAGTTCCCTTCCCTATAAATAGGGAGGGACTTATGTGGGCTTTGGGTAGTTTTGACCCGTTTAAATCAGCGGGTCCTGACGGCATTATACCGGCTGATTTGCAGCATAATGCGGATATTGTTATACCATGGTTAATTCCGATATACACAGCATGCATTACATGGTCGTATATCCCTGAACCGTGGACTTTTTGCTCTGTTGTCTTCATTCCCAAGGGAGGGAAGACTTCGCACACCGAACCAAAGGACTTTAGACCTATAAGTCTATCCTCCTTCCTTTTGAAAACTCTGGAACGGATAATTGACCTTCACTTCAGAAGGACGATTAATACGATGCATAGAGAAATCCCTAGAGCATAAGGAATATACATTGGTTGCCTTTCTAGATATAGAAGGGTCATTCAACAATGTGAAACCAGAGGCCATCACGGTGGCCCTGGAGGGACTGAACGTAAGTCGGTCGATTATAGGCTTTGTATAGAATCTATTGACAAATAGGGTCATTACTTCCAGCATGGGGCTAGCTACCATACACAGGGTAGCTAAGCGAGGTACAGCACAAGGGGGGGTATTATCTCCCCTTCTCTGGAACCTCGCCATGAACGCATTACTGACAAATGGACTGCAAGGGATTCAGGACTGTGGCATATGCGGATGAAGTTGCGGTTGCTGTATCGGGAAAATATCTCGACACGCTATCGCAACGTCTACAAACGGCGCTAGGCTGCGTCAGTAGGTGGTGTACTGAGAGTGGGCTTAGCGCGAACGCTCGGAAAACGGAGCTTGTGCTCTTCACGAGAAGAAACAAGATTCCGGACTTTCCACTACCACTCCTTAATGGAGTGGAGCTTGGGTTGTCTGACAGAGCGAAGTATCTAGGTATCATCCTGGACTCCAAACTGTCGTGGACCCCAAATGTCCGCTTTAGGGCGGACAGGGCCTCAGTGGCTTTGTATGTGTGTAGGAGGGCCATAGGCAAACACTGGGGTATTAACCCGAGGACGTCGTACTGGCTCTTTGACACGGTGATAAAACCTATACTAATGTATGGGGCGCTTGTATGGTGGCCCGCATTGGGCAAACTGGCTAACTGCAGTATATTGAATAGGGTACTGCGCACCTCGGCCTTGATGGTTACTGGTGCAATACGCACCACCCCGTCGAGGGCCCTTTTTACAATGCTGCACTGGCTGCCGGTTGATCTTATGGCCAAACAATTGGCCATGAACTCGGCGGTCAGACTGGATGCAGCGGTGGCATGGAGGTCAGGGGGACTTTGGACACGCGGCCATCTTGGGCCATTCCTCGGTTATTCCTGACAACATCGATTACTGCACTCCCACCCCCATGTCTGACATTGATTTCGTGGCATCAACATCAGGCACGTCGAGTATGCCTCGTGGAGATGTGCTTGATGTCTATACTGACGGGTCAAAATCGGACACGGGGGTCGGAGGGGGCGTCTTCATCCCTAGATTTAGGATCAGGATAAAGTTCAGGCTTAATGATCAATGTAGCGTGGTACAGGCTGAGATCTCAGCCATTAGAAGGGCGGCTTGCTGGATGAGGTATCACAGGATATACGGAGAGGATATCCGGATTTGTACTGACAGCAAGGCCGCGATTAACTCCCTATCAGGTGTCTATACGACATCCAGATTGGTCCGTGAATGCCGGACATCTCTCAAAGAGATGGCGAGACATTCCAACCTGGAACTGTTTTGGGTGCCAGCTCACTCGAGCGTACCCGGAAATATGGTCGCGGACGAACTCGCCAGACTTGGAGCCCGGTTGGAAGACCGAGAAATAGATCCACTGGTGGGGGTCCCTTTAAGCTGCTGTAAAGCTATATTACGGCAGGAACTCTTCAGGGCTGCACAGTCTAGGTGGTCTGAAGAGGTTACCTGCACGGTCTCGTGGACACTGTGGCCTCAGTACGATAGTGGAAGATCCGCAAATCTACTGAGGTTTCCTCGGGGGCAGCTGGGCACACTGGTGGCCGTGCTGACAGGGCACTGCGTCATTGGTGCTCACGCTAGGAGACTGAATCTTCCTCATCATGACTACTGTAGAAGTTGTCAAGATGAGGAAACGGTGGAGCATCTGCTCTGCCACTGCCCGGCTCTTTCTGGGAATAGAGCGGCTATTTTTGCAGTCCGAGACTGCATGGTCTTGCAGACTTATCCGTCTGCGATGTTTCTAGGATAAACTTGTTTATCCGGTCTTCGGGGTGGTTTGGATGTGGATCCTTTGATGGTGCCGTAGGGACCTCAATCTGATCTCTGCACATCCTGTTTCCAGGCAACACAATGGGACCCAAGTGAGTCGGCCTTTCTTTTTGAGCTGACGGCCTGTACAACCTAACCTAACCTACTAATTTCAACAATCACTTCTATCCAGTGACATTACATCGCCTCTATCCGGCAAAAACAACTTATATCACCTCTATCCGGTAATATTTCCATTTCACACAATTGCTTCTATCCAGCAATGTATCTCTTCCGACCACAACAATGCGTATTACATCTCAAGGTTTTTGCATTACATTAACAGAAAACTTAATCATTTTGCTCGTCATCATTGTCGTCATTCATTTCAATAGGGACATGACCTTCAGGCATTCGCCTCATGCGATCATGAGCATACTTGTAGGTCCGGTTACAATTTAAAGATTTAACCACATATCGGTCACCGTCCAAAACTTCCGTTACTCTAAATGGGCCTTTGTACTTTGGGTCGAGCTTTGTTTGGTTGCGTTCTTCGTTTTGTAATAAGACCAAGTCACCTACCACAAAATTGTCCAATCTTGCTTTAGTACTATCAAATCGCATCAAAAGTATTCACACAGTTTACTTTATTGAAACACAATTTGTCTGACGTCATATGAACAGCAATACCTTGATTAAGAATTTCTCGCCCAATCATTATTTTATGACGCAAATAGGAATCTGGCAAAACATGACACAGAATTTCAAAAACAATGCCATCGACTTCAATAACCGTTAAAATTTGGATAGTACTATTCACACTCGTTTGTCCGATTCTTGTCATTGTCACTACATTAAAACTACGTCTACCACGAAATTTGCAACACACTGATTCTTGAATAAGTGAACATTCTCACCCAGAATCATAAAAAAACACAAATTTCTCACCAGAATGATTTAATGTTCCAGCGGGAGTACCGATAGTACATAAGTCTACCCGTAGGTCCATTGAAGTATCACCAACTTTTTTGCAAATAGCCTTGGGGCAGCTTGATGCATAGTGACCGGTATCTTGACAGTTGAAACAGGTTACACTTGGCACTTTCCAAAATTCTTGTTACTGCTTAAATTTGGAATGTTTGTGTTGATGTTCCTGAATTTGCACTGAAATGCCTTATGTCCTGTCTTGCCACAATTAAAACATTGTATGGTTGGCAATGACGTTAACGACTTATATCTTTTTTATCTGGACCACATACGTCATCCTGCGTAACAGCTTTCTTCTTTAAAAATGACATAGCCTTTAGTTCCTGTTGTAGCAGATTTCTTGTACCAATATCTGCAGTAAAAGTCAGACGATGCACTTTTGGCTCAAACTGAGAAATGTGCGCTAATACTGTGGATACAGCTATCTGCTTAATCGATAAGTTTTTCCATCTAGCCATTAGAGATGTCATCAGTGTTGCAGCGTATGCGGATAGGCATTCACCGTCCTTTGGTCGACCGTTACTTAAATTCACCAAAAATGAAGCAATCGTATCGTGCAGAAAAAATTTCCTTAAATTCTGCCCATGTCATTTCTAGATACGACACTTGAGATAACCAGACGGATGCCTGTCCTTTGAGAGCACGACTTAGAATATTCATCAAAGATCCTTTTTTCTGCGACTGTTCAGAGATACACATGTCTGCCGTTGCGATCCAAGCACGAGCGTCAGCATTTTCAACGTCTGGATTAAATTCAGGCAAATATGTATCAACGTTGGATGTTGGCTTGAGAGCTTGCACAAGAGCTAAAAAGCTACGATTTTGTTGTTCGAACAATGATCTCCATGTTTCTTCGCTTGCAACATGTGGCGAATTTTGGGTCAATCCCACTTCTGATGTCGTTGTATCATCCATTTTTAAATTAATTTATTAATTTTTATTTTAATTTGAAAATTTATTTGTTTGAATTATTTTGAAAATTTAAACGAGGCAATCTCGATCTCGCCACTACTACTTCCTTCTATTCAATGTTCTTTTCCTCTTTTTTATTATTCAGTAGTGCCAGTCGATTTCACCAAGCTTTGGCAGCAAAAATGTCATGGCTTGCCGTTTTATTTTGAAATTCATACAGTAAGTAATACGTACTACGACATATATATATATATACATATATTATATATTCAAATTATTGAGAGTTATTTAAACTAAGATTATTGTATTCTCTTTTTGCAAATATAAGTATGATCTCAGACTTAAATCTATTGTAATATTATTATTTTGTCCCATTTGGGCTTTTATTACGAAATAAATGAACTAAAGAAAGAAAGAATAAAGTTTTCTTTTCAGAAGAAATTATAACAATATTTGTAATAATTAGACGTTTATTTGTCTGTTGCTTTAATACGACTGACTTTTTTATTACTTTCATTTCATTTTCTATTTACATACTACACTAATACTAATACATTTTACATTTGCAAATTATTGCATTTTATGTGTGAATATGACACTTCTCTCCCCTCTAAATATAAGTTTAATTCAAGTTATTTATTTTATAGAAATAAAGGGTATCTGATTCTAAAAGTATTTATATTAATTAATAAACATTTCATTCAATTATACCATTGATAATTACTTAAAAAAAAACTCAAAATTTGTTTGCAATTAACATTAAATTCAAAAGAATAACAATACTATTATAGAATATTTAATCCAATAGCTTCGCTGGTTTCTTTCTGTTTCTATTAGATCGACGTAAAGATTCACCTACAACTTCATTTTGCATAGTAGCAGGAGACACTGGCACATTATTAGCTTCTGGTGTAGCCGATGATTCATTAGGTACACTTTCCGTGTTTTCGGATGGTGGATCGTTGATTACCACCGTTGGTTGCTGTACTGGTTCTTGCATTACGGTTGATTGATGAGTATCAGTATTTGAAATATTCGGAACAGGTATCTCTCTGTGTGGTGTATCGCTTGTAGTATTAGGCAAATTTATGTTTTCCGGAACTTGCGAATCTTCAAGCAATTCTCCCACTTTACGGATTTGGTCTATATGCCTCTTCCATATTCTTCCGTCATCTAGCTTTATGTTGTAATGTAGTTCTCCTAACTTTTCATCTATCACGCCAAAACGCCATTTAATTTTATAAATATAATCACGCACAGCCACCCTTTCACCCACAGAAAATGTTTTTATTGTTGATGAAACATAATTGTAGTTATTCTTTTTTGGTAAAAGAAGATCTAAACGAGAATTTATTTGACGACCAAACATCGCCATTGATGGGGATTTCCCTGTAGCTGGATGTATTGAGCGCCTGTAGGCTAACAGTATTTTTGATAATTCAGAATTTAAAGTATTTGGATTGCATTTTGCGGCTAACAATTTAATTTTAATTGTTTGTACGTAACGTTCGGCTTGGCCGTTGGTAGCGGGGTGATACGGTGCACCCTGCTTGTGTATGACACCATTTACCGTAAGAAATTGTTTAAAATCAGCTGAGTCGAATTGTCGGCCGTGATCACTCACAAACACGTTCGGGATGCCAAATGTAGAAAATATTTCCCTACATTTTTGAATGGTCGTTTCTGTTGTCATATTCGATACTACATGTACTTCCGGCCATTTAGTGTAGGCGTCGACAAGCACAAATAAATATTTACCCATGACAGGACCGGCATAATCCGCATGTACTCTTTCAAAAGGTTTACTTGGCTTTCCCCATTCACGTATTGGCATCACTTTTTTAGGATCAGGTCGAGTTGATTGACAAGCAAAACAATTAGACCCCAAATTTTCGATATCTTTATCAATATGGTTCCACCATACATATGCTCTAGCGAGACTCTTCATTCTAGATATACCAAAATGAGCAGTATGTAACTCATCTAATACTTTTCCTCGTAAGGCCCTCGGTATATAAACACGTAACCCTCGTAGTAGACAACCATCATGCAAACTGAATTCCGTTTGTGGAATGCCGAAACGATCTTTACCATCGCATTCACGACCATACTTTAAACATTCTAATAAGTTTTTTACATCCACATCAGATTTGGTACCCAATTTAAGTTCATTTGCCGTAACAGGTAAATTATTTATAGCCTCCTCTTCTACGACATAAACCTCTTCAGTAAATTTGTACGTTTCAATATTTGGTAACCGGGACATAGCATCAGCGTTACCATTTTCTTTTGATTTCTTACATTTGATTTCATAATCAAATTGTTCCAAAAACAGAGCGTAATGCTGCATGCGCGTAGACGAAAGAGTTGACAACCCCTTACTTGGAGAAAATATTTGAGATATCGCACGATTATCTGTAACGAGAATAAATTTTCTCCCATATAAATATTGATAAAACTTACGTATACCAAAAATGACTGCATACGCCTCTTTATCAATTTGCGAATAACGTTGTTGTACTCTATTAAGCGTCTGTGATGCAAACTGTACCGGCTTTTCAGAACCATCATCAAAAACATGGCTCAAAACGGCCCCCACACCAATAGGGCTCGCATCAACAGCTAATACCACAGGTCGTTTCGGATCGTAATGAACAAGGATGGTTTCCGACTGCATTTGGTTTTTAATTTCATTAAAAGCTTTATTACAATTTACGTCGAATTCAAACGGCACATCGTTTTGTAATAAACGGTTTAAAGGATAAACAATATCACTTAGGTTTTTAACAAATCGGCCATAATAATTGACCAGACCCATGAATGCCCGAATGTCCTCTTTGCTGGCAGGTGTTTTCATCTTCTGAATTGCATCAATTTTGCTTTGCATCCGTTGGATGCCATGTTTGTTAATTACATACCCACAGTAAGTAATGCACTCTTTTAAAAATTCGGATTTCTCCAGATTCACCCTCATGTTGTATTTTTCTAATCGTTTTAACACTTCATCGATTCTACGTAAATGGCTTGCATCATCAGGTGCTGTGATTTTTATGTCGTCTAAAAAGACCGAAACTCCTGGTATATCACTCAATAACTGTTCCATTAAACGCTGCCACTTCGCTGGTGCACTGGCTACTCCGAACATTAAACGAGTCGGTTGGTAAAGTCCCTTATGGGTACTTAACGTTAACAGGTGCCTATCACTTGGATGCACTTCTAATTGTAAATAGGCCTTCGAGAGATCGATTTTAGAAAATTTTGTACCACCAGCCATTTTGCTGAACAATTCATCGATGGTTGGCAAAGGATGTTCGTCTACAAGTAGTGCTGGATTTAATGTGACCTTGTAGTCACCACAGATACGAACATCACCACACTTTTTTGGCACCACCACAATTGGCGTCGCCCATTCGCTGGTGTCCACCTTTACGAGCAACCCTTCCGCTACCTGCTTCTCAAGCTGCTTTTCAACAGCCTCCATCAAAGGGAATGGCACTCTTCGTGATTTAAAAAATTTTGGTGTAGCATTTTGTTTCACATATATTCGAGCTTGTAAATCTTTAATCTTTCCCACGGATGATGAAAATACTACGGGATATTTTTCTTTTAAATCTTCCACACGAAATGGTTCAATTTTATTTACACAGCAATTTTGATTTGCTTTATTAAAAATCGTGTTCCAATCGATTCGTATTTGTTGTAGCCACTCCCTGCCACAGAGTGGTCTACGGTCAGATTTTACCACATAAAGCTTCAAGTTTGCACTTGTGTCATTAATTTTTACATTCACACACACGTACCCCACGCATTCGATTGCAGTTCCACAGTAGCTTACCAGTTTCATTTCAGGTTTGTAAACTTTTAACTTTGGCACGTACTTTTGAGCATCAGACACATTTATTATTGAAACCGGTGATCCCGTGTCTATTTCAAACTCTATACTTTTTCCGTTTACCAAAAATTCGTGCAACCACTTTGATCGTATATTTAATACCCTACGCTCTTCTATTTTAAGAAGATCTTCTACGGTACCACAAGAATTTTCTTCAATTTGATGTAATTGTTTTTTTTCTTTAAAACACATACTACGAAGGTGTCCAACTTTTTTGCAAAAATGACATTTAGCCCCTTTATATTGACATTGATCTGCCAAATGAGTAGTATTGCCACATCGAAAACATTTTGATTTGTTTTTGTTATTACTATTTTCACCAGCATGAGTTTTACTTTTCTTAGTATTTCTTTTGTTCTTCTCGAACATTTTATTAACATTTACTCTTTCTGTGTTTCTTTGATGTAGCTCCTCCCCTCCTTTTTCAGCTAATTCATATGCGGTCGCCATTTTAGTTGCTTCATCTATCGTTAACGTTTTTTTTTCTAACAGCCTATGCTGAATTTTTTTGTCCAGCAGCCCAAACACCAATTGATTCCTTAAAGCCACATTTAAGTACTCACCAAAATTACAACCAACAGCCAACCTACGCAATGCCACAACAAAATCTGACACTGATTCCTCTGGTTTTTGCTTACGCAAATTGAATCGAAAATTTTCCATTAACTCATTAGGTTTTGGATCGTAGTGTTCTTCCAGTGTATTGACAATTTCATTGAAAGTCAAATCTTCAGGAACTTTTGGAAGTATTTTGTCACTTAACATGTTATATGTTTGCGTTCCCACAAAATGAAGAAGCAAACGTTGATGTTTAGCAGCCTCACATTCATACAGGTCCAATGCTGTTTTGAAACGTTTTACCCAACGCGACCATGTTGTACTTGTTGCATCAAAAGGCTCAAAGTTGAAAAAGGAAACTTGCTTTGGAGAAGCACCCACGTTATTAACCATTTTTATATTTATTTTTCTTTACAGACGATAATTCTTGTACTGTAAAAAGTTTACCACTTTTCTGCCAAAAAAAAAAAACATAAAAATTACACACACGTGTTTCTCTATCTCGTCGCCAAAATCTGTAATAATTAGACGTTTATTTGTCTGTTGCTTTAATACGACTGACTTTTTTATTACTTTCATTTCATTTTCTATTTACATACTACACTAATACTAATACATTTTACATTTGCAAATTATTGCATTTTATGTGTGAATATGACAATATTAAAAAAGAAAAGATTTAAAATAACAAATTGTTACTGAAGAAAGTTTCAATACAGATATCAAAAATTAACGCCCCTTTTTCAATGACACAATTTTTGTTATTCCTTTAAACCTAAACAATCGGGGTTGTCATGAAATCCAAGTCGGATTTGATAATTATCGCTTTTGAAATCCGACATTGGATTCATTTGGTGTCATGAAAACATGTCGGTTTTGTTATTTTCGATTGGAAATAAAACCAATATTCGAATCTGCTATTTCTGTTTTTGCTCTTTTGTTTAAAATTTTAAGTGTATTTTTTTACAAAATTTTCCAAATTGTACTAAAATATTGCTAAAAGTTGTGTTTTTAACCGACTTCATAAGTTCTCTTGCATAAAAATATTTAACATCAATATGTTTAGATCTTGAATTAACCTTCTCCGATTCCAGGATTTTTAAAGTACTTTGGTTATCAACAAACATTTTTGGTGTTTGTTTTACTCCGAATTTATTTAATAATTGTATTATCCAAACAGCTTGTTGACTTGCTTCTGTTAAGGCTACTAGCTCTGCTTCTGTGGATAAAAGGGTCACAATGTTTTGTTTCTTTGCGGCGTAATAAATTGTTGAGTTTCCCAACTTGAAAAAACAACCACTTGTAGATTTTCTTCCATTGCCATCACCAGCCCAATCAGAGTCTGTAAAACCTTCTAAATTAAACAAGTTTTACTTTTGCTTTTTATTTAAGATACATTAACCTGAAAGTATAAAAAACGTTCCTTTGTTTATGTTAAAAACAAAAAGCAATTCTTTATTTATTTGATAACAAAATTAGGTAATACAATGCGAATCAAAAAAGAGAATCTCATAACAAAAATAAAGTCTTGTGTAAAAGAAAAATAGGAATGTTTGCTCAAATACACTTTTTTTTATATATAATAATTATTATATTCATTTTAATTTTCTTATTTTAAAAAAAGAAAATCTAATTTTTTGTTTCCTGTTTCCTGATGATGCCACCCAAAGGTGTGGCGAAATATTGAAAATATAAATAAAAAATTTTATTATTTATAAAACTGACCTAGTGCTTAATAAATTAGAAAAGAAAAACTATTTAAAAAGGTCAAAAAAACATTTATATATATTCAATTAAACTAAACTTACGATTATATAAAAAACTAAAGGTAAAACTAAATTATCAACTTGATCCGTTTGAGCCTCTATGAGGCACGTTATGATAGTGGCTATAATAAAAACTAAACACTGCACTGGTGTTAATGTCATAAAATCGAGTAAACATAAAATCACAACTGGTATATGTACAGCCACAATGTAGGCAATGGAACCCTCAAACGTACGGGAACTATCTGGAAAAATAGGAAATATTAAACTTCAAAAAATTATAGAAACTGTAACATACTTCTCCACTTAGTCTGGCCAAATTTCGATCCAATGACACTGGCAGCAGTGTCACCAAAACCGATTGTTAAAATACCAGCAAATAATGGCAACAGTTTAGGATTAAACCCATATTCATTTCGACTACAGGGACACGGCAGTAACCACATGGGTGCTGTGCAACCAATCATTAAACAAAATGGTGTAAATGCTATAATACCCGCATCCTTTTCATCGGCAAAAGAATGAAAAGCATTTTCTAAAATCATTGCAAATGGTGGCATTTGAAGTATTCTTAAAAGATCAAATATGGCCATAAGAGCTAACGCCACTCCTGACGCAATATAAAGAAATGCGCATTCATATAGAATACCTGGAACATAGACTAGTACCATAAGCAAATGAAATGATTTTCGTACGCGGGTTGAGGCCTGCTTTGTACTTCGACGTAATTGCCAACTGATGACAAACACCGTTGCTCCAACTAAGGCCAAATAAAAGAGTATTATGTAGACCTAATAATGATATAAAATGTCATATAACTTTAACACACATAATTTTTTCAACAAATGTGTTTTGCAATTTACCCTTTTACTGTCTCTAAATGCAAATTCAAAAAGATAAACTATTGGTATCGGCTTTGTTACAGGTGATAATGTAGCGCCAAGAGCAAATACTGCAATTAATGGATAAAAAAATAACGGCTTGCGTAAAGTTTTAAAAAATGCCAATAAAACGCACACTACTAAAAGCCACAGTAAAGCACACTGAAACAAAAATACCAACAAATAAAAAATCATTAGTTTATTTTATAATATAACAACTTACCATCATTATAATATTTAAATTAGGTAAATCTCCAAAGAGTTGAGTAGTATTTTCACATAGTGTTCTATTCAGCAACAGAACAGAGTTGATGGCAAACAGCAAAACACCTTGCACTAGTATCGATGCCTCACCATATGTAAAACTCATGGGCATTTTACGCATTACCAATATATAGCATCTTTGGTAGAATATAGTAGCAGATAAGGTACAGAGAAGTGACCATTTCCAGGTTTCATTTAAGAACACTTTAAATATGCAGGTGCCACTGATGAACGGTATGAAAATAATCAACCATTTGTAAAGTTTAGCTTGTAAATTCAGATAAACAAAGAAACTTATTGTTTGAACAGCTAAGGCCACCGATGTGACTGTGACAACTTTGTAGTTCATTGGCATATCTGGACATTGTGTTTGATTCCTTACTGCTCTTAAATAACCAGTAACTAAGGCTAACGGTAAAAGACAACAAAGCCAGTATCCAGGCGAAACACACGGCCTACAATAAAATATGCGATTATTCAAAAACAAATAACAGAAAATTTTCAAAATGAAAATTCAACTTGTGAGAAGAAGAATACCGTTTTTGTTTGTTTAACAAATTTGATTCTTCAAAATAATTATGGCTGCACACAAGTTGCCAAAGTCTAATCGCAGCAATAAATACGATTTAAATATGATGTTATTTTTTAATAATCTTATGTCAAGTATTAGCAAAAGATAAGACCCATCATTTTAAACGTGTATTTTCCGTGATAACATAAAACTACACATACAGTGCATTTCAAAAGTATTTTACCTTGACAACATATTACATTTTTGTATTAAATAAAAAAACATATTTAAACCATTAAAATGGTCAAAAGTTGTCATTGTTGTGCAGAATTCCTCTAAAATTTATTTTTACTAAAACAACATGGATAAGAATTGAAAACCACAGTTGTCATGGCATTTATTAAATTGTTGCCGACTTATTTAATAAGGCAAACTATTTATTTGATTACTAATTAAATTAAAAAATAAATAACGAATTTCTATTATTTTTCGTCTGCATTTGCACTCAGATTTTTATTATATCAATGAACATTTTTATCTACGGAGAATTAAAAAAGTACTAAAAATCTTATTAACAATAATATTTCGAATACTCACTGTATATGCACCAACATACAAACTTAAAAACGACACGCGAATTAATTTTACCTGGGCACAATATCATTAAACTTTTGATGTCCAACGCCACACATACGCGCATGTAATTTCTTAAGTTGAGCATCTTCATCACTGCTGCTTCCCTCCGTACTGTAACTGCTGCTTCCCTCACTACAACGACTTCTCATGTTTTCCTTTGGATTTTCAGAATAATGTATTATTTATTTTTTGGAAAAGTAATTTTCAAGAACAGTTTTGTAATCAAATTATATTGATTTCCTTGAATGCTTAGTTGTTGCTGCAGCAACTGTTTTTGACGATTTACTTTTGGTTTGTTTTGTTACCACTTTGTTTACAATTGTGGTTTTCCTTGATTTTCACTTGTGTAGTAGCAGCTGAGTTAAAATCATATAGGTTTTGTTTAGTATCATTATCCGGTTATAATTTCTACTCATGTTGCGATGGTTTTTGCCGATCTGCTTTTAATTTTCAATCTGACTTCTGCCTTTCACAGAAACAGAGATTCACACAAGAAAAACATTTTATCAACATGGCCTTGTTTTTCAATAATAAAAATCAAGGCAGATTTATTTTACTAGGTAGTGTCGTCCGCCCAGCTGGTTTGTAGTTGGAAATGTCAAAAGTTTTTGTATTTTCCTTTGTTTACGAATTTCAAAAAACACTAACAACAAGCGTTTGCGAGACAAAGCAAGCATGTGTATTGAGAGCAATTATCTTTTATTTTTCTTTGTGTTTTTGACATTTCCAACACACAAAACAACAATAAAAAGGCATGTTGTATTTGTTGTATTACCGCTACTACCTAGTAAAATAAATCTGCCTTGAATAAAAATATTCCAAATATTCACAATAATAAGTGAAAGCAGGGGTTTTTAATTATGCTTCCAGGGTTTGAATACCATTTAATTTTAAAATACTGGTAACGGGTTATGTTGAAATAGTATAAATGTACTTATGGTATACCATTAGACATAAAATTTTCTTAAGTTGTCTGCAAAAAAGAGTAATTTGATGCAATTACTCTCTTTTGATAACGCGACTTAATTACAAAAAGATTAGAAGTTAAAAATTTATTAAACTTTAAGACCATGATTTACTATTAATCATGGTCAAAAATTATGATGTGTGGATTTAAAGAGTATATGTGTGTGACAAACTTTTTGTCAGATCTGTACGATTTTATAATCTTCTAAAATAATCATCAAATATTATTCTCTATACGATCAGAGTTGTTTGTTTTTTGAAATCATTAGAAAAAAAACAACATAATATTAAAAACATATGTTTTGCATATTTTCATAACAAGTATATTCAAGGCGACAATGAATACAATACTGCGAAAAAAATATGTTCATTTGGTTCTCGTACAAATCGTGTTCGACTGTCAAAAACAAATAAGTACAAAAGGAGATTACAACTTTTGACATTCGAAAAAGGAAAAATCACAAGCGCAAAAATAGTCACCTGAGCTTTCAAGGCCATAGTGAATCTAGGCCTATACCAAACAATAGTGCAGTGTTTTAAATGTTTTGTACTTGGATATGGTTCTATCGTAACCAGCTCTCATTCTTAATTTTAACGCCATACAAATTTTCTGACAACGAACTTTGTTAATCATAGGTAACTCTCTTGAATTAAGAACAAACTAATATCTTCTCTTTTGTTATCGAAAGTTTATCCAAACAGCTGTAATAATAACAACAAAAGTCAAGTAGACATGTGCCCGGTCGTTCGTTTTAGTGACCGGTCTTTCTCGGTCATTTATCAAGAACTGATCCGTTCGTTCCATCGATCAATTTAAGAGAACGAACGATTGAAATTCAATAAGGTGATTTTTTTTATAGGTAAAATTATTTATTTATAAAAAATATCAATTATATATATGTACATACACAGTTAACATGTAAAAATAATAAATTCCTATGTTTTGTATTTGAAAACAAAAACGCAGTTAAAATAGTTTCTACAGCGTTTAGAACTTGAAAAGTCTCAACGCTTTTAACATAATGGAATCGTAATTGCTTTTACTATTGCTTTGTATAATATTATGGAATTTTATAGATTAGATGTTTTTCGGAAAATTTGTTTTATTATGTGATTGAAATTCCTATGCGCGTTAGATATTTTAAATAAAAGTATTTTATGAACACATATGTATGTATATATAATATACTTTGTATACATATTTACATTGTATTCTTAAAATATAATCTTTTGAAAATTTCACCTTAAAGAGAATGTTTGATATTCTGCTAAGTTTTCAAAACAAATTTTAATAAAATTGTATTTTTGCTGCGGATTTGTACAACACACACACACACACACATATATATATATATATTTCTAATGAATTATTATAAGTTAGTTATTACTGTTAGAGAGAAGAGAAAACATAAGATATTTGCAGAATGAAATTTACTTTATGGTTCCCTACAACCTTAGCCAGCATTCTTTGTACCTATTTATTAATTGTAAATTTGCTATTTCTACAACTATTTAGAAAAAATGGGATATACAAAATCAATTTCAATGCATTCCATTTTTAGAGATTAATTTATCTAAAAAACTCAATATTTATTATAACTAATATGAACATACACTACTAAAAGCTATACTCTACTATTACAGCATTTGTAATCCTTATTTTAAACTTCTGTTATATGTTTGATATATGTTTTTTATTATATTTAGCACTTATTCGGATTTTAAAAGTACCAATTACAATAGAAATTATAATAATATTTATTACAATAATACTAATAATAATACAGTGTAATAATAGTAATAAAGAAGCAAAAATACTAATAGTAATATTACAGCAGTAATAATTTGTATCGCAGTTATACTTGTAAAAAACAATATAAATGTACAATGTTTCAAACTTATTAGTTAAAATAAAATTAACATCAAGCAAAATACGCTATAAATTCTACATTTTAAAATTTGTTGAAAGAACTGCTTATAAATAGACAACAAATCTATAACAGTTGATACGTAAAAACGTAGAAATTTTTCAATTTTATTAGGTTCGTCCGCAACGCAACGTCACGTTTACAAAAGAGTACCTATTTACATACAACCCAAGGCACATTAATTTTACAGGTAATAGCAGTTCTAAAACAACTACAACAATAAGCAAACAACATGTATTTTGTTTGTGTAAAATATATTTTCAGATGTCAAATTCAAATAAAGCACAGTGGTTTGAAAAAGTTTTTTTTTTTATCAAAATTGGGTATCATATAAACCACTTAATATATCTCAACGAAATTCTACAGAGGCAGAGCAGTATTTTTAAAATATCTAACGTACCCAAATGTGATAAGAAGTTTATTTTTAACTCAAATGTTAAGATTTTTTAAATTTAATCAAACCTTGAAAATGTCTGTAAAAATATGTTTAAATGTAGCTAATCTTAACTTAGTGTTTTTGGCGTAGTACGCTTATTAATTATCGGATTACTACTTTAGGGCATTTGCTATATTACTAATAAAATTTAAAATAAACAAGTTTAAAGTTATGATTGAAAAAATGTAAAAAATATCGTTTTTTAAGGACTTTCCGCAAAAATGTGGTATTCTTTTCTTTGCTTATGTAATTTAAATTTACTTCAGTAGTAGCAAATTTGTTTAAACAGTTTTAAAGACAAACTAAAGCAAAATTAGGTCAACAATTATAACGGTTTCCAGCCCTTTCCAATATTGCCAATTTAGGAACAAAATTTTAAAATTATTGTAAAATTCCTCGGAGTGCAAAGCACCGATAAAAAAAGTTAAACGGTAAGTCTCCGAATTTTGGCTACATACTCCAAAAACCATTTGACAAAAAACATTTTTTTGGGACATTTTTCCCTTTCCGGGAATTTATATGGTAAAACAAAAAAATTAAATTTTATTTTACCAATTGATTAAAAACTATTTTAGCTGTATTACTTAAAAATTTTGTAGGAATAGCCCGATGCGTTGTGATATTTAATTTCTCAAAACCCCATCTTCACATGATTTTTTCAGTTTTTGAAAATGTAGCTCGAAAAAAATAATTAGAATATTATTAATCTAATTAATTAATTATTTAATCTAGATGTAAAAACCAAAAATGTGTATAAGCACATTTTGTACCAAACTTCTTGGGCTTAACATATAAAACGAGCAAACAAAATCATAATTTGTAAATAAAATTCAGTTTCAAAAAGTGTGTGACACATTTTGTTTTATGAAAATTTTAAAAGTATTTCCACAACACCACTGTAAGAAAAAAAAATTTGTAGAAAAAAAAAAATAATAAGTGTAAACAAAATATGACATCTGAAAACATAAACAAGAAAGTCAACTGATCTACTGCCACTACCTAGTATATTAATCTGCCTTGATACAACCTAGGTAAGGAAAACGGATCAGCTTATCCGCAACGTGTACGTTTACGTGAGAGTAACGAGGCCTTTATTGTATGTGATTCTCTTATCTTTTTCTCAAATTGTGGTTTTGACACAGGTGAAACCCATGGCAAATAGAAAACAATATAATCAGGTTTTCTGTGGAGACATATATAGTGCTTTTTAATTATGAAAAAGGAAAATAAACAAAACAAAAACTAGATATTAAACAAGAAAAAAGAAAGTAAAAAAATTGTTTTCTACAAAGAAAAAATTAAAATAAAGAATTTAATTGCTTAAAAATCTAATAGGCTGTGGCTTTACGAGATAAATTGAGTACAAATTACGCTTCTTTTTTCTGTGCTATTTGTTTAGTTTATTTAAAATCACTTTTTTCTTGTTAATTGAAATATTACCAATTTTCCATTAAAAAAGAAACACTATATTAAAAAAATGTTTGTTTTTTTAATTCTAACAAAAATGAAATACGTACTTCCATACGTATGTACATGTATATACATATACAACAACTCCTTTTAATACACAAAATAAATATCGTTAAATATCTGGCTCATTACTTTCACTTAAGTCATCCGTTCTATTTAATCCGTACTCTATTGAAAAAAAGATTGATTTACACCGTTCACTAGATTGATTCGGTCATTTTAACCCGTTCGTTCACGAACGACCATGCGGTCGACATATGTTTTCTGTTTTTCTTTGCGAGTTGTCAAAGTTGTTGCTCTTTTTCTTATCGTATGTGTATATTGTGTGTGCATGTGTGTTGTATGCAAGTGTTCAATTTCTTGCCTATTTTTCACAAACACATATTTCCAGACGCTTTTGACAGCTCAACAAAATTGTACAAAAACAAAATACACACAAAAGCTAATGCAGTCACCTGTATCAATGTCCCTTGAATTGCCCTAAGCATGTCAATTGTGCTATGTGGTAAATATAAATGTATTCAACAATATTATATAGACAATGAAAAAAAAGGAAATTGTAAAGAAAATTGTCATGTTAAGGAGGTTATTATCCAAAGCGAAATTAATGAAGGAAATTAGCGTAGACTTAGAACTACTGGTGGATAACCAAAAAAATCACTTGCAGCTCTTGAACATTCTCAGTACAGTAAAAATCTCATTCATCTCGGAAAGGCTGGAATGGAAAGAGGCAAGTCGGTTTGAAAATTTGGAACAAATGTAATTTGCGGACGCAACTTGAAAATTAAAAAAAAAGTTGCCTACAAGGTGTGAAATTTAATTTTAAGCAAAAAACGTTAAGTGACAAATTTGGGGCTTCCGAGTTACGGCCCTCCAAAGTTTGTATGTACAATAATAGAAATATCGAGTATTTTTCTTAGAATAATGGGTATCATTGGAAAGGTAATTTCAATATCTATTCAATTTAAAAGGAAAATAGTAAAAAAAATTAAGTTTTTTATATGAAAGTGTTCTGGGCAGCTCTTAGTTTTAGCTTCGCTTACTAAAGATTTTCTGCGTAGCCGGCCTTCGGCTGGACGCAATGAATTTCTCCTCTATGGTATGACCACCACCGGCTTCGCTTACTAAATATTTGTTGCGTAGCCGGGCGCAAGAATTTTCTACTCTATGATATGACCAACACCGGCTTCGCTTGCTAAAGTTTTTCTATCTTTTTCGTATAGTGTTGTCACTAAACTTAATTTTTTTGATATACATAGGTACTTATGTTTATATAAAAAAAGTTTTTTTTTTTGGTCGTTACCTATTTTTATTGTGTTTTTTTGATGAAAATTTCAATTGAAAAGATATTAAAATTACATTTTAAATGATATCCATATTGCCTCATTCCACCATAACTCGGAAACTAAGGGTCAGCCCCAAATTTGTCACTTAACATTTTTTGCTTAAAATTAAATTTTACACCCCCTAGGGAACTTTTTTTTTTAATTTTTAAGCTGCGTCCGTATACTATATTTAAGCCGAAATTTTATATTTACTTAAAGATTCTAACAAAATTGGTGATATTAATATGTTTAAGGCAACTCAATCATTTTGGGAAACAGATTCTCAGCGAGCTGATGATGCTGTTTTCAAAAATAACTTTCGGATGAGCCGTAGGATTTTTTATAAATTGTCCAAGCTATTACCTGGACTGCAGAAAAGAGACACAAAAGTTCGTGAAGCGATTCCATTAGAAAAAATGGTTGCTATAGCCTTATATACCTTAGGCCATTCTACAGAGTATCGCACAATTGCAAATATGTTTGGTGTGGGAAAGGCAAGTGTTCATAAAATACTTTTGAAATTTTGTGATGAAGTCTGGAGAGTTTTGGCTCCCATATATTTAAATAACTTTCCAATGACAAGACAAAAAATTGAGGAACTAGTTCAAGAATTTGAAGCGCTTGGTTTTCCTCAATGCATGGGAGCTCTTGGTTAGTTAAAATCTCTTTCGAAAATATTGAATGTTTGCTAACAAAAACTATTCGTAGACAGTTGCCACATTATGATACACCCTTCTCAAGAAGAAACTGTAGACTATTGCAACTATAAGGGATGGAATTCAATTGTTTTATTAGCATTGGTGGACGCTAGAAGCCGATTTATTTACGTAAGCTGTGGTAGTCCAGGAAGTTACAACGATTCCCAAATATTTCAGGGATCTTCTCTTAAGCAGTATTTAGATAAGTGCAGCCTTTTAGAGAAAATGAAAAGAAATATTTCTGGTGTGGATGTTCCAGTACTTGTTATTGGAGACTCAGCATTTCGGTTAAGCGATAAATTAATGAAGCCATACCCTTCTCAAGTGCCGCAAAGTTTTCGACAGAAAAAATTTAACCTCACATTGTCCAACTCGCATAGGGTGGTGGAAAATGCTTTTGGGCATGTGAAAGCTCGTTTTAGACGTCTTGGAAAAGGCTTAGATTGTGCCATAAGAAATGCTAATGCCTTAATTTTATCTTGTTGCGTTCTACACAATTTTCTTAACGAATGTAATGACACAATTAATGAAAAGTGGTTACAAGCTTTAGAGCTTATAGAAGTAAACCGTTCATACCCAGAGTACAATGTGGCACAAAAGGACCAAACCAACAACCCCGAAAGAATAAGATGTGCAATTTCAAATTATTTTGGTAAGTTTCACTAATGTAAATTAAAGCTAAAGAAACGGCAATTATGGCCCTATCAAAAGTTCAATTAGTGTCTTCTGTATCTTTGTTCTTTTTTAACATATTTTTTATCCATTTTTATATTTTTTAGTACGTCAGCACCAACAGAGTAATCAATAACAAACGCTTGTCAAAATGTGCGGTAAAAATGGAGCAATTCGCAGTTGTAAATTTAAAGCCGAATAGTATTTAGCGCTAAATTGAAGAATGTATTATTTTTTTTTTATAAATCAACTTATAAAATATATAAAGACTGTATCATGTTTTTATTTAATTAAAATGTAAATTGCAATAACTTATTATCTTTTTTAATAAATAAATAATTATCCTATCAAAAGGAGTATCGAAGTATTCAAACGAAAATCACTAAGCAAAGGTTTTAAATAAGTACCATTTTTTTTTATCGGATTTCATATTTTTTCTATACTTTCAACAAAAGTTCGCATTTTTAAACATACATTATCACTACTAGAGGAAGTCAAATACCTCCGTATACGACTTAAACCCTACTTTAAGCTTAGATTTTAAACTTTTACTTTATAATTTTTAAGCCAAAATGATGCTTTGAAGCACTGCCTGTATTCCAAACTCCAAGGCATCAAATTCTAAGAATAATAGCAGCAGCCTTTGCTATCTTAAAAATTCAAATAAAAAGTCAAAACGTGTCGCTGGTAAGTAAAACTTTTTGATCAAATTCAACGTTTTTATCCTGCAACTGTTCAGTTAACAGAAGATTGAGTTAAAATTTCTTTGGAGCCTTCTTAGAAAGGAAAATCGTAGCTAAGTTGGTTAAGGCATTTGTTTGGCAAACAAGAAAGAGGTTGCGAGTTTGAATTTTGCCGGAGCTACAGAATATTGCAGCTATGACAACTGTGTTACTTAACTAAAGCGTCTGTTTGATAAACATAAGAGCCCGAGTTCGAACAATGTATTACGGCCAAGGTGGATGGGTTCTTTAAGGTGTGTGTTAAGTAAAACTTTAGGGATCGTAAGTACCAAGGCGAATTAGTTTTATCATCGTTGCGGCAGCTGACTATTTTTTGCGGATAGTTGACGATCAAGTTTAACGACTGATACAAATATTCTGCTATAATAAATATAATATAATGATAAAAATAATCACCCCATTTCGATTCGAAATTTTCTCCGTCTAGCATCTTTGGTATTCTGCGTTTTAATTCCGCTCAGTTTCTTTGGATTGTATGTATTCTGCATTACGATCGGAGCTCCGTTTTTCTCCGTTGTTTTTTTTTAACGGAGGGGTTTTCTTTGTGTTTTTTAGTTAAAAAGTTAAAAATTGAAAAAAAAGTAAATAGAAAATGAGATAAAATGTTCAGAAACGATTTAAAAGAAAAACAATTAAAATTATTTTCAATTATTTTATTTAATTAAAATAATTTTTTTTAATTGTTGATTTTTGTATTACAGGTCAAAAACAACAACACCAGAACAGTATGAAAAACTGGCAAATTTAATGGCATCTAAAGCAGACATCCCAAAATTAAAATCTGCTTCAACTCCGCTTTGATAGCTACCTTCTGCAAAGAATCCTAAAGCGGCCAAAACTCGGTCAATCGGTAAAGAAGAAGTCAAAGAATTTAGCTGCACCTCATGAGCAAAAATGTCTAAAACATATTTGAACGCGTCTTTGTTTAAACGAAAGTTCTTTTTAAATCCGTAAAAGTAAATTATTTTACAATCAGGTATGTGATGGAAATCGATCGATTTGAAAATGATTCGTTTTGAGACAAATTTTAAACAAAAGTAATGAAGTTACTCCAAAGTAATTGTAAAAACTGAATGGAGAGTTATTGAAATATATATTGAAGGTATTAACAAAACGAAAATAGTAAGGATATCACAACACAGTCGTCTCGATATCGAAATCGATTTCCATCACATACCTGAATATTTTAACATTTTACTTTCACAATGAAATTACAATTGACAAAACTTACAATTAATTCATTTCAAATCAATTGCAACTGTCTCTAATTTTGAACATTTCAACCCTTGCCTCTGTATTTCTCATGTTATTCTCCTCTCTCATCAACAATATAAATGATATAATTGCAAATTGATGGAGCCCTTCAAAAAAATCTCCAAATCTTAAGCATAACAGGAAAACTTCTTAAGGGAAAAGGAAAAAATGTTGGCGCATACTCGGGTAGTTTAGCCACCAGAACAAAGCATTTACTTTGCTTGTACAATAGACAGCATTTTTATAAAAGATAATCACCCTTATTCTGTTTGGCAACGTCAATACAAAACAACGTCGTTTTTCTTCGTTTGTTGTAAATCGGTATTCCCGTTGTCAATATTGTCATTAATCGATGACTGTTGCCATATGTTTGGTATTTTCTAAGAACAAGTGATGTTGATGTTGCCCTTTAGTTTGTCGTTGCCATTTTTGATGTTGAGTTGTGTTGTGTGCAAAAGAAAATTTTAAAAACATGAAAAAGTACACAGCAATATTAAAATAACAAAATAAGAAATATACAAAATAACAAAACAGAAATGGAAAAAACTAAAATAACCAACTTCTGCCAATTTGAAAAATTAGTGGAAGAGTTAGAAAGAATCCATCCCAATGAAAAAAAGGCAGTAAAGGCAGGATTTTTTCGGACTGATAAATGGATTTGTATTATAAAAACTTTACTTATTAATATTTTTTATCCATTTAGTATTATTATTAATAATAATAATAGCAATAAAAGTTGGAAGTTTTAATAATACAAAGCTATTTATCAGGCAGAGAAAATCCTATCTTTAACTAACGACAAGTTGAAATAATGGCCCTTTGACTATTTATTTTAAATGTTTGTAATAGTTTTGCTTATTTTATTCTTTATAGGTATTTTATTATTTTACAAAATTCGAATTTTTCACAACTCTTACTTAACACAATAGAAACCAAATTGAATCAATTGACTCAATACACCACATTAGTGTTGATGTTGTGTTAAATTGATGTTGTCTCAAAATTGACGACGATGTTGACAATGCCAAACAGAATAAGGGTGAAAAGTTATTTTCAACTTTGTTTTTGTCCCAATTTGAAATTCTGGAGGCTTATTCTGAATTGCGATGCGAAAGTCAATGTGATGCGAAAATACATAAATGCGAACAATTGCTATTAATAATATAATATATTAATAATAATAATATTCTGTATTGCGATATTCGCAAAGTTCTATTTTAATCGCATTTCAAATGCGAAAAGGTGGTAAATAGGTATTCTAAATTGCGAAAACACATGTCAAATTCGCAAAATTTGTTCGACAACAAAGTAGCATTCGCAAAGTACAAACATGTAAGTAAAAAACAATATTTTATTTATGTATTCATCATATATTTATTATTTAATTCAGGGAAGTAAGCAATAAGACCAACAAACCGCGTCAACTTTAAATAAAAATAGAATTTATGAATAAGCACAGCCATTTGGCAAGAGGCCATTTAAAAACACCAAATGCACGTTAGTCTGCAAATACTTTGTGGCAAACGTTAACTGAAGAACTAAATATTAATGGACCACCTATTAGAGAAGTTCAAAAATATTTGACTTAAATTTTAATAGGTTTGGTCCTATTAAATAAATTTTAGAAATAATTTTCACAGCGAAGCACAAAAAATTTATTTATTTTTAATTTGACGTTTGTTGATACTGATGTTTATTTGAGCAGCGTTTGATTTTTGATTTGAAATAAATTGCAAAAGTCTAACAGAATACCAATTTTCTTTCGCATCGCATTTCATTTGCGCATCGCATTGATTTTCGCATCGCAATTCAGAATAAGCCCCCTGAAGTCGCTTAAGATTTATGTATAAAATTAGGCCCAAATATTCTTTTATTTCGTAAAAAACATGATTGGAAAAAATGTGCCAGTTCACGGGTGCAAATATAAATATGTTTTAAATAATTTATAAGCCTCTAAGCTTTGTAATGAATTTTTTATTTTAGTTCTCATATGTAATTAAAGTCTAACTTACAAAAGTTTTATCAATTTTATTTTTTTAATAATATCCTTAGGATATTTCTTTTAATTTTATTCAATATAACAAATAAAGGTTATTTAATTATTAAAGTGAGTTATTTTTAATGTGTTAATTTTAATATAACAATATTTATATGAATAAATTCGTTTGCAAAGAAAACCTGTTGATTGATTAAAAACATCTTGTTTTGGTTAGTTATTTGTTACTAATTATTATACATAAGGGATTTAGAGTTTCGTAATTCAAATTAGGTATATATTTATAAAGAATTCAAATTTTTGTTATACCGATTTTATAAAACAAACAATATACTATGGAGTTACTCTATACTTCGATTGGAAAGAAAATACTTTGAAAACACAATGCATAAGCCATACAAATTCGATTAATTTATTTTTCGAATTGAAATGCGGAGTAGCCCCTGGTAAAATTTAAAAAAAATAAGTAATTGAACTTATGTTATATAGTTTAATCGAGCTCGGAAGTTTAAACTTAATACATTCAATTTTCCTTTTCTAATGAAATTTAAAATCGCTTGGCGAAATAAAGATTTAATTAGACGTGTCATAATATAATGACACACCTGTAACCATGGCCATAACCGTAATCATATTTACTGCCAGCGAATAGTGGTGCCATAGTCACTAGCAACTCTTATTTGTGTTATCGTTTGTAAAAAAAGCACAAAAAAAAATATAAATTAAAACTCACAAATACAATGCAACGAAGGTGGAAAATAACAAAATAAACAAGAGTGCTATATTCGGCTATGCCGAATCTTATATTCCCTTCATCATCTATGTAAATCTTATTTAGTGAAGTAACTCCAATCAAAAAAGCAAATATTGCGATGACAGAGAATTGAAAAATAAATAACAATTTTGATACTGCATATACATAATTTTACATAATAATGACATCGGCTCTTAATGGGTTAAGCATTTTTAAGATCTCTTCAAAAGCTTTAAAGTGATACCCATATTGATATTTTAAAAATTTCAGATCCCCGTAACTCGGAAAATATGGACGAGCGCCAATTTTTTCACTTGATGCCTTTTGTATAAAAACAAGCAATTAATACTCAAATAGTCAACTGTATATAGTTATGGTAAAAAATCAAAATTTAATTGATATCTATGGTTACGGTCATGGCCTATCACCAATAATCAAATACACCGTTTCCATTAGGGTTGGCTTGAACAGCTGTTTTACATGGTTATGGCACGTCTAATTCAACCTTAATAAATTTTCTTCTTCCTTTTTAGCAGCAGCTTAAAGGGTCAAATTTAAAGAAAGTTTACAGTTTCTAGTCATTGAACAGAATTTGTCATTTTAGTATTCCTTAATATTTTTTTTCGATTTTAAATTTTTGCATTACTTAACGACTTTTAATTTTTCAAACAAAAACCCTAAGCTTGTTGAGGTTTGTGTTAAACGCCTCTGCGCTATTAGGTTCTTGTTAAAATTTTTTACTTGTTATATTTTTAATCATTAACTTGAAACAGTTTTGGCCACAAAAATCCATAAATGGTTTATTACGGCTTAGAACCTAATCCGAGAACTGCGATTTGATCTATAGCTTTTTAACGACTGATACAAATATTCTGCTATAATAAATATAATATAATGATAAAAATAATCACCCCATTTCGATTCGAAATTTTCTCCGTCTAGCATCTTTGGTATTCTGCGTTTTAATTCCGCTCAGTTTCTTTGGATTGTATGTATTCTGCATTACGATCGGAGCTCCGTTTTTCTCCGTTGTTTTTTTTAACGGAGGGGTTTTCTTTGTGTTTTTTAGTTAAAAAGTTAAAAATTGAAAAAAAAGTAAATAGAAAATGAGATAAAATGTTCAGAAACGATTTAAAAGAAAAACAATTAAAATTATTTTCAATTATTTTATTTAATTAAATTAATTTTTTTTTTAATTGTTGATTTTTGTATTACAGGTCAAAAACAACAACACCAGAACAGTATGAAAAACTGGCAAATTTAATGGCATCTAAAGCAGACATCCCAAAATTAAAATCTGCTTCAACTCCGCTTTGATAGCTACCTTCTGCAAAGAATCCTAAAGCGGCCAAAACTCGGTCAATCGGTAAAGAAGAAGTCAAAGAATTTAGCTGCACCTCATGAGCAAAAATGTCTAAAACATATTTGAACGCGTCTTTGTTTAAACGAAAGTTCTTTTTAAATCCGTAAAAGTAAATTATTTTACAATCAGGTATGTGATGGAAATCGATCGATTTGAAAATGATTCGTTTTGAGACAAATTTTAAACAAAAGTAATGAAGTTACTCCAAAGTAATTGTAAAAACTGAATGGAGAGTTATTGAAATATATATTGAAGGTATTAACAAAACGAAAATAGTAAGGATATCACAACACAGTCGTCTCGATATCGAAATCGATTTCCATCACATACCTGTATATTTTAACATTTTACTTTCACAATGAAATTACAATTGACAAAACTTACAATTAATTCATTTCAAATCAATTGCAACTGTCTCTAATTTTGAACATTTCAACCCTTGCCTCTGTATTTCTCATGTTATTCTCCTCTCTCATCAACAATATAAATGATATAATTGCAAATTGATGGAGCCCTTCAAAAAAATCTCCAAATCTTAAGCATAACAGGAAAACTTTTTAAGGGAAAAGGAAAAAATGTTGGCGCATACTCGGGTAGTTTAGCCACCAGAACAAAGCATTTACTTTGCTTGTACAATAGACAGCATTTTTATAAAAGATAATCACCCTTATTCTGTTTGGCAACGTCAATACAAAACAACGTCGTTTTTCTTCGTTTGTTGTAAATCGGTATTCCCGTTGTCAATATTGTCATTAATCGATGACTGTTGCCATATGTTTGGTATTTTCTAAGAACAAGTGATGTTGATGTTGCCCTTTAGTTTGTCGTTGCCATTTTTGATGTTGAGTTGTGTTGTGTGCAAAAGAAAATTTTAAAAACATGAAAAAGTACACAGCAATATTAAAATAACAAAATAAGAAATATACAAAATAAAAAAACAGAAATGGAAAAAACTAAAATAACCAACTTCTGCCAATTTGAAAAATTAGTGGAAGAGTTAGAAAGAATCCATCCCAATGAAAAAAAGGCAGTAAAGGCAGGATTTTTTCGAACTGATAAATGGATTTGTATTATAAAAACTTTACTTATTAATATATTTTATCCATATAGTATTATTATTAATAATAATAATAGCAATAAAAGTTGGAAGTTTTAATAATACAAAGCTATTTATCAGGCAGAGAAAATCCTACCTTTAACTAACGACAAGTTGAAATAATGGCCCTTTGACTATTTATTTTAAATGTTTGTAATAGTTTTGCTTATTTTATTGTTTATAGGTATTTTATTATTTTACAAAATTCGAATTTTTCACAACTCTTACTTAACACAATAGAAACCAAATTGAATCAATTGACTCAAATATTAGATATGTGCGTTGTCAACGTCGTCATTAGTTTGTTAGGGAATACCACATTAGTGTTGATGTTGTGTTAAATTGATGTTCTCTCAAAATTGACGACGATGTTGACAATGCCAAACAGAATAAGGGTGAATAGTTATTTTCAACTTTGTTTTTGTCCCAATTAGAAATTCTGGAGGCTTATTCTGAATTGCGATGCGAAAGTCAATGCGATGCGAAAATACATAAATGCGAACAATTGCTATTAATAATATAATATATTAATAATAATAATATTCTGTATTGCGATATTCGCAAAGTTCTATTTTAATCGCATTTCAAATGCGAAAAGGTGGTAAATAGGTATTCTAAATTGCGAAAACACATGTCAAATTCGCAAAATTTGTTCGACAACAAAGTAGCATTCGCAAAGTACAAACATTTAAGTAAAAAACAATATTTTATTTATGTATTCATCATATATTTATTATTTAATTCAGGGAAGTAAGCAATAAGACCAACAAACCGCGTCAACTTTAAATAAAAATAGAATTTATGAATAAGCACAGCCATTTGGCAAGAGGCCATTTAAAAACACCAAATGCACGTTAGTCTGCAAATACTTTGTGGCAAACGTTAACTGAAGAACTAAATATTAATGGACCACCTATTAGAGAAGTTCAAAAATATTTGACTTAAATTTTAATAGGTTTGGTCCTATTAAATAAATTTTAGAAACAATTTTCACAGCGAAGCACAAAAAATTTATTTATTTTTAATTTGACGTTTGTTGATACTGATGTTTATTTGAGCAGCGTTTGATTTTTGATTTGAAATAAATTGCGAAAGTCTAACAGAATACCAATTTTCTTTCGCATTGCATTTCATTTGCGCATCGCATTGATTTTCGCATCGCAATTCAGAATAAGCCCCCTGAAGTCGCTTAAGATTTATGTATAAAATTAGGCCCAAATATTCTTTTATTTCGTAAAAAACATGATTGGAAAAAATGTGCCAGTTCACGGGTGCAAATATAAATATGTTTTAAATAATTTATAAGCCTCTAAGCTTTGTAATGAATTTTTTATTTTAGTTCTCATATGTAATTAAAGTCTAACTTACAAAAGTTTTATCAATTTTATTTTTTTAATAATATCCTTAGGATATTTCTTTTAATTTTATTCAATATAACAAATAAAGGTTATTTAATTATTAAAGTGAGTTATTTTTAATGTGTTAATTTTAATATAACAATATTTATATGAATAAATTCGTTTGCAAAGAAAACCTGTTGATTGATTAAAACCATCTTGTTTTGGTTAGTTATTTGTTACTAATTATTATACATAAGGGATTTAGAGTTTCGTAATTCAAATTAGGTATATATTTATAAAGAATTCAAATTTTTGTTATACCGATTTTATAAAACAAACAATATACTATGGAGTTACTCTATACTTCGATTGGAAAGAAAATACTTTGAAAACACAATGCATAAGCCATACAAATTCGATTAATTTATTTTTCGAATTGAAATGCGGAGTAGCCCCTGGTAAAATTTAAAAAAAATAAGTAATTGAACTTATGTTATATAGTTTAATCGAGCTCGGAAGTTTAAACTTAATACATTCAATTTTCCTTTTCTAATGAAATTTAAAATCGCTTGGCGAAATAAAGATTTAATTAGACGTGTCATAATATAATGACACACCTGTAACCATGGCCATAACCGTAATCATATTTACTGCCAGCGAATAGTGGTGCCATAGTCACTAGCAACTCTTATTTGTGTTATCGTTTGTAAAAAAAGCACAAAAAAAAATATAAATTAAAACTCACAAATACAATGCAACGAAGGTGGAAAATAACAAAATAAACAAGAGTGCTATATTCGGCTATGCCGAATCTTATATTCCCTTCATCATCTATGTAAATCTTATTTAGTGAAGTAACTCCAATCAAAAAAGCAAATATTGCGATGACAGAGAATTGAAAAATAAATAACAATTTTGATACTGCATATACATAATTTTACATAATAATGACATCGGCTCTTAATGGGTTAAGCATTTTTAAGATCTCTTCAAAAGCTTTAAAGTGATACCCATATTGATATTTTAAAAATTTCAGATCCCCGTAACTCGGAAAATATAGACGAGCGCCAATTTTTTCACTTGATGCCTTTTGTATAAAAACAAGCAATTAATACTCAAATAGTCAACTGTATATAGTTATGGTAAAAAATCAAAATTTAATTGATATCTATGGTTACGGTCATGGCCTATCACCAATAATCAAATACACCGTTTCCATTAGGGTTGGCTTGAACAGCTGTTTTACATGGTTATGGCACGTCTAATTCAACCTTAATAAATTTTCTTCTTCCTTTTTAGCAGCAGCTTAAAGGGTCAAATTCAAAGAAAGTTTACAGTTTCTAGTCATTGAACAGAATTTGTCATTTTAGTATTCCTTAATATTTTTTTTCGATTTTAAATTTTTGCATTACTTAACGACTTTTAATTTTTCAAACAAAAACCCTAAGCTTGTTGAGGTTTGTGTTAAACGCCTCTGCGCTATTAGGTTCTTGTTAAAATTTTTTACTTGTTATATTTTTAATCATTAACTTGAAACAGTTTTGGCCACAAAAATCCATAAATGGTATATTACGGCTTAGAACCTAATCCGAGAACTGCGATTTGATCTATAGCTTTGATTACAGAGTAAGGTGCACATCTCAAAATCCTTATCTACCAAATTGAGTTGTTTTTGGTACCACAATATAGAAAAGTTCTCATATGGTTTATAATAAACAGATTAACACAGTATATTTATTGAAGGCACGCCACAAGGTCAGATTTCGTGCTAAAATTTGAAAGCGTTGAAAAAAGGACGGTCCATTTATCCTTAACAAGAAAATACAATGATGCATAAGCTGTTCTTCAAACAGAAGCTGTTTAACGACTGGTGTTGAAATAAAAAACTACATAATGAAATTCTACTAAACATGACTTATTGTTTAATATTAAAAAACAAATCATTATTCAAATTGCTAATTTACTATAATTAACCCAAAGTAAAATATTTTAGTAAATAAAAAAAGACAACGGAATAAAATTAATTTGTTTGCGATTATTATTGCTGGGGTGTAAAACCTAATTGTGTAAGAAAAGATAGTAGCAAAATTCTCGGTTTGCTATTGTAGACCTAGTACATCTTGTAGGTTTGGTAAATCTTAAAAAATTTTAAATACGAAAACAACAAAATGCATACATATGTAATATAGCATTTTTGCTGTAAAGATGTTGAAAACAGCATGACATATTTGGCGATATGTTGTTTTTTGCTTTTTCCATTTCTTTTTAATACAGAAGAAGTGGTCGCTGATATTTAGGTGTTCCAAATCGTTGCATATTTAAAAGGATTTCGAATATAATATAAACCGCGAATTTTGCTTATCATTGTAAAAACACTATTACTTCTCAATGTATATTAGAAATCTTGTATTTTAATGGCTGTGCGATATGCCAAGCAATTATTATGTGGCGGTAGATGTAGAGATAAAAAATTTTAAAATATTAATTTTTCTTTCATCATAAGGCCTGCGTTGTAAATACTAACTAAGTAAGAACTTTAAAATGCTTTATGACAACAATTAAATGTTTTTCTTTTCAAATAAGTACTTTTAAATAAAAATATGTAATTGTATTTTGTCACTTGCTATTGCCATGTTCTCGAAATGTGCCCGAAAACTGAAAGAAACTATAAATCCCTTTCAAAAGTTTTTATATTCTGTTTGTTCTTGATTTCTGATTATCGTTCTTTTGTATAATTTTAACAAGTTGCTTTAAGCTTATTCCCGATTTGTCGTACATTGTACATACATATATTCATTTTATCTGCGATATCTAATTGAAATAGATTTGTATATATTTTATATACTGATTAAAAACAAAGAAAATATTGCGAGTTTATATAGTTGCTTGTTATTTCTTTATCTTTGTCTTTTTTTAAATAAATATAAACAAGCACTAGATCAGAAAAGAGATATTAAAACAAACAAACGAGTAAAAATAAGAATAATTAGTTTTATTTGTAAATAAACATAAATTGAAAATGGTTAAGAAATAAAAAATATGTTTTTTTGCGTTAAAAAACTGTAAATGTAATAAAATAATTAATATATATTTATAAGTATGTTAATAATTAAAGAAAAGAAGGAAGAATGGTTGGTTGATAGGAGTAGAACAAAATTAAAAACAAAGAATGAAGAGCTAGAGCACGATTTGAAATGTTCTCTAAATAATTGCATTATTTAATGCAATATCAATGTGATTTGAATTTTAAATTAAGTCCAATTAAGATAAAAATCAATATTTTATATTCCCCAATTGAGAGTCTTACTTATTTACAACATGCTATTCATATCAACGAATACTTATTTGTATAGAAAAGAATTAAGACAAAGAAAAGTGTCACATGAAATCATAATAAAAATATATCTTTTTTTCATTTTTCATGTATAAATGCATTTTTCCAATACTTTTTTTTATTTGTTTTTTTTTTAATATTTTTATATAAAAAAGTTATTATTATGTTTTTTTTTTAATTTTAATATTGTTTAATTTAAGTAATTAATAATTATTAATAATTTTGTAGGTATTTAGAGTTGTAGTAAAGGATCAGGGCTTTTGTTTTTTATTTGTTTGGTTGATTGGGGAAGTTGGTAAATTGGAGCAAGGGAGTTATTTTTAATTGTAGTAGTAAAAAACAATTGTTTATTAAGTTTATTATTGTTATTTGCTGTTTCTTTCGTTTTAGGCGTTTCTTGATTTTTTTCTTTTTGCTTTAAACAAAGAACTAGCTTTTTCAATTTTAGCTGTGATTTTGTTGTTGATGTGAAAAGGTCAATTTTATAAAAAACAAAATAACAGAAATTAATGTAAGCAACTTTTTTCTTTTAACATGAGAAATAATAATTTTGAATTTTCGCTTTAATTTCCAGAGTCTTCGCCATCTAGTGATTCATCCTGTACTGAAGAGCTGTCATCACCACGCTTTGAGGATGGTGTGCCTGTGAGACGGCTCGAACTTAGACCCATGCCGCCGGTGCGTCTAGAAGAAAAATGAAAATATATAAATTCTTGTTTATTCAATTTAATAGAAAAATCAACATTTTTATATCATGCAATTGTTAGTCAAACAAATTAGTGTGTTCACGTAAAACGCAACACAGTGAAGGAATTGAAATAAAAATTATAAATGAATTATAAGTGTCAAAATGGCTTGTCTAATGTTATCGTCCAGAGAATAAGCGTGTGTCACATTGCCTCAAAGTAGGTAAACTCGGGTATATGAAGAAAAACTGATTTCTTTACACGTGAATATAAAAAAGAAAAGGAAGTGATTCTGAAGTTTGTAATTTTTAACACTTCTGAAATTCAGTTGAGTGTTATATATACATATCGCTCATTAACTTCAACAACGTCATAACTCAAATTTTATTCGAGATAATCGCAGTTTAAGTTTTTGACTTGTTCTCACCATTGATAAAAATATCAGACTGCTTAAGCTCCCACTACAATAAGTAAAATGAATTATAATTAAAAAAAACCATTTAAGAAAACGTTTATCAATTATATATTAAAGTGGAGGTCTTGGACAAACTATGTGGGTTGTTTGAATTATGACATTATTGCTGCAAAAATATATCCGATACTGTGTCGTAAACTAAAATATGTCGTTATTTGTGAAAAGAAAAACGGAGTTTCACTTAATATTTTTCATCAACACAGCCATAATTGAAAATAATACATTATATGCGAAAAGTCGATACATTTTAAAAAAATATCTTTTTTTCATACATACAGTCACAAAACGAAATGTGACGTTTACGTTATGAAGTTTACTCAACAACTCAAAATGTGTCATTCTTATTCACAAACAAAGACTAAAAATATGAAATGAAATAACGACTTATTCTCTTAAAACGTGGAAAGTACAAAATACATAAAGATGAAACTTATACACAATATAAAGCATGAAATAGCTGGCGAAAAATTCTGTAGAATTACGAGGGCTGCTATATATATATTTCTGGCCTGGCAACTTGAGTGCTGCCAAGTGCAATCTGACATTTCCATTGGAAAGTTTAGCATTTTTAAGCATAATCGTACTCAAAACGTTTTGACGTACGACCATTATTTGTGTTGTTTACAGTGACTTGAAAAAATTAATATAAAAAAAATGTAATTAACTCGTGAACATTTTCGTGCCATCATTTTTCACAACTTTCGACGTGGATTACAAGACAAGAGTGCATTGCATTGATGAACTTAAATCTTTGTATGACGATGAAGCACCATCCTATAGCACTGTGAAAAATTGGTATAATGAATTTAATCGTGGCCGAAGCTCCCTTAAAAACGAATTCCGTGAAGGTCGTCCAAAAACGGCCAGAGAACATTGATGCCGTGCGTGAACTCATAATGCAAGATCGACATGTGACATACCGAGAGATAGAGACATCCTTGGACATTTCTTCCACCAGCATACATTTGATACTGCATGAACACCTGGCCGTAAAAAAGGTTTTTTCTCGTTGGATCCCGCACAATTTGTAAGGCGCTCAAAAAAAGGCTCGTGTCGATTGGTGCAAAGAAATGTTACAAAAATACGATTGCGGTGCTTCAAAAAACGTTTATAAGATCGTCACAGGTGACGAATCATGGATCTATCCGTATGAGCCCGAAACGAAACAACAACTGACCATGTGGGTCTTCAAAGACGAGCAAAATCCAACGAAAGTTGTTTGTGGAAGAAGCACTTCGAAGCAAATGGTCGCCTGTTTCTTCGGCAAAACTGGTCATGTGGCGACTGTTCCGCTTGAGCAACGTAGGACGGTCACTTCTGAGTGGTACACTACAATTTGTTTGCCTGAAGTCATCGGAGAAATTCGAAAAACCAACAAGAGAAGACAAATCATTGTTCACCATGACAATGCGAGCTCTCACACATCGGCTCAAACCAGAGCGTTTTTGACCGGCCAAAACGTCGAATTAATGGGTCATCCGCCATACAGCCCTGACTTGGCACCTAATGACTTCTTCTTGTTTCCGCACATCAAGTAAAAAATGCGTGGTCAACGATTTTCGTCGCCAGAAGAAGCTGTTGAAGTGTTCAAAAACCATATTTTAGAGGTGTCTCAATCGGAGTGGAAAAAGTGCTTCGACACATGGTTTGAGCGCATGCAAAAGTGTATAAATCATGCTGGAGAATACTTTGAAAAACAATAAAACCATTTTTGATTATAAATATTCGCATTTTCACTATTAGGCCAGAAATATATAGAGAAGACCTCGTAACTCCAAAATTTGAAATTTTGAGTTATGACGTTATTGAATCTAATTAGCGATATGTGTAAATGCTATACGCTTTTGTTATCAATTGTGCAATTTAAAACCTGTTTTATGTGAGTCAAGCAGGCGGATTCTACAATAGTTTTACAAACGTAATTGGTAAGTTTTCATATGTAAATTCACGTTAATTTCACTTGATTCCTTCAAAAATATATATTTCATGATATTCAATGAAATCTTTATTATTTAAAACTAAAACGTAAAATGTATTACTGTAGGGAAAGTACATCCATATGACAATTTCGCTGCTGCTCATTGAACTCAAGAGTAGATTGTACTCAAATTTTGTACAAAGAATCTTATGTATTGGTGTGAGAAGTGGAACAACGGCACATTTTAGAGACTCTTGCTAATGATTCTTAATGATGTTTATTATTTTAATGATAATCGTTCGATTTCTCCTTATGCCTATGCAGATGATTTTCAGTTTATAATACTTTGGCAATGGGTCTTAAACTTTTATGTTTGTTAGACAATTAATTGGATCAATCGGAAAACTTAGCTATTAAGCTGTTGAAACCGTATGCGTTTTGAGGTACAAAACATATGCATATGAAGTATTATTATTATTGTTAAAAAATTGTATTTTGTTTAAATTGTAAACATTGAATTTATAGATATACAGGTCTGTTCTGAAAATCACGTGAATTCAAATCACGAACGGTTTTAAAATCACGCAGACGATTTGGTGCTGTTCTGCAAACCATGTGATTTTCAATTTTTCGGCATGGTTTTAATTTTTCGAAAACAGGAGAAAACGGATTTTTTTAGATTTGTGTTGTGTGTTTTTTTTGTATTTGTAATTGATTTAAGTTAGTTAAAATTTGTACAACTAAAATAAATTAGAGAGTTTTTATTTGTTTGTAATACATGTGCTTTCATTTACTTATTGGAGTTGATCGAAGGGCTTTAAATTTGGCGTTCAAATTAAAATTGAAAATGTGAATATGAATGCAAAAAGTTTAGAAAGTTGCTACTATTTTATATTTTTAATGCTGGAAACATTAGCATAAATAAGATAAATCTTAAATGACATTTTATACTCTGACAATTTGGCAACACTAGAATATTCATCGAAAACACAAACCAGCTAACTGTTGACCAGAAAGAGAAAATCACGAGCATTACTAAATAAAGCAAGACAAATTTTTATAAAATATGCAGTGTCTTTGAAAATATGAATAATTTCGTTTTTATGTGTATAAAATCTAATTTTTTTGCAAACATAAATAGAAGACATATCGTTTTAAATATAAAATGTCATTATTATTATATTCTAAGCGAAATAATTAGAAAAAACGAGCAAGTGATTTCAAATCGGCAGTCATTTTGCTAAACGTTTTAAATCACGTGATTTCATTATATTTTGTACGCAGAACACATTTTGCGTGATTTAAAATCACTTTGACAAAAAGTGATTTGTAGAACAGACCTGATAGTTTTAAACTTTTTCAAGGATCTAGAAAATTATATTGCAGTTAATCTGTTCTCCTTCTTTTATCACGAGCGTGACAAATGCGTAAATCACCCGACAGCATGATGCAGCCTCACCTCCGCAGCCAGCATGCTATGGTCCACAGCCAGATCTCTATCGAACCCGACGGAATGTAATGTGAAGGTCGTTAATACTTTTGAATCTACTACCAAAAAGTTTAACGCGCTTCAAGACAATGACGTACTATACACTCTAAAGACAAGTAAGGTTGCGAAGGTCATCGGAGCTTTGGTCCCTGATGGCATATCAATGCTGCTTAGATTAGCGTGGAGTTCAGTATTTTGCGAAAGTGCTCAAGCCATCGATATCCACCTTGATCATATCCGAGATCGGGGGACGAGAAGTAACAGCAGTAACATCTGCAACCGGACACAAAACGTCCAAAAACAGTTAATCAGCAAAAATAGACCTTACATTGAGCTTGCTAAAACCCACTGATAAGAATTATTATAGGTAAAAGCGGCTGTGATCCGTATTAAGACGCTGGAAGAGTACTTTTGATTCCTTGAAGCCAACCTAGGACCAGCGCCGCAAATCGAGGATGCTGGCTGGTTTCAAGATCACATCAAGCTCCTCTCATGCTTAAATGAGAGCTCAGCAGGCGCTACTTCGAAAGAATTCAGGCACTCGGGGAGCTGAGGGTTGACCGGTCGTTCATCAGATTCGAGCAGTACGGACAAAGTGTTAATCCGACTAAAACGGATTATGGTTATGGTACCATAGCAATAGAGATATCTTTCTCTGTACCGACAGCAAAGCCGCAAATATAGCCCTTAAGAGTGTTTACTGCATCTAACCTTGTCTCTGAATGCCGGGCATCTCTATATGGGATGGCAGAGGTTTCGGCGGTCACCGTTAAATGTGGGAGGGTGTACGGGACCAACTTCGGCAACAATGTTGCTGACGAACTGGCGAAGAGTGGAACTATGCTTGAATAGGATGCGGTTGATACCTTATGTCGCATACCACTTTCTGCTTGCGGGCAGCGCATTGACGCTGCTCTCTTGAGTCTGGCTCAGGTCAGATGGTCAAACGAGCCGACATGCTCGACCACTAGGTCTATCTGGCGCGCACATTTCTCTTTCTTTTATTTATCTCTCATCTTAATGTTTTTCTCTACGTCCTTTTCTTTTTTTGCAGAGCATGATATTTACCACATCTTCCGTTCCGTTCCAACCGAACGCAGTATAGATATCTCTGAGCTACTTTATCCGATCTAGCATAAATAGATGAGCATTGCGAGGAAGAAAAATTATACAATAACATTTGCTTATATCTTTATGTATTAATAAAAAAAATCTCGCTAGTGAACTGTGTATAGCAACAATAATCCTCCTTTTACCGTAAATCTAAAAGTTACCTAGAAACTGCTAGAAGAGGAATAACATTTCATAAAGAATTTAACGTGCAATTATCTTGTAACATAAAATTTAAAAAATGGTTAACTGAGTTTAGGGAACAAAAATTGTCGTGCAAGATAAAAAAATCAAAACTGATGGTTCAAAAATATAGGAAACATTCAAAAATCTATTGATAAGGATGTAATATAAATTGCAAATAAAATAAATTGCAAACACAGGTAGGTAGAAAGTTTGGAGGACTGGGTTTGATGGGGATGAACCTAATAAAAATTAAATCAAAAACTTACACAGATAAAAATCTTGATTTGACGATTATCGACTTAAATAAACAAAAACAAAAAAATGCATTTTTGGTACGAAAGTACAGAACGAAGAAACATACAAGTGTTGTGTTTTGTTGTATTGATTAAACATTTATAATGAAAAAGACAATTTTTGTTCAACAACTAAAACACGGTTTATTGTATACCCTCACAATTCATTATTAGAGTAGGATCCTTTTTGGGCGAATAAGCCTTAGCCTTTTCAGTTTCGGCCACTTGTATTGATCTATTTGATATTTGTATTTATAAAAAGAATCGATTTATTTATTCTAACTGCATATTTGTATTGAAAAAATACAAAAATCTTAAAAAACAAGCACTTACCTTAGTTTTGTTTTGAGGGAATTAATTTCACGGTTCATGGCTTCTTGGCTCTCAATCATATCCTCGCACTCACGTTGGTATTTGCGTTTTTGGGTCTTTTCTTTTTGCAGTTCTTCCTCTGTTTCGTCTAGATTGCGCTTAAGTAACTTCATGCGACTATTAAGCTGTGTTGAAAGTGATATTTATTTCATATTTGATTTCATGTTTCTTTAATTGTTAAATGTTTGCGTTATAACTTACTTTATCTATTTGCTCTTTGTATTGATCGGCATGTCGGCGCTCATCTTCAATGTTCAAACCCAATTCCTTGATTTTCTTTTCCATCTTGCGATTGGCTTTCTGCAGCAGGAGACGTTCTTTACCTTCATTCTCGAGTTGTTCTTCATAATTGGCAATCTTGGCTTCGAGTGTGGCAATAGTGGCCTTAGTTTTGGTTCTTTGCGCTGTTTCAATTTCTGCCAGCTTTGCTTTCAGTTCCTTGTTTTGGCGTTCTAGAAGAGCTCTTGTGTTTTCGTTCTTTTGCGCATTTGACTTTTCTGTAGCCAATTCTGTCGACAATTGTTCATTCAACAACTGAGCCTTGCGACTACGATCAAGCAGGATTTCCGAGTTAGACTGTTCCTCTTCAAGTTCTTCTTCCAATGAGGCAATGCGGGCTTCTAAACGACGCTTTTCGTCAACCATCAACGTTCCTTTGCTAGCGTTTGCTGCCATTTCTTCAGCCAACTCATCACGTTCTGTTTCGGCGGCACGACGTGCTCTCTCGGAACTAGCCAAGTCTTCTGAGAGTTGCATTACTTCGGCTTCTAGGGCTTTCACTTTGCGCTCAGCCTCTTTACTAAGAGCTTGCGACTCTTCCTTAGCGGCCTTGGCTTCTTCGGCTTCGCGCAGGGCATCTTTTACCTGTATCTGTAATTTTTTTGCATGCTTGAGGGCGTCCTCTTTCACTTTGTTGTGCATTTCCATTGTAGTTTCCAGTTCCTTAAGATCACCTTCAAGTTTCTTTTTGGCAGCCACTGCTGCTGTACGTTGTTTGCGCTCTTCATCCAGTTCAGCTTCTAGATCTCGCAATTGTTTAACCAAGCCACGACGCTTCTCTTCGGCTTGTTCTTCCTTAGCTTGCAGATCCCGTTCAAATTGTGAACGCAAAGCTTGCATATTAACCTCTAGTCTTAGTTTGGCATCTTCGGTTAATTGGAGATCATCTTCCAATTCTTCATTTTGTGCTTTAAGTTCGGCCAATTGGGACTCCAAAGCTCTTTTAGCCTTTTCCAATTCATGCACATTTTTATCGGCTGTGCCTTGGGTATTGGCTAGATCATCTAATTCATTTTGTAGTGCTTTGCGTTTAGTTTCTAAATCTTCTATTTTGTCGTAGGCTTCATCTAATTCACGGCTCAATGAAAGCACCTTAGTTTCTTTTTCGCGGGCTTCGCGTTCGGCCGTATCACGCTCTTGGGCAAATTGTTCAGAAATTGATTTCTCTTCAGCCAATATCTTGTCAAAGTTCTTTTGTTTCTTCTCCAATTCAAGCACCTGGTTAAATGGAATTTTTTGTATAATTAAACAATAATTAAAAATAAAAAAAAATCTACTTGCCTTTGTGCGCTGAGCTTCCAATTCAATGGTTGCATCCTCTAATTCAGACTGAATCTTTTTTTTACTCTTGTCTAAGCGATCATTTTGGGCCTGCAGTTCTTTAACTTGTCGTTCCAAATCTTCAATGTTCTTGTTTAAGCGTTTCTTGCCTTCTTCCAATTCTTTGACCATATCGGCATCTTCCTCTGCCTTCTTTTTAATGTCTTGCATAGCGACCGTAAGCTCAGCCAATTTGCGTTCGTAATTCTTTTTCGTTTCTTCATCTTCTTCGAGCTGTTCCTGCAGCGCTTCTTTCTCAGATTCAAGTTGGCGCAACTTGGAGCTTAGCGATAATTTCTGGCGGGTTTCTTCTTCTAATAATTGTTGGGTTTCGGCAAGTTGGGATTCCATATTGCTGGCTGATTTTACAGCTGCCGAAGCTTTCAATTCAGCTTCTTCTAGTTGGTTTGTTACGTATTCGGCTTCCTGCTGAAGTTTCGTGCATTTCTCTTGCAATTCTGAGCGTGCACGTTCTACTTCAGCCAATTTCACCTGAAATAATGAACGATAATGAATTTCTATTTCAAACTCTAAACAAATGTTACGACTACAAACAGTCAACATACTACAATCTTCACAAAACTACTCAACACAGAACGCAAATCAATCAAGTACAAATGAACACTTTTCTCTTCTTTGTAGGTAAATTTCAAAGAAGAAGAATTATTTGATGGTGTTTTGAAACCACAAAAAACCATTTAAGGTATTAATTAAGTGTATTACTATTTTAATAATAGTTACATTTGTTTGTTGTTATTAGTTTCATTTAATGAAGGAGACTTTGCGGTCGAAGTCAATACCGTAATGCGTAATGTGAAATATGTTATGGGAAATATTAGTAGATTACCTGTAACTCAGCAATTTGAGATTCAGCCTGTTTACGACGGCGATCGTTTTCTTGGCGGGAGCTGTTAACACTGCGAAGTTCGGTAGCCAAATCTGCATTTTCAGCTTCTAAAGTACTCTTGGCCTTTTCCAGCACAGCTTTAGCTTTACGAAGATTTTCCAATTGCTCATTGATACTATTTAACTCTTGAACGTGCTTGTGTCTCATCTCGGCTACCATAGATTCATGATTGACAGTTTCTTCCTCTAATGATTTCTTGAGGGAAGCTAATTCCTGTTCACGTTTAGAACGCAATTCTTGTTGGGCTATAAAAATATGAAAAATAATAAAAACTCATTCGTAAATGTTTTCAAAGAAATTACCTGCGGTTGTGTCTAGAGAATCTAACAACTCATTTTTAAGAGCTTCCAATTCTTCTCCTAAGTCGCGACGTATTTTCTCGGCCTTTGCTCTGGCTGCCTTCTCAGCCTCTAAATCTTCTTGTAATTCTGCTAATTGGGATTCTATTTCTCTTTGAGCTTTTTGGGCGGCAGCCTTTGTAGCTGATTCTTCATCGATTCGCATAAGGGTTTGCGTGAGTTCTTCTTCACGTTTTGCTAATTGTAACTGGAGTTCCTCTACTTGTGTACGACGCTCATTAAGTTGTTCTTTAAGATCTGCCATTTCTGTTTCGATTTTGCGTTTAGTGCGATCGGATTCTTGTCTTTGCTGCTGATCTTTATGAAGTCTCTCCTCCAATTCAGCTATTGTAGCTTCGTGTTTTGCTTTTAATTTTGCCAGGTGTTTTGCTTTTTCTTCTTCCTCAGCTAATGTTTGCGAAAGATCATTGGCTCTTTCTTCTAGCAATTTCTTTTCCTTGACCAATTTTTGATTCTGATCATCAGTGAGAGCAAGTTCTTCTTCGTATTTCTTTATTTTAGCATCAAGTTGCACCTTTTCTAATTGTAATTTTTGCCGAGCTGCTTCCTCCTCTTCCAATTGTTCCTCGAGATCTTGTATGTTAAGTTCAAGTTTCTTCTTTTCTACACCCAAAGACAATACACGCTCTTCCTCTTCTTCAATACGCGTTTCCAACTCTTGCATCATATCTTCCAATTCTTGTTTGCGAGCCATCAGTCTGGAACGCGACTCTTCCGCCTCAGCACAAAGTTCTATTTCAGCTTGCAACTGTTCGGCCAATGAGGTCTTCTCCTCCAACGCCTGTTGGTATTTGCGCTCAAACTCTTGGGTACTCTTTGCGAGTGTGTCAAGTTTTTCACGCACTTGCTTAAGCTCATCTTCCTTTTGGACAAGTTTCTCTTCTTGTTTTGTAACCTCGAGAAGAGGTTTAACTTTTGTGTATAAGCGCCACCACTGCCAATTCCGTAACTTCAAATAGGCAGCACAATTACGCTGAATAATTCGTATGGCATTCAATTGTTGCAAACGTTTTTGATAGTTACGCCTGGCCAAGAAACCACGGCAGAATGCTTGGAAATTTACAATAAGATCAGTTATCTTATAATCACGTTCTTCCTCAAGATGAGCTAAAACACCAGCGCGGAAGAAGATCTTCGACTGACCGACACGGAAAAGATTCGAGTCGAGTTCCAGAGCTGCAATCATTTTCTCGCAAGCCTTTTTGCCATCCATGAAGCCCTTTGGTATGACGTTGGGTGTAAGCAACTCGTAACGTTGACGGAACTCTTGGAATGGAATGCGATTGGGGAAGCCCTGGCGACAAATACGAATACCTTCGAGCACACCATTACAACGCAACTGGTCGAGTACCAGAGGGGCATCAATCTTGCCAGCACGTTTCTCATGATTGGGTATGATACAACGCACAAAGTTCGGATTGGTGTTGCGCAAAGTGTCCATAAGTTTAGCCAATTGCTCCTTGTACAAATGTGATACCGTACGGAACATACCCTTGCGGGTACGAGCTCCGAACTGGGTATCAGTAAGAGCTTGATGAGCCATGCCAACAATTTCAGCATCTTTCCAAATGTTGACCACGAATGGATCTTGCGAGTTTTGTAGCAGAGAAACAATATTTTCATTAAGCGGATCCATATTCTTCATCAACCACTTGGCAGCAGAATAATCCACCTTGCCGGCGTAGTGTACAATAGCAAAGTCGGCTACACCACGGAAATCTGTTTTCATAAATTTCGGATGCATTGAATGTGCTGACACTAATTTTTCAACGAATGTCTTGTCGGTGGCCTTAGGGAACCAACATTCTTCATCCAAAAGAGCCATGATACCACCAGGTTTATCGATTAAATCGATCGTGGGCTGCAAATCTAAACCGAAATCAATGAATTTCCACTCAATACCTTCTCTTTGATATTCCTCTTGTTCCAAAATAAACATGGTGTGATTGAAAAGTTGTTGCAACTTTTCGTTTGTGTAATTAATGCACAGCTGTTCGAACGAGTTCAACTCAAAAATTTCGAAACCAGCCATATCAAGAATACCAATAAACGAAGCACCTTGACGTTTAGTACGATCTAACGAACGATTAATACGATTCACTAACCATTTGAACATGCGTTCATAACATGCCTTAGCGATTGCTTCTACAGCAAATTCGACTTGCTCTTTAGTTTGGGCTTTGGTAACAAAGTCACGACCAACCTTAATGCGAGGCGTTAGGAAAGCTCTGGTCATATCGGTAACACTCAAGCCCAACAGGTGAGCAATCTTCTGGGCCACTGTATTATCAGGTAGCGTGGCTTGATCATTGTTCCGTTCTTGACGGAATTTCATACAACCAAACAGCAGCACTGCACTAACGATGCGGAATATCGAATTAAAGTCATCGGCTGTCATGCCCATTATATTCATAGATTTAACGGTAGCCTGGAACTCGGCAAAATCGTCGACACCGGGCACTGGCAAACTGCCATTTGAAAGGAATGGATATGTTTTTATATCATCTAAAATGAATTTTTCACGTTGCTCAGGCGTAGCGCCAGCAAGTAATTGATAGAAAATATGGAATGTTCTTTCGTCTTTAGCTTGACGAATGGCACGAGATTTTTCGAGTAAATATGTTTCAATATTGGCACCCGAAATATAACCAGAAGCATCAAAATTGATGCGTATAAATTTACCCTAAATAAATGAATCATTAATAAAACAAATTAAATTATGGCTCTTTTTTTATTTTTTTTTATTTGCTTATGTTATTAGTCAACTTACAAAACGTGAGGAGTTGTCGTTCTTAACGGTTTTGGCATTGCCGAAGGCTTCTAAAATTGGATTGGCTTGCAATAATTGTTGCTCCAATTCGCCCTGAATAGTTGAAAGAAAACAGAAAATAGATTTGAAAGAAACAAAAAACAAGTTAATTAAAATTTCAAACTTGTACCATACAAATACAAATTATTTTATTTGAAAAAAGATAAACACAAAAAAGCATAATAAAAGGTTGCAACAAAATGCATCTACCAAGCAATAATAACAATTTTATAATACATTTTTACATTGTAAGTAGCAGTTAGTAATTACTTATGTTCTTACGACTAATTAAATTACAAATGATTATTTACATACAATATATAAAAATAAGAATTAGAATTCGAATTAGGTAAAAGAACAATAATTTGTAACAAAGGAGAAGAAAATCTAAGTTAGACAACAACTTCAACTTTTTTTTTTCTTAAAAAAATTTATTGTGGAATTTTAAAAATACCTTGTAAAATATAGACCTGCTTCTGGTATTTTCTGTTAATTTAGCATTTTCTATTTCACGACAACGGTTTTTCAAACATTCTGTTTCAGACATGCCATGGACATTGCATTGAATTTTAAAGTTTTTCTTAACATTCACTTGCAAATTCTGAAATCAATTTTGAATTAAGGCAAACTATATTAAGACAACAATGACTATAATAACGGTGATGTTATAGTGATCGGTTCAAATTAAGTGATAGCTATTGTATTAATTTAAAAAATATATTAAGAGAATTTTCCTACACCAAAATTCTTATTTTAAAACAACTTTTCGACTTTTAATCAGTGTACTTTTTAAGATATATTCATTGAATTATATTAATGACTTCTTGAATCGAATTATCAAACACAAAAAGAAAATAATGTAAGCTTTCATTCCGTCAGAAAGTAAGATACAGATAAAAGCGCAAGTATCATGAACGAAATAAGTGCAACATTTGTTAAGTGGGGGAACTTATAATCAAGGCAATATAGTAAGTTTCACATTTTCAAACTGCAATGGCGATTTTTCGATCTCCTAATTTTTGTCAGTTTTTTTTAGATATGATGGTATCTCAAGTCGGTGATTTAATGCCAGGTAAAATCATTTACAAAGACCGGTCCCATGGAAAAATTTTATATTATTTTTTTTTTTTTCGTTTAAACCTTTTCGTAACAATTTTACCTTATATTTGTACAAAAAACTTTAAATAGCTTTGTAGAAACCAATAACAGATTGCCCTTCTAATAGATTGTTAACAATAAGCTCGTTTTTCTGCAAGGCAGATTAGGATAGAAAGTGTTGTTCCGACAGAATACCACTTCACTTCCACTCGTTGAACCATCAGGGTCCATTGTGATCAACCTAAAACTACTAATCCTAGTGTAATCCATTTACACCCCGTTACCAACCTGCTTTCCTTGATAACGCTTACATAATCTTTAAGTTTGCAATTAGAAGTGTCGCTTAGTTGACAGTAGTTACGAGCAGTTTTATTTGTAAATTTGTATAAATTTTAACAAGTTGTATCGAGTCAAAGATCAATATTGGTAAATGTTAAAAACCTACAATAAGACATATGATGCCCCACGTGTTTTTTAAAGATGTTAAATAAGTAAGACTGCCAACTCCGGACACTGAAAGGCCCTCACACATGACAAAAATGTCAATTTGAATGAACAAATTGTGTCATATATTCATATATTTTTTATTTTAGTTTTTTTAAGCTTTCTAATTACGATTATTTTTAAATTTTAATTAAGATTTAATTCTTTCAGCATTGAAAATGACTCTGCAGTAAATTTGATTTACATACATCCAAGAAATAAATTAACTCTGTAATTCAATGACAAATTGGCAACGAAGAGAGATACTCTAAATGAAAAGTGTGTCGTGTTTGTAAAAACGAAAGGGTATTTTTCTATTTCACGACAACGGTTTTTCAAACATTCTGTTTCAGACATGCCATGGACATTGCATTGAATTTTAAAGTTTTTCTTAACATTCACTTGCAAATTCTGAAATCAATTTTGAATTAAGGCAAACTATATTAAGACAACAATGACTATAATAACGGTGATGTTATAGTGATCGGTTCAATTTAAGTGATAGCTATTGTATTAATTTGTTTTTTATGTGTTTTATGTGGCTTGGGACATCCAGTTCTGATATCGAGTTTATAGACAATTGTGCTAAGAAAATTTAAAAATCGAAAAAAAAAAATAATAAAAAACATTTTAAGCTTAAAATAACGTTTGGCACTCCTTTGAAAGTATTGGAATCTGAAATTTAATCAGACTTTATAAAAAAATATTTTAACATAACATGCATAATCTGGTCTAATTTTCACAAATTTTTAGAGCCAAAATAATAATCGCTGCCAGCGTTGCCACTGAAAAATTTTCTAACCGACCAAATTTGTCTATTAAACCTATGAAAAATCATTTGAAATCGACCAATTTTTTCTGTAATATCTAACATTTTTTGATATAAATTATGATTATTATTTATTGAAAGTTTTTTTTTGCAGTAAATAAAAATATTAAGTTTTAAAGCAGCAGAGCTTTCGTATCAATTTGAAGCTAAACATAAACAAAGACGACCGGATGCAATTGGAAAAGTGAGAATTAACTAGCCTTTTTTCTAATAACATCTAAAATTTGTGACAGTAATAATAATTATTATTATTACATTGATAAAAGCACTGTGAATAACATTGTTTAATCCCTATTCGAAAAAAATTGCCATCATAATACATGTCACCACGGCAGGAACTAATTAATAGATTAGAATCACTTAGATTCATAAATGGGACCAATAGAGAGGCAATAAAGAGTAGTAAAAGCTGTAGGTCTTGTAAACTACTTTACAACACTTAGAAATCTTTTAAACCTTGAATGTGTTAAGGACGTATTAAACCTATTAACTAGATGCTTTAAAGAGCTACCTTCGCGATACATATATCTTTTATAACATATGTAAGCAGATAATGAGATCAAACCTGTAGAAAAGCGCCAAAAGAAATATTACTTGTAGTTTACGCGAGTCGTGATTACGGAGATGGCCTAGGCGATATGCCCATATTATGACAATTAGACCGGAAGATAACGACACTAATGACGAAACCGAACAAGCGTAGACATCATTTAATATAATCCTTGCAAAAAAAAGCGACTTCAAAACAGTTTCTCTTTTGATATATGTATAACGGTTCAAGAGTGTGGCCACATACATCAAATTACATTAACTATGTGGCAATATATATAAAAATACAGCAACTATACGGCCACACTTTAATTTTCAAATTCAAATTATATACTTGCTTTGTAGAAGACTTAGCAATCAGGTGCTTTTTAAATTTCAACCGTCTGTCTATACCGGTTCAACAATTTGGAAATATACATTAAATTACATCAACTAGTTTGTTATAGCGGATTAACAATACAGGTCTCTTGTAAGTTTCAGCTGTCTATAACGGTTCAAAAATTCAGACACATACACAAATTTTCAGCAATTATGGGAACACCCTTTAATTTCTAAATTTAATTATAAACTTGTCTGTAAGCGGGCTAAGTAATACAGGTACCTTTTAAATTTCAGCTGTCTGTTTATAACGGTTCAAAAGTTTGGTCACATATATAAATTTATATTAACTATTGCGACACCCTTTAACTTAAAATTTTAAATGTTTATACTTGTTATTATAACGGGACCAATCTGTAAGCATAATCTATAAAATTACAAAAAAAAATTTTAAATAGGTTCAGAAATAACTGAGTTCTGCAGGTACAAACATTTAAAAAAAGCAACATTTAGACGAATTGATAACCTCTTTCTATTTTTGAAATCGATTAAAATACTAATTATAGAAGCAAAAAACATAAGTTGCCCTAATAATCATGCACAGAAATGCCTTGAAACTTCTAAACTAAATTGGCTAGAGCTGATAGAAGGTTGTAGGATAAACAGGAGCCAGGAATATGGGCGAAGTAATGAACGCAAGCGAATGTGATGACTTTAAACGCAGACACAATAATAATAATAATTATTATTATTATTTTTATTGTTATATGTTTATAAATATAATGTATTTATTATTATAATTATTTTTAAACTCGGCACTTATTCGTTTATTAAAATTATATTGCAATAATTACGCAATTTTGTGAATTAAAACTAAAATAATTAAAACAAAAAACAATTGATCTACATAAAATGAATGTAAGAAACCGCAATTAAAAACGTAAGTATAAAATAAAAACTAAAAAAATCTCAAAGTAATGAATTATTTTCTTGTAGATAATAGCAATAAATACTAATACTTTACCGCAAGTGTTCCTGCAGTACTACTCTAGATATTTTCAAAAATTAAAGATGCAAGAAGTTTTTTTTTGTTTTTGAAAAAAAAAAAAATCGTAGACGACAGTAAAAGGTTGAATGGTGGTAGAGGTTTATAATTACATTCATTTTTTTTTAATTTGTTACACACAAAACAAAGTGGATTATGTAAGTTGGTTTTTATTATGTGTGATGGTTATAAACAGTTTGATTTTTTATTTACAGATTTTAATTCAATTAAAAATTAACAAACAATTTATTTGATGACGGCAGTGGTTGGAAAGTTGGCAATACAAATTGATGTTGGCAACAATGAAGTTGGAGAATTAAATGCACGGCGTGATTTTTTTTTTTATTATTTTATTATTTTTTTATTGGTTATTGGATGATAAATAGAGTATGAAAAATGCATTAGAATACCGGAGTAAATAACATTTCAAGCCTTTGCTGCAAGAGGGCCACAACAATTTAAAAATTTCAATGGTATAACTGGAGTCACAAAACTACGACTTTATCCTCTTATATCTTAATGTCTTCCAAAGAATTGCTACAAAATTTTAAACTTTCAGTTCGTGTTTTATTGAGATATGTCTGACTTGCAGCAAAGGTTCGATACATATTATAAATTTTTGGGAAAGAAACAAAATTTAATAACAAAAATTAACATTATATATAATAATAAATAAAAACAATCTTAAATTTTGAATTTTACAATTAAAAAGCTCGTAAATACAAATACATAAATAATAGATATGTTTTTAATTGAAAGCCTTAACCCAAAATAAAAAATAAAACGTTAGAAGATGAAATGAAAATTATCAAATTAAAAAAAATAATAAATAAAAAAAGGAAAATATAAACAAACTTAAAAAACAATTTAATTACAAAACCAGGATACTTACAATAATCAAAGCCGGATGTGGTCCCTTTATTGGTGGTTAATTAAAAAAAACATACATAAAGGATTTTGAAATTTTTGGTGTTTTTTTTTAATAAAAAGAATTTGTTGAGCAGGATTTGTTGATTTTTTAGTGAGTTCAAATGAGAGTGTGGGTTGGTTTGGTTGGTGATGTTGAAATATTGTTTTGTTTAAATAAATATTTTTACAATTGTATTTACAATTTAATTGTAATTATAATATTTTTAGCAAATATTTTTATTTTGCAGCAGCAACCAAAATATTGTAACAACAACAACCATAATAGTGAGTACAAGTTATAAATATATTTTTTTAATTATGTTGCAGAAGTATACATGAAAATAAACAAAGAAAAAAGTGAATAGAAAAAATTAAAATTAATTAAAATAAATAATAAATCAAACATTTTTTTTTTTTTTTTTTTTTTTTTTTTTACAAAAATATATTAAGAGAATTTTCCTACACCAAAATTCTTATTTTAAAACAACTTTTCGACTTTTAATCAGTGTACTTTTTAAGATATATTCATTGAATTATATTAATGACTTCTTGAATCGAATTATCAAACACAAAAAGAAAATAATGTAAGCTTTCATTCCGTCAGAAAGTAAGATACAGATAAAAGCGCAAGTATCATGAACGAAATAAGTGCAACATTTGTTAAGTGGGGGAACTTATAATCAAGGCAATATAGTAAGTTTCACATTTTCAAACTGCAATGGCGATTTTTCGATCTCCTAATTTTTGTCAGTTTTTTTTTAGATATGATGGTATCTCAAGTCGGTGATTTAATGCCAGGTAAAATCATTTACAAAGACCGGTCCCATGGAAAAATTTTATATTATTTTTTTTTCGTTTAAACCTTTTCGTAACAATTTTACCTTATATTTGTACAAAAAACTTTAAATAGCTTTGTAGAAACCAATAACAGATTGTCCTTCTAATAGATTGTTAACAATAAGCTCGTTTTTCTGCAAGGCAGATTAGGATAGAAAGTGTTGTTCCGACAGAATACCACTTCACTTCCACTCGTTGAACCATCAGGGTCCATTGTGATCAACCTAAAACTACTAATCCTAGTGTAATCCATTTACACCCCGTTACCAACCTGCTTTCCTTGATAACGCTTACATAATCTTTAAGTTTGCAATTAGAAGTGTCGCTTAGTTGACAGTAGTTACGAGCAGTTTTATTTGTAAATTTGTATAAATTTTAACAAGTTGTATCGAGTCAAAGATCAATATTGGTAAATGTTAAAAACCTACAATAAGACATATGATGCCCCACGTGTTTTTTAAAGATGTTAAATAAGTAAGACTGCCAACTCCGGACACTGAAAGGCCCTCACACATGACAAAAATGTCAATTTGAATGAACAAATTGTGTCATATATTCATATATTTTTTATTTTAGTTTTTTTAAGCTTTCTAATTACGATTATTTTTAAATTTTAATTAAGATTTAATTCTTTCAGCATTGAAAATGACTCTGCAGTAAATTTGATTTACATACATCCAAGAAATAAATTAACTCTGTAATTCAATGACAAATTGGCAACGAAGAGAGATACTCTAAATGAAAAGTGTGTCGTGTTTGTAAAAACGAAAGGGTATTTATTGGGAACAACTTCCTGATTTCCTAAGGGTACGTTCAATTAAACTAGCGATAAAATTATGATAAACACCCACATTGTGGATATCTATGTGTCACCAATGACCATCTTTCTTCTTTTCTGTACGTGGTCGAGAAGCTCCAAAATAGATTTTAAAATACCGTGCTATAGATAAAAGTTGTATTTTATTCCTGATCGATATAAATATCCTATATATCAAGGATTTCATAAACTTAGTAGAGTAAGTCAATGTCATTAAGAAAATGAGTTGAAACTGGGCTAAATATTTAATTGATGTATCCAATGAAATAATTGTTTTATTTGCAAAATTTTTTAATTTTATATTAAGTTACGCTTTCCTAAAATGAATTTGTGAAACTTACTATAAGTATTCTATAAAAAAAAAAACAAAATTTTTTGTTTAGCTTGAAAATTTAAATTTAAACATGTTTAAACAAGCTCTAGATGAAATTTTTTTTAAACAAAATATACCTTTAAAAAATGCGAAATAGAAAACAGAAACAAAATAAGGAAAAGTTTTAATATTTACAACAAATATTTTAAAAATATAAAAATGACACGTTTTTTTTCTAACAAATAAAATTATTTAAAGTAAATAATCTAAATCTGTTTTTATTTTAACACTTACTTTCGCCTAAAATATTGAATAGACAGTGGTGTAGGATAAACAAAAATTTGTAAAATTCAATATTGTAAACAAAGAAAATCTATGTAAACTGTTTTTGTTATTGTTGTAATGTTATCTTTTTTGAATTCATCCACATTTAGATTTAATACGCAATAATTAATTATCTTGACGCATATCGATCAAATAAATTAAATAGAAAATTTAATAGAGACTGACTCAACGAAAATGAGTCATTGCGTCAACAATCTTCGTAAAATTTTGGTTGCAATTTAGTTTGTTTAAATTTTATTTACATTTTATGTATTTTAATTAAATTATTAAATTCCCTATTTTTCATCGCAAAATATACACTTACTAATTTTAATTTCATGATAGATATATTTAATACATATTTTTTATATATATATATATAAATATTTGTTGATACCAATGATTGATTAACCCTCCATATGTGGCTGCTTATTTGCTGACAGAGAACGGCTAGTTATTTTTTATTATTTTTTATTATTATTTTTTTGCATTTTAATAAATTGCAACACTTCAAGTTTCTAGATGAAAATATAATTCGGTTATAAAAACCTTAAGGGTATTTATAAAAGGAAAACAAAACAATAAATTTAACGCAAGAACTGACATTAAAAATGTAATTTTTAATTGAAACTTATTATTTCTAAAAGCAATGCTCATAAAATTTATTCAAGACTTTAAAACATTTCTCACAACATAAAATTAAAAATAGTTTTTTTTTGTTTATATTTCCATTGTTTGTTATCAGTTTTAAAGAGCAATTTTCTTATGTTTACAATTAATCAACGTCTACGGGCGGAAGTAAAAGAAAATTTTCGCTTAAAACGAACATTTCAAAATTGACTCAATACAAAGTCGATAAAAGCAAAAAACTTAAATCTCAATGGGTGTTCAGTTTGAAAATAATTTTTTTTTGTAAAAAACAAATTCCCCACAATGTGATTAAAATATCATTTTCAATTATTAGACTTGATGCCTGGCGCACAGCAATGAGTATCATCATCATTGTACAATTATTACAGCAACGAAGCGTCGCGACGTTGTTATTATCAACAACTTTGTCATCCAACAATACACAACGATATAGCAGCAGTGAAATATATTTTCTTTTCGTTTAAAAACAAAACAAAAAAGGGGGATCGATTCTACATACAATTGAATGTGTCTGTTGTCTGCTATCCAAAAACAAAAGAAACAAAAAAAGTTTTACTTTTAAATTTATTTCTATAAACAAAATTTGTGGCATTTACTAAATGAAAAAGATCAAACAAATTAACGCCTACTTTTCTATTATCACAGGTGGAGCATAAGGCCAAGCATTAGTGTGTCTCGAAATGCCCTTTATTCGATACAATTAAGTCTATTGTGACACGACCTTGCTCTAAACAGAATCCGCACTGCAAACAAGAAAACCTCTTATATAGAGGAATAGGCGCCCTAGTTCAATGTCAGCCATGTTAGATAAATCTTGGAAAACAGATTATTCAAAATTTTTCTTTTTTTCTTTTCAATAATTGTTCTCTCCTTCTCTCTGCCTTTCTCCATCCATTCACATTTTTACGTTAGACATCGTTAAAAGTAGAAAGGTAGTACGGCTTACGATGACTTTAGTTTAGATTTTAAAAAGAAGCCAATTAGTAAACACGATCAAATGTTTTATATTTATTTTCACAGAAAAGCTTACATTTCAACTTAAACCGAAAAATCTAATCTTACCAATATCGCATTTTTAATCCAATTTCACAAATTATAGGGAGCCCAAAAAAACTTGATATTAAAAAAAGTAAATTTTTTTTTCCTTCCGATGGTTTTCTTAACAAGTTATTTTACTCTATAGTGGGGTAAATTGTATAAAAATAAGCAAATCAAATTTCAAACTGTTGCTGCTAATCGTTTTTTTTTCATGTTTTTCTTGTAGCGATTTTTTCTTATTTTAAAAGTTCTATTCTAAAGATCTTCAAAACCTATAAAGCGACTTTTTTTATTTTCCTAGGTGAAAACAACGCTACGTGGCCGATGCTATAGCTAACCTGTCATAATACATCATAAATATTCAGAAAAAAGGTACATCAAGGTCATATTCAAAACTTGTTCTTTTAGGTAAAACAATCATCGGAAAAAATTATTCATAGCTTTTATATAACAAAAAATAAACATATTAAAAAAATTGGCATCGGCGCACCACTGTAATTTCAATGTGTTTTAATGGAATGGATTGGCTATAAGATTTGATTGAATAAAATGCTTAACACTAAAAAAATTGCCTATTTCGAAGACATATTGAAAGTATGGAAACTATTCTGAGAAATAAAACACTTATAACGCAAAATAGATAATAAATAAAAACAAGTAATACTACTATATTCGGCTATGTCGATTCTAATATACCATTCACCTACTCCAATCAAACAAAAAAGCAAATATTATACATTTATATTATTTTACATAAAAATGCCATCGGCTCTTCATAGGTTAAACATTTTTAAAAATTTTTAGTATTTCCTTAAAGATATCTTCAAAAGCTTTAAAATGATACCCATATTGATATTTCAAAAAATTTGAAAATTTCAATTCGGAAAATATAGTTGAGCGCCAATTTTTTCACTTGATGTTTTTTTTTCTTATTTTTTAATTATCTATAGCCCCATATATGTATGTATTTATTGTTTTGATTGGAGTTAGTTTATTGTTCCAAATGACATGCAAAAAATAGAGGTAGGCGTGGTGTTTTGCCTGCTGCCTCGAAGGAATGGACCGAACATGCCGGTTTTCAATAGCATTTCCTTCGATTGAGATATTTATTTATTTATTTTCTTTTTTGTGAAATCAAGTTTGCCTCGAAACTATGTACACCCTTTTTCCACTTTTTAAGGTGAAGGGTATAAATATTAAGACTTATTGAATTTGTAAAACAAGTTTATTCTTTATTCGAGGCATCAGTTGTTTAAAGTCAACTTAAATTTTAACCGAATATTGGAATTTCAAACTTTTTCTTTTCATGCTAGTTCCATAAGTGTAATCATATTTTTTTTTAATTCGGCACAGCCACAGCAAAACTCTAGTTACTTGCTCGTTATTTTTATAGCAAATAAATTTCATTTTTACCTTTTTTGGCAGATATTTACTCAGGTATGAGTATAACATTTGTTTATTAATTTTTGTTTAAATAAAAAATCAACAAATGTTTTGAAAACTGAAAAGCCATGTTTTTTGTGTTTATTTTTTTCCTTACAAAACCTTTTGTTGAAGATAATAAAATGACTCATGTTAAAAATATGTTTGCTGTTCTTTTTTACCTTTTATTTTATGTTTGCCTTGTGAAAACAAAATGACTTCAACACAATACATATGTATGAATATAATATGTGTGTTACTACGTACAGTTTGTTCTAGATGTCAAGATAAGCTTCTTCAAAAACATCTTTATTTTATATCTTTTTCAGTGATAAATTTTGTTAAGTGTTCTCATAATAAAATTTATTAAATAACTTTTGTTTTAAAAGATGACAAATATTATTAATTTCAACTTAAATAAACAGATTTGTAAAATTTAAAAGTTCTGCGTACATTCATACATATGTATATGGAGTAAATTTGTGTTTTTCTGCAGCAGTTTCACCAAGTTTTGTTGCTTATATGCGATCAGATGATGCAGATGCTAATGCAAGTATTGCTCCAATGGTTGTTTCTTGTGAACGTAATGGAAAAATAATCACCACAAAATTGATAAACAAATTGTAAGGTAAATGTTATAATTTTGATTTAAATTTTAATAAAAAATTAATCTATATGTACTGGCTTTTAATTTTTGAGTTTATCGTTTTCTTGTTTGTTGTTGGAAGCCTTGACGATCAAATCGATAATACTATATTCGTCAAAATGAAGACTTCTGTGGAAACACCTTTAAATTTTTAACTATGGCGGACATATTTATACATAAGTACTTAATGGTTGCCTTCTACAGTTGAAAACTAGAGGAGCACCCTTTATATTTTAGTTTTATTTTTCATTTATTTGTACTTGTTCTTACAGCAGAAATAAAAATACTTAGTGTTTGCAAATTACGGTTCAACAACAAGACCACGTTTGCGAAAATCACGTTCCTGTTGGAACACCCTTTAATTTAAAGTGTTATTTTCTCCACCTGTTGCCATAGCGGATATAGTTTTACATGCACTGCGTAAATTTAATAAAATGATATTTTTGAATATCATGAAACTTTCGAAACACCATTTAATTTTTAGTATTTGTTGTTATAGCGAGTATAACCTATTTCAATTCCCTACGAACAGATGTTGTAGCGAAAACAGTAGAGTTACCGTTTTGCTCTTAGGGTACGAAACCCTTAAGAAATTTCAGAGAAGAATTCTCATATTTCTAAAATAAAAATAATTCTTTATTATTATTTTAATATAAAAGCAAAAAATACAATTTGCAAACCATTGCATTAGAAAATAAAATGCTGAGCTAATTATCAAATGCTTGCATAAAAAAACTTTTCGTAACGTCAATCTTTTGTAACTGCGGCCAGGGTACAAAAAATTTTTTCAGGCGCATTCCCAATTAGATAAATTTTATCCCCAAAAGGCAAAATGTATCCTTAAAAATTCTCCAATCCCCAAACTGAAAATTTCCTCCCCATTTAAAAAATAAAATAACCGATTTTGGTATAAATTCCCAAATCTGACAAGACTGACTGCGGCAGTAGCACACAACAATTGATGAATGTACCCAATTTTTTATCCTAAAAGAAAAAAAAAAATAGTTCGACAACATCCTAACGACTTTTATAGACGAGAAAGAAAGTTTTTTTTGTTAAGGATAATCCTAGCGGAGCCGCAGTTACTAGAGAAAAACAAAGTGCGGCAGTAGTGGTTGATTTAGTTAAAAGGGTCCGGACGATAAAAGAGAACGTCGTAAGTTCGTGTCTAGCCGGAACCACAGTGTCTTGTGGTCTGAATTGCTGCTCTGGTTTAAGATGCATGTTTTCTAAACAAGACCTTGAATAGTTTGAGTTTTGCCGGGGTCATAAAGTATCGCTGTGTATATGACTGTCTAAGTTTGTTAGAGCGAATGTTCACAAAACAAGAGAATGTGGAAACAAATCTTCTCAGAGCCACAAAACAAACATACGACAGCAACAAAAAAAGTAAATATAATCCGTCGTGGTTGGCTTTGTAATCAAGATGTTGCATGGACCATAATGTTTGCACACAAAAGGTGTCGTTGTTGAAAAAAATACTCATAAAATATATTTCCACTCTAAATTAAGACATAAAATCACCATTTTTGAAAAACTAATTAATTTGTTAAAATCAATTAAATTTTTATTTCATCTGGTAGTCATCAGTAATAAGTGTATATTTCTATGCAGTCTGGTCTCTTTTTATTCTTAATTAAGCATTTTATAATATCCATGATATTCAGTTTAAAGCGAATATCAAAATCTAGTAGTAATTGTGAGTCAGTATTTTTATTTTATTTTTCGTTTAACATTCAAGTACAAACATAATAAACAAGTTCATTGCAAATTTCAACAAATTCAACTGAAAAATATTAAAAATAATCTTACATTACAATTAACAAATAAAAACAACAAATGTCTGTCAAAATCATACAATTGTGTGGCAGCTTTAAAGGCGCATGCGTGCACGTCAAATGTCAATAAATAAATTTTAATTAAACAAATTTTTCCTCTCTAGCTCCGTCTATACTTTTATGTTTTTTTTTCCTCTTATGACTTTAGACTTTAAACAGTAGTGATTATAAAAAATAAGTAACAATAACAAAAGATTAAAAATTATCTATTTAAAAGTTTAAGAAGTTTTTACCAAATTTGTTAAACAAGAAAATGTACGAGGGCAAGTCGGAAAAGCATTTACAAATTCGGAACAAAAAATGTTAATAAAAATTCAAGTTGCAAATAACAAAAAGAAGATAAAGCATCTAAAGAAATCGAGTGTAAATTACACCAAATTAGTGGCACATTTGCCTCAGCGCTTGTGACGATCATTAGGGCTTTTTCGGAAATGCATCACTGCACTGCATTTGATGCGCATGTGATAAGTTTGCGATGCCGATGCAAAACAGCTGATGCTGATACTCACTTGATGCGAAAAATAAACTATTTTTTGTTTTAAATTTTAAATACTTTAACATTACTAATGGAGAAGATAATAATAAATTTATTTCTTGGTTTAGATGAAAGCAAAAATTAAATAAAGGTGTGCAATCGACAAAAGAGAAAATTAAAAATTTTAAAATTAATGCACTGCTAAAAGACGTATGTGCCAGCAACAGACGAATCCTAACAATTCTGGATTATGTTAATATAGTAAAGAACATTCTAAGCTTTCTAAAAGTGTATAAACAAACGCAACTTAACAAATTAAAATTAATAAAGATCAAATGCATCAGCCGTTTTTGTGATGCGTGTTTGACGATTGTTTGCGCATCATATATTTCATTGATGCATTTTAGAGCACGTGACATTTGCAGTGATGCCAACTGATGCATATTCGAACGTACTGCGCATCAGTTAGCGACTATAAAAGTTGTCGTCAAGGTGGTTGGAACGATAGTATACAATCGAAAATGAATGCAATCTCGGAAATTATTTGTTTAACGCTGTTCTTGATTCTTATTCAAATTCACTATTCACTGGCAAAACACCCAATTTGAGATTTAAATTATGCCATTTTCTAGAGTTAGACTCCTAGCGACTTCTTTCTATATCCAAATTAAAAAAAAATTGGTTACAGAAAAATCACACAATTTGAAATGCTCTGCGATAAGCTGAAACAATTGGACAATCAAATATATTTTCGTTAAATAATTTGGCTTACCCTCATACAACTTTGTTTATAAAATTATAAGTCAAAAAATGCAGAAGCAAAAAAAAAATATTTTCCCATATAATTGTCGAACATTGTCAAGAGCAAGTTTCCTTATTAGACAAGGTTCTCTGTCAAATTTATAAATTGGAGAGGCAAAAAATCTTAACTTTTTATTAATATCATAATCAATTATGGTTTGTTGTTTTGTTTTTGTTAATAAATTGTCACTAAATGCAAAAAATATGTGTAAATTGTTAACTTAATATGGGCACCGCTAAATTAACTAGGTGAACAAAGACTCACGAAAAGAAAAATAATTTTGTTGTTCATTTACTTGTTGTTGTTTTTTATATAAATTATTAATAATTGACTTTAATTTTCAAGGAAAGTCAATTTGAAAATATTTTGATGCCATAAAAATCTTATAAAAAATTTATCACAACATCTGTTAATTTGGAACGACTTTAATTTGATTCATAAGAGATATAAACGATGAATTGATGTTTACGTACATATAGTTCCCAAAGAAAATTATATTCTTTTTATTTTAATATAAAATTATTAAAAACGAAGTACAGTGGGGAATTTGGACAAAAAATTCAAACTGTTTAATATGCAAAAGAGACAATGTTTAGAAAATTATGACACGTTTTGAATATTTTTTAATTGAAGATATTTAACATTTCAAAAATTTAAAAGTTTATACAAGGAAACCTTTAACGCTTTTCGTTGTCTTTTTGTGCGAATTAAATTTCAGTTTCAGACAAATAATTGTGTTATGATTTTTATTTTTTAAGTTTCTTTTTTTTTGTGTTGTGTTCTTACTCTGTGGTTCCAGATATTTATGTACTCACGTGATTACTACTCTTGTTTTCCTATACAAGCGAATTAACCATGCCAGGGAGGCTACTCTGCATTTCGATTTGAAAAGAAATCATTAGAATTTGTATGGCTTATGCATCCACGGCTGTTACGCAACAACAATTATTTTTCTTCGATCCCGAAACTGTGTTGGGATTTGAACTCATGATCTTCAGTATAAGAAACAAGCAGACTTCTTCACTAACGCAGTTGTTCAACATGTGTTAGCCGGCTTTTCCTTAAACACAATCTAACATTTTTATCCAACAATATTACCTCTTGGCTTTGTTGAAACAGCTGTGTAAGGGTCTAGTCTTTTATTTCAGAATAATAGTTTTGATAACAACTTTTCGAATAAATAAAAAAGAAAAATTCTGTTTCGCCAAAACTGGCTTTGTCTTTATTAAATTTAAGTATATCTTTTTGAAAATCGGGGCAAAGGAAAAAATCGCCAGAGTCGAAATTTTTTGCATAAACGAGTTTCTGTGATTTAAAGCAATGTAGCAATGTCGGTCTAATGACTATAACAATAAACCACTTTTATAGACCTTGGTATTTCGGGTTAGCTATTTGCCCAGTTATAATAAACAAAACTAAATAACTATTTAAAAGTTAAAAACCTCGTCTTGCTACATAAAATTATATTTACCAAAAAGCCTAAATACCTATATCACCGCTTAGCGTTCACTAGATCGTCGAGAGGAAACGGCATTATTCAATTTCGGCATAATGACACGACATCCGAGAGACAGTTTTATATATTAACAATCCGTCTCTGGAACCAACTCTCCCCTATTTTGCAGAACACAAGCAACGCAATTAAATTTAAAATTTTACTTTTGCAAACGTTTCGAGATTAACTGTAACTCTATTCAAACTGTCAAGTTAAAATCCTTACTCACACAAACGAATATATTATATGTAAATTTTTAAATATATTTTAATACCTAGCGTTGCCTGTGCCTAAATTTAGGGCCTTTCTAGGCACTTTGTAATATACATATAACAGTACACGTGAGAAAGCCATCAAATCGGTTTGAGTCTTTCGGTCAGAAGATATATTTCAAATATCTTTAGAATCTGATTTTATTAAGATCGGTAAATATTCATAAAATTGGACGATTGTCCTCTCCCCACTTTCCACCTAATCTCTTTTTAAAAAAAATTAACATAGAATATTCTACCTTTTACATAAATATCTAACTATGTTTAAAACTTTATTGTAATCGTTTTTCCCCTGTGTCTTTAATCGAGTAGCTAACTCTGGAACCAGATATACATGAGCACCTATCTATGTTTCGAATTTAATTAAAATCGATTAGCCGAGACTTTGTTAAAATTGATCAGACTTATAAAAATATCCGTTTCCCTTTTTCTCCGCTTCAGGTCCTATATTGGAAAATATAAATACTCCACTATGAACACAATTATTTACGCGTGCCTTAAATTTCATTAAAATCGGTTCAGTTGTTTAGCCGTGATTGACGTGATTGTTTGTTTGTGCGTCAATCAAGCTTAAAGAATTATGGAACGAGTTAAACGAAAAAGGATAAACAAGAGCAAGAAACCAAATAAACAGACAAAAAAAAGTGGAGTTAATCGGTTTCGTATTGAAGCATTCAAAAAGTTGGATATCACTAACAATATGTTCTTTGAGTACCGTAAATAAACAATTGACTTACATGTGAGTGTATTCAATTAAGGGAATAAAAAAAGTGTAAATGCATTGAGAGCCCTATAGATTTTCTTTGTTTCGCTATATTGAACAAAATTATTAAAACAAATTGGGGGGAAACATTTTTCTTTTTAAGAAATGTGCCGTAATAAAAGTTAAAAAAAAGTAATTTACTTACCGCGCCAGAACCTTTAGGTTTTGAAGCAGCCACATACGCTAAATACTGTATAACTTTTTTAGTGTTTTCAGTTTTACCAGCACCAGATTCACCAGTACACAGAATAGATTGATCTTCTCGATCTAAAAACAAGAAAAATGAAAAAAAAAATACATTAATACAAAATAATAATTTTATCAAAGTTTATTAAAAAAAAAATTATTATCATCTCAAAGATATTTTAGGCAATACAAACGTGCTGTTAAAGCTATTTTAAGCTATTTAATTGACTTTTCTAAGACACCATATGGCCGGTAGTGACGTTTTTTATTTCACTGTTTTTGAACACATCATGCATAAATTAACGAGATAACAAAAATTTAATTGCAAAATATTTAGACACGCACATTTATTCAACGCTTAAAATAATGGTGATTTTGTTCAAAAACATTTTAATTAAAAAACACTTACATTTATAAATAATTCCATAGTTAAATGCCATTTAGAGGCAAGTATTTTTTAAATTAATGAGTTTTATCATTTGTATCTACATATGTATGTAAGTATGTTTGAATCGTATATGTGAATATGTGATTCGAGAATTAGCCACTGAAAACCCCAAATTTTGATTAACGCAAAATTGAAAGAAGCAGAACGCCTCTACCTTTTCCCTAATTGCTAGCACTTGTGCAAGGCTTAGATCCACCACCGCACTTACAAAGTGTCTCCCTGTGTCCCTGAGCTTTATTCTAGCCAGTGCTGCACATTTACTCACAACGTGCGCAACAGTCTTAGCTTCTTTCAGACAAAGTCTGCAAGTATCATTTTTGATTTTTATCTTGAAGTTTCTACGACTTGTCACTTATGCAGTAATTCAACTTAATCAGGGGCTCACCATAACCAAGCACCTTTCTGGACTTCCTGCCGAGGGAATCATTGGGAAATTGAGTTCGAACTCGTACGTTATAATCCACAGAACGATCCGCTTTTGCCAGATTTTCTGCTGCTTTATTCCCAGCTTTGATTAAGGGTCTTTTAAGCCACATCATTTACTGAGGCATATCTGCTTAGTTTTAGATTATATTCCAGCACAAGTTTGGGTCAAGTGCAATGAGAACCTTCCTCCCCTGCACTTGCGGATCCAGCAGGTGGGAATGTCGCCAAAGACTGCATTCCGGATTTACACCAGAGATTCACACACGTTTTAATAAAGACTTTAACTTGTCAATAAGCAAAAAAAAAATATATATATATTGTGAATGAACGCCTTTTGAGTGACAAAAAAAAGTCTACTTTTTAAGATACAAATTTGTAAGTAGTCAGACAGAAGCAAATATTTGTATTGCGTAGCTCCAAGCATAAAGTATTCATATAAAGTATCCAGAAAGTATGTTTATTCTCAGCACAAAGTAACCAGAAATAATGTTTTCGTTTTTGGCTACTTTTCAAATTGCAGAAAAAATGAAGTAGAATATTTTTGCTTTTTTCTACCCCTACCAATACTTTGGCTGAAGTTACAAAGAGGCTACTTCTACTTGCCGCTTTATTTTTTTGAAAAGTAGCTGTAGCTAAAAAATTTTAATGCTTCGGAATGAAACAGAGTCTAGCGCTACTTCTACGTAAAAAAGTTGGAGCTGCAGCCGTAGCTGTATTTAAAAAAACGGTATGTAAAGTAGGAATTCAAACACACTGCGTTTCCATTCAACCAAAGCGACGAGGAAAAAATTTCACATATTGTGATGTATTGGCTCATTTGGATTTGGTACTATAATTACTTATAAAGTACATTCTTAAAGACAGTATTAAAATTAAATTACAAAACAAAAAAACCTTTTTTATACAATAACAAAATTTGCTATATTTTAATAATAACTGAAGTAATGGTTACCCTTTCACTGATTTACTTAAACTTTTAATTTTTTAGTTAAGGCATCAGGTACCAATACCCGAAATTCTTTCTACTCTCTAGTTTTGACAATTCACGATATACAAAAAAGCACTCTGCAGGCGTATATTTTAATCAACTAAGAAAATAATATCAATAGTTTTTTTAACATATTTATTCTACAAATTTTAAGGTTATGTTTTTGTGCAAAAATTTCACTTTAGAAAAAAAAAACGGTTATGCCAAGAAGTTAATTTCCTTTCTATAAAATCTGAAGACCTTTCAACAAATAAAAACGAAAAATAACGACACATTTCTCATCGAAAAATTAAGGCGTTGTCTTCAACACTTTTTTTTAGGTTACATCAGCATGATCCTTTAGATGAACTTCAAAATAAGTATTTCATAAAATTTTAAGAAGAATTTTTTTCTATTCGGAAGGCATGTATGTTACTGTATGACGTAGATATTCCAGTACATAGTAATCGATAGTCTGGTGGCACTTCTGTCACTAAGCATTGCAGGTATGCACTACGTCTCTACCAGTCAGCCAAGGTTGAGTTGGGTTCAGTTTAGGTCCCCGGGAATAGACAAAAAATGTTAATGGGCAGGCGAACAGTTAGATCGGGTTTTCATTTAATTACAGTCGCAATTCCACTGGGGACCATTAAAGGTAGGACCATAAGACATTTTATTAAAAAATCTAAAAACAAGTGAAGGAATCTGGATACATTTAGGGTTGCTAAATTAACATGCAGACCTTTTTTAATATAAAAACGCTGTATGCAACTCAGAAACACAATCGAAGCTGTGAAAGAAGTTCATTGGACTCGGAGTTTCTTACCTAATCACAGAATCCTGGTCAATTACCTTCTAGCTGTGAGATATATAAGTCCAGATCTAATGATTTTCTAAAATATCGCTCGTCTATAAAAAAAAAGCTCCTCACTAGTAGTAGTTTGTAGAGAAGTTAGTTAGTAAAACGGTATTATGAGAAAGAAGTCATTTCGGCTCTATTTGATTGTTTTCACGTCTTGAACGTAAGTAAAATTCGTTATATGACATAAATCAATGAGTAAAAACTAGTAACATTTAACGATAGGGATAGAGAACAACAAATCAAAATTATTATACAAAGCTATTTACATAATGTCATATACTCACATAAATTCTATTTTATTGCTTTTTTAACATATAAAAGAAAAATAATACTCAGTTTTTGGAGTGGTATTTTGGGTGTGTAATATCTTAATGGTGTTCGATATAGTTTCCTACATTCTTTATCGTATGTGTATCGAAAGAAAAACATATTTAAGAAAAAAAAAACAGCATTAAAACTTTAACTTTACAAACATAATTAAGTGAATGTATTAATCTTTCGAATTATAAAGATTTGATTTATTTGCAATTGACACGCAATGGTTTATATTAAAAAAAGCATACATAACGTTCTCAAATGGCACCAGGCACGGCTTAGGAGCTTCAAAAAGAAATAAAGAAACTTAAAATAAAGGCATACAGCGCTTCTAAGTTCCTGTGCACTAATTTTGATATTGTGTGAAATATATAATTTTACCAATGTGAGTCAATGTGACATGTTATCTTTTTGTGTTTGAATCCAAAGCACTTGTATGAATGAAATAGATTTTAATTTAATTTTTACCAACAATTTCTGTATTTTATAATATTTCTTTTTAAGAAGATTTTTAGAACAGTCATTATACGAAAATATTAAAACTCGCGACTAAACCTAATTTTGATTATAGTCCGAATATCATATGAATGTTTAAATCAAAAGTTGAACGATTGATTAATAAAAAGTTTAGCTTTAGCAACCTTTAAACTATTAATTTAATTTACTCACAAATCGCAAAAACACAAGTGCTTATGCCTCTCATAGATGTTGCTGAAAGTCTAAAACAGCGATATAATTAATTTCTTACTTCTTTTATATCATTCTAACCGTCATCCAGGTTAAATGTTAAATTGAAGAGGGTCCGTACTATCCATGAACCAAACTTTAATTTTTGATTTATTATTTTTAACTGAAAATTTTGAAACAGTTTGTGTAAATTTTAAAGGTATATCATGGGACGCCCTTAATTTTATTTTAATTTATTATTATTACAGAAATAGTCTTACATACTCTCTCTGTATTAGTTTTAACTATCTGCAGGTTAAAGATAAGGGCTTATAAGTGTTTATCATATCTCTATGTGTAGATAATAATGTTTAATATTCAATTTCATTTCAATATTTGTTGTTGTAGAGATTTTAGAAATTATAAATCTGTAAGAATTTTAAGTGTCTAATTAGTTATTACAGGCGGAAATTGTAGCGACAGATATAAAATTTAAGTGAGAGATATCAACTTGTTAGTACAACTACGTAAAAATTTACTCATTGGCCACTAAGTCTACTTCCTCTTGTATAGAGTAACAGTGCCTTTTTATTTTATATGTGTGTTTAACTGTAAAGTATATACATATACATACATATTTTTATGGATTACAATAACAAATATCTTAATCAAATTCTGGTTTGAACAACCCTTCATATTTTATTTGAAGTTAAATTTGATAAAATTTACTAACTGAGTAACTTTCTTTTCTGCTGAACTTTTAATATTCAAGTGCTTAAGTAAATGTGACTCATGGTCTTAAAATATGCAGAAAATGTAGTAAATGCGAAACAACAACAACTTTATCCGCTGCGAAACTTAAAATAAAGATATGAAAAATATCAACTTCTTATGACTCAGTCATTGCCAATTCCAGATAGTATTTGAAGAAAGAAGAAGAGAAGAAAAAGCTGTACTTCATATGCGTATCAAAAAAAAAAAAAAAAAATTAAGTTTAAGAAAAATAAAAAAAATAATCAGTAAAAAAATAAGTCTAAATTGTTATAAAATTCCATATAAAGTTTTAAACAATTGACAATCAATTGTGGCACGTAATTTTATTTAACACTGATAATGTCTTTAAATATTATTTTTAATTAAAAAAAAAAAAGCAAAAAACAATGACCGATATTTAAGTGAGATCAATGCAAAAAATAACGAGTGGAGATTTAGCTTCTTACCAAACGAACGGATGAATCCATACGATTAAATTGATAAGAGACGAATGAGTCATTCGTAAATTATCATGTAATGAAAAAATACAAAACTTCAAAAACAATTTAATCGAATTAAATTAACCGTTATCTCATTTGAAATATCACTGAACATATTTTAAAATATTTATTTAAAAATGAACAAAAATTCAGTTACACAGTATTGAAATAATAATCAAAAAAAAAGGTAAATAATTATGTCAGCTTAACAGCTGGTAAAGTGTGATAAATAAGTATTGTTAGTTTACAAGGCGAATTAATTTACAGGTGGTCTTAATAGCCCAGCTGATTTTTGTTTATGTTCGACGTTGTCGTCAAATTTCTAAAATAATTAAAAAAAAATAAAAATTTTTAAAAAAATTAGAAAAAGCAAAATATTTTAAATTGTATAAAATTAAATTTCAAAACCAAAAATTAAATATGAGGTATTGCTGCGCATGTAGAAGAAAGAAACCAACCAAATGATGATAAAAGGATAAATTAAATTCGGCTTCCTCTTGTTTAGTCAGCTATTTTTGACATCAACTTGGTGCTCTGCAACAACAATAACATATTAAGTTTTTGCTTTTGTAGCCGTGCGGCCACCTAGTATTTAATTAAATCGCCTTGGTTAGTTTATTAAAAGAGAATTAATTTGGGTTAAATTATCTTTACACATTACTATGCTTTAAGTTTAAAATCAAATAGGTAGCCCGAAGGTATGCCACAAGAAATAAAAAAAATTTTATGTTTATCTTAAAAATAACAAGTAATTCTGTCACAACTGAGTGACACAACCTTTGCTACTGAAATAAATTTAGTGACGTAAACACTTCTGTTAAAAAGGCAAACCAACAAAGGAAGCCAAAGATGAGATGAGAAAAGCCCCTTTTCTGCATGTGTGAGTTAATTAATTTAAACCGATGCGTTCACCTGCAAATGCCTTTACCTTATACAGGACATCCAGCTAAATCACTTCCCAGCAAAAAATTTTAAAAAAGGTAATCGAGTGTGGAATTAATCATTTTCCAACTAGATTATAAACTTAATGATTTTAACAAGGCATACAACCAGTGTTGCCAGTAAAAGCCAGAAAAAGTTACATTTTTCGTTTAAAAAAGGTAAATTTTTTGATTAAAAGCTACATTTTGAAAATTTTCTTAATTAAATAGGAATTTATACAAAAATATAAAGTTTTATTCCATATTTCAGGGAAAATAAAAAGCAACAAATTCATTTACTCAACAAAAACAAAACGAAAATAAACAAATAGAAAAACATAAAAAATTTTCTCATTTCGATGATACTCATGAGTATTTAAATCAGGACTCCCGCCATTTAATAAAATTAGTGTAAGTATTATTTTTTTTAATAAATCCGTTTGGGCTTTTTCTTTTTAACTAATTATTTTAAAAATACTGTTATTAAAGATAAATACGAGTCTTATTTACTTAAAGCTTCAAATAAAAATAACTGACAATCTTTCAGTAATAAACCCTCGCACTTCTTCAGGGAAATTAAACAACACTGCATACGACTTTTATAATCAATTACTGAGATTTGATTACATTGATTATTGTAGGAATTTTGCTAATAATTTGTACGTATTTTCAGAAATTCTCTTATAATTTAAAGAACTAGTTCAATTACCTGTTCCTTCTTTTACAAACTAATGTAATGGATTAATTCGAAAATCAGAAACTCCATATGTAGTTTTAAGTGATCTCAAAATTAAAATTCGTCTCATAGACGAAACCTTGGCAATAAAAAAGCTATCGACAAGATGGCTTTAACGATTTTGCTCGAAATTAAGAAAACAAAAATCGCAATCGTAAAAGTTAATCTTAATATAATCGTCAATAAATTTATGGCCAGTAATTTGGTGATTCTTTATAATAGAATTATTTATCTTTCACTTCTGAGAAATAAAACAAATGGAGAGTATTGTCTATTGTTATTGGCCTAATTAAGCTCAAATGACAACTTATTCTTAGAGTTTGTCCTCCCAAATATTAGCAATAACCCTGGCAGAAAAAGATACGTTTTAGGATCGAAAAGGTCCTCTCTGAAACAGGAATCTATTTTAAAGATGTTTCAAAACTTTCGTAAATGTACAAAAAAAATTGAAAATAAGTACTAAAAAAAAGAACTAATCTCAAAAATATGATTTTACGCATTAATTGGTATCAAATAACAATGCAATTTGGTGCGGAAATGTACAATTGTTACTGGTTATAAGGTCTGCCCGAATTTGGTGTCACACTTGGAAGGTAAACAATTTAATGATCAGTCATTTATTTACCTTTATAAATGATTCAAGCAAAGAGAACAAAAACAACCCAAAAATATGTCATAAAAACATGTAGCAAAAAAAAAATAAAACTAAATGAATTATTAAGATTTTAAGGTGTATTATGTTCTCGTTAGTCCAAACAATGCATTGCCTGATAGAAAATCAAAACAGAGTTTTTATAAATTGTGGCGTATGGAATTGGTTCAATTTCGTGATTAAAAAACTAAATATAGAAAACTTTATTGACTTAAAATATGATTTAAAAAACTGTAAAAATTTATCCCAATATTATATAATTTTGACTACTTTTGAATTACCGAGCATAACACATGTATCCGAAAGTTGTGTTGCATTGTGTACTTCTTAGGGAGCCATAATGAGGCTCGATTTTATTTTGCTATCATTTAGACGTGAATGCTGCTAACAAACAAACATATTTTTTATGTCAATTTAGTTACTCAGTTGTGTTTAATTTTGTTGACAACTTGGTTAAATTACTTACACACATTCTAATGCTATGCGCACACTAGTTCTCTCTTAGAAGCTTTATTTTTATGAAGGCGATTTAAAACGTCTAGATTTTTCGAACATGGAATAAATGATATTTTAAAAATTTTGAAATTTCAGAGGCCCATACTTTTTTTCTTATTGTTTAATTCTCTATCTCTATATTTTTTTTTATTGTTCCAAAAAATATGGAAAAATTGGAGGTAGACGTGGTGTTTTGCCCACTGCGTCTAAGGACATGGACCAATCTTGCTGATTTCGAATAGCACCTCTTTCGACACTGTGTCTGATCGATTGGCGCATTTAAATTTTTGCAAAGGCAAACTTTATTTCAACACTAACACGGACGGACAGACGGATATAACTTAATCGGCTTCGCTATGCATAAGAACACAGAATATATGTATATACTTAAAGGGGTCAAAATGGATATTGTAGAAATGACAAACAGAATAACAAACTTAGTTATACTTTTTCTACTTTTTGTGGTGAATGGTATAACAATTAAATAACGGTGTTTTTCGCATTCGTACACTAAAATAGTGTTACATGAAATGGATCATAACTATTTAAATAAGTCACATTTTTTATTTTCTTTGTTACGTGATATTGGAGCATTTAGCTTTCTACAAAGTTATCATATTTTTTTCAAATAATTCATTAATTAAAAAAAATAATAATTATGATAAAAATCATGTTGGTTACAAAATGAGATAACAATCACCAGACATTAAATGTCTAATTTTTATAGAATTAAACAAAATTTTATTTGTTTATCATTCTCTAAAATTTTGGATTACTTACATACATGCAAAATTACAATTTTTTATATTTATTTTCCATTCATAAGACAATAGATAACATGGAAGAAATTATATTTTTACTGGTATCAGTAAAAGAACTTAATTTCTTGCCGGAAGTTAAAGCAAACAATAAACTATTTAAATTAATTTATACATAAGAAATTTTATTTAAAACAAAAATTAAATAAACATGAAAATAAAAAAAATTAAGATCAAAAAAATATAATAAACAGGACATTAAAAAAATATACAATCAACTTGAGGATATTTTTTATTCTTCATTCTAGTTAAATTTGCACTCACGATCTTTTGTTTACCAAACATGACTGTAACCCAACAAGGCGACTATCTTCGCCACAATGCTCTATGACTCCGACGACATTCGGACTCATAACATCTTGTTTTACAAACATGTGGCTTAACTAACGCTATTATCCAGATAATAATTTCCTATGCCTAGCGCACAACTGCCGCACACTTTCTATTCTAAGGTACCGGAGAGTTTTTTACCGCAAGTTTGAAAGTAACTGGCCGTACGCCATGAAAATTATTTTTGTTTGGAATTCTTTTCCTCCCTTTTTGCTTTGACAAGCAGAGCGAAAAGAGAGCAAGAGAACCATAAACAACAACAATTTTCATGTGTTACGGTCCGTTACAGAAACGTTATATTTAATACACGCTTAAACGATAATAATCTTTGTTAATCAATTGAGAAAACGAAAGTAATCCAAGGCTTCGTCAATATCTATTTTATAAAATATTAACAATTTAAAACAAGGCTCTCTAAAAATTCCAGCTTTCAAAATTATTTGGGGGTAAATTGCGGCATTCGATATCGATCGAAATTTCAAAATAATTTTAATGTAAATTTCGATCGATATCGAATGGTTTATATATATGTGTGTATTGTATAAAATTTTGAATATTTAAACTATTCGAAAACTGAATTTTGAGAAATGTCGATTAAGATCTACCAACTATTTACTCGTTTGTACTTGTTTAGTTAAACATTTTTTGTTAAACAAAAATATCAGAATTTTTTTAGATATTTTATATTTTTAGATGACTTCCCAATGGTTACCACCTTATTATTTACTCTTGAGAAAATTAATTTTTATCTTATCATTCGTAACTTTCGATATAACTAAAACGTCATTAACGAACAAAAATTTTTATCTACAAAATATTGTCACATATGGATAAAAGATAAATAAGTAAAATTGTTGGGTCGTTTATTTAACGTTGGTGAAATATTTTATTATTTTTATTCTTTCATATTTAAAAAAAACTTTATTGAATTTTTTAAAACAAAACAGTAATTCAGCTCAAAACAATCTTAATGGTATAATTACAAATATTAAAAGAAAAACTTACCTTGCAACATTGATCTATAGGCGGTATCAGTAATAGCAAAGACATGAGGAGGTACTTCGTGTCTTTTTATGCCCTTATACCGTTCCATTATCTTTTCAGTGTAGATAGGTAGCTTTTTATAGGGATTTACAACAACGCAGAAAAGACCGGAATATGTCTGCAAAAGAAAACAAAGAAAAAAAAAAACAAAATTAAAAATTGTAGTTCATGAGTGTTAATGTTTTTGCCGTCGAAAAAACAATAAGTCCAGATTTATGCTATGCATTTTTTTGAGGCATTTTTATTTTCTATTTAAGTACAGCGTTATGCGTTATCTAAAAGTAAACATTAGCAACAGTAACATCCCCTCAAGACTCAAGCAATACCATATTGCTTACTCCTCCTGCTTTACAAACAAACAAAAATTTCATGCTAGTTTCACGAAAATTGCATGTGTAAATGCCGTATAATTGTATTTTGTATGTTGACATACTTTTTACAAATTTATATAATTGTCATACTTTTAAGGTTTTGTATCCGTGAAACTAGTTTTATATTACAAGTGGCAATATCATATAAAAATTGTTGATCACAAAATGGTTCCAAGCAGGCTCCATGACACTATCCAATATTTTCAAATTTTAATCTGATTTCAATTAGGTCAGGTTCTAATTGAAAACCAATAAAGATAACCAAATAATTTTTTTTAACTGCTTTTTTACAAATTACAAGAACTTGGTGTAATGTTTTTTACCGCAACATTTGAAAATTTGATACAAATTTTATTTGGCAATTTTCCAAACAACATAATAAATGTATTTATCTGGATTAGCGTGTATAAGTTGGATTTTGTAAAAAGTAATAAAAAAAATTTAATATATTTTAAAAATAAATAGAGCGTAGTGTGAAGCATGGTTTGAAAAATATACCAGCAACATAATATTATACAATTAGACAAAGTAAAGTTTAAATGCAAAGGCAACAAATAAAAACTTTACAGTATGTCAAGAACGATTTAACATCGAACACAATTTAATATTGACAATGTTATAAGAAAAAGAGAATATTTTATTGTTTCACAAATATTATAAATACTAATTAATTACACAGCTTTACAAATTTTTAATTTGAAAAAATACCAAGAACACCACATGGCTTGATAAGTTAACTGGGACCCCTTGAACACGAAAAACACTGTAATTATTTTTTTCTAAGTACCGTTTTTTAGATAACGATACTTTTGTGTTTTTCGGTTTATGGTCCTACTAAAACCCTTGTGGAGCCCAACCGTAGTAAGCGTTTAGTTAAAGCATGTATATCAAAAAGGCAGTTATCATTTAAAAATTTATCCTTCTTAACTTTTAGGTTCAAATATGTCACCTAAATTACACTTCCTATACACTCATTTGGATATTTTTCCCACCAACTTGAGCTCCGAAAGTGATGAACAAGGTGAAAAATTTCACCAGGAAATGGTGGGATGAACAAATGATGGCGGACTATTGTTGGTTCCTCATTCGCGAAGATTCATCCGAAAAAAAAACGCAAAACTTCAACAAGTCGCTCGTCATTTTAATTTAAGTTTTTTGAATTTACGCCGAATATAGTGTGTGAGCAATGAAAATTAAAATATTGTCGTTCCTTAATAAAAACTTTTTTTTTTCAAAATCTTAAATTGTGTTTTTTCTTGAATTTTTTCGTGTATGTTGTTCTCTAAAATTCCTTAGGTCCTTATTTCTCGATTCCTGAGCTTCTTCAGATATCATCCCTATTGGTAGAAATACGTGGTTTATAATATCGGCACCATGAATCAAAATTTTGTGCACGGAAGACGGCATATAAAACCATGGATATAGCGCAACACATATTTCTGCTGTTTGTATACAATACATTTGAAATGCATGTGTATTAACTTTATACCCACACGACATAGTTCGTAAAATTACACTAAATCTGCTTATTAATTCTACATCGACTCTGGTCAAAATAGCAGCTAAATTTGGCTCTTGAAAAAATCTTATTGCAGTGTTACCGTTATTAGTATTTCCTTACACAGGACTAGGAATATCAACTAATAAAGACATTCTATTTCTCAATTTTTCTCTATGTCTAGTTTAGTTTGTTAAACTATGTCTTTGTCACAACCACGAATTTGCCATTTTTGTATAGGCAATCGGTAAGCAATGTGTTGAATGCATTCAAAGCATCTTATCCACGCATGGAGTGTTGACAAGTCATATTCAAACATATTTGTATTACACGATCGATTTTTAACAGCATTTAAGTCGTTCATCATTGTAGCTGAGGCTACAACACTTAACACTTTTCCATCTATCATGGTCATGTAAAATATGTGATACATTTAAAAAAAAACTTAAATTGTATAGGCTTTATTTCCAAAATTTGCTTTTTAACTGCGTGAACTTCCCTACTTACAAATTCAGAGGTTTCTTTTTCGAAAATCAATTTAATTGGTCTACAAAACCGTGTTGAAGAAGGTCGTGAATTCATGTGTGTGAAGATAAATACGTCAAGTTAAATACGTTTTTTAAAAAATGTAGCATGCGATATTTTTTTTCTCCCATACATACAGTACAATTTGTATAGTAAATTCCGGACTTTTTTAACGAATACGACTACAGCTACAAAACCCTACGATCTCGGAGAATCAAACCTATTGGGAAATCAAGAGCACATATAGGGCTATTAATCTGTAAACACAGTTTATTCAAATTGAATTTGAGAAATTTTTTATAAGACGCGGAAAATTGACTTAGTGCAATTTTCTCATATAAGATGAGTTCTGTGAGGGATTTTGTCAATGTGGCCAAACCCTTCGATCTCGCAGAATTACACCTATTGGGAAATTAAGAGCACATATAGAGCTATTAATCTGTAAACACAGTTTATTCAAATTGAATTTGAGAAATTTTTTATAAGACGCGGAAAATTGACTTAGTGCAATTTTCTCATATAAGATGAGTTCTGTGAGGGATTTTGTCAATGTGGCCAAACCCTTCGATCTCGCAGAATTACACCTATTGGGAAATTAAGAGCACATATAGAGCTATTAATCTGTAAACACAGTTTATTCAAATTGAATTTGAGAAATTTTTTATAAGACGCGGAAAATTGACTTAGTGCAATTTTCTCATATAAGATGAGTTCTGTGAGGGATTTTGTCAATGTGGCCAAACCCTTCGATCTCGCGGAATTGCACCTATTGGGAAAGCAAAAGCACATATAGAGCTATTAATCTGTAAACACAATTTTATCAAATTGAGTTTGAGAAATTTTTTATAAGACGCGGAAAATTGACTTAGTGCAATTTTCTCATATAAGATGAGTTCTGTGAGGGATTTTGTCAATGTGGCCAAACCCTTCGATCTCGCGGATTTACACCTATTGGGAAATTAAGAGCACATATAGGGCTATTAAACTGTAAACACAGTTTAGTCAAATTGAATTTGAGACATTTTTTATAAGACGCGGAAAATTGACTTAGTGCAATTTTCTCATATAAGATGAGTTCTATGAGGGATTTTGTCAATGTGGCCAAACCCTTCGATCTCGCGGAATTACACCTATTGGGAAATTAAGAGCACATATAGAGCTATTAATCTGTAAACACAGTTTATTCAAATTGAATTTGAGAAATTTTTTATAAGACGCGGAAAATTGACTTAGTGCAATTTTCTCATATAAGATGAGTTCTTTGAGGGATTTTGTCAATGTGGCCAAACCCTTCGATCTCGCGGAATTACACCTATTGGGAAATTAAGAGCACATATAGAACTATTAATCTGTAAACACAGTTTAGTCAAATTGAATTTGAGAAATTTTTTATAAGACGCGGAAAATTGACTTAGTGCAATTTTCTAATATACGATGAGTTCTGTGAGGGATTTTGTCAATGTGGCCAAACCCTTCGATCTCGCGGAATTACACCTATTGGGAAATCAAGAGCCCATAGAGGGCTATTAAACTGTAAACACAGTTTATTCAAATTGAATTTGAGAAATTTTTTATAAGACGCGGAAAATTGACTTAGTGCAATTTTCTAATATACGATGAGTTCTGTGAGGGATTTTGTCAATGTGGCCAAACCCTTCGATCTCGCGGATTTACACCTATTGGGAAATCAAGAGCCCATAGAGGGCTATTAAACTGTAAACACAGTTTATTCAAATTGAATTTGAGAAATTTTTTATAAGACGCGGAAAATTGACTTAGTGCAATTTTCTAATATACGATGAGTTCTGTGAGGGATTTTGTCAATGTGGCCAAACCCTTCGATCTCGCGGAATTGCACCTATTGGGAAATCAAGAGCACATATAGGGCTATTAATCTGTAAACACAATTTATTCAAATTGAGTTTGAGAAATTTTTTATAAGACGCGGAAAATTGACTTAGTGCAATTTTCTAATATACGATGAGTTCTGTGAGGGATTTTGTCAATCTGGCCAAACCCTTCGATCTCGCGGATTTACACCTATTGGGAAATCAAGAGCACATATAGGGCTATTAAACTGTAAACACAGTTTATTCAAATTGAATTTGAGAAATTTTTTATAAGACGCGGAAAATTGACTTAGTGCAATTTTCTAATATACGATGAGTTCTGTGAGGGATTTTGTCAATGTGGCCAAACCCTTCGATCTCGCGGATTTACACCTATTGGGAAATCAAGAGCCCATAGAGGGCTATTAAACTGTAAACACAGTTTATTCAAATTGAATTTGAGAAATTTTTTATAAGACGCGGAAAATTGACTTAGTGCAATTTTCTAATATACGATGAGTTCTGTGAGGGATTTTGTCAATGTGGCCAAACCCTTCGATCTCGCGGAATTGCACCTATTGGGAAATCAAGAGCACATATAGGGCTATTAATCTGTAAACACAATTTATTCAAATTGAGTTTGAGAAATTTTTTATAAGACGCGGAAAATTGACTTAGTGCAATTTGCTAATATACGATGAGTTCTGTGAGGGATTTTGTCAATCTGGCCAAACCCTTCGATCTCGCGGATTTACACCTATTGGGAAATCAAGAGCACATATAGGGCTATTAAACTGTAAACACAGTTTATTCAAATTGAATTTGAGAAATTTTTTATAAGACGCGGAAAATTGACTTTGTGCAATTTTCTAATATACGATGAGTTCTGTGAGGGATTTTGTCAATGTGGCCAAACCCTTCGATCTCGCGGAATTACACCTATTGGGAAATCAAGAGCCCATAGAGGGCTATTAAACTGTAAACACAGTTTATTCAAATTGAATTTGAGAAATTTTTTATAAGACGCGGAAAATTGACTTAGTGCAATTTTCTAATATACGATGAGTTCTGTGAGGGATTTTGTCAATGTGGCCAAACCCTTCGATCTCGCGGATTTACACCTATTGGGAAATCAAGAGCACATACAGGGCTATTAAACTGTAAACACAGTTTATTCAAATTGAATTTGAGAAATTTTTTATAAGACGCGGAAAATTGACTTAGTGCAATTTTCTAATATACGATGAGTTCTGTGAGGGATTTTGTCAATGTGGCCAAACCCTTCGATCTCGCGGATTTACACCTATTGGGAAATCAAGAGCACATACAGGGCTATTAAACTGTAAACACAGTTTATTCAAATTGAATTTGAGAAATTTTTTATAAGACGCGGAAAATTGACTTAGTGCAATTTTATGTGTGTGAAGATAAATATGTCGAGTTATATATGTTTTTGACGTAACGACTTACGTAAAACATATATGAGTGTGAAGTTAAATATGTTTGACGTAACATCATACAAAGAAAAACACGAATTGTTTTACATTTTTAAATATATTTAACAATAAATTTGTAAAAAATAATAAAATTTATGAGATTTCAACACCTTCTTAATTATATCCACATAAATTAAAATTATTTTTATTGAAAGTCAGTACATCAAATTTTGGTCTCTAAGATATTTTGACCAATGTGGCCAAATGAAGAGGTGGCACGCAATGCCACCTTATGGAAAGTGTTTACTCTGGTCACTACTATTGCTCTATATAAACACTTTTTTCAAATTGAGTTTGTGAGTAGTGAAAAAATGATGAAAATTTTATTTGGGCCATATGAGTGGTTTCTGTGAAGGATTTTGGCCAATGTGGCCAAATGAAGAGGTGGCACGCAATGCCATCTTATGGAAAGTGTTTATTAGGGTCACTACTATTGCTCTATATAAACACTTTTTTCAAATTGAGTTTGTGAGTAGTGAAAAAATGATGAAAATTTTATTTGGGCCATATGAGTGGTTTCTGTGAAGGATTTTGGCCAATGTGGCCAAACGAAGAGGTGGCACGCAATGCCACCTTATGGAAAGTGTTTACTAGGGTCACGACTATTGCTCCATATAAACACTTTTTTCAAATTGAGTTTGTGAGTAGTGAAAAAATGATGAAAATTTTATTTGGGCCATATGAGTGGTTTCTGTGAAGGATTTTGGCCAATGTGGCCAAACGAAGAGGTGGCACGCAATGCCACCTTATGGAAAGTGTTTACTAGGGTCACTACTATTGCTCCATATAAACACTTTTTTCAAATTGAGTTTGTGAGTAGTGAAAAAATGATGAAAATTTTATTTGGGCCATATGAGTGGTTTCTGTGAAGGATTTTGGCCAATGTGGCCAAACGAAGAGGTGGCACGCAATGCCACCTTATGGAAAGTGTTTACTAGGGTCACGACTATTGCTCTATATAAACACTTTTTTCAAATTGAGTTTGTGAGTAGTGAAAAAATGATGAAAATTTTATTTGGGCCATATGAGTGGTTTCTGTGAAGGATTTTGGCCAATGTGGCCAAACGAAGAGGTGGCACGCAATGCCACCTTATGGAAAGTGTTTACTAGGGTCACTACTATTGCTCCATATAAACACTTTTTTCAAATTGAGTTTGTGAGTAGTGAAAAAATGATGAAAATTTTATTTGGGCCATATGAGTGGTTTCTGTGAAGGATTTTGGCCAATGTGGCCAAACGAAGAGGTGGCACGCAATGCCACCTTATCTAAAGTGTTTACTAGGGTCACTACTATTGCTCCATATAAACACTTTTTTCAAATTGAGTTTGTGAGTAGTGAAAAAATGATGAAAATTTTATTTGGGCCATATGAGTGGTTTCTGTGAAGGATTTTGGCCAATGTGGCCAAACGAAGAGGTGGCACGCAATGCCACCTTATGGAAAGTGTTTACTAGGGTCACTACTATTGCTCTATATAAACACTTTTTTCAAATTGAGTTTGTGAGTAGTGAAAAAATGATGAAAATTTTATTTGGGCCATATGAGTGGTTTCTGTGAAGGATTTTGGCCAATGTGGCATTGCGTGCCACCTCTTCATTTGGCCACATTGGCCAAAATCCTTCACAGAAACCACTCATATGGCCCAAATAAAATTTTCATCATTTTTTCACTACTCACAAACTCAATTTGAAAAAAGTGTTTATATAGAGCAATAGTAGTGACCCTAGTAAACACTTTCCATAAGGTGGCATTGTGTGCCACCTCTTCATTTGGCCACATTGGCCAAAATCCTTCACAGAAACCACTCATATGGCCCAAATAAAATTTTCATCATTTTTTCACTACTCACAAACTCAATTTGAAAAAAGTGTTTATATAGAGCAATAGTAGTGACCCTAGTAAACACTTTCCATAAGGTGGCATTGCGTGCCACCTCTTCATTTGGCCACATTGGCCAAAATCCTTCACAGAAACCACTCATATGGCCCAAATAAAATTTTCATCATTTTTTCACTACTCACAAACTCAATTTGAAAAAAGTGTTTATATAGAGCAATAGTAGTGACCCTAGTAAACACTTTCCATAAGGTGGCATTGCGTGCCACCTCTTCATTTGGCCACATTGGCCAAAATCCTTCACAGAAACCACTCATATGGCCCAAATAAAATTTTCATCATTTTTTCACTACTCACAAACTCAATTTGAAAAAAGTGTTCATATAGAGCAATAGTAGTGACCAGAGTAAACACTTTTAATAACACAATGCCACCTCTTCATTTGGCCACATTGGCCAAAATCCTTCACAGAAACCACTCATATGGCCCAAATAAAATTTTCATCATTTTTTTACTACTCACAAACTCAATTTGAAAAAAGTGTTTATATAGAGCAATAGTAGTGACCAGAGTAAACACTTTCCATAAGGTGGCATTGCGTGCCACCTCTTCATTTGGCCACATTGGCCAAAATCCTTCACAGAAACCACTCATATGGCCCAAATAAAATTTTCATCATTTTTTCACTACTCACAAACTCAATTTGAAAAAAGTGTTCATATAGAGCAATAGTAGTGACCAGAGTAAACACTTTCCATAAGGTGGCATTGTGTGCCACCTCTTCATTTGGCCACATTGGCCAAAATCCTTCACAGAAACCACTCATATGGCCCAAATAAAATTTTCATAATTTTTTTACTACTCACAAACTCAATTTGAAAAAAGTGTTTATATAAAGCAATAGTAGTGACCAGAGTAAACACTTTCCATAAGGTGGCATTGCGTGCCACCTCTTCATTTGGCCACATTGGCCAAAATTCTTCACAGAAACCACTCATATGGCCCAAATAAAATTTTTATCATTTTTTCACTACTCACAAACTCAATTTGAAAAAAGTGTTCATATAGAGCAATAGTAGTGACCAGAGTAAACACTTTCCATAAGGTGGCATTGTGTGCCACCTCTTCATTTGGCCACATTGGCCAAAATCCTTCACAGAAACCACTCATATGGCCCAAATAAAATTTTCATAATTTTTTCACTACTCACAAACTCAATTTGAAAAAAGTGTTTATATAAAGCAATAGTAGTGACCAGAGTAAACACTTTCCATAAGGTGGCATTGCGTGCCACCTCTTCATTTGGCCACATTGGCCAAAATCCTTCACAGAAACCACTCATATGGCCCAAATAAAATTTTCATCATTTTTTTACTACTCACAAACTCAATTTGAAAAAAGTGTTTATATAGAGCAATAGTAGTGACCCTAGTAAACACTTTCCATAAGGTGGCATTGCGTGCCACCTCTTCATTTGGCCACATTGGCCAAAATCCTTCACAGAAACCACTCATATGGCCCAAATAAAATTTTCATCATTTTTTCACTACTCACAAACTCAATTTGAAAAAAGTGTTTATTTAGAGCAATAGTAGTGACCCTAATAAACACTTTCCATAAGATGGCATTGCGTGCCACCTCTTCATTTGGCCACATTGGCCAAAATCCTTCACAGAAACCACTCATATGGCCCAAATAAAATTTTCATCATTTTTTCACTACTCACAAACTCAATTTGAAAAAAGTGTTTATATAGAGCAATAGTAGTGACCCTAATAAACACTTTCCATAAGATGGCATTGCGTGCCACCTCTTCATTTGGCCACATTGGCCAAAATCCTTCACAGAAACCACTCATATGGCCCAAATAAAATTTTCATCATTTTTTCACTACTCACAAACTCAATTTGAAAAAAGTGTTTATATAGAGCAATAGTAGTGACCAGAGTAAACACTTTCCATAAGGTGGCATTGCGTGCCACCTCTTCATTTGGCCACATTGGTCAAAATATCTTAGAGACCAAAATTTGATGTACTGACTTTCAATAAAAATAATTTTAATTTATGTGGATATAATTAAGAAGGTGTTGAAATCTCATAAATTTTATTATTTTTTACAAATTTATTGTTAAATATATTTAAAAATGTAAAACAATTCGTGTTTTTCTTTGTATGATGTTACGTCAAACATATTTAACTTCACACTCATATATGTTTTACGTATGTCGTTACGTCAAAAACATATATAACTCGACGTATTTATCTTCACACACATTGCAATTTTCTAATATACGATGAGTTCTGTGAGGGATTTTGTCAATGTGGCCAAACCCTTCGATCTCGCGGAATTACACCTATTGGGAAATCAAGAGCACATATAGAGCTATTAATTTGTAAACACAGTTTAGACAAATTGAATTTGAGAAATTTTTTAGAAGACGCGGAAAATTGACTTAGTGCAATTTTCTCATATAAGATGAGTTCTGTGAGGGATTTTGTCAATGTGGCCAAACCCTTCGATCTCGCGGAATTACACCTATTGGGAAATTAAGAGCACATATAGAGCTATTAATCTGTAAACACAGTTTATTCAAATTGAATTTGAGAAATTTTTTATAAGACGCGGAAAATTGACTTAGTGCAATTTTCTAATATACGATGAGTTCTGTGAGGGATTTTGTCAATGTGGCCAAACCCTTCGATCTCGCGGATTTACACCTATTGGGAAATCAAGAGCACATACAGGGCTATTAAACTGTAAACACAGTTTATTCAAATTGAATTTGAGAAATTTTTTATAAGACGCGGAAAATTGACTTAGTGCAATTTTCTCATATAAGATGAGTTCTGTGAGGGATTTTGTCAATGTGGCCAAACCCTTCGATCTCGCGGAATTACACCTATTGGGAAATTAAGAGCACATATAGAGCTATTAATCTGTAAACACAGTTTATTCAAATTGAATTTGAGAAATTTTTTATAAGACGCGGAAAATTGACTTAGTGCAATTTTCTCATATACGATGAGTTCTGTGAGGGATTTTGTCAATGTGGCCAAACCCTTCGATCTCGCGGAATTACACCTATTGGGAAATCAAGAGCACATATAGAGCTATTAATTTGTAAACACAGTTTAGTCAAATTGAATTTGAGAAATTTTTTATAAGACGCGGAAAATTGACTTAGTGCAATTTTCTCATATAAGATGAGTTCTGTGAGGGATTTTGTCAATGTGGCCAAATCCTTCGATCTCGCGGAATTACACCTATTGGGAAATCAAGAGCACATATAGAGCTATTAATTTGTAAACACAGTTTAGTCAAATTGAATTTGAGAAATTTTTTATAAGACGCGGAAAATTGACTTAGTGCAATTTTCTCATATAAGATGAGTTCTGTGAGGGATTTTGTCAATGTGGCCAAACCCTTCGATCTCGCGGAATTACACCTATTGGGAAATCAAGAGCACATACAGGGCTATTAAACTGTAAACACAGTTTATTCAAATTGAATTTGAGAAATTTTTTATAAGACGCGGAAAATTGACTTAGTGCAATTTTCTAATATACGATGAGTTCTGTGAGGGATTTTGTCAATGTGGCCAAACCCTTCGATCTCGCGGAATTACACCTATTGGGAAATCAAGAGCACATATAGAGCTATTAATTTGTAAACACAGTTTATTCAAATTGAATTTGAGAAATTTTTTATAAGACGCGGAAAATCGACTTAGTGCAATTTTCTCATATAAGATGAGTTCTGTGAGGGATTTTGTCAATGTGGCCAAACCCTTCGATCTCGCGGAATTACACCTATTGGGAAATTAAGAGCACATATAGAGCTATTAATCTGTAAACACAGTTTATTCAAATTGAATTTGAGAAATTTTTTATAAGACGCGGAAAATTGACTTAGTGCAATTTTCTAATATACGATGAGTTCTGTGAGGGATTTTGTCAATGTGGCCAAACCCTTCGATCTCGCGGAATTACACCTATTGGGAAGTCAAGAGCACATATAGAGCTATTAATTTGTAAACACAGTTTAGTCAAATTGAATTTGAGAAATTTTTTATAAGACGCGGAAAATTGACTTAGTGCAATTTTCTCATATAAGATGAGTTCTGTGAGGGATTTTGTCAATGTGGCCAAACCCTTCGATCTCGCGGAATTACACCTATTGGGAAATTAAGAGCACATATAGAGCTATTAATCTGTAAACACAGTTTATTCAAATTGAATTTGAGAAATTTTTTATAAGACGCGGAAAATTGACTTAGTGCAATTTTCTAATATACGATGAGTTCTGTGAGGGATTTTGTCAATGTGGCCAAACCCTTCGATCTCGCGGATTTACACCTATTGGGAAATCAAGAGCACATACAGGGCTATTAAACTGTAAACACAGTTTATTCAAATTGAATTTGAGAAATTTTTTATAAGACGCGGAAAATTGACTTAGTGCAATTTTCTAATATACGATGAGTTCTGTGAGGGATTTTGTCAATGTGGCCAAACCCTTCGATCTCGCGGATTTACACCTATTGGGAAATCAAGAGCACATACAGGGCTATTAAACTGTAAACACAGTTTATTCAAATTGAATTTGAGAAATTTTTTATAAGACGCGGAAAATTGACTTAGTGCAATTTTCTAATATACGATGAGTTCTGTGAGGGATTTTGTCAATGTGGCCAAACCCTTCGATCTCGCGGAATTACACCTATTGGGAAATTAAGAGCACATATAGAGCTATTAATCTGTAAACACAGTTTATTCAAATTGAATTTGAGAAATTTTTTATAAGACGCGGAAAATTGACTTAGTGCAATTTTCTAATATACGATGAGTTCTGTGAGGGATTTTGTCAATGTGGCCAAACCCTTCGATCTCGCGGATTTACACCTATTGGGAAATCAAGAGCACATACAGGGCTATTAAACTGTAAACACAGTTTATTCAAATTGAATTTGAGAAATTTTTTATAAGACGCGGAAAATTGACTTAGTGCAATTTTCTAATATACGATGAGTTCTGTGAGGGATTTTGTCAATGTGGCCAAACCCTTCGATCTCGCGGATTTACACCTATTGGGAAATCAAGAGCACATACAGGGCTATTAAACTGTAAACACAGTTTATTCAAATTGAATTTGAGAAATTTTTTATAAGACGCGGAAAATTGACTTAGTGCAATTTTCTAATATACGATGAGTTCTGTGAGGGATTTTGTCAATGTGGCCAAACCCTTCGATCTCGCGGAATTACACCTATTGGGAAATCAAGAGCACATATAGAGCTATTAATTTGTAAACACAGTTTAGTCAAATTGAATTTGAGAAATTTTTTATAAGACGCGGAAAATTGACTTAGTGCAATTTTCTAATATACGATGAGTTCTGTGAGGGATTTTGTCAATGTGGCCAAACCCTTCGATCTCGCGGATTTACACCTATTGGGAAATCAAGAGCACATATAGGGCTATTAAACTGTAAACACAGTTTATTTAAATTGAATTTGAGAAATTTTTTATAAGACGCGGAAAATTGACTTAGTGCAATTTTCTAATATACGATGAGTTCTGTGAGGGATTTTGTCAATGTGGCCAAACCCTTCGATCTCGCGGAATTACACCTATTGGGAAATTAAGAGCACATATAGGGCTATTAAACTGTAAACACAGTTTAGTCAAATTGAATTTGAGAAATTTTTTATAAGACGCGGAAAATTGACTTAGTGCAATTTTCTCATATAAGATGAGTTCTGTGAGGGATTTTGTCAATGTGGCCAAACTTTTCGATCTCGCGGAATTGCACCTATTGGGAAAGCAAAAGCACATATAGAGCTATTAATCTGTAAACACAATTTTATCAAATTGAGTTTGAGAAATTTTTTATAAGACGCGGAAAATTGACTTAGTGCAATTTTCTCATATAAGATGAGTTCTGTGAGGGATTTTGTCAATGTGGCCAAACCCTTCGATCTCGCGGAATTGCACCTATTGGGAAATCAAGAGCCCATAGAGGGCTATTAAACTAAAAACACAGTTTATTCAAATTGAATTTGAGAAATTTTTTATAAGACGCGGAAAATTGACTTAGTGCAATTTTCTCATATAAGATGAGTTCTGTGAGGGATTTTGTCAATGTGGCCAAACCCTTCGATCTCGCGGAATTACACCTATTGGGAAATTAAGAGCACATATAGAACTATTAATCTGTAAACACAGTTTAGTCAAATTGAATTTGAGAAATTTTTTATAAGACGCGGAAAATTGACTTAGTGCAATTTTCTAATATACGATGAGTTCTGTGAGGGATTTTGTCAATGTGGCCAAACCCTTCGATCTCGCGGATTTACACCTATTGGGAAATCAAGAGCACATATAGGGCTATTAAACTGTAAACACAGTTTATTTAAATTGAATTTGAGAAATTTTTTATAAGACGCGGAAAATTGACTTAGTGTAATTTTCTAATATACGATGAGTTCTGTGAGGGATTTTGTCAATGTGGCCAAACCCTTCGATCTCGCGGATTTACACCTATTGGGAAATCAAGAGCACATATAGGGCTATTAAACTGTAAACACAGTTTATTTAAATTGAATTTGAGAAATTTTTTATAAGACGCGGAAAATTGACTTAGTGTAATTTTCTAATATACGATGAGTTCTGTGAGGGATTTTGTCAATGTGGCCAAACCCTTCGATCTCGCGGAATTACACCTATTGGGAAATCAAGAGCCCATACAGGGCTATTAAACTGTAAACACAGTTTATTCAAATTGAATTTGAGAAATTTTTTATAAGACGCGGAAAATTGACTTAGTGCAATTTTCTAATATACGATGAGTTCTGTGAGGGATTTTGTCAATGTGGCCAAACCCTTCGATCTCGCGGAATTACACCTATTGGGAAATCAAGAGCCCATACAGGGCTATTAAACTGTAAACACAGTTTATTCAAATTGAATTTGAGAAATTTTTTATAAGACGCGGAAAATTGACTTAGTGCAATTTTCTAATATACGATGAGTTCTGTGAGGGATTTTGTCAATGTGGCCAAACCCTTCGATCTCGCGGATTTACACCTATTGGGAAATCAAGAGCACATACAGGGCTATTAAACTGTAAACACAGTTTATTCAAATTGAATTTGAGAAATTTTTTATAAGACGCGGAAAATTGACTTAGTGCAATTTTCTAATATACGATGAGTTCTGTGAGGGATTTTGTCAATGTGGCCAAACCCTTCGATCTCGCGGAATTACACCTATTGGGAAATCAAGAGCACATATAGAGCTATTAATTTGTAAACACAGTTTAGTCAAATTGAATTTGAGAAATTTTTTATAAGACGCGGAAAATTGACTTAGTGCAATTTTCTAATATACGATGAGTTCTGTGAGGGATTTTGTCAATGTGGCCAAACCCTTCGATCTCGCGGATTTACACCTATTGGGAAATCAAGAGCACATATAGGGCTATTAAACTGTAAACACAGTTTATTTAAATTGAATTTGAGAAATTTTTTATAAGACGCGGAAAATTGACTTAGTGCAATTTTCTAATATACGATGAGTTCTGTGAGGGATTTTGTCAATGTGGCCAAACCCTTCGATCTCGCGGAATTACACCTATTGGGAAATTAAGAGCACATATAGGGCTATTAAACTGTAAACACAGTTTAGTCAAATTGAATTTGAGAAATTTTTTATAAGACGCGGAAAATTGACTTAGTGCAATTTTCTCATATAAGATGAGTTCTGTGAGGGATTTTGTCAATGTGGCCAAACTTTTCGATCTCGCGGAATTGCACCTATTGGGAAAGCAAAAGCACATATAGAGCTATTAATCTGTAAACACAATTTTATCAAATTGAGTTTGAGAAATTTTTTATAAGACGCGGAAAATTGACTTAGTGCAATTTTCTCATATAAGATGAGTTCTGTGAGGGATTTTGTCAATGTGGCCAAACCCTTCGATCTCGCGGAATTGCACCTATTGGGAAATCAAGAGCCCATAGAGGGCTATTAAACTAAAAACACAGTTTATTCAAATTGAATTTGAGAAATTTTTTATAAGACGCGGAAAATTGACTTAGTGCAATTTTCTCATATAAGATGAGTTCTGTGAGGGATTTTGTCAATGTGGCCAAACCCTTCGATCTCGCGGAATTACACCTATTGGGAAATTAAGAGCACATATAGAACTATTAATCTGTAAACACAGTTTAGTCAAATTGAATTTGAGAAATTTTTTATAAGACGCGGAAAATTGACTTAGTGCAATTTTCTAATATACGATGAGTTCTGTGAGGGATTTTGTCAATGTGGCCAAACCCTTCGATCTCGCGGATTTACACCTATTGGGAAATCAAGAGCACATATAGGGCTATTAAACTGTAAACACAGTTTATTTAAATTGAATTTGAGAAATTTTTTATAAGACGCGGAAAATTGACTTAGTGTAATTTTCTAATATACGATGAGTTCTGTGAGGGATTTTGTCAATGTGGCCAAACCCTTCGATCTCGCGGATTTACACCTATTGGGAAATCAAGAGCACATATAGGGCTATTAAACTGTAAACACAGTTTATTTAAATTGAATTTGAGAAATTTTTTATAAGACGCGGAAAATTGACTTAGTGTAATTTTCTAATATACGATGAGTTCTGTGAGGGATTTTGTCAATGTGGCCAAACCCTTCGATCTCGCGGAATTACACCTATTGGGAAATCAAGAGCCCATAGAGGGCTATTAAACTAAAAACACAGTTTATTCAAATTGAATTTGAGAAATTTTTTATAAGACGCGGAAAATTGACTTAGTGCAATTTTTTAATATACGATGAGTTCTGTGAGGGATTTTGTCAATGTGGCCAAACCCTTCGATCTCGCGGATTTACACCTATTGGGAAATCAAGAGCACATATAGGGCTATTAAACTGTAAACACAGTTTATTTAAATTGAATTTGAGAAATTTTTTATAAGACGCGGAAAATTGACTTAGTGTAATTTTCTAATATACGATGAGTTCTGTGAGGGATTTTGTCAATGTGGCCAAACCCTTCGATCTCGCGGAATTACACCTATTGGGAAATCAAGAGCCCATAGAGGGCTATTAAACTAAAAACACAGTTTATTCAAATTGAATTTGAGAAATTTTTTATAAGACGCGGAAAATTGACTTAGTGTAATTTTCTAATATACGATGAGTTCTGTGAGGGATTTTGTCAATGTGGCCAAACCCTTCGATCTCGCGGATTTACACCTATTGGGAAATCAAGAGCACATACAGGGCTATTAAACTGTAAACACAGTTTATTCAAATTGAATTTGAGAAATTTTTTATAAGACGCGGAAAATTGACTTAGTGCAATTTTCTAATATACGATGAGTTCTGTGAGGGATTTTGTCAATGTGGCCAAACCCTTCGATCTCGCGGAATTACACCTATTGGGAAATCAAGAGCACATATAGAGCTATTAATTTGTAAACACAGTTTAGTCAAATTGAATTTGAGAAATTTTTTATAAGACGCGGAAAATTGACTTAGTGCAATTTTCTCATATAAGATGAGTTCTGTGAGGGATTTTGTCAATGTGGCCAAACCCTTCGATCTCGCGGAATTACACCTATTGGGAAATTAAGAGCACATATAGAGCTATTAATCTGTAAACACAGTTTATTCAAATTGAATTTGAGAAATTTTTTATAAGACGCGGAAAATTGACTTAGTGCAATTTTCTCATATAAGATGAGTTCTGTGAGGGATTTTGTCAATGTGGCCAAACCCTTCGATCTCGCGGAATTACACCTATTGGGAAATTAAGAGCACATATAGAGCTATTAATCTGTAAACACAGTTTATTCAAATTGAATTTGAGAAATTTTTTATAAGACGCGGAAAATTGACTTAGTGCAATTTTCTAATATACGATGAGTTCTGTGAGGGATTTTGTCAATGTGGCCAAACCCTTCGATCTCGCGGAATTACACCTATTGGGAAATCAAGAGCACATATAGAGCTATTAATTTGTAAACACAGTTTAGTCAAATTGAATTTGAGAAATTTTTTATAAGACGCGGAAAATTGACTTAGTGCAATTTTCTCATATAAGATGAGTTCTGTGAGGGATTTTGTCAATGTGGCCAAACCCTTCGATCTCGCGGAATTACACCTATTGGGAAATCAAGAGCACATACAGGGCTATTAAACTGTAAACACAGTTTATTCAAATTGAATTTGAGAAATTTTTTATAAGACGCGGAAAATTGACTTAGTGTAATTTTCTAATATACGATGAGTTCTGTGAGGGATTTTGTCAATGTGGCCAAACCCTTCGATCTCGCGGAATTACACCTATTGGGAAATCAAGAGCACATATAGAGCTATTAATTTGTAAACACAGTTTATTCAAATTGAATTTGAGAAATTTTTTATAAGACGCGGAAAATCGACTTAGTGCAATTTTCTCATATAAGATGAGTTCTGTGAGGGATTTTGTCAATGTGGCCAAACCCTTCGATCTCGCGGAATTACACCTATTGGGAAATTAAGAGCACATATAGAGCTATTAATCTGTAAACACAGTTTATTCAAATTGAATTTGAGAAATTTTTTATAAGACGCGGAAAATTGACTTAGTGCAATTTTCTAATATACGATGAGTTCTGTGAGGGATTTTGTCAATGTGGCCAAACCCTTCGATCTCGCGGAATTACACCTATTGGGAAATTAAGAGCACATATAGAGCTATTAATCTGTAAACACAGTTTAGTCAAATTGAATTTGAGAAATTTTTTATAAGACGCGGAAAATTGACTTAGTGCAATTTTCTCATATAAGATGAGTTCTGTGAGGGATTTTGTCAATGTGGCCAAATCCTTCGATCTCGCGGAATTACACCTATTGGGAAATTAAGAGCACATATAGAGCTATTAATTTGTAAACACAGTTTAGTCAAATTGAATTTGAGAAATTTTTTATAAGACGCGGAAAATTGACTTAGTGCAATTTTCTCATATAAGATGAGTTCTGTGAGGGATTTTGTCAATGTGGCCAAACCCTTCGATCTCGCGGAATTACACCTATTGGGAAATTAAGAGCACATATAGAGCTATTAATCTGTAAACACAGTTTATTCAAATTGAATTTGAGAAATTTTTTATAAGACGCGGAAAATTGACTTAGTGCAATTTTCTAATATACGATGAGTTCTGTGAGGGATTTTGTCAATGTGGCCAAACCCTTCGATCTCGCGGAATTACACCTATTGGGAAATCAAGAGCACATATAGAGCTATTAATTTGTAAACACAGTTTAGTCAAATTGAATTTGAGAAATTTTTTATAAGACGCGGAAAATTGACTTAGTGCAATTTTCTCATATAAGATGAGTTCTGTGAGGGATTTTGTCAATGTGGCCAAACCCTTCGATCTCGCGGAATTACACCTATTGGGAAATCAAGAGCACATACAGGGCTATTAAACTGTAAACACAGTTTATTCAAATTGAATTTGAGAAATTTTTTATAAGACACGGAAAATTGACTTAGTGCAATTTTCTAATATACGATGAGTTCTGTGAGGGATTTTGTCAATGTGGCCAAACCCTTCGATCTCGCGGAATTACACCTATTGGGAAATCAAGAGCACATATAGAGCTATTAATTTGTAAACACAGTTTATTCAAATTGAATTTGAGAAATTTTTTATAAGACGCGGAAAATCGACTTAGTGCAATTTTCTCATATAAGATGAGTTCTGTGAGGGATTTTGTCAATGTGGCCAAATCCTTCGATCTCGCGGAATTACACCTATTGGGAAATTAAGAGCACATATAGAGCTATTAATTTGTAAACACAGTTTAGTCAAATTGAATTTGAGAAATTTTTTATAAGACGCGGAAAATTGACTTAGTGCAATTTTCTCATATAAGATGAGTTCTGTGAGGGATTTTGTCAATGTGGCCAAACCCTTCGATCTCGCGGAATTACACCTATTGGGAAATTAAGAGCACATATAGAGCTATTAATCTGTAAACACAGTTTATTCAAATTGAATTTGAGAAATTTTTTATAAGACGCGGAAAATTGACTTAGTGCAATTTTCTAATATACGATGAGTTCTGTGAGGGATTTTGTCAATGTGGCCAAACCCTTCGATCTCGCGGAATTACACCTATTGGGAAATCAAGAGCACATATAGAGCTATTAATTTGTAAACACAGTTTATTCAAATTGAATTTGAGAAATTTTTTATAAGACGCGGAAAATCGACTTAGTGCAATTTTCTCATATAAGATGAGTTCTGTGAGGGATTTTGTCAATGTGGCCAAACCCTTCGATCTCGCGGAATTACACCTATTGGGAAATCAAGAGCACATATAGAGCTATTAATTTGTAAACACAGTTTATTCAAATTGAATTTGAGAAATTTTTTATAAGACGCGGAAAATTGACTTAGTGCAATTTTCTAATATACGATGAGTTCTGTGAGGGATTTTGTCAATGTGGCCAAATCCTTCGATCTCGCGGAATTACACCTATTGGGAAATTAAGAGCACATATAGAGCTATTAATTTGTAAACACAGTTTAGTCAAATTGAATTTGAGAAATTTTTTATAAGACGCGGAAAATTGACTTAGTGCAATTTTCTCATATAAGATGAGTTCTGTGAGGGATTTTGTCAATGTGGCCAAACCCTTCGATCTCGCGGAATTACACCTATTGGGAAATCAAGAGCACATACAGGGCTATTAAACTGTAAACACAGTTTATTCAAATTGAATTTGAGAAATTTTTTATAAGACGCGGAAAATTGACTTAGTGCAATTTTCTAATATACGATGAGTTCTGTGAGGGATTTTGTCAATGTGGCCAAACCCTTCGATCTCGCGGAATTACACCTATTGGGAAATTAAGAGCACATATAGAGCTATTAATCTGTAAACACAGTTTATTCAAATTGAATTTGAGAAATTTTTTATAAGACGCGGAAAATTGACTTAGTGCAATTTTCTAATATACGATGAGTTCTGTGAGGGATTTTGTCAATGTGGCCAAACCCTTCGATCTCGCGGAATTACACCTATTGGGAAATTAAGAGCACATATAGAGCTATTAATTTGTAAACACAGTTTAGTCAAATTGAATTTGAGAAATTTTTTATAAGACGCGGAAAATTGACTTAGTGCAATTTTCTCATATAAGATGAGTTCTGTGAGGGATTTTGTCAATGTGGCCAAACCCTTCGATCTCGCGGAATTACACCTATTGGGAAATTAAGAGCACATATAGAGCTATTAATCTGTAAACACAGTTTATTCAAATTGAATTTGAGAAATTTTTTATAAGACGCGGAAAATTGACTTAGTGCAATTTTCTAATATACGATGAGTTCTGTGAGGGATTTTGTCAATGTGGCCAAACCCTTCGATCTCGCGGATTTACACCTATTGGGAAATCAAGAGCACATACAGGGCTATTAAACTGTAAACACAGTTTATTCAAATTGAATTTGAGAAATTTTTTATAAGACGCGGAAAATTGACTTAGTGCAATTTTCTAATATACGATGAGTTCTGTGAGGGATTTTGTCAATGTGGCCAAACCCTTCGATCTCGCGGATTTACACCTATTGGGAAATCAAGAGCACATACAGGGCTATTAAACTGTAAACACAGTTTATTCAAATTGAATTTGAGAAATTTTTTATAAGACGCGGAAAATTGACTTAGTGCAATTTTCTAATATACGATGAGTTCTGTGAGGGATTTTGTCAATGTGGCCAAACCCTTCGATCTCGCGGAATTACACCTATTGGGAAATCAAGAGCACATATAGAGCTATTAATTTGTAAACACAGTTTAGTCAAATTGAATTTGAGAAATTTTTTATAAGACGCGGAAAATTGACTTAGTGCAATTTTCTAATATACGATGAGTTCTGTGAGGGATTTTGTCAATGTGGCCAAACCCTTCGATCTCGCGGATTTGCACCTATTGGGAAATCAAGAGCACATATAGGGCTATTAAACTGTAAACACAGTTTATTTAAATTGAATTTGAGAAATTTTTTATAAGACGCGGAAAATTGACTTAGTGCAATTTTCTAATATACGATGAGTTCTGTGAGGGATTTTGTCAATGTGGCCAAACCCTTCGATCTCGCGGAATTACACCTATTGGGAAATTAAGAGCACATATAGGGCTATTAAACTGTAAACACAGTTTAGTCAAATTGAATTTGAGAAATTTTTTATAAGACGCGGAAAATTGACTTAGTGCAATTTTCTCATATAAGATGAGTTCTGTGAGGGATTTTGTCAATGTGGCCAAACCCTTAGATCTCGCGGAATTGCACCTATTGGGAAAGCAAAAGCACATATAGAGCTATTAATCTGTAAACACAATTTTATCAAATTGAGTTTGAGAAATTTTTTATAAGACGCGGAAAATTGACTTAGTGCAATTTTCTCATATAAGATGAGTTCTGTGAGGGATTTTGTCAATGTGGCCAAACCCTTCGATCTCGCGGAATTGCACCTATTGGGAAATCAAGAGCCCATAGAGGGCTATTAAACTAAAAACACAGTTTATTCAAATTGAATTTGAGAAATTTTTTATAAGACGCGGAAAATTGACTTAGTGCAATTTTCTAATATACGATGAGTTCTGTGAGGGATTTTGTCAATGTGGCCAAACCCTTCGATCTCGCGGATTTACACCTATTGGGAAATCAAGAGCACATATAGGGCTATTAAACTGTAAACACAGTTTATTTAAATTGAATTTGAGAAATTTTTTATAAGACGCGGAAAATTGACTTAGTGTAATTTTCTAATATACGATGAGTTCTGTGAGGGATTTTGTCAATGTGGCCAAACCCTTCGATCTCGCGGAATTACACCTATTGGGAAATCAAGAGCCCATAGAGGGCTATTAAACTAAAAACACAGTTTATTCAAATTGAATTTGAGAAATTTTTTATAAGACGCGGAAAATTGACTTAGTGCAATTTTCTCATATAAGATGAGTTCTGTGAGGGATTTTGTCAATGTGGCCAAACCCTTCGATCTCGCGGAATTACACCTATTGGGAAATTAAGAGCACATATAGAGCTATTAATCTGTAAACACAGTTTATTCAAATTGAATTTGAGAAATTTTTTATAAGACGCGGAAAATTGACTTAGTGCAATTTTCTAATATACGATGAGTTCTGTGAGGGATTTTGTCAATGTGGCCAAACCCTTCGATCTCGCGGAATTACACCTATTGGGAAATCAAGAGCACATATAGAGCTATTAATTTGTAAACACAGTTTAGTCAAATTGAATTTGAGAAATTTTTTATAAGACGCGGAAAATTGACTTAGTGCAATTTTCTCATATAAGATGAGTTCTGTGAGGGATTTTGTCAATGTGGCCAAACCCTTCGATCTCGCGGAATTACACCTATTGGGAAATTAAGAGCACATATAGAGCTATTAATCTGTAAACACAGTTTATTCAAATTGAATTTGAGAAATTTTTTATAAGACGCGGAAAATTGACTTAGTGCAATTTTCTCATATAAGATGAGTTCTGTGAGGGATTTTGTCAATGTGGCCAAACCCTTCGATCTCGCGGAATTACACCTATTGGGAAATTAAGAGCACATATAGAGCTATTAATCTGTAAACACAGTTTATTCAAATTGAATTTGAGAAATTTTTTATAAGACGCGGAAAATTGACTTAGTGCAATTTTCTAATATACGATGAGTTCTGTGAGGGATTTTGTCAATGTGGCCAAACCCTTCGATCTCGCGGAATTACACCTATTGGGAAATCAAGAGCACATATAGAGCTATTAATTTGAAAACACAGTTTAGTCAAATTGAATTTGAGAAATTTTTTATAAGACGCGGAAAATTGACTTAGTGCAATTTTCTCATATAAGATGAGTTCTGTGAGGGATTTTGTCAATGTGGCCAAACCCTTCGATCTCGCGGAATTACACCTATTGGGAAATCAAGAGCACATACAGGGCTATTAAACTGTAAACACAGTTTATTCAAATTGAATTTGAGAAATTTTTTATAAGACGCGGAAAATTGACTTAGTGCAATTTTCTAATATACGATGAGTTCTGTGAGGGATTTTGTCAATGTGGCCAAACCCTTCGATCTCGCGGAATTACACCTATTGGGAAATCAAGAGCACATATAGAGCTATTAATTTGTAAACACAGTTTATTCAAATTGAATTTGAGAAATTTTTTATAAGACGCGGAAAATCGACTTAGTGCAATTTTCTCATATAAGATGAGTTCTGTGAGTGATTTTGTCAATGTGGCCAAACCCTTCGATCTCGCGGAATTACACCTATTGGGAAATTAAGAGCACATATAGAGCTATTAATCTGTAAACACAGTTTATTCAAATTGAATTTGAGAAATTTTTTATAAGACGCGGAAAATTGACTTAGTGCAATTTTCTAATATACGATGAGTTCTGTGAGGGATTTTGTCAATGTGGCCAAACCCTTCGATCTCGCGGAATTACACCTATTGGGAAGTCAAGAGCACATATAGAGCTATTAATTTGTAAACACAGTTTAGTCAAATTGAATTTGAGAAATTTTTTATAAGACGCGGAAAATTGACTTAGTGCAATTTTCTCATATAAGATGAGTTCTGTGAGGGATTTTGTCAATGTGGCCAAACCCTTCGATCTCGCGGAATTACACCTATTGGGAAATTAAGAGCACATATAGAGCTATTAATCTGTAAACACAGTTTATTCAAATTGAATTTGAGAAATTTTTTATAAGACGCGGAAAATTGACTTAGTGCAATTTTCTAATATACGATGAGTTCTGTGAGGGATTTTGTCAATGTGGCCAAACCCTTCGATCTCGCGGATTTACACCTATTGGGAAATCAAGAGCACATACAGGGCTATTAAACTGTAAACACAGTTTATTCAAATTGAATTTGAGAAATTTTTTATAAGACGCGGAAAATTGACTTAGTGCAATTTTCTAATATACGATGAGTTCTGTGAGGGATTTTGTCAATGTGGCCAAACCCTTCGATCTCGCGGATTTACACCTATTGGGAAATCAAGAGCACATACAGGGCTATTAAACTGTAAACACAGTTTATTCAAATTGAATTTGAGAAATTTTTTATAAGACGCGGAAAATTGACTTAGTGCAATTTTCTAATATACGATGAGTTCTGTGAGGGATTTTGTCAATGTGGCCAAACCCTTCGATCTCGCGGAATTACACCTATTGGGAAATTAAGAGCACATATAGAGCTATTAATCTGTAAACACAGTTTATTCAAATTGAATTTGAGAAATTTTTTATAAGACGCGGAAAATTGACTTAGTGCAATTTTCTAATATACGATGAGTTCTGTGAGGGATTTTGTCAATGTGGCCAAACCCTTCGATCTCGCGGATTTACACCTATTGGGAAATCAAGAGCACATACAGGGCTATTAAACTGTAAACACAGTTTATTCAAATTGAATTTGAGAAATTTTTTATAAGACGCGGAAAATTGACTTAGTGCAATTTTCTAATATACGATGAGTTCTGTGAGGGATTTTGTCAATGTGGCCAAACCCTTCGATCTCGCGGAATTACACCTATTGGGAAATCAAGAGCACATATAGAGCTATTAATTTGTAAACACAGTTTAGACAAATTGAATTTGAGAAATTTTTTATAAGACGCGGAAAATTGACTTAGTGCAATTTTCTCATATAAGATGAGTTCTGTGAGGGATTTTGTCAATGTGGCCAAACCCTTCGATCTCGCGGAATTACACCTATTGGGAAATTAAGAGCACATATAGAGCTATTAATCTGTAAACACAGTTTATTCAAATTGAATTTGAGAAATTTTTTATAAGACGCGGAAAATTGACTTAGTGCAATTTTCTAATATACGATGAGTTCTGTGAGGGATTTTGTCAATGTGGCCAAACCCTTCGATCTCGCGGATTTACACCTATTGGGAAATCAAGAGCACATACAGGGCTATTAAACTGTAAACACAGTTTATTCAAATTGAATTTGAGAAATTTTTTATAAGACGCGGAAAATTGACTTAGTGCAATTTTCTAATATACGATGAGTTCTGTGAGGGATTTTGTCAATGTGGCCAAACCCTTCGATCTCGCGGATTTACACCTATTGGGAAATCAAGAGCACATACAGGGCTATTAAACTGTAAACACAGTTTATTCAAATTGAATTTGAGAAATTTTTTATAAGACGCGGAAAATTGACTTAGTGCAATTTTCTAATATACGATGAGTTCTGTGAGGGATTTTGTCAATGTGGCCAAACCCTTCGATCTCGCGGAATTACACCTATTGGGAAATCAAGAGCACATATAGAGCTATTAATTTGTAAACACAGTTTAGACAAATTGAATTTGAGAAATTTTTTATAAGACGCGGAAAATTGACTTAGTGCAATTTTCTCATATAAGATGAGTTCTGTGAGGGATTTTGTCAATGTGGCCAAACCCTTCGATCTCGCGGAATTACACCTATTGGGAAATTAAGAGCACATATAGAGCTATTAATCTGTAAACACAGTTTATTCAAATTGAATTTGAGAAATTTTTTATAAGACGCGGAAAATTGACTTAGTGCAATTTTCTAATATACGATGAGTTCTGTGAGGGATTTTGTCAATGTGGCCAAACCCTTCGATCTCGCGGATTTACACCTATTGGGAAATCAAGAGCACATACAGGGCTATTAAACTGTAAACACAGTTTATTCAAATTGAATTTGAGAAATTTTTTATAAGACGCGGAAAATTGACTTAGTGCAATTTTCTAATATACGATGAGTTCTGTGAGGGATTTTGTCAATGTGGCCAAACCCTTCGATCTCGCGGATTTACACCTATTGGGAAATCAAGAGCCCATAGAGGGCTATTAAACTGTAAACACAGTTTATTCAAATTGAATTTGAGAAATTTTTTATAAGACGCGGAAAATTGACTTAGTGCAATTTTCTAATATACGATGAGTTCTGTGAGGGATTTTGTCAATGTGGCCAAACCCTTCGATCTCGCGGAATTACACCTATTGGGAAATCAAGAGCACATATAGGGCTATTAAACTGTAAACACAGTTTATTCAAATTGAATTTGAGAAATTTTTTATAAGACGCGGAAAATTGACTTAGTGCAATTTTCTAATATACGATGAGTTCTGTGAGGGATTTTGTCAATGTGGCCAAACCCTTCGATCTCGCGGATTTACACCTATTGGGAAATCAAGAGCACATACAGGGCTATTAAACTGTAAACACAGTTTATTCAAATTGAATTTGAGAAATTTTTTATAAGACGCGGAAAATTGACTTAGTGCAATTTTCTAATATACGATGAGTTCTGTGAGGGATTTTGTCAATGTGGCCAAACCCTTCGATCTCGCGGAATCACACCTATTGGGAAATTAAGAGCACATATAGAGCTATTAATCTGTAAACACAGTTTATTCAAATTGAATTTGAGAAATTTTTTATAAGACGCGGAAAATTGACTTAGTGCAATTTTCTAATATACGATGAGTTCTGTGAGGGATTTTGTCAATGTGGCCAAACCCTTCGATCTCGCGGAATTACACCTATTGGGAAATCAAGAGCACATATAGAGCTATTAATTTGTAAACACAGTTTAGTCAAATTGAATTTGAGAAATTTTTTATAAGACGCGGAAAATTGACTTAGTGCAATTTTCTCATATAAGATGAGTTCTGTGAGGGATTTTGTCAATGTGGCCAAACCCTTCGATCTCGCGGAATTACACCTATTGGGAAATTAAGAGCACATATAGAGCTATTAATCTGTAAACACAGTTTATTCAAATTGAATTTGAGAAATTTTTTATAAGACGCGGAAAATTGACTTAGTGCAATTTTCTCATATAAGATGAGTTCTGTGAGGGATTTTGTCAATGTGGCCAAACCCTTCGATCTCGCGGAATTACACCTATTGGGAAATTAAGAGCACATATAGAGCTATTAATCTGTAAACACAGTTTATTCAAATTGAATTTGAGAAATTTTTTATAAGACGCGGAAAATTGACTTAGTGCAATTTTCTAATATACGATGAGTTCTGTGAGGGATTTTGTCAATGTGGCCAAACCCTTCGATCTCGCGGAATTACACCTATTGGGAAATCAAGAGCACATATAGAGCTATTAATTTGTAAACACAGTTTAGTCAAATTGAATTTGAGAAATTTTTTATAAGACGCGGAAAATTGACTTAGTGCAATTTTCTCATATAAGATGAGTTCTGTGAGGGATTTTGTCAATGTGGCCAAACCCTTCGATCTCGCGGAATTACACCTATTGGGAAATCAAGAGCACATATAGGGCTATTAAACTGTAAACACAGTTTATTCAAATTGAATTTAAGAAATTTTTTATAAGACGCGGAAAATTGACTTAGTGCAATTTTCTAATATACGATGAGTTCTGTGAGGGATTTTGTCAATGTGGCCAAACCCTTCGATCTCGCGGAATTACACCTATTGGGAAATCAAGAGCACATATAGGGCTATTAAACTGTAAACACAGTTGGGCCACATTGCCAAAATCCCTCACAGAACTCATCGTATATTAGAAAATTGCACTAAGTCAATTTTCCGCGTCTTATAAAAAATTTCTCAAATTCAATTTGAATAAACTGTGTTTACAGTTTAATAGCCCTATATGTGCTCTTGATTTCCCAATAGGTGTAATTCCGCGAGATCGAAGGGTTTGGCCACATTGACAAAATCCCTCACAGAACTCATCGTATATTAGAAAATTGCACTAAGTCAATTTTCCGCGTCTTATAAAAAATTTCTCAAATTCAATTTGAATAAACTGTGTTTACAGTTTAATAGCCCTATATGTGCTCTTAATTTCCCAATAGGTGTAATTCCGCGAGATCGAAGGGTTTGGCCACATTGACAAAATCCCTCACAGAACTCATCGTATATGAGAAAATTGCACTAAGTCAATTTTCCGCGTCTTATAAAAAATTTCTCAAATTCAATTTGAATAAACTGTGTTTACAGTTTAATAGCTCTATATGTGCTCTTGATTTCCCAATAGGTGTAATTCCGCGAGATCGAAGGGTTTGGCCACATTGACAAAATCCCTCACAGAACTCATCGTATATGAGAAAATTGCACTAAGTCAATTTTCCGCGTCTTATAAAAAATTTCTCAAATTCAATTTGAATAAACTGTGTTTACAGTTTAATAGCTCTATATGTGCTCTTGATTTCCCAATAGGTGTAATTCCGCGAGATCGAAGGGTTTGGCCACATTGACAAAATCCCTCACAGAACTCATCGTATATGAGAAAATTGCACTAAGTCAATTTTCCGCGTCTTATAAAAAATTTCTCAAATTCAATTTGAATAAACTGTGTTTACAGTTTAATAGCTCTATATGTGCTCTTGATTTCCCAATAGGTGTAATTCCGCGAGATCGAAGGGTTTGGCCACATTGACAAAATCCCTCACAGAACTCATCGTATATGAGAAAATTGCACTAAGTCAATTTTCCGCGTCTTATAAAAAATTTCTCAAATTCAATTTGAATAAACTGTGTTTACGGAATAATAGCTCTATATGTGCTCTTGATTTCCCAATAGGTTTGATTCTCCGAGATCGTAGGGTTTTGTAGCTGTAATCGTATTCGTTAAAAAAGTCCGGAATTTACTATACAAATTGTACTGTATGTATGGGAGAAAAAAATTATCGCATGCTACATTTTTTAAAAACGTATTTAACTTGACGTATTTATCTTCACACACATCGTGAATTCTCCCAAAGAATAACATTCCCCATTTTATTTGCAATGGCACAATGCACACAGCAAATATGTTTTCATCTATTCGAAGCGATTCAGCGTCAGAAAATCGTTGCCGATAAGTGGAATGTCCACTACTGCCATCACATCCCCATTTATATATAGCTGTAATTGGATCTTAATTGATATTCATAAAACACCCCTTTTGCAACTCAACTATCCTGCAAAGGCACTTCTGCAGACCTATCAGTAATTTCGACTCCGAGATAACATTTTTTTTGCTAATAACAATGTATCATATGATGGATTTATGTTTGCTTTTATTTTTACACCAGTTAGCATAAGTTTGTAGGAATTTTTTGAGAAGCCGCCGTCCACGTATAGACCCAAAGCTTCATTGGGCGTATATGCAATAGGTTTACTAACCTCTGAAGCCATAGTTTTTTTAATCTAAGCAGCAACTTCTTTGTCAGAATGTACCATTGATACCACTTCAGATGCACTTCTTTTCCCCGCTTTGTGTAAACTAAGGCGGGTGGCCACTACAAGCTCCTCACAAGGGGTTTCATTCACAAGTTTTGAAACTTTGTTTATTTGGGTTTTAGGGGAGCATTCTCCGAACTCTTTTGTAGGTCGTCCAGCATTATGACTTGTTGTTGGTTGCTCAAACAATAAAATTTCACTGTCCAACCAATATTTATTGCGTTCTTCAAAATTCGATAGAGTCCTGTTGGAGTTCTTCCACTTTTCTACCAGTCTACTTATAAAGCTTCTCAGTTTCTTTTTTATTTCTCGGCACTGATTCTCACTAAAATTATTTTTGGGAATGATAAAATCAAATACATGGGCCTCTGCAGCAGAAAATTTGTTTGTGGGTACATTTTCGTTATACCAAACTTGAAAAAGTGTGCGTTTCGATACATTCATTGCGCCTTAAAAATGCAATAACAGGTGAACGGGCAGCCCATTTTGGACATTTTACAATAACAACAAATAAAATTAATACATAAAATAGGAATTGGACCTAATCCCATTGAATCCCGAATGTTGCACTCTATGAAACTACAATATAGACCACTTCTAATATACTACCATATACGCCACCTACCCAACCAACCCATTTCTAAAAAACTAGAGGAACACAGGTCACAAACATTAATTTTTTTAGTACATAAATACCTTTTACTTAAAAAAAAAACAAATATAGTTTCCAAAAAATTAATCACTTGTGTCAATATCAACAAAAATCACACACTGAGTGATTTGGCGCCAAATTTTTAAATACAAAAGCTACAACAAATAATATGTTTGATAGCTCACAGTTGTGCGAATATCAGTTATCGATAAAGTGCAAAAAAATATCGATTTTAACATTTCAAAATTTGAATTTAATGACGCCAGATCATGCATTTCGACCAATTTGCGTCGTGTCGAAATGTTTAACAAGGCGGCAAAGCGGATGTGGGTTATACCATGGAGAAGAAATTCCTTGCAGAAAATCTTTTCTAAGCAAAGCCATTGATGTATTAAGTCCGGCCATTATGACACTTTCATAAGTGATACTATATTCATACTAAAAACGACACAATTTCGCTTTGAAAAACGTCATAATGACCATGGACTTTATGTCCGTGGACACTAATACATGCCACCAAAAAAAAATTAAAAAAAAAAAAACTCTGTTTTTGTTGTTTTCAATGGTCTATCTGTTTATTAATAAATATATTTTCAAAGTTAAGAAGAATAAAAGTTTAAACATTTATTTTAGACGTATAGAGTTGTTCGTGATAGAAAAAAAACATAAAAATATAATAATAAAAATAATAAAATTTTTAGTGAAACACACACATGTTAAAAATATTTTTTAACAATCAAGAGTTACAAATATCTTCATTATAATAGTGTCTTTTCAAATACGGTATACCGCCGAATACTGTTGTTTACTCTTGAATGAATCATAATTTTATGAAGAGTCTTTATATAACACAATATTTACATATCACGTTTTAGGAATTTTTATAATCGAAAATTGAAAAAACAAACATATTGTTAAGTTAAAATCAGCAAAAAAAAAATGTTTATGGTGACAACTTCGATTTAATTTTTAACTTGAAAGAAAATGCCAATTTCTTATAAACGTGCTATTGCAGTGCTTTCAAGTTTTAAGTGGCATTCAAAATAATCACGTAGTATGATTTATTAGTTTTGATGATCTCATCTTGTTGTGTTTTGATCCTTAACACACTATGGTGAGCGAGTGTTTATTGCATTTTACTTAAAACAGTCCGGATTTAATATTTTTTCACTTATCAGTTCAAGATAACGTTATTGGCAAACTTTAAATTAAAATAAAATAAAGTTTCTTTTAATAGGTACGAGGTTGAGGCAATATGTCTTTACAAAATCAAATAGAAAGCATTTAAAAAAGAATTTATGAAATTCTGTTGAGGCAGTTGCTCCAAAAATCTTTTGTAAATCTTTTGTATTTAAACGGACAAAAATTACCTAAACCCACCATCTTTTATTCTATCTATTTTTAATATGATGTTATCACATCGAAAGCGCTTGCCAAACGTACGAAGTACACAGCCAGAGACGACGGTTTTTTACCGAAAATTATAACAACAGTTTAATATATACTGGCGGAATTAATCCAATTAATATATTCTTTTCTAAAATCTAAGAAATTGTTTAACTGAGGAACGTGTTAAAGAAAAAGTATGACTGTTGCAACCGAGACAACGGAGTTTATTTGCCAATCTAGCTGGAAATTACTTTTTTTTAGCTTATATTGGCTCTAAAAATTTACTGAGTGAACCTAGATTAATGCAACTTGGCAGAAAAATCTGTTATGGTCATAGGCTGTTAAAGCTAGAAAACAAGAAAAATCGGACCAAGGAAAAAAATTCCACTTAGAAGAACTAATTCTACCTCTGAAAAATGCAAGTTTTTTTTCAATTCTCAAGTCATTTTGTTTAGCAATTACAACTTTTAATGCTAAGGAATGTTTAGAAACTTAACGATGGACTCAAGATATCCTAAAATGTCATTTTTGCACCGCCCCTTTTTGTGGGCGGTGAAATAAAATATTCACACCTATCGCGAAGTATTTTCCGCGTGAAATTTTTTCACATTTCACTGAAAATCAAATTCTTATCATGAATGTTTTCTTTTTGCGTGAAATGCGGAATTTTTTTACTGTTTTGTTCACTTTGATTTTGATAGTAAATTTCATATATAAGTAAGTATTTTTCATCTAGTAAGAAGTTTTAGATATGTAAAAAGTAATTTTAGGGTAAAATTAGTAAATAAAATTTAAAGTGACATTCTTCTGAACAATGTTTAAGGTAACAGCTCAATTCCCTCGATATATGCCATATTATACATACAACCTTTGGAGATCCGTAATAGCGAATCTAAGGGTCAGTCCAAAATTTTTCACTTTACTATTTTTGCCTAAATTTTGGCATTTTATACTACGTTATAACTTTTTTCATTTTTGCAAATGCAATGATAACAATATTCAAGTTGTGAAAAAAATTGTTCACGTGAAAATCCCGATACCAATTTTCAGTTCGGGTGGAATAAAAATTTCACGTGAACAAAAATTTCATATTTTATACATGATAGGGGTGATTATTTGAAAAAATAATGTAATTATTGAATGAAATGGAGGTATCCCTCCAATACCAGCCCCAAAAACGTCCCTGTGAAAAAAAATTTCACTTTTTTTTTGGGCAATTTCCAAAAAATATTTATTATTAATCTTTCTAATGCCTTACCAATCCCTGCCTCCCAAGAATAATATTTAAACGATATTTTTGCAATTTTAAATTCCATGGTCCTTCTTCGTCTAATTCTTCAAATATCTCTTCCGAACCTGAATCCTCTTCAATGTTAAGTACAGGTGGAAGCATAAAAGAAAGGTAATAAGTTTTTTTGGAGTGGGTCTTGTACTAGTAAATATTGGGTTTGGCGTAAAATCGCGCAACGTTTTTTTCTACAGTATAAAAGTAGAGATCGTAAATTTTATAGTGATAAATAACATTTTTACGACCGCGATCACTCTCAAAAACCTTTAGACCTTTTTTTTACGAAAAATTAATAAAAAAAATCCTTTTTTTTCACTTCGTAAGAAATTTTTATCATAAAAATTAAAAACAAAATTTTTCTAAAAATTAATATAAGTAGCTGCATATAAAGCCTTTCAAAGGAAAAAAATCAATACAAAATGTTTACTCATTTAGCCACAAAAAATTATATTCCTAACCTCTCGAAATCGTATAAAGTCAATAAAAACAGAAAAAGGTGAAATTGAAAAAAAATGGCGCAACCTTTTTTTTCTACAGTATAAAAGTAGAGATCGCGAATTTTATAAATGTATATAACAGTTTTAGGATCGCGATGGAGATCACTCTCAAAAACCTTTTCACTTTTTTTTTACAAAAAATTTAACAAAAAAAAACCTTTTTTTAAATTTCAAAGGAAATTTAATATCACAAAAATTTAAAACAAAATTTTTCTTAAAAAAAAAGTTGTAGCTGCAAATATATCCTTTTACAGGAAAAAAAAATCAATACAAAATCTTTTTTCGTCTAGCCACAAGAAAATATATTGTAAACCTCTCAAAATCGTATTAAATCAATAAAGACGTATGCGATTCATCCAACTTTCCTGACAGTGTCTCAAAACGACAAATCTCAAGCAAAAGCCTTTAAAATTTACTAAACGATGCAGAATTTTGTTATCTATCTAGCTGCGTACTTAAATTTTTACATATTTTAAAATTAATTTTTGGCCTAATGTCCGGCTAGATTGGCAAAATACGCCTAGTGCGTCGTGATTACAATGAATTTTCGTGCGTTGAGGAGACGAGGACTTGTGAGCATACACAAAAAGTTTTTTAGAAATGATATTAGAAATAAAAAGCAACAACAAAACAAAAACAATACAAGTTGATATTCCAAAAACTAAATTCACCAGTGAACATTCGTGACGTTTTATTTGAGACTTAAATAGTTGCAGCATCCACTTGATTCTTTTAAAGAATTTATCGCCGGAAAACGAAAAAAAATTTTCTCGAGAAAAGGTTTCTCCAATAATGATTTCCGTGGGAACAAAAAAAGTGGCATCACTGTAATTTGAATCGAGCTATTTTGCTTATTAATCATGCAATTACTTAATTACAAGTAATTGTAATTGAAATCAGAGAATAAAGTCAATTACAACCATATGTAATTGAATTTAGGCAATAATAATTGATTATTGATTTCAATTATGTTCTTAAAAATATAAGGTGTAACTAAAAGTTTTGAAAATGAACTTCTGAAACGCTTCAGATAATTTCAACAATGCAGACATGGGGGATTCAATTACAATTACTTGTAATTTGTAATTGAAAATAACAAATGGGGGCCCAATGTCTGCTTTTCATCTTTGAATTTATCACTTTTTGCTGTATATGTTCATTGAACCACAACGTGCACCAAATTCATCTTTTGACATCTACAAATGATTTAAGTTTAAACCCAAAACAAGGCTATTTTTGTTAACTCACCAAAAAATATAAAAAATATTATAAATCTTGCAGATACTGCAAAAAATCCTGGCGCGACTGGTCAAATCATATTAAAATAAACTGGAATTTTCTCTATGTTAAGGAATCTTTGGCTGTCTCAGTATAATACATAAATACTTGTTCGTACGTTATAAACGTTGTGGTTGTGACGCTGTACAATAACATTGGGAGATAAGTTTTTGGCATAACAAGGAATATGCTGACATGTAAATAAATTTCTTGTCTTGTGTGGACCGTTAGGAAAATTTTTGTTTATTTTAAAATAATTTGTTTATGTCCCACTTTACAGGGTGGGTAAGAATATTGTAAAATTGGTCTTTAGCATCACTGACAAAAATTGTAAATTAAATCGATTCAAAGAGCGCCCATTGATATAGATGCTGTAATTTTTAAAACCAAAATTATTAAACCGAATTTTTTAAGTAGAGTTTCTAGAGCTTGGTACCTTCAACTATATGGATATGGTCACAACAATCAGACAACCTCCTTTCGACCTTGTAATTAAATCCATTTTCTCTAAATCCTTAATTGTAAAAAGTCTACAAATTAAAAGTATTTCAAGGTTTATATTTGAAATTACATTCAGAATTTTAATTGATTTAAAACATATACACACATACATACATACATTTATAATGAATTTAAATTAAAATGTCAACATGTTCTATTACAATTGTCATCATTTTCTATTCGGTTTTGTCGGTTTGTGTTTTAATTACAAAAATACAAATAAATTAAATACGTGCGAAATCAGAATTGATTTCTTTTTTATTAAAATGAAAAAAAAAGGAATGCTAAATGGCCTGTTCGTTCGAAGGGGGTGTTAAAAGAAAAGTTATTTGGACTAACTTTTAACAAAAAGTCACTGAATCTTTACAAGTTTTCAACAAAGTCTCTTTTAGTTTTACTACTTCATTCAGCGATTTTGAAACTCTAAAAAAAGTAAAATGTTAAGAAATAAATTAAATTTTTTTCGATTTAGCAGATTTTGCTCATGGGCTTGCATTCTCGTTATAAGACTGATTACTTTTACTGTTGCTTCAATCTTACAATACACAAATGAATACGATAGAACACTTTAACCAAGCTACTGAATTAATTCGATAGCAAACGCGGGCCACCCATATTATATTCATTTTTTATAAAAACTTGAAATCACTGAAAACAATTACTACTAAAGTTAAAGAAGAAGAAAATTAAAGAGGATTAAAGGGTTTCAACACTGGATACTGCAAGGACTAACCTAATTATAGATTAGGGATAGAAAGTTCTTAAGGTTTATTAATGCGCGGACCAGTTTATAGAAGAATGGCAATTCGAATTGTGCGAGGAACTATAAACTGCTATTACGCAAGATTACAAAGTCAAAAGCTTTATTGGCCTAAAAAAATTCCCCAATGGGAAGTCGATTTCGCAAGACATTACGATCAGATTTATAACAGCAATCGGGTTGGTAATTAATAGATATTGTAGCTTATCGAGAGTTCTATTCTCGCCAGAAATTCCTTCAAGAAAGTGGAATCACCAGGAAACATCAAATCTTATCTAACCTGTCCAAAAAAACCTTTGAACCATTGCACGTGGTAGTTTATATACGCCATCAAGTAGGCCTATTTAGTACATTTTAATGCTAACACATAAAATATTTATGTATATTTACATACACATTACAAAACGCTGGCTTCAACTAGTTGCCGAACTTAGACTCATAATTTTATTATTTCTGAAGTAACTGCCTTAACTGGACATCTCGAAATAGTACTGCCGCATTTAAATTAATTTAATTAAACAATTTTTTTTTTATTTCTTTAGGAGTTTTGACTATAAAGCAAAGAAATTAGTTAATGCCCGAAGTTGCACTTGCGCACAATCAGTACAAAATTACTAAGCTAATTGTTGGCTAATTACCTTATTCTACAGATTTCGAACTGATGACCTCTAAAATTTAATTTTTCAAAGGGCTAAAAAAGTTGGAGAATCACTGGATGAAGTGTACTGAGTTAAAAAGATACTACATTATTTTATGTGGTTTTATAAAAATGTATTAAAATCATTTCGTAAATAATGAGTTTATTCAAAATCTAATCGTACCGGCATCCAAGCAACTGATATCATAAATAAAAAATAAAGGCTTGAAAAAGTTTGATTTGACTTAAACAGTTGAAAAAGATATACTTGTTAGTCAGATATTTACATGCGGTGAAATAATGCCCAAATATGGTGGTCACTACAATTAAAAAACTAAAAATTTTTTAAATTTTAATTGAGATTTGCTAATTAAACAAAAAGGTAATAATAAACATGAATACTCAATAAAAACACATAAAATAATAATAATAACAATAACAACAATATTGTATTATTATTTAAATAAGCAACAACCAAAGTAAGACAATATTTTGCCGAGTTAGAAAATGAATATAAAAAAGTAAGTAAAAGAAAATTACAAAAAAAGCTAAATCAAGTCAAAGTAATAATGCACCGCTAAACAAAATTAAAGCAAAGCACATGGTTCAAAAATAATTTTACGCCTTAAATTAATTTATAGTGCGGCTCAAAGCAAAATTATTTCACAGAAATGCTGGAATTTTAAATGCACTACACGTTTTGATTATTTCATTGGGAGCAATTAGGCGTAAAACCAAATAATTCATCAAGGGGGTGGCCAAATTAATTAATCATTATGATTTGTAACATCATGAACTAGTATTAAGTAATTAAAAAAAACTAAAAAAAAAACACTCCAAATGCTAATAAAGAAAATATCTTGGCTTTTCAAGAGATTCTATTTTATAGTCTGTGAGCCTTTGCATGCATCCCAAAGATTAAAATCCGCTTGAAACACCAAAAAAACTATTTTTTTTTATCTGAGCACTAAGCCTAGAGCAAGTCTCGTGAAAAAACATTGTTCAGGGAATTGTTCATGCCTGAACGGTAAACGACCTATTAACTCGATTTTTTATTTATTTTGTTGAGGCCGTCCGCACATATTCGATTCGACTTTTTAAACAAAAAGAGCTGTTCTATTCAAATTTGACTGACATTTGAAAGAATAGGTTAGGTAAAGAGCTGACAAGCAACCCACTACGTCCGAAAAAATAATCGTCTCTGTGACTAAGAAAAGAATAGAGGTGAGTGAATGAGAGTAGAAATTTATAGATAATTGGATTGAGATGAATCTGCCAAAGTGCAGAACAGAAATTTTCAAGAACAATTGTAAGAGGGCGGACCTTTACTTTTAGAAACAAAAAAAGGAATATAAATTCCTAAACCAAAGTGATATGCTTGGTCCATGATTGCTAGAAACTCTCGAACAGTACACAGAGTGGATAAGTCGAAAAACCAATCCACACTACTAGTAAGGAATTTAATTCCGCGAAAGTCCATATATGATATATCAGGTAAGTCACTAAAACGTCCTTGTCCCATCTGGTAACGATGCACAAGCTACAGTGAAGAGCAGAAACGGAGATATGCAAACGTCTCCTCTTTCTCCTCATCGTGACAGCTCATTTTGTTGGTCTAATGTAATTTTTACGAAATTAATAGTTTTATTGACAAAATATATTAATATATAAATTTATATGGAAAAATCTAGTGAAGACTTGAACTGAATCTCTAACCGAGTAATTAAGTAAGAGATGTAGTAGATTTTGAAAGTCATCTACAGTTAGTGAATTCAGAAATTTATAGCATAACTCTATATTTAGTTCCACATCAGATACAAACTTATTTTAAAAATGTTTAATTTTTAGGAATTATATTATATGCCTGCAGGCAGAGAGAAGAAAAGCCTAGAAACGGACGAAGTGACAGTTAAATGGATTTTAGATTTGCAGGAAGAAGCTTTACAGCTAAAATTCGTTTTCTATGACGGATTTAATCCTTAACTTTTTTTCAAATTTAATCGCACCGAGTTGATCAAGATCATCTGCCACAAAAACACATTTTGGATATCTACTGATATATTGCTTTATTGAAATTTACAAGACCTAAATGACAAGCAAAAGTAAATTAACTCGTAAGAATCTCTTTATTCTTGAATATTTAACGGAAAAACAAAATATGTAATCCAGACAAAAATTCTCCTTTTTAGATGCACAATTTTATGCTGGAGGAAATATCATTAATTAATATATCAGCTAAAAACGGGTTAATTTTAATAAGAAAACTAAAAATAAAATTGAAATAAAGTTTTCTTCAAACGCTCCTTCATCATTTAAATTTTACAAAGTTTCTTACCCTGGAGTTAATGTCGACGTCGTTGACGGCGTCAAATGTCAAAAAAAAAGTTGAATCGTATGAAATTGTATGAGAGCAGTTAATCTCAACGCGTCGCAACGCCGTAAAAGTTCAATCTGTTTCAACTTTTTCGGCGTTGAAACGCCGTCAACGACGTCGACATTAACTCCAGGGTTAGGCACAAAACATAAATTTAAAGTGTTACAAACGTTATGCAAAATAAAATACACCCCTTTATTTCGCATTAACAATTTACTGTAAAAACACCAAAAACGTGCAACGTTTTTCAATTAAGATGCAAAAAATAAAAACAGAAATTACAAAAAAAAAAAAAAAAAACACACACACACACAACTAAAAAACAGTCAGCTAGTCAGTCACCAAGGCAAAACAACTGGCTGGCTAGTTGGTTGGTTGGTTAGTTGGGTGTATGTAGTTCATTCGAAAGACAGACTGTAATAAGATGACAACTACGATCTGGTTTCAGAGTTTTTGCCATTTATGTAGAATTAAGTCAATGCAACTTGATTCAATTAAAGCGGTATTTTTTAAATTCTTAATAAAAGTTTTGCGAGTGTTATTATTTTTTTTTTTTGTTTTTTTGCATTTTAGTTAACAGTAATTTTATTTTTCCAATATTTTTTATGTTGATGCAACAAATGAGGGTTGGTTGCAAAAAAGGGGAAAAAATAAAAATGATCACCTCTAGGAGGGGGAGTATTAATTTAAGAGGGTTGGAACATAATTATTTTAAAGTGAGGCATGTTTGTTTTGTCAGCACGAATCATTAAGTCGTCGCGTTTGCAATATTTGGCATTAAAGAGACGTGAATTGGCCTAAATGTTCGTATATGAACGTAAGAGTACGTACGAGTCGGTATGTGGTTATTAGACATTTCTTTATTTAATTTTGTGTTGTTTTAGATTTATTTCATATTTATATTATTTTATCCATTTTCATTTATTTATTCAGTTTTTGTTTGCAAGTTTGGTAGCAAATTGTAAAATGTTGTTGATATGATTAAGTGGCATGAGTATTTTTATTGTTTAATTTGTGGCAAGTACACAGTAGTTAATCATGATTTTGTTTTTAGAATCATTCAATTAAATGTTAATGAAATTTTAATAAAATAACACATACACAGATCGCACTTTTGCAACTGTGAAATGGGTATTAACTTATTGATTAAATTTGCGCGGTGCCTAGCGTTTGTTTTAATTTTTAATTTTTCCCTGACCAGGATTCGAACCATCGATTTTATAAATTAATGAAATTTTACTTTATTTTCGGCTTTTTGGTTCTTTTTAATTAATTTTCTAAACATTTTTAGAAAGAAAAATTATTTACAAATGTATGCGGAAGTTTTCCAAAGAAAACAAGAAAAATTAGACGCTAAACTTATTTTATTTATTAAAAAATGTGTGCAAAACATAAATTATTGTTCTATCAATGGCTAAAATGTTTGTTTACTTTTGTTTAGTTTTGCGAAACAACAACAAAAAATGCCATAACCATATGGTAAAACTGTATTATTTAAATGGACTTTAAAGGCGCAAGATTGGTCATTTAAGTTTCATTTAAGTGTGCAGTGAAAAACTGAATTTTGTACTTAAATAGAACTTAAATTTAAATGACATTTAAATACGAAGTCAAAAACTGACAAAATATTTATTTTGAGTTAATTCGTTAATGTCTAATAAATGCAATATCTTAGAACAACATTCTTAAAATTTATTACAAAAAATTTTTTATTTTTATTTTATTTTAAAATTAAAATTAATTTCATTCAACACATAAAAATATAACGCATCATAAGGAAAATCATTTTAGAATATAATACATTTGACGTACAGTGTAATAGAAAAATATTTAAACATTTAAAAAAAATACAATTACAAAAGCCACTATATAGAACCTTGATATAGAGAACAAGAGATGAAATCAATTTAATAGTAGAACTTTAAGAGAAAATTGATACTACTGAATTATGAAATATGATCGTCAATAACCAACCTATAAAGCGCGCTCGAACATATCGCACAGTGGAGGACTTTGAAGAAAAGGGTTCAAATAAATCACCAGACTCTAATGATCGAATTTAATTAAATTCCTCATGATTATAGAAGAGGTGTAGTGAAGTAATAGTTTCGAATTTGCGAACTATGTATATCGTGCCATAACCGCTAAAAATAACGTAATCAACAAAAAAAATTTACAGAAGGTTTTTTTTTATAACTCCAATTCAATTAAATTTTTTTGGCGAAATTTTTATAATAGCCTTCAAATATTGTTATTCTCATTGTAGAATTAAATTAAAGAATTTTCTTTCACTTACGTTAGTTTGGCGGTCCTTATTGTAACCAGCTTATAATAAAATGTCCTACTTACGTATTATTCTCGACTTAAAATTTTATTTTAAACTTCAAAATTTACTTTTCTGAATTTTTGTAATACATACATAAGCATAATATGCTTATGAATGTATTCTATATTATAGAATGTACACATATCGTCACCTAAAATCCAAAAGGCCGTAACAGACAAAAAATATAAAATCAGTTTTTTTAAGGCTGTATTTTTAATATTATCAACTCATTCAATCAAAATTAAGGTTTTTTATTTATTTATTTTGTTGGGTACGATCATCTGTATTTTAGGTGACATATATACTCTCATATGTTGAATGCTTATATATTTTTATACATATGTATTTTTAATTTTATACTCCAATACGATAAAAGATGTTCTGAATGTAACAAATGAGAAAACTGAATAACATATGATTTATTTATTGAAATATGTAAGATGCCCTTCCCTTTTTTCCCATTATAATTTTTCTCCCTCCTAATTGACTGTGGCAAGTGAAAAAAGTAGCTATTATGACAACAATTTTATATAAAAAACAAAATAACTCCTTTCAAATTACGATGATGGCACTTTTTTATTATTTTGTTCCCACGGAATTCATAATTGGAGGAATCTTATGTTGAGAAAATTTTTTTCCGTGGGAAAGAAATTCAGTGAGATTATTCATAATTGGGCTGTATATATCGTCACTTAAAATTGGTGGATTACTGTTTTTTCACACAAAGCTTTAATATCCTTAAATTTAAGGTTGCTGAGTACAAGCATTCAGCCCGATATTAATTATTTAAGCTTCGCTATTATCCAAATAGCCATATTTAAGAGAAATTTAATTTTTTCAAACAAAGCAGAGCGCAGGGAAACAAGTTTTAGTATTAATTTCTTGAAAAAATACATTGCAGAAAACGTCTTAAAATTTAAAAAATCTGAATATAACACATTTTTTTTTATTTTAAACTTTATATTTTTCTAATTATATGGCCGGTCTCTCGGTGTTATTTTTATGTTACTAACGTTATTTACAGAACAATTACGGTACTTACAGAACAATTCTGCATCAAAAACCCAGATTTAAAAAATATTTTGGGTTCATTATTTTGCCGGTTAAGAAACGATATCATCATTCCTACAAGTGCGACCAAAAGTCATCAAAGATTGTCACCTCGTGAATTCAATAAAATGAAACGGCAGAATCTTGTTTTTTACAGCGATTTTCCCTTAAAATGTTGTCTCTAAGTGATACATTTAATAAAATGTTATTCATATAGTAAAGATACCTTGTTCTCTTATATAATCAATTATAAAAAAATTACCCTTGAATTACTATTAAATGTGACAATTTTCTTATATCTTTACTTTTTCTTCACATGTATAATTATGATTATATATCGTCCGACAATTGCTGTTCCACTGCGTTATTTTTAAATTTTTTTACCCATTTGTATATACAGACCCGCACAAAACTATTGGCACAGCAACACTTTTTGGTATTTCACTGTTTTAAAGTCATTTAAAAGACATTATTAGGCAAAACTATTTAATAATAAATATTTCCTACACTGGCTAAGCTCATATCATTGTTTTTTATTTTTAATTTAATTGCATTTAACAGTTTTGTTACAACATATTTAGTAGAAAGTCATAATTTTGATGCACAAAAGTTTTGGCACACCCAGAAAGAAATCTGGCCAAAGTTTTCGAGATCTGGCAAGGATGTTAAAAAAAGTCATACATGCATTTTCTATAAATATTAAGTGAGCCGTTACTTCAGTTTTTTTGAAGTTTTCTTGAAGAAAAAATTTAAAAAATAATTAATGAATACCAAAATGAGCTCAAAACAGAAAGATACCAACGAATCTTGGCGCAAAATAGTGCTGCACTTGCATAGCCAAGGCAAATCGTACGCTAAAGTATGTGAAATAATGAAGAGAAGTTATTTCACAATTAAATGCATCATTAAACGTTTTAAAGGGTGTCTCGAACAGGCCGTCCTTGAGCTTTAAGTGATCGCGAAAGCAAACAAATAGTAAGAAAAACAAAATAAAATCCCAAGAAAATATCGACTGAACTTACTGCTGAAGTTAAACAGGAATTTGGTAAGAATATTCATCCCATGACCGTTCGAAAAGTGCTTCACAAAGCTGATTACACATCAAGAGTTGCTAGGTGTAAACCCCTTGTTTCTTGAATCAACCAAAAAAAAGAGATTAGACTACGCAAGGGAATATTAAAGTAAAACCCGTCAGTTTTTGAGATGAAGTACTCTTGTCGGACGAGAGTAAATTTCATATTCTTCGCTCTGATGGCCGTATTACCGTATGAAGAAAGCCAAATACGGCATACGAAAAAAAATATTTTTCCTACAATTAAACATGGTAGTGGTTGTGTAATGGTGTGGGGGTACATGTCATCTGTGGGTGTTGGTGAGTTGGTATTTATTGAAGGAATCATGGATAAATCCGTTTATCTAAATATCCTAAAAGAAAACCTTAAAAAAAGTGCCGAGAAACTAAATTTGCCAACATCATTTACATTCTAACACGACAATGACCCAAAACATTCCGCTCATGATGTGCGTATGTCGTTAGCGTACAACCTGGCTCATGTTCTTCCACACCCACCACAATCCCTAGATCTGAATCCTATTGAAAATTTGTGGGAGGAAATTGACCGACGGGTCAAAAAGCGATCAATTTCGACAAAATCGCAGCTACAGCAGGCCTTGAAGAAAGAGTGGTTAACTATTGGGCAAGAAGTAACCAAACATCTGGTGCATTCTATGCCTAAACGCTTGAATGAAGTAATTAAGCAAAAAAACTTACCAACCAAGTATTAAATAAGAAATATTTTAGAAAAAAATTTGTATTTTATAAGCTTTTAAACTACTTGTGCCAATACTTTTGTTCGATGAAGTCGCGCTAATGTTTTGTGAGTTTTCTATTAATTAATTAAAAAAATAAATGTTGATATAAAACCAAATGCATTAGTGAATTCATAGAATTAGCTAACATCAAAAGCATTTAATTTACTTCTTATAGTTTTCCAATGGCCGTGAAGCTGGAATAAATTTAAGAAAGTTTGCTGTGCCAATACTTTTGTGCGTATCTGTATGTATCTCAATATTTATTTTAAAATTAAGGAAATAAAGCAGCGCAAAATTGTGAAATCTTGTTTTTTTTTGCTTAATGCAACATTTAGTTTTTGCATTTTCAAATTTATTTGACAAAAATTTTATTTTGACATTTTTGTAATTTGAAATATAAAAAAATAAATAAATAAAATTTATCAACCGTAATCAAATGTATAATTCAAAAAAATATTTATAAAGTGCGTTTGCATTCAAAGGACAAAGTCTATAAAAAAATATAGTTGTCAATAATTAGTTGTTCACAAACTAAATGACATTCAAATAAACCAAGGGATGAACAGTTTTTATAGTTTGTGCCAAATACTAAGAAGAAATCAATTAAAATAACTACAAACGACGTTTATTCAATGTGTTTATACAAAAACCAATAACTGTGTCTGCACGATGACATATTTCAATAGATTGGTAAAGACAACTTTCGCCGATTTTCAAAATTTTTAAGTACAAGTTTAATGCAGCATCAAACCCGCACCCAAAGAGCAAAGCGTTTTGAGGCCGCAAGTCATAATTATTGGATTTGAAGATAAAATAACCAAATGGGTTCGAAAAGTCTGATTTAATTGTTTAGATCTTTTTACTAACCTAAATAAAGAGAACAATGTTTATCAAATATAAACAAGGAAGTTATAAACAAAAAGTACAAAATTATGTGTAGAATAAGATATTCCACGAATTAAAAATTAAGAAAATTACATTTTAAGTATGGACACAAGAACCATATTATGTTCTCTGTAACATCATATGGTTGTGAAAATTAATGGTCGAAATAACTAAACCAGTTTCAGTTAACTTCTGATCATTAAATGCTTATTGCACACAATTAATGCAACATAGTTGGGCTGACCTAAAATATTCAATGGTTCGAATAAACCGATTTCAGCAAAAGGAACATTATTTGTTTGAATTTTTCATACTTTCATAAAAAAGGAAGAAATGTAACATATTATCGGTTTTAAGAATATATGTATTATGATAATAAATATCATATTGTTTTGGGATAATTATAAAACGTTAGTTGCAGTTAGATTTTTAGAAAAAATTTCTTATTTCAAACTTGTTTGTCGTGACTAAATCGTTGTTAAAAACAACTGATTTTCTGATTTCCTTACGACACTTATTTGTAGTAGCAATAAAACATTGCACCGATGCTTCACGCTTCTTTTGTGACTTGAAGAATGTCCTCAACTACTACGCTACACTCGCTCTAGTGAAGTTTAGGGTTCTCGAAGACTATTTTCAGAAATCTTTATAACAGAAACCTTATATATATATATATATAGACGAAGAGTGTCTTAGGTGAAGCTTCGAACTTAAAGGAGACATTTAACTAAAATATGTACAGTAAGTGCTTATTTTTCATCATTTTTAAAGGAATTGAAAAACATTACCACTTTAATTTCGAACAAACTTGAGAATGTAATTTAAATTTTATTATATAAAAGCAATGTCTAGAGCTACTTTTAATTTTTTTCTTATTCTAATAAAAACTAAAATTTATTAATATTTTAGCATCATGTTAATCATCAAGCAATGAATTTGCTTTCAAGTCTTTTTTTATTTTTTCGTTAATTGGCGTTTAACGGAAATACAGTAAATTATTTAAAGGTAAATTAAACAATTTAAAAATAAAACATCGCACTTTGAAATAGTACGTCAATGTGATGCAATAAAATTAGACATAAAGCAAGAAATCGAAATAAATAAGTAGCATGATGATTTTCCCCAATGACTAAAAAGTTTTTTTTTTCAGTCATTTAAACAATTTAGAATCTTCGTTTATCGTAGAATCAATTATAAACAGATATTAATACAGATGTTGGTTGGATTGCTAAAATGGCTGGACAGACATTTTGACGGGCCAAGAACAAAAGGTGAAGACAGCATGAATAATTTAAATAAATTTATTGTTACACAACACAACACGAATGATATTGATTTGAATTATTAACAAATAAAAAAATTAAATTGTTTTACAAAATCATTGAAAAATTGTAACAGATAGGTTTTCTTTTATTTAGTTTATAAACATATCAAATACAACAACAAACAACAAATTTGGTATACCAAATATTAGGTGGGTTTAATAAAAATTTTAAGTGCGGCTGACATGCCCTTTTCAAAGAAAATAATACATAATTTCAAGGCAATAATTGTCAACAATACTTCTTTTTTATAAAAGCAAATAAATAAATTTGTATACTTCAGTTGTAAAATTTGTTATAAAATTACTCTACAATTCTTAAATTCATCAATAAATCATTCCACAGGAAGTCAGGGTGTCATTCTTTGGACAGCCGTACACCTATCGCGAGAACCGTATTTAAACAAAGTTCTGATTACAAGATCAATGCCACCAATCTAAAAGTGTTTTCTACTAAATTTAGAACTGCTCTTCTTTTTATTCGCTTCTTCACAACTAAGGAAGAAATCGTTATACACAGAATACCATCAACAAGTCAGAGGATATTGCTGTAATATTATCTTCATAAAGATTGAAAATGTAGAGCCTTTCACAACTAACTGATGCTTCAGTTGTCTGTCTGCCAATTACAATAATCTGTTTACTTCCTCTAAAGTCTCACGCCATAGTCTGATACAGAAAGAGCATTCGCACATACACACACCTTCGGGGATCGGCGGTACCATACTAAAATTGTTGCATCAACTAACAGCATTCAAGCGTCACCCATTTAATTAAAATAACCAAAGAGTTGAAGAGAATTTCTGCCCGTAAGTCCAAGTTCTCTAAGGGCAAATTTTTGAGTTTCATTTTTTCAGTTCTTATTTAAGTTCTCATTTAAATATCACAAAAATATGGTAGCATTACGAAATATCAAAATAAATCTCCACTGTTTATGAAAAACAGCTGCTAACAAACACAATGAGTTGCAAATTTTGTGAAAAATATTGTAAATATATTAAAAAATGTCAGCGATACTCATGTATTCACCACCTAAACTTATTTTATTTATTGATTTAACTTTTTAATTAATATTTTCATTAAGAAATGTATGCAAAACATTAAATATTGTTCTATCAATGGCTAAAATGTTTGTTTACTTTTGTTTAGTTTTGCGAAACAACAACAAAAAATGCCAAAACCATATGGTAAAACTGTATTATTTAAATGGACTTTAAAGGCGCAAGATTGGTCATTTAAGTTTCATTTAGGTGTGCAGTGAAAAACTGAATTTTGTACTTAAATAGAACTTAAATTTAAATGACATTTAAATACGAAGTCAAAAACTGGCCCTAAGTTGTACAATACAGTACAATAGAAGCTCAGCGTTCAGGTATACATTTACGACGCGCAGTGGTCAATTTCGCGAGATAGCGGTCAAAACTCTATAACTTTTGGTATTGGTATTTTTTTACGCAATTTGTTTTGTTCAATAGGAGGGACTTTAAGCTTCAATTTGCGTGTTCAAACGTTAAAATCGACCGATAGGAACGTAAGTAATGTGGAGTTAAAAATGCATTTTAATTTTTTGTTGAGTTTCCATGTAAAATTTGAATATTTTTACATTTTAAATAGGTATTTTTTTATAATTTCTTATTTTCCTCAATCGTATTTTTCAACCAATACTTATTTATTATTCCTAAACTTAATTTTGGTCAGAAAATGCCAACATTTGGCTCCTGACATTTATTTAGTCTCAATATTCACAGGGGCCAAAGGTAGGTTTTTTTTGGAAGAAAGCTAATTCTTGTGAGGATTAAACTGAAAAATAACACTGAAATTCCCAACAATATCAATACCATTTGGATATATTATATACAGAACACAACATCGATAAAATTTTTAGTAAACTTTTACTATTGATTTAAAGTGCACATATATTTTATTTAAATGTATTAATAAAAATTTATACTAAAATTAGAAACAAATTATAATCTTTAAACTAGTATTAATTAAACAATATTAGTAAAAATTTCTTCCAAATAGCTTTGATTTTCATTTTGCAGTAGTTGTTTAGCTTCTTCATCTAATGAGGTTGATTTCCATTTTTGTCGAATACTGGACATATACGGGTCTGATGTGCACAACAAAATATTAATAAGATCTTCATTAGTACAATATCTGGAAATTTTTCTTGTATTGTGCTCGCGAAAGAATCTGTAGTCTTTGTTCCTTTTTTCTTGCGCTTCTTCTGAGAGATCTCCAACTGGAAGCATATTGTGCTGAATTATTTGTTCCCCATGGAACAAAATTTTGTGAACTGTGGTTGGCATATGTCTCCAAGAATATTTTTGGTTATAAAGGGTTGCTGTCTCATTAGCATACTGACCAAATTTTTTTGCATCTATCTTTTTGCTACATGCTATAACTTCTAATATGATTTGGAATCGTCGTATTAAATCATAATCTACTCCAGTTATAGAAGCTGCAGTTTCTGGATCGGAAAAAAATCTCCTTGCTGTGTTTCCATCATTACAATTTCCTTCTCCTTGCTTTGGCTGGTCAATTATAAGGCCTATCTCACGGTATTTTTCTTGAATATCTTTTTTTTTGCTTTCTTTTTTCCAAATTTTCTTTGTTGTTTCTCACTGTTTCGCCTAACGGGCCAAATTCCAAATCGTATCCCAATTTAAGAATATGATGTTACACTAATAGCAGTTGGTGAAGGTAAGCAATCTTTTTTGGCAGAAACTATATCTCGATATGATGGAAAAATTCCACAATTTTTTCCATTGGTTCACTTCCGCAATTCTGTATATTGGTTTTTAGTCATTTTCAAATCCAAAAATAGTGCAAATGCTTCTTCTGGAGTAAATTTATTTTCTTCAGTTGGTGTCGGCATACTTTTTAAAATCCTTTTTGTGCGTCTGGGGCTTGCTTCCACTATCTTTTTAATGATAGCAATTTTACTCTTTTTAGTTTTCGATGGTTGAATTTGATGCAGAAATGAATCCTTTATGATGCTACAAGAAACTTCTTCATTGATATGTTAAAGCTTGCGTCTTCGTGATCTTTCACTACAATTATCAATTGGCTTTCCTGGTCGACCACCTTTTCCAGTTTCCGTGGTAGTTACTGATGGCTTTTTCAAAATAAGTTTATTTCATAGCCATTCTTGGTTGCGTGAGTAAAACAATTTCTTGTTTCTGGAACATTGATTGTACCGTTTTCTTAAAGTATTTAAAAAGTTTTTTATTTTTAAGTTATGAATTTTAATTTCTTGTTTGTCGCATATTTTGAAGAATGGATTATTCATTATATGTAAAATAATGTCGTTTTCATCTTTCCGTTCAAAATATATATCAGATAGAACACTATAACTGAATTTAGCCATTGTTGAAACAATAATGAAGAAAAAAAATGAATGCATGGATTAATATACTATTGCTCGAAGTTTCAACATGATCTTTTTTTCCTCTTTGAAACATAATATAACAGGTACTTGGTTTTACCAGTTATTTCCATTGGTTTTAAATTTATTTGCAAGTTTCAGGTATTTAAGTTATGTAATATTAGATGGCAATAAAATCATTTTTTACCTTTTCCAAATGAATTGCCAGATACCACATAATTTGAGAGTTAACAGGTACTGGTAATAATATAACAGGTACTTCGTTTTAACAGTTATTTCCATTGGTTTTAAATTTATTTGCAATTTTCAGGTATTTAAGTTATGTAATATTAGATGGCAATAAAATCATTTTTTACCTTTTCCAAATTAATTGCTAGATACCACATAATTTGGGAGTTCTATTGTCATTTTTGTCAAAATTTTGATACACCCTTCTATGTGGACTAGGTCCAAATATGGGCCAACTTCTCCTAATTTTAACAGAATTATTTTCTGGATCAATAAGAACTCTTGTACAAAATTTCATCAAAATATATGCATAATAGCCACTTTCACATACAAATAACTTCTCAAAAAATATGACGTTCTTTTGTACCGAATATCTTACCTTGGGTCAGAAAAATTGCTGTAGCTCAAAAAGTGCAGACCCGATGCATGGACATGTATATATAGGAATGTAGGGGAGAGTTAGGACTACAAAATATTAAATTTGTGTTTTGACTCAGCTTGACTCACAGGAGTTGTGCTCTATGAAGTAGGAAATTTCCGAGAAATTTCACCTTTTTAAAAAAGTAATAGGAAATAAGTTAAATTACAACACAAAATTTATTTCGTCCAAAAATCTTGAAAAACAAAAAAGTTATGATCATTTAAACTTTAAAAATTAACTAAAAATATCATAAATTTACTAAATTCTGAAAAAGCCCATTTTGGACCACCCTGTTCTCAGTGAAATAGTTGAAACAGAGTTCTAATTTTTTGGCTCCCGAGGTTTACTACTGTCTACTTTCATATGAGTCTAATAACTTTAAAATCGGAGAACAAAAACCAAAAGTAGTTTTGGCCGCTATCTCAAAATATTGACCACAGTGCGACGGTGACATTTTTTCTTTGTAATTTCACGAAAACTTCTTTTCACCAGAATCCACGCCTTAAAACGATGCAGTAATTAGAAACCGGGTTTAAAGCTTTCTGTATAAAATTTTGGGCCAGTGAATTATTACAGTATGAAGCACGAATTGACAAACGCGTTGTCAAATACGATGTGATCTTATTATCAGTAAACAAAGTTGTGTTTAGTCTACTCCAAAGTAAAGCATAAAAGAAATCCCATTTCTCCTCCTACTAAGTGCGTTGGTAGTTGATGCGGGAGTGTGTGCAACACATCTCTCAACGTTGTTCAAAGGTAACTATAGTTTTACATTTCTGTATTTTAAAAAAGTTGCTAAAAGAAATGCTTGATAGCAGAGTTGGGTTTATTGCATTATCGCCCCTAATATTTAGTTGTGGTGAAAATTTAGTGCACTAAATGGAAATTAAATGCACTAAATAAAACGATTTTAGTGGTAGGTGGACTAGAAACCCATTAGCACTTTAGTGGAATGCAAATTCATTTTCACTGATACAGGTCCACTATCGTTTTCATAAAGCAATGAACTATCGTATACTTTCATGCATATTTGTAATTTATATTATTTTCTTAATTTGCAAAGTCCGCCTGAATAAAGAAAACAATTTTTGTTGTTGTTTTAATCACAATTTTTGTATTTTCAATTGTAATAAATTATACAATTCACTATCAAAATAATACATTAAAAAAAATTTTTTTTTGCAATTACATAAGTTTTTATGAATTAATAACAGATAGGATTAATATACATTTCTATATTTATGAAATCAAACAAAATTGTTATTAGCCCTTCAAAGTATTAAGTTTTCAAAATTGGAATCGGTCAGATTTTTACGGCGTGGACCGTTAATAATGCCAGCAAATGAAAAAAGCCGATCTACTTGATCTGAAGAAGGGATCGCCGTATTGTATATTAAGGAATGTACATATGTGTTCACAAATATTTTTCACAGACTTTTTTCTTATATCCTTAATACTTTTCTTAAAATGTCTAAATGGATTACATATATGTGATTTATTAGCTTTAAAATGAGGTAGGTCCCATCCCGTAATCTATCTTAGATTATCCACAACTTCCAAAAATCCCTCAAAGAAATGGTATGTGCTCACAAATATTTTTCAAAGATTTTTTCTTAAATCGTTAATATATCTGTATACTCTTATATACGAGTATTTAAATATGTCCCAAATACGAAAATATATTTACAGATTTGCAAATATTATATTATGACGTAAGTTGTTACGTCATAACATATTTAGATCGACATATTTATCTTCACTCGCTTGCATCCTACACATTGATTGACCTTACATTTTTGTAACTAAATTATTTGTTTTTATGTTTATTAAGTTTTGTTTTTTTACCTTGATGTTGTGTGAAACCAATATACCTTTAACAAATAAATTCTTTTTTTTTTAGCTGGAAACTTTTTTAGATTGTTATAAGCAATGCAATTTTTATGTTTTATGATCTAAAAAGTAAATTATATAAAATTGTTTTTATAATCAACTAGCGCTGCCTATGACTTAGTATGCATGTAATTTCTAATTTTCTTAAAATTCAAATTTAGAAAATAAATATTTATTTCAGAATTCTGTAGACAGTGCTAAAATTTTCCATTTACAAAAATATAATGTGCAGACAGCTGTTTTAATACCATTATTGATGTATAATTTTATGCTTTCACACTTGAAAAAAGAAGCATTTTATATTCAAATCAAGATTCTAAGGGACCTCTTAACAAAATTTTGTTCAAATCTATCCAGTAGTTTTTACGTGATGCGAACACAGACAGGCAAAAATTACCATCTACACCAGCATCAAAATTTTCAAGAAATATTTCGTAGACAGAAATAATCCTTTTACAGTATTATATGTATAGATATTGCATTTCAAATATATATATATACATGTATATATATTTGGCGAAAACGCTCAGAAAAGCTGGCAACACTGTTGGCGAGAACAATATCAAAAGGTATTGGTACCTTATTGGATTAGAGATCAGATTTTTTTTCTGTCTTGTGAAGAGAACGAGACCCTTTTCTTTGAGTTTACGATAAGACCTGTTTTTTCAAACATATTGGACAAATCAATAAGGCAAATTTGTAAAATACCGCGCATATGGAAAGAAAACATGATCTTAAAGGCAGCAGTATGAGTTTGAAGTCAGACCATAGAAAACATGCCTATTTAAAACTATTTAAAAAATAAATAATTTTATTTTCTAGTATAAAGGGAAAACTTAGCATTGGCCCTGATTTAATTCATGTCAAACTCTAAACTAAAAAAACGTTTAGGGATTGCAATTGCAGCCACATTGCTGGTGGTCATTTAAAACAAAGAGTCAGCGTGAAAAAAATCAAAATGCATTAACAGTTGGGGTTTATATTATTGAAGATGTGTTGTTGTTTTTTTTAATACTACTAAAGACATATTTATTATTATTATTTGTTTGTCTTAATATTGAAATGACGCCATAGACACCAAAGTTTGCAACCTAAACTATCGAGAAAATAATATAAATTTGTAATAGTACACCCATCGTCATAATAATCACACTTATTAGTGCTTTAAGTAATATAAATATTGACTAAACAAGAAAAATATTTTAATAAATTATTTAAAATTGCAATAAATTTAAAATATTTTTATTCTTAATTGACAATGTGATGTTTCAGAATATTTAAGTTTTTTTTTTTTAAATTTGTTTGCACATGCTTGCAACATAATTATTTAATATGATGTATAGAAGCAGAAATAAAGAGTTGGCGCCTACTTGTCGCAGTTGGTCATCATTCAATGTTTTTTTTTTTTGTTGTAATTTTTGTACACAAGAAATTATTAACAATTAAATAAATTCAAATAACAATTAACAATTAAAATTAACACTATTAGAAAGAAAAATTATTTACAAATGTATACGGACGTTTTCCAAAGAAAAACGAGAAAAATTAGACGCTAGCAGAATGTTTTTTCTTGTTTTCTTTGGAAAACGTCCGCATACATTTGTAAATAATTTTTCTTTCTAAAAATGTTTAGAAAATTAATTAAAAAGAACCAATAAGCCGAAATAAAGTAAAATTTCATTAATTTATAAAATCGATGGTTCGAATCCTGGTCAGGGTGAAAATTAAAAATTAACACTATTTAAGTATTTTAAATAGAAATTGTTTTAAATGAATTGAGTCTGCAGAAGATACAAAATTTTATTCAAAAATATTTTTGAACAGTCTTCCTTTATCTCGATTTTTAAGGTCCTTTGCAACCAGTAAAATTACTACGATATTGGAAGTTCCTCAAAATAAAAATTTCTTTCAGACACTACCTTACATTTGGACTAAATATTTCATTTTGATAAACATTTTTTTTTTTTCTTAATTTTTGAAGAAAAAACACCAGATGGGACCTACATTTAAACTTCTAATCGAAACCGCAAAAGAGTTTACTTAAGCATTTTATAAATTGGAGGGCTCAGACTTTTACCAAACCAAGTCGTGAAATAAAAATAAAATGTCAAAATTAGTGCCAATTTTGCGCATATTTTAACTCTATTTAGTTCTGTAACCTGCTAAGTCAAAAAGTATTTTGTTCCTATGGTAGAGGTAAATGGTTCTCATTTTCGATTTTTTTCGAAGCTGAAACGAAACAAGTCAGTGTGATCCACTCCAGAGAACAGTAAAACTCAATTTTCATTGAATTAACAAAAATCAACATCCTAAATACATGCATTTTATCTAATTTCTTCCAAATTTCACACATGCACATACGATTATTTTCTGTTCTCTAATTTACTTTTCATCAATACTATTAACCTTTTAACCTTAACTTTTTTAATTATATTTCACAAAAATTAAATAAAAAATAAAATATTTTTAGTACTAAAATAATATATATATATATATATATATTTAATAGTTTTGAGTTTGCATGCACCACCCTTGGTTCTAATTTCAATTCTTTTCTTTTGATTTTATTGCAATTTTTGACACAATAATAGTAGCACAACAACAACAGCAGATTTATCCATATCCGTTGATGTAGTGGGCAAAACACCACAATTTTCAAATTTTTTAAATTTTATATTTATATATACATATATATATATATATATATATGTATACTTTATGAGGTCGGAAATAATATTGTAGAAATTACAAACGGAATTGCAAACTTAGATATACCCTTTTTCCACTTTTTGTGGTGATGGGTATAACAATAGTTTCTTATATGCTAGTATTTTTTTCTTTTTAAAACGGTGAAGAAGGTTTTAGCGAACCAGAAAGTGGATTTCGGTTTGTGTACACGACAAACAAATTTTTTCGTATACTTTAAAAATAAGCCCTAACAACAGATAAGTTTACTTTTGATTTTTACATTATGCTTATTTTAATTAACATTTGCATGCTATTTTTTATTTTAAGTATAAAAATAACAATCGTAAAGCAGTTCAATTTGCTGGTGGAGCTTATGGAGGAAAATCGGACTTATCTAGAGGCTTTAGTTCCAATGTCAATAAAATTGAAGCTAAGGAAGAGTGAAAAAATTAGCAACAAAATTTAGCATTCAAACAGAACTGTATAATAAAGAAAAAATGGATATCAAAGGTAGAAACTCAAAAAAAGAAGAGCATAGAAAAGATCATCTAAAGCTTACGACCGATTAAATCGAATTAAAAACGTAAAATTTAATTAGAAGAACTGAAAAGCAGAGTACGTTTTATTCGACACTTTTTTCAACCGACAAGTTAGAGACAATAACGCTTTAAAGGACAATATTCGTGAAGCCATTAGTGAAATACAGCTGCACACAATAGATAATGTACATAAAAATTTGGCCGTCTAGGCTACTGCATGGCCAGCCGAGGCAGCCATTTTCAACCGGAAGGATTGTACTTTCAAATATAAAAAAAGTTATTTGGCGGACCCTTTAGAATACAAAACACCAATTTTTGGAATTTTTGTGTGTCTGTGTCGCATTATGAAAAAACTACTGTATGGATTTGCACAAAATTTTGTAAGGAGGTCTCTTAGAACCTTGCTTCCAATAAAGAATACTTTTTTTTTCGTAAAAAAAAGTCATTTCGTAAAGAAAAAAGAGATACAAGTGTAAGGGCACCCAATTTTACCGGTACAACGGTGCTAAAACGGTGTTCACTGCACATTTTGTTATTGTAAGTGGAAAGTTAGTTATTTAAAAAACACATTTTTTTAATTTAAATTTTAAGAAAACTACAAATGAGATACAAAAGTTGCAAATTATATTAAGAGCTAGACATTTTGTTTTTTTATTGTTATTTTAAAGTTTTAATTTATCGCCTTAAATGCTACTGCAAAATAAAATAATCACCCTTATTGTGTTTGGCGTTTTCGTAGCAAAAATCTCGCCGTTTTTTTAAGTTTTGTAATAGATTAAAGATAGCTCGTAACAATTGTCATTAATCTATTAAAAAATTGTCGTAGTCGAAATACGCCTACGCCAAACACAATAAGGGTGAATAAAATTTTATGTTTTGATCTATTACAAAATATTTTATTGTCGAAAATATTACAAAATACCAAAAATAATCACTAATCGTTCTCGAATGTCGTTTTCGACAGTCGTAATAAGTTCTTTTTTAACTTATATATTTAACGATAACGACGTGCCATTTAAAAAAACGTACGATTCTCGACACGACAACTGTAATAAGGGTGAATAAAATATTCATTAAATTAATTATTCTTACAAATACTGTTTTATTTTTGCGAAGTTGCGATTTTTGATGAAACCTCGATTTATTTTACAATTTTAATACTCAACAAGTTCAATACTTTCGTTTTTTGTTTTGTTATTTTTATTTATTATTTTTTGTGAGTTTCGTTTTTTTTTTACCTGCATTAAATCTTTGGATTTGGTACATTTTCGATTTTATATTTTGTTCACATACGTTTTATTTAAAGCAAAATTTAACAAAATTTTGGATTTTTAAATAACAAATATATCGATTTTTGGGTTAAGCGTTATTTATTTGCAAGTTTTTATACCTACACGCAAAGAAAAAACATGGTTGAGGTAACCATAACTTAAGAGCAACATATGATGGTTGTATTATATGGTTGATAACAAAACATAGTATTGTTCAATTTAATAATAATATAGCTGGCCGTGCAACCATATTGTTTTCGAGCATAACAAGAGCAGGGTAAAATCTAAAAATAATTATGTTCAAATATAAGCAATTAATCCTGATATAAAAGACATAAATATTTATTGTTTAATTTATAAACATTTAACATAATTTAACATAATTTTAATTTAAAGCAATTATATGCTTATTATATATGAGTAATAATTAAAAGGCTTTGACACATAGAACTCAAAAATTACTCATACCGAAATAACGGCATCTTTTCATACATTTCTACGTGAACATCCATTTATGGAGTAAACGTTATATTCTAATACGGTACGTAATGGTAATTTGGAACTGACTCCATATTTATCCAAAACTTCTAACACGTTAATCTGGCATCTGCGGTGAAATTTTTTGTTACATAATAGCAATTATTGTTGATGTATAATATGACAGCTTTAAATGAAAAATATGTAAATGGTTTTATAATTGTGCTTAAAACACATTTTGTACATACATTTTAATTTTTTTTTTTATTTTCTTTAACAATAAAAACAATTTCAACTCAAAGCTAACAAAAAATTACTAAACTGATAGGAAAGCATTCTGTCAAGACCTGAAAGAAAATATTTTTAAGCGCAAACATTATTTTGTTTGCTTTCAATCATACTCTAATTAATAAAAATATATTATGGTTAAATATATTATATTATTTTTAATAAGTTATAAAACTTTAGTCGTGGTTCAAATTTTTTTTATTTTAAATCAACCATGTTGAATTTTTTGTGCACAGTAACCATATAATGGTTAAATGTTAAAAAATGTCTACCATGACTGAAATATTGTTAAGAACTATAATTTGTGACCATGGTTGTGATTTGTTTTTTCTTTGCGTGTAGGCTAATAAATATATTAATAATGCTACGATTTATTTGTCTATCAAAATACCGTCTCTAACGTCTATAATTACTGTGACGTGTTAGTATAATTTAAATAACACAAAAAAGAAAAGATGAAAAGATGATTTCTTCTGGAGTATTATTTTTTATTTTTATTTATTTTTATTATTATTACTTTTTTTTAGTACTTTATTATACTTTAACTACACTAAAACACTAATCTTCTATTTCTTTAAACAATACCTTTGAATTATCAGCTTAATTATTTAGTCTGAACTAATTGAAAAATAAATTTGTTTTAAATTTTTTAAGGATTTAATTAAATTAAAGTTTAACGATTAACCGGATAAATTTACGAACTAATAATTCTTTGTTGATTAACCGATTAAAACAATAATTTTACTAACGAAATATTTCGGTTATAACATCCCTGTCCTAAGAAATGAGTTAATTCTTTTTTTTTAACATGATAAAAGTTGTAAACAGATTGCTTCACAACAACGACAATATCAAACGTATCATTTTTGTTGTTGTTGTTAAATAAAGTTTAAAAAAATAATATACTCACATAAACCCTAACTGAATACAAATTATTTAAATTATACAATATAAAAGTATATAAATATATAAAATGAAAAAACTCATATTTAAACATCAAAATACTTTTAAGACACACGTAAACAAAACCCCACGAAATGAAAAAGAGTTTGTTTTTAAATCATATAATTTTTGTGATTTTATCGACTTCTGTTTAAGAATTTTTAATTGAGTATAAAGAACTTTTCAAAAAAGCGATTTAATTTTTGCTGCGTCTGTTTTATTTGTTTTTTTTTTTCATTTAAAGTTTCGCATGAGTGTTGGATGGTTGTAATTTACTTATTTATTTTTTCATTTTTAACTTCAGGTTTGATTTGTTTGCTTTCATTTTAAAGGTTTAAGTTTAATAGCAAAAGCAACAATTATGTAGCACAATATTAAAGCCAACTACCTACTTTTGTCCGATTAAAAATAAAAATTAAATTTATGTTTGACTACTTCGATTGTGTGCTACAAAAAATGGGTTAAAAATTAACATTTTCAGCTGAAATTGAAATATACAGCATTAGAATAGATATTTGCACAGGGTAATTTTTTTGTTTATTTATTTTTTGTAAGTTATTTTACAGCTTCTCTGTGACAAAAGGGAGAATGACACAGAGATTAATCGCTATGTGCAAGTTTGTGCAGGGGTACTTTGTGGACTGAAGCTAAGCCGACTTAAGAAGGTTTTTAATAAACGGATAACAACCTAAAAGCTTTAGTCCACATTAATTACAAGATGGATAAAAATAATAATTGGACCGGAGGGAACCCGAATTCAAGCACATGATAACAAAAAATAATCTCGTTAACCAACCGACGTTAAAAGTAACGTCTCGAATGGGCACGGTAAAATTATCTCTGTGTTAATATCCAATGCAATCAGAGAAGTTAGTAATACAAAAGAGTCGTCTAAATGGTACAGCTGTTTATGGCGGCAGTAAAGTAGCGTTTAAAAAAGCAATTTTATTATTTATTCAAAAATTTAGGTTTACAACTTTCGAAAGACAATTGCAAACAAAGCAAGATGATTTTGCAGACAATGCGTCTGCCTTTTGAGGTGACGAATTATGGCATCCCCTGGTTAAGGGTACAATAAGAGTTGAGTACTGTCGCAATTGGCACATCAACATGGACAAGCTTGAATTGTGCAAGCTTGGATTGAAAGAAATAAATACAAGTGCCTTTTACTGGGGCTGCATTGGCAGTATATATTGTGAGTGGACGGAAAATACCGGCAGGCAAATACTAATCCACGATGCAAAAACGATCTATAGTGTAGAATCTGGAGCCAATAAATTTCTTGCCGATACATTAAGCAATCAAACTGAGTTGTTCAGTATATGGGTCAACTAACGGATTATAGCTAATTAAAAGTTGAGTTTAGCAAACAACTTTCACAGTGTGTGCATTTTGCTAGTTGACATAACGTAAATCGCTCATGGTTTAAGCCAACATTTAATAAAAAACCCTATTCACACAATTGTGTGTATTTTTGTACATTTTGTACTTTTTCATTCGTTTATAGACTATTTATTTATTTTATAGTCATATTGAAAAAAATAAACAAAATGGAAGTTTATGTTTGATTTTCCAACGTTTTTTAAAGACTAGATTTTCGGTGCTAGATATTTAAACATAAACTTTACTGAAAATAAATTCCTTTCTAAATATGAAGGTCGTTTAAATGTTTAAACAGAAATTAAAGCTTTAAAAGGAAGATCATAGCAAACAAAAAATAATAATTTGACGTAGAAAGTTTCAAAAAAATTATTTTAATATAAATAGTATTTGTTTTTGTTTATTTGAGCTTAAGGAAAAGACCGAAAGATAACACAACTATAGTTAAAATTTGAGACACTTTATAAATTATGAACTTCGAGATGGTTATTTTATTTATTTATTTTTTTTTTTTTGGTTGCAGTTCTAATAAAAATTAAAAAAAAATAAGCATTTGAAATTTGCAGAAAAAATTCATGCAGCGATTTTACAATGATTTAAAGACCCTTACAAAGTTCTATTGCTGCTAATCCTTAGGAAAGCATTCGGTACAAGATCAACATTTCAACATTGTGAAATAGCTTAGTCACGAAATGAGACATAGCATTCGCCTTAAAGTATAAAAAACCCGAGCCTAGAGACTTTATAAACTTCTGAGCAACTGCAAAAGCAAGCATTTTTTTAAAGCGATGAAATGCAATAAAGTAAGGTTAGGGTACAAGGCAACAGCGTCGGCCAAGCAAAATGCCCATGTTTCCTAGACATTTATTTTTTATTTAGGTAAGTGAAGCGTAATGAAAGGACTAAGGGAAATGTTATCGACAACCAGTGGTTCCAAAAATTTTCATAGAAATATCTTCATGCGCTGAAAAAAATCTTAATTAAAAAAAAAATCTTTAAGTAGCCCAATTTCTATTAATGATTGAAAATATTTCACAAATTTCTACTTATAAAACTATGAAGGTTTCGAATTTTTCAACAAATTTCAAAACGGTTCAAAATTATGGCCACATACATCAAATTACATTAACTATTAGGACACCTTTATATTCCATCTCTATACTTTATACTCGCGTTTATTTTTAATTGAGTGTAAAGAACTTTTCAAAAAAGCGATTTAATTTTTGCTGCGTCTGTTTTATTTGTTTTATTTTCATATAAAGTTTCGCATGAGTGTTGGATGGTTGTAATTTACTTATTTATTTTTTCAATTTTAACTTCAGGTTTGATTTGTTTGCTTTCATTTTAAAGGTTTACGTTTAATAGCAAAAGCAAAAATTATGTAGCACAATATTAAAGCCACCTACATACTTCTACAACTGTTCAACAGTTTGGCTATATGCATCAAATTACCGCAACTATCGGGGCAGCCTTTAATTTCCAAATTTAAAATTTATACTTGCTGTTGTAGTAAACTTAGCAATCAGGTTCTTTGAAAATTCCAACCGTCTGGAGTTATGGAGGCACAAACATAAAGGCATTATTCAGTCGAATTGATAAGCTCCTTCTTTTTTTGTTGCCATCTAAGGTATTGTTGGCTTAACTATTTCTGTATTTCGTTATATTTAAGTTTTCTTTTGAAAAAATCCCTTCTGCGTTTGCAAATAAACAAATTTAATTCTAACTTCGACAAGGTTAAAAACAATAACTCACTATCCGCTCTAGAAATTTTTAAGATTGTGTTCCAAAACTCTTGACGGTATCATATTCTAAATTTTTAAAATAATAATTAAAGCCTTAGTTTAATCTAAGTTACTTGTTCTCTTTCATTAAATTTGGAAAAAGTGTTATTAAATCTGCTAGTAAAGAAACTTTTCTGTTAATCACGTTTTTCGGGTCAATATAAGGAAACTTTTAAGGTTGCGTCGTTAATGTTAAATCGTTTTGTTATTTTTTTACAGAATTGCAATTAACATTATATCAATAATTTTAGTTTTTACAAATAATTATCTATTAATTAAATTTATCCAGCAACAGTGATAAAATTAGTACCAATTTACAAAGAAGTACATAAATATGTTTAATAAATTTTAACAAGAAGTTACAATATTGGGTGTGAAGCAACCAAATCAAAAAATCTTAACTTTGGGAAGTTCTTCAAATATTATTTTGATTAAAAAATTTGTAAAATTAAGGTAAAATCTTTATTCTGGCATCACTGTCGACAACAGTTAATGAGTTTGAGCCAGGTATTGCAGGAAAAACGATCACAATACAAGCAAAGAAATCAAATAGTTACCTTTTAGTATAGTAGTGTACATTACAACTGGTTCAAAAGAACTCGAAAACGCTGAAAATTAAAAAGTATCTCATCGTTTCTTTTCATGAATTAAAAAATAAGCCTATATAACGTTTTTTCTTCGACGTAAAACCCGTATATTTACGTAAAGATAGCAAAGCATAAATGAAATTTTAAACTATTATAAATCTTGCAGTCCAAACAGCGATTTTTAATAATTTAGGGGGATAAATACAACCTACTGCGGAACCTTCTAAATTCATATTCATTCAAATAAATTTAAAATTGATTTTTTTTTTAATTTTAGAGCTTGTTTAATTGGATATCTTATTTTAAAGCACATATCTTCTTTCATTTTTTACTACATTCGATTTAATAAATGAAGTCTCCAAGAACAAAATAGAATAATAAAAAATAAAATAAAAACTTGAAAAGAATTTTCATACCTCAATTCATGTAACCAGACAAATCGAGGATTTTTGTAGCGGGGTGCAACTTTTAACACCACGCAAACAATAACATTAAAGCCTGGATGTACGAGCAAAGTAGAATTATATATTTTAAGGGCATTTTCTTTTTTATATTCATTTATATTATGATACTGAAAAAATTAATAACACGCCGAAACGACTTTTGCCGACTTAGTCAACCGACACAAAATCTTACAAAGTCTTTGACGGCGGCTTTTATAGCTACATTCGACTTAAAAAGGCGTTTTTTGGGCTTTATTATTTGTTTAAATCTGTATTTTAATGTTCGGTTTTCTTTAAACAAATGATCGAAAATCAGACGTACATCATTCGTTAAACAGAAGACCAGAGTTCAAATCCCAATACAGCCGTGATTTAAAATAAAAATAATTGTTGTATCAAGTATCCGCGACGGATGAGTGCAAATAAACAAATGGAAAACTGCAGTTCATTCCTACTCAAAAAAAGAAAAAGACAAGCAGTTGTTGTGTAACCGCGAGTTGCCATTGAGTAGATGAAATGGTTAATGTGTATTGTTAAACACGGAAACCGTGGTCAAAACATTAATCCAACATTAGTCAAGGAGAAAAGTAGCAATTTAAAAATTCCGCCAGTCATGACGGAATTAGTTTTAAAAGCCTGAAAAATAAAACAGGAAATATTGAGTTCAGAGAAGTTCAAAGTCTACCGGATTGTAGTGTAAACGAGTGAGGAAGTTTGGAAAAGTGTAATTTTAGTAAACAATCGACCATGGTGTCAAAATTGCCATAGGGTATGAAATAGAGGAAATTAAGGATTTAAAACTGCTAGAGTGGAAGATTAAAATAAAAATTGTCGGTATTTGCATTCAAAACGAAAAATGTAAAAGAAGGAATAATAGTGTGAGAAGTTTTTATTCCTATATCGCCCACCGTATATAAGATTTATTTTATATTTTATTTTGCATATTCCCATATTTTTTGCTTACTTTAAAGCAGCAAACACATATATTAAATGGACATCTGTTTGGTTAGCACAGAAAAAAAACAGAGCAGTAACCAAACGACTGAGCGGCGAAATAAAATGAAAAAAAAAACGTCAGCTATTTGACTGACTAAATAACGACATATCTATTATATATTATTTCCAAGTAAAACGGAACAAATACTAAACGATTCATACTAGTGTCGTAAATGAGAAAAATTTATTTACATAAAATGAATGCAAAGAAAAACAAATATGAAAATGGGGAAATACAGTTTCACATATTAACACAGGTCACTCAGTCATAATAGTTATTGGAAATGAAATTGAAAAAAAATATATATATAAAAGAAGAGAAAGAATTGCCTGTATATTGAGATGTCTACTTACATAAATTAAACCGGAGTAATATCTGTCTTTGATATTGTGCAAGACCGATGCCTCATTAAGACATGTTAGTTCAGCCATATCCTCGACTTTATCGAATTTGGGCGGGTTCATTTTTTGTATATCATCTCGTAGTACCATAACACGTTTACCAGTTTCGCTAAGTTCAACTTCAACTTCGTCGCCATGTTCACGTTTAATACTGGCAGCGACAAAGCCCTGCAATTGGAAAAAAAAAATAGCAAAAATGTTAAAAAAAATTAATTTACTTGTTTATAAAATAAAAATTTGTTCAAATCTGTTTAAAGACTTTAACTACTGGTAAGGTGAATTGATCAAAAGTTTGTCTGCGTTTTACTTTTTTATCAAGTGTAATTTCTACAATATGCAATCCCGACCCCATAAAGTATAAATATTCTGACTTCTTACGCATAGCGAAGTCGATTGAGGATGTCCGTCTGTCCGTCCGTATTAGTGTTGAAATCAAGTTTGCCGAGGCAGCAGGCAAAACACCACGCCTACCTTTAATTTTTTCATGTCAATTGGAACAATAAAGTAACTTCAATAAAAAAAAATAAATATATGGGGCGATAGATATTTAAAACATAAAAAAAACATCAAGTGAAAAAATTCGCGCTCACTCATATTTTCCGAATTACGGGGCTCTGAAGTTTTCAAATTTTTTGATATATCCATATAGGTATCGTTTTTAAGCTTTTGAAAATATTTTGAAGGAAATACCAAAAAATGCTTAACCCATTAAGAGCCGATGTCATTTTTACGTAAAATTATATATATGCAGTACTAAAATTATTTTTATTTTTTAATTACTGTCACCCAAAAATTTCCTTTTTTGATTGGCGTTACTTCACTAAACTAGATTTTTATAGATGGTGAAGGGTATATAGGATTCGGCATAGCCGAATATACACTCTTACTTGTTTTTCTTATTTTTTTAATTCTCGGTCACCCCAATATTAGTCTGTTTTAATTGGAGTTATTTCACTAAACTAGATTCACATTAATGGTAAAGGGTATATAAGATTCGGCATAGCCGAATTTACTTCATTCATTCTTTTTTAGTTAAAAGTTTGTAAAAATCGATTTTATTTTAAAGATATGGTGCTCTTAAAATTACTTACGTTCGTATTTGTGTAACATTTTATTTTTACGCAAACCTTGTTATGCTTTTTCTGAAAACTGTTTTGTAGAAATTAAAACAAGTAGAAAAAAATAAATTAAAATTAACAACAAAAAGTTTGTGTAAATTTTTGAATTATTTTTAACTTATTTTTGTATTTTTAATGTGTCTATGAAATTTAGAAATATAAACATTTTTTTCAGCGTTAATTTTCTTGTCGTTAACTAGATATAAGAAACAAAAATGTTATTAATTCTGCGCCAGTATTTCAATTTGAATTTGTACTTAATTTCAAAATCAAGCAGCATGCATGCGGTGTTTAAGCGTGTGTAAAATCTCCTCAACTATATGGTTGTACAATGCAAAATGCATCATTAGTAATAACAACTGTATTTTTTTGCGCACCCATTGCAAATATGTAAATGTCAGAAGAAAAAAATGCAGAGCCCACACAGATGAAACTGTTTTCTATTAAATTAAAACCATAAATTGGTACAATTTTTTGTTTTGGTTGTTGAACGCTGCAAGTGTTCATGATAGTGCATGACAGTGTATGTCTTGTGTTTTGCTGATTTCAACAGATTTTTAGTTTTCTCTCATTTACTTAAACTTCAAGTTGAAAGAATTTTTTATTTAGAGCCTTGAACTTGTTTTTTTTTTCTTCAAGAAACCGCCCAGTAAACAAACACCAATTAAAAAATATTAAAATCTAGATAACAAGCAACGTTTATCAAGAAATTTTTAAAACAAAATGATGACGACACAAAGAATTTATAATAAATCTTGCAAAAAAACAGATTTCAAAACTGTACAATAGTTTGGCAATATATTTCAAATTACAGCAACTATTCTATTATTCTATTTCTTTCAAAATTCAAATTATATACCTGCTGTTGTAGCAGATTTAGCAATCAGGTTCTGTCTAAATTTCAACCGTCTGTCTATAACGGTTCAACGGTTTGGCGATATACATTTGATTATATGAAACAAAGTAGTGGACATTCTGTCTAAAATTAAGGTGTTTGTATACAACGGGTCAAAAAATACGACCATATAGAACAAATTACATTAATTTTGAGAACACCCTTTAATTTCTAAATTCAAATTCTAAGCTTCTTGTTATAGCGGACTTAGTAAAACAAGTCCCTTTTAAATTTCAGCTGTCTATAACGGTTCAAAGGTTCGGCCACATACACTAAATTACATAAACTATTGGGACACCCGTTTACTTCCAAAAACAAGTTTTATACTTGTTGTTGTAGCGGAGTTAGTAATACAGGTTCTTTGCAAATTTCAATCGTCTGTCTACAACTGTTTAAGATTATGGTCATATACATAATTAAATGAAATATTGGGGCACCCTTTAATTTTTATATTAATACTTGTTACTATAACGACCACATCAATCGACATAATGGCGTTTGTCTATAACGGTTCAAAAGATAGGGCCATATAAGTAAATCTACATCAATTATGGGACACCCTTTAATTTCTAAATTCAAATTATGAACTCGTTAATATAGCAGGCTTAAAAATACAGGCCCCTTTTAAGTTTCAACATTCTGTCTATAACAGATCAAAAGTTCGGCTACATACTTGTACTAACAGCACCTATTGGGACACCCTTTAACTTCCAAATCCAAATTTTATACTTGTTGTTATAGCGGACTTAGCAATACAGGTTCGTTGTATGTTTCAAGCGTCTGTCTACAACTGTTCAAAAGTATGGCCATATACATCAAATTTAATGAGCTATTGGCGCACCCTTTAATTTATAATTTGTAATATTAATACTTGTTACTATAACGGCCATAGCAATTGAGATTCTGTCTAATTTGTAAACGTTTGTCTATAACGGTTCAAAAGATAGGCACATATAAGTAAATTTACATCAATTATGGAGGCACACGCAGTCATTTTAAATTTTACAGAAGTGTCCTTTACAATTCATAATACACGTAAAAAATATGTATGTTGTATGGAGACACCCTTTAATTTTTAAGATTATGAACTGTTTTTAAAACGGGACCAATCTGCAAGCATAATCTATCATATTACCATAAAATTTTTAAAATTTGATAAGAAATGACTGAGTTCTGGAGGCACAAATATAAAAAAGCAACATTCAGCCGAATTGTATAACCTCCTTCTTTTTTTGAAGTCGGTTAAAAATTAAATTGTAATGAAGAATTTTTATACGACAGATCAGAACATGGCATTATTATTTAAAAATGATTTTGGGCATATGACCACCGCGGCTGCTCACGACGAAGCGCATTCTGGCCGTCCAATTTTGGGTCACTTTTTCAAGTATGTACTGCTGGCCGTATTACACGAATAACTAGAACAATGTTGGCCTCCAAAGTGTCAAATGTCAGCATAAACCAGTGACTTCACGTGGCCCCACAGAAAATAATCGAGAGGTGACAAAACGCAGGACCTTGGAGGCCAACTGACAAGTCTGTTTCTCGAAATCAACTTGTAACCAAATTTTGATTTCAATAACTCGACGGATGCGGTTGCCGTATGGTACGTAGCGCTATCTTGTTGAAACCACACTTCGTCCGGAGCAATGTCATCCATATTTTTAAACAAAAAATCATTAATCATGGTGGGGTAACGATCTCCATTGACCTTAACGTGAGATCCGGCCTCATTTTTTAAGAAATAAGGTCCGATGATGCCACCAGCGTTTAAACCACACCAAACGGTGCATTTTTCTGGATGAAATGGAGTCTGTAGGGTATG